>OY856358.1:24140376-25362876 GCA_963693475.1 Ectropis crepuscularia
AATTTTCGAGTAAACTCGGGACCATGGCCATGCTCATGGCCACGCCCTCCGGGTTCACCCGCGTAGTTTCTAAAGTAAGCTATCAAATTCTGAATTATAAGTTTTCACTTCTATCGGTAGTTTCTATGACCTATGACTGCCAATTTTTTTACCCGACTGCGCGACGCAAAGGAGTGGTAATGTGTTTCACAGTCTATGTATGTATGTATGTATGTATGTATGTATGTATGTATGTATGTTTGTATGTTCCTTTGAGGCACTATACAGACCAAACGCCTGGGCCGATTTTTATGATTCACACGTCAATCGATTCCTCTTAATCTGGCGAGTGACACTAAAGACATGACATTAGTGTAAATCCAATATGGCGGACCCAGGACCCAATATTGTCCAAATTAAAAAAATGAAAATCACCAAAATATGTCAAGAGGGGTATCGTTGAATAGGTATTTGAAAATAATGCTTAGCTTTCTCTCAATGTTTTTCGATTTGACTGACCGTTTAGGATGTATATAGATTTAAAGTTGAGTAACAACCATTCTCACATTTATAGGTTTTTAGGTAGCAGAAAACTTCGTATAACTAACTGTACGTGTGAATGTGGATGGGCATTATATACTAATGTATCTAGTAGGCATCGATATAAATCAATAGATGTGCCCTGAGAATCTTGAAATTGGTAATAAACTGCGTCTCTGTATGTATCGTAAGTGGTTTACAAACAACCAATCTACTTGACCCCTATAATCGCTAGCGGCGAGATTTGCTGTGGTTCTACTTATTTTGGTTGTTGACACCGAATAATGACAGGTAAAAACGTCCGGCGTCCACCGCGTCCTGCAACCGACTAGAACGGAAAGAGTGAGCTCACTCTTCCCAACGTTGACATGATTGCGTGCGCCGTGAAGTTTGGGATGGGGCCCATCTTGGGTTCTACGATCTATGCTAGTAGGTATATTGGACTACCTTTTTTTCGTACGTGCAGGTACGTAATAGTGGGAACACGGAACCGCTCTTGGATTGCTCCGCCTCGGTCGCCCATCTCCAACTTCAAACGATTTAGTAGGTACTCAACGTCAATCGAAAACCTACACTAACACAAAACTATAAATATGAATTACATGCAGTAGAAAATCCTACATATTATATCAGTAGAAACGAAGACATTTGGTCAACAACCAAAAGATGCATATTAGTATGTTGAGCATATTAACATTCACAACATTGTTCATAACTAAAAAGTATGAAATAAAAAATATAATTTAAAAACTCAAAAACGCGACTGCGTAAAAAGTTAACCAAACTACGTACTCGCATACTAAAAAAAACTGAAAAGAATAAAACAAGCATTTAGATTTCTGGTGGTCTAGAATTCTATAATATGTTATTGTATTAATACTATTGAAATAAATACAATATTTTCTAATAAAAGAACATTACAACTGAACAGTCGGGATCCATTATTATTCGACATACAATGTAATTGTTCAATGGATCCCGACTGTTCAGTTATAATGTTCTTTTATTAGAAAATATTGTATTTATTTCAATAGTATTAATACAATAACATATTATAGAATTCTAGACCACCAGAAATCTAAATGCTTGTTTTATTCTTTTCAGTTTTTTTTAGTATGCGAGTACGTAGTTTGGTTCACTTTTTACGCAGTCGGGTTTTTGAGTTTTTAAATTATATTTTTTATTTACAATATTGGGGCCTCGACTGCTTTGTTGCCGAGAAGCACAAACCTGTTGACCAGACCCTGTATTTAGCAGTAAAAATTGTGTATGTGTGTGTGTGACTATGTCGTCGACCCAACTTAACTTGCTCCTGAAGCGTAATTAGACGTAGAAATAATCTTTAGTAGGTTAATAAATATGTACTATCTTATTGATTTATTTCTTAACGATACATAGTTACTTTATGCACTTTAAAAGGACAAAATGGTCTGATGAAACCATTATCGATATTTCATCACCAGATTTCCAACTAAATGTTGATTATTTGCTTAAGTAGGTAGCTCCCGTTTAAATATGAATGTAAATAGAAATAATGGGTTTTGTAACGAGGCTATATAAACTATATATTTATATTGATTTAAACAATACGGTATGATAAATGGTACCTAAGTATGTGACACCAAAGATTGTTAGCCCAGATAAATGTAAGATTCTTCCAATATGAATAACTAGCACAGTGACACGCAGATTGAGAGCTATGTGGCAGGCATGTTGCTTACCATCAGGCATATGTCCTGACCGTTTCGTCACTCATTATTTAAAAAAACAAACGTTCGTTTACGCGCACGTGACTGACGTATCCGATAAAATCAAATTATCTGCCTCCCTGATCCATTACGTTGACCTCAAACTTAGAGCAGATAATTAAATTAAAGGTAGAATTTTACAAAACTCCCTGAACCTCGCGCAAATTATGCGAAATGCATTCCTTGTTACACTTGGCTAAATTTAGTCGTCTGAATTAAGCCGCGCATACTAATTTCAGAAGCGAGGATTGGTTGCCTCTAAACTTCCTTCTGAATTTAGTCGACTAACCTTGCTTCTTAATTCAGTCACTAAATTTAGCCATGTGTAATAAGCCTGTTAATTTAGCTAAACTCCGAATTTTACTTTAGGTAAGCATGTGACGATGTGTCTCTTAATAGGCGTTTTGTGAATCTAAAAAAATATATCTATCTGTCAAAGATCCTCTCAAAAATATCTCAATTAGGTAGATCAAAGATGTCTCAGTTTGGTTAAAGTTATAAGTAAAGTAGTATCTCAATTTCGTCACAAATGCCTCGGTTTCGTCAAAGGTGGAGATAGGTCAATGGTCAAAGGCCAACGTTTTGTGTTAAATTTCTGCAGCAAAATGAAGTCGTGATGAATCGGTTTCTTGTGGTTGGTGTACGGTGAGCATGCTCTATCGTGGATGGCATCTTTGCTTACCATCAGGCGAGATGGAGGTCAAATGCAAACCTATCATGGTTTAAAACCATAAATAGTTTCCTCCTTTGGCGAAATTTTGATCTATCTTTATCAGGTATATTTGCTACTTGAATACTACGCAGTAAGTATCTTTCTTCTTTGGTGTGGCTTCTAATAATAATCATGATACGAAAACGGTCAACAGTTTACAGGCGACAAAGACATCGCAAAAACATAGGATGTAATGTAGGTTGTAGGTAGGTACCTAAGACCTAAGTACGTGCAAAATATGGTCTAGAAACACATTGAACGGTGCCCTTTTGAAACCTTTTGAATCTGAACTTATAACGAAAGATAATGATGTCCGCAAGGCCTATGACAAAGCGAAAGGCTAAATACACAAAACCATATTATAATTATAACAACAAATGACGATAATCTTCACATTTAACGACCAGTTTTCAACAAGAACGCATCCTTCGCGTACAAATTCAATTAATTAATTATTTATAAAAAACGGTAAACAAGTTTGTTCGTGTGTTGTGTTTTAATATAAATATAGTTTATTGCAGTATATTTCCAACACTATTAATATAAATATTTGCATTGTAATATAGGATGTTTCTTAATTATGTAAAATTATTTATTTTTAAAGGATATTTGGCAGTGCGTGCTCGGATTATTCAGACTGCGAATATTGCGAAGACAGAAGAAGGAAAAATAGAAATAGGTAAGCAGCTGATTTTTTATCGGGGTAAATTCGATTTAAAAAAATGCTATTCAAACAGGTTAATTTTGTAACTTGCTTAGACATACCTATATGTAGCTACTTTATTTTAATCAATGAGGAAGTTTTGTACTTAAGATTTCCCGCGCAAAATGTTACGCGGAGAGGGTAAGGGGGAGAGGGGAGAGGCAACATTTTATCAAAATATAGGGACGTGCCCTTAGTGCAGTTTTGTAATGACAGGACATAACAGCATTGTGATATTGTGCTTTGCTAGCTTAGGTTAGGTTAACTTAGAACTTAGAAGTTATGGCTGGTCTAGTCGGGAGAGCGGCGACTCCCGATCCGGAGCCTCCGGGTTCAAATCCCACGCGCACCACTGTCTTTTGAAGTCATGTGCGTAATGCCGCTAACTTAAAACGGTAAAGGAAAATATTGTGAGGAAAAAGACATGTACTAAGAATCTTGCGAGGTCATTTGTCATCTACCAACTCGCACTGGGCCAGCGTGGTGGATTATGGCAATTACTCTCTCCTTGCGAGAGAAGGGCTCGAGTCCCAGCAGTGGGAATTTTAGTGGGCTGCTTATGCATTGCTATTTAAATCAAGATGATAAGTTGTATCTATTTCCCCGCAGAGACTGCACGCCGTGTAGTACAGCCAGCCACAGTTACCGGAGCGCCATGTCTCGCGAGACTGCGCCCTTGCTAGGCGCCTCTGCCCCTGCGACGCGCTACGGACTTACAGCTTATAGCACCGACTCTCTGGTATGTGGATAGCTACTTATACCTTGAATTGAAAAAAATGTTTGCAGCATTGAGAATTGCTTAGTAGTTAGGGGCATCGACATAATATATATTATAGTTACTAGCTGATACCCGCGACTTCGCCCGCGCGAAATAACTACTAAGGTAACTCAGGCAATACCTATTTTTATACCCAGCCACATTTAAGGTTATTAAAAACAGCTTATAATAAAACAATTTAATCGAAATCGGTTCAGTTGTTTAGGTGTGAAAGCCATGGGAGACATTCGTCTCCCATTTCAACTACAATTTCATCCCCATAGCGTGAGTGGTTTACAACTACGAATCTACTTGACCCCTAGATCGCTAGCGGCGAGGTATTTTGCGGTTCTACTTATTTTGGTTGTTGATAACGAATAGCGATAGGTACCTACCTCCGACGTTCGCCGCTTCCTATAATCGAATAAAATGGAAAGAGTGAGCTCACTCTTCCCTACGATAACATAATTCCGTGCGTCTGAAGTTTGGGAGGGCATATTCATTGATTTATATCGATGGTTAGGGGAACATCTAATGTGTTTGCGTGACCAACATGGTAAAGCAGCGACATAGTGTCGGAGCAGCGGATCGGAGACTCTACCGCCTAACTAAAATTGTCTTAGCTTTGATATTGCTCTCTCTTTTCTTTTCGCTTGAAATGATAGAGACAGCAATAGCAAAGCCAAAGCCGGTTTAGTCAGGCGGCAGACCCACGGGTCGTGCGCGTTACGGGTCAAATGTTGGTGAGTTGGCGTCACTGACTTACGTAATAACAGTATATTTGTAGCTGTATAGGTGACGTATTGAGCTGTTTGATACTAAAATTCTAAGTTATAAGTTTTTAACAGCCTTAAAAAAGAGGAGTATTTGGTTGCATGTTTTTTAACACGCTTTTATTAGCTTCACTTGTAACTAACTATGTATGTAAGAAAATCTTAAAATCTTAATTAGACCCACTTCCCGGTCTTCAGTTAGGATGAAATTTTGCACACGCTCGGAGTTCTGATGACAATACATGACTAGCTAAGAAATGTCATTATAAATCCAATATGGCGGACGTCCAAGATGGCGGACAGGCTATTTGAATTGCACCCCTATGATATGGGTATCAAATGAAAGGGTTTGCTGTCAGGAATACGAAAAAAATAGTCACGTGACTTAAATCTAACATGACGGACATCCAAGATGGTGGATTGGCAATTTGAAATGCACCCCCATGATATGGGTATTCAATGAAATGGTTTGCTGAATGGGATTCGAAAAACATAATCACGTAACCTAAATTTAGAATTTTTTAGTGCGTACTAAAAGCGTGTTTTTTAGTTTTTTAAACTATTATATATTATTTTGAGTTACGCGATAGCGCCGCCGAGTGTGAATCGATTTTGATGGTTTATTTTTTTGTTTGGTAGATAATAGTTCAGAGTTCGAAATAGAAATCGATGTAGCGGGTTTTGCAATATGAACAAAAACCTAAAATTATCTTTCATATATTTAGACGATAATATAGTGAGTGGTAGATTCATATGAAATTCGGTCGAATGTCTGAATTTAATTTTAAATTGAGGTCGGTTTTTGTATTTATTTCGGATAAAATAAATTATTACTTCTATGAATGACTGGAATATTAGTTATTAAAGGATCTATGGTAGTTTTGTAGTGGTAGGACTCTTTGCAGAATCCGCCTGGGGAAGTACCACAGCAGCTTTGCAAGTTATTTTACCGCCAAGCAGTAATGTGTAAGCGTTACTGGGCTTTGAGATATAATATCTTAGATCTCTGGGTGACGAGCGCAGTGCAGTGCTAGGTAATTATTTGGACTCTTCATGTTCCAATAGCTGTGTGTCACTGTGCTGTTATGTGGCAGGCATGTTGCTTACCATCAGGCATATGTCCGGCTCGTCTTGTCACTCTTTAATATAAATAAAATAAATTAAAAAACAGTTAAGATAGTTGTTTAGCTCTACCCATAAAACGTAATTTGGAAACTTGTTCTTGTGTGTATGCGTACCTGGGTCCTGACATTGCTCTACCCAAAACACTGCTGATATAATATATGCCTTCAAGAAAATAATGGCACGTTGTAAAAATATCCTTATCACAGACCGCACCATCCCAAAAGATTGTAGCTTACGACAATTTCAGATAAAAATAAGTAGGCCACAGTTTTTAGCGATATCTCATTGCTACGAGACCCCAGATACGCGACGTTATATAAAAATTAAATTATACATAATTACATGTAAGATAATTAGATGTTATTTTACGCATCAGTTCAGTGCTCATCTTATCTGATGCCGCTATATTTAGAATTTCGCGATTGTTACAATGACAACTGAAGCTCACAGATATTATGTTTAAACAGATTTATATTAACTAGTAGTGCCTCGCGGTTTTGCCCGCGTAATTCCCGTTCTCGTTAGTTTTTCGCTATAAAAAGTAGTCAAGGTTAAGTATTCCAGAGTACCTATCATTCAAATTTGATCCAAACCTTAACGCGAACCTGCTTCCGACGTGTTTGAATAAGAAACATCCCAACTTTCACATTCTACTTTCCGATTAGTGTTATGTATACCTACATGCGAAAGTTTGAATGTTTGTTGCTCAGTCACGTCGGAACGGTTGAACGGATCGTGTCGAAATTTGCAACACAGTTAAATTATAGTCAGGCCAACACACAAGTAGGTACTTTTGAAGTGAAAACTTCTTTTGTTGCGCTTAGACAGGTTTTTCGTGGGGTGTGAAATGAATTCTAGCGTCACGCTCGGATATGATAAGAAATCTTCGGGTAAATTCGGGACCATAGACATTGGCTATCTAGAAATGCGTCATCCAATGGGAAATGCTTAAAGGGCGTGGCCTGTCCATCATGGCATGGCCATCTAGAAATGCTTCAGCCAATGGGAAATGCCGGTGCATTTCTAGATGGTCATGCCATGATGACCAGGCCACACCCTTCGGTTACACCCGCGTAGTTTCCAAAGTATGACTGCCAATTTTTTATTATTACAGGGAATTGACGGAATCAAGAACTATAAAGTATAATGTAATGTTTTACAAGGGTAAAACAGCGGGGCACTGTTAATTTATAATATGGGTCAACTTTTTGGCAAATTTAGAGTTGTTTCCATTGTAAACGATGTTCTTTTCGATGAGTATAGTAGGTACCTATTATTCGACCCTTTCAGCTTAGTTATAGGTTAGTAGATAGTAGGTTTATGCGTAACGCCGTAGGTACATCTTCAAGACGTCTAAAGACATCCTTGTATCCGTGTAACCTTGCACAAAATATGATTATCTCTTTATTTTTTTTCATTTATCACTAGTTGACAGGTCGTTCGACGCGACAGTTCACGAGAACTGAGATATAAAACGCCCAACTTCTTGCTTGACGCATGTCTGTCGCCTCGTACGTTCATTGCAGAATTAAATGATAAGATATTAATTATTATTGATGTTACGTTGCGCTATTGTGGGTACCATGGCG
Organism: Ectropis crepuscularia; assembly: GCA_963693475.1. NCBI lineage: Eukaryota > Metazoa > Arthropoda > Insecta > Lepidoptera > Geometridae > Ectropis > Ectropis crepuscularia. The sequence continues at coordinate 24,148,303 of OY856358.1, forward strand.
TAATGACGCTCCCCTAACCGCTAACCTAAGTATGAGGACATGTTGAAAACATTACGTATGATTTAATCACGATCTGGCATAGTGACTAAAACATACCAGTTAGTCCGTCAGTTACATTAATAAAGATGTTGTGTACACGTATTTTTTCTTTTGTTTCAAAAACAAAAAATTACGAAGATATAGTGCTTAGTGTCGACTGACGTCACGTCTATATACAAGTTTATGTAGACTTGACCGGTACAAACCCCCACTCCGGATGTTTGATGGTCTACACTCTATATTATAGAGTATGTATTCTTACTCTATATCTTTGTCGATCGAATTTGATTAAACAAAAAATACGTGTCCATATATTTATCATATATTTTCATAATCTAGCTGACTGACTTATTATAATGGTATATTTTTGACCCAGTCAACATCCCCATTATGATTTTATTTAGAGGGTAGTTTCCATTTTTTTTCTATTGACAACATTTTTATTCAATCATGTTTCTTTAGGAATCAATGACAATTCTAGACATATAGTAAAAATGATTAATATTTTATTCCGTGCGATTTTTACCAATTACCGGTTTACAAAGACCAATTGGCGTTTGTCAGCCTGTTTCGACGGCGTTATAACAGCCGTGGTCACGAGTCACGAAATGACTTCACAGTCAAACTGCCTTCTAGTGGCCACGGTAACGTTGTAACTTGTAACGCTGCTGAAGCGCCGACTGCCTTCTAGTGGCCACGGTTGTAACGCTGCTGAAGCGCCGACTGCCTTCTAGTGGCCACGGTTGTAACGCTGCTGAAGCGCCGACTGCCTTCTAGTGGCCACGGTTGTAACGCTGCTGAAGCGCCGACTGCCTTCTAGTGGCCACGGTTGTAACGCTGCTGAAGCGCCGACTGCCTTCTAGTGGCCACGGTTGTAACGCTGCTGAAGCGCCGACTGCCTTCTAGTGGCCACGGTTGTAACGCTGCTGAAGCGCCGACTGCCTTCTAGTGGCCACGGTAACGTTGTAACTTGTAACGCTGCTGAAGCGCCGACTGCCTTCTAGTGGCCACGGTTGTAACGCTGCTGAAGCGCCGACTGCCTTCTAGTGGCCACGGTTGTAACGCTGCTGAAGCGCCGACTGCCTTCTAGTGGCCACGGTTGTAACGCTGCTGAAGCGCCGACTGCCTTCTAGTGGCCACGGTTGTAACGCTGCTGAAGCGCCGACTGCCTTCTAGTGGCCACGGTTGTAACGCTGCTGAAGCGCCGACTGCCTTCTAGTGGCCACGGTTGTAACGCTGCTGAAGCGCCGACTGCCTTCTAGTGGCCACGGTTGTAACGCTGCTGAAGCGCCGACTGCCTTCTAGTGGCCACGGTTGTAACGCTGCTGAAGCGCCGACTGCCTTCTAGTGGCCACGGTTGTAACGCTGCTGAAGCCCCGACTGCCTTCTAGTGGCCACGGTTGTAACGCTGCTGAAGCGTCGAGGTATACAAATAATAATTTGGATCACTATTATTTATGTGAGCCCTGTGTAGGTATGTTGTAGTAGGTTGTAGGCTAATGTTTTATGAATTGAAATCGCGAAAATTTTAAATCTGAGGCTGAGGTGACCTGAAGTTGATTTTGACAGCTCTTTTTTAATTTATTCCATCAATGGTTACAGGGTCCGTGTGAGATATCAGGCAGAGACATCCTGGAAACATATAAGCAGCAGTTCGCGAAATCAGACAAACCCGCCGAAAAGAAGAAGCAAAGCTCTTTAGTCACAATGTAAGTCCTGCAAACGAGTACTTATGATCTTTAAAACATGTCCTTTAAGAAGAATAGGAAGTGGCTCGCAAAATAAAGTATACCAATAACAAAATATTTCCTATGCGTGCCACGGTACGTACAGTGTCACAACGTACATTCTAGCACTTATCACCTTTGGTACACGATCTGGTAGATTGTAGAAAAATATGGGTCATGTAGGTATCTACTTTTTATTTTATCAAGTTACTAGATGTTCGCCCGTAGTACACCTAAAGCAATCAGGGACCCCGTACATATCCAACGAAGTAAGAATGTTTGAAATCAGTTTAGTGATTCCTGAGAATATCGCGTTCAAAGAAATAACCTTTTCAGCTACCAGCTACGCCACCTGTCGAAAATTGGTCGTACCAACTTAGATGCACAAACAAATTTGATTAGCAAAGGTTTACATTTAATTACGCAATCTTAGATACATGCTGTCACGTCAACGCACGGTACGAAAGCTCTGAAAAAGGAATATTTTTCCCGTTTTTGTTACATTCTTAATTCATGCTCCGCTTCTGTTGATAGTAGCGCTATATTATATAGCCTTTGTCGATAAATGGACTATTCAATAAAAATATAATCTTTCCAGTGGTTCCCGAGACACTATAGAGTTTAAACAAACAAACTCTTCAGTTTTATACTATTCGTATAGATTAAAAAATCTACAAAGAAATACGTCATCAAACTTCCGGAATGGGGAAGTGGGTTGTGTTTGTGACATCACGTCTTCGTAAACATCGTACAATGAAGTGACTTCACTCTTGATGAATGTTTTCTCTGTTCCCGTAGATTTTCAGTGTGGAACACGATAATGGGGTCGTCGCTGCTGAGCATGGCGTGGGGCGTGGAGCGCGCGGGGCTGCCGGCGGCGCTGGTGCTGCTGCCACTGATGGCCGCGCTGTGTCTCTACACCGCGCACATCCTGCTCTCCATACACAAGTACCACGGTAATGTCCGCTAGCCTCGTGTCTCTACACCGCGCACATCCTGCTCTCCATACACAAGTACCACGGTAATGTCCGCTAGCCTCGTGTCTCTACACCGCGCACATCCTGCTCTCCATACACAAGTACCACGGTAATGTCCGCTAGCCTCGTGTCTCTACACCGCGCACATCCTGCTCTCCATACACAAGTACCACGGTAATGTCCGCTAGCCTCGTGTCTCTACACCGCGCACATCCTGCTCTCCATACACAAGTACCACGGTAATGTCCGCTAGCCTCGTGTCTCTACACCGCGCACATCCTGCTCTCCATACACAAGTACCACGGTAATGTCCGCTAGCCTCGTGTCTCTACACCGCGCACATCCTGCTCTCCATACACAAGTACCACGGTAATGTCCGCTAGCCTCGTGTCTCTACAACGCGCACATCCTGCTCTCCATACACAAGTACCACGGTAATGTCCGCTAGCCTCGTGTCTCTACACCGCACACATCCTGCTCTCCATACACAAGTACCACGGTAATGTCCGCTAGCCTCGTGTCTCTACACCGCGCACATCCTGCCCTCCATACACAAGTACCACGGTAATGTCCGCTAGCCTCGTGTCTCTACACCGCGCACATCCTGCTCTCCATACACAAGTACCACGGTAATGTCCGCTAGCCTCGTGTCTCTACACCGCGCACATCCTGCCCTCCATACACAAGTACCACGGTAATGTCCGCTAGCCTCGTGTCTCTACACCGCGCACATCCTGTTCTCCATACACAAGTACCACGGTAATCATGATCGGTATATATTCTAAAAATATTAATTTGGCTTTCTTAAAAATAGTTATTTTAATGTCATTTGAACAGTACAGTAATTTTATATCTCAGTTTTCTCTCATCGTCTCCTACATGTTGCTCGTTGAATGTGTTCCTCAGGAACCTCTGCATGCGAGGTCCCGTCCCTGTGCCGACGGCTCCTAGGCCCCGCAGCGGAGGCGGTGGCTCACGTCTTCAGCTTCGTCGTGCTGCTCGGCGCTAACATCGTCTACTGGATCCTCATCACCAACTTCCTCTACTTCACCGTTAACTACCTCACAGGTTAGTTTTGTTTCTTTCTCGATATTTCATTTTTAGGGTTCCGTAAAACGTAAAAACGGAACCCTTACAGATTCGTCATTTCTGTCTGTCTCTCCGTCCGTAAGTCACAGCCACTTTTTCCGAAACTATAAGAACTATACTGTAGAAACTCATCAAATTCAGATTTAGATCTACAATAAAAAAAAACAATACATTTTTGGGGTGCCCCATACATAGAACTGAAACTCATAATTTACCATACATACTTCAACCGAAAATTAGTTTGAACTCGATGTGGTAGGTAAGTAGTTTTTTAATTTTTTTAGTACATCATGTATACACTTAGGTACTATAGTACCTGGTTGACCGAGCTTTGCTCGGTTTTTTTTTCGTAAAATTATGTTTAGGAAGATACGAATTACGTACTGATGAAATATCACTACATACCTAGTATAAAACGCTTCCCGCTGTCCTTCTCTCCCTACATACCACATATATATTTAGATCTTTCAAACCACGCAAAGGATTTGATGTATTTTAAATAGGTCCCCTAAGCATACATAGGTACATAAAAAGGATTACAAAAAAGTCCGTTGTTGTATATATCTATCTTTAACGGCTTAATATTGCTTAAAATCACTTTGTAAATAAGGTATTATTGACGAAGCGATTTAAAACAATATTCAATTGAGTTCTTAACTTAAATAGGTTCATTGTGCATTTCATATAGATCAATATAGGCCTTAGGCACATCATGTAATTTAAATTAATGCTTTCGAGGATATTACCGATTTAATATGCAATGCAATGGGACATTTTTACCAGCATTGCACCCGTGCAAAGCCGGAGCGGGTCGCTAGTGAATAATTTTCTTTTTTTAATCTTGCCGGAATAACATAAAAAAAAATTTAACGGGATATTTTTTCAATAAAGCATCTTCGAGTCTTGCTTAACAGCGCCATCTATTATACTGTTATACTGTTGCTGTATCAGTTAGTTTGTATAGGAACATTAAGTTACAAGTATTGTATTGTAACTTACATTTATCAAGCACAGATTCGCTCCTGTATGGAGTGAGTACTGCTCGCACCTTTGGCATGGATCGGCTAAGTATCACCTGAAGGCTTTGGAATCGATCGAGAGACGCGCCAAAAAGCTCATAGGCAACGACACTCTTGTGCGAAAAAGACTTCAAAGTCTTGAACATCGCCGAAAAGTTGCTAGCCAATCGGTTTTTTATCGTATACATTTCGGCGAGAGTGCGACTGATTTCCATGATCTTATCCCACATTGTCCTTTTTACATCGGAATGCTCGTAGCTCGATAAAGCGACATCGTTTCATGGTTGATTTTCCAAAGACACGAACAAAGAGATTTGACTCTACTTTTGTGATAAGAACGTCTAGGCTATGGAAATACGTTGCCTGAGTGGGCTTTTCCCGTTGGCTACAACTTTTGTGTCTTCAAATCTAGAGTGAATCGGTTTTTTTCTAGGTAAGCACGCTCCATCGTAGACCGCATCGTCGTTTAACATCAGGCGAGATGGCGGTCAAGTGTAAACCTATTAAAGTTAAAAAAAACGCCAATACTTGGATAAAATTTGTTCGTGTTTTTTTTAGATTCTATTAAATTAGAAGGACTCACAGTAAATGAGGAATTTGAAAAAATGGTTTGATCTGGTTTCGAACCGCGCACTTCTGTATTTGAAACCGCCCAATTTCTCGGTTGTGATATAACGACACTAAACACAATCATGTACGAAATACGCATTCGTATTCTAATGATATTGTAGCAATTCTTAATTGCTTCAAAATGCGCTTAAAACGCCGTTTTTGACCCTACCTAAATCCTAGCTAAATCGATTTATCGCCTCCGAAACCCCCTGCATAGAGACTAAATTTCATCAAAATCGTTGAAGCCGTTTCCGAGATTCAGATTCTGTATACTAAATACATATAAACATACATCCAGGAATTGCTCGTTTAAAGGTTTACGAATAATAGGATTTTCTATGAAGAAAACATAAGCGACTTCAATTTAAAATAAAATTCAGACACGACTAAATTTTATAAGAAGCTATGAATGACTACGTGGACTATTAGGAAACCGCCACACCAATTTCCATAAAATTTATATGAGGTCACCTCTCAAGTATTTTGTACCAAAAAAATGAAGATAGCGGAGCTATCGCGCAAGATACGTACCAGAATATACAACGGAATTGAGAACCTCCCCTATTTTAAAGTCGGTTAAAAAGATAAAAATTTTGTCACGTAAGCGAATAATTGATTATTATTATTGGTCTAGCCTCAAACCAAATACTCATAGGCTTAGTAGTGCAACGCCATCTATAGTTAAATACAACAGTTAGTTTGTGCAGATAATTCGCCAATAGGATTTTTTTTCGGTTTTTTGTTAGAAAATACTTAGCTACAAATTAAATACAACGATATTAAGACGTTGATAAAGAGGGAGCCCTTTTTATAATAGTTTTTCTCAAAAATAAAAACACAAAATGAAGAATGAGAGAGGTAACAGTCATCAGGATTCGAACCGAGGCCTCGTAATTTCTAAAGCGACCGTTTCCCATTTGCGCTAAACAGACGACGTGCAAATTGCCGAAATTTGTTATCGTATTCTAATGACATTGTATGAGTTTTTCATTGCCTCAAAAAGCCTCTAAATTGACGTTTTCCTTGAATAAAACCTAGCTAGATCGATTTATCGTCCCCGAAACCCCCTGCATACAAAATTTCATGAAAATCGTTCGAGCCGTTTCCGAGATTCAGATTCTATATATATAAATATACATATATAGGTACAAGAATTGCTCGTTTAAAGGTATAAGATAAGATATTGTGTTTTTTTTTAACGTAGGGAGGAAGTATTATGTTAAACTTAAATAGATAGATAAAGATTTGTTTTATAAGAATTAAGAATATGTTTTTAAGACTGCTATTGTTAACAAACAAAATTATGTAAAACGGGACTGACATGATCGCACAGCGACCAAAGTTCCAAAAAAAATACAGATTAAAAAAAAAAAAAAAAAAAAAAAAAAGATATTGTTAAAACTTCGATGAAAGTTATAACGAACTACAAGAACTATGTGTACTATACGTATTATGTTACTTGCTGCAACGGAACCCTTCATGGGTGAGCCCGACTCGCACTTGGCCACTATTGGATTGACTTTTCTCATACATTTTTTTTGTCGGCAAAATTAATATTGCTCGCCCGAAATTGCCGAGCTGTTGATGAATGATTCTAATTTGGAAGACAATTTACAGTTATACTGTGATGTACAAATAATATTGTATTTCACCTGGTATCCTCATGTTTTCAGGAACTTTCTAGATAAAGATATAGCCATCAAATTCCAGGGTTCCGGGTGTAGTGTTTTGCTAAGCAGAGATTTCAGCAACAGCGATCTTCTTTATTGTAATACATTAAACTAATATAAATGCCACCCGAGTTCGACCTGTTTTGACCAAGTGTGTTGTGTAATACACAACACACTTGGCCAAAACAGGTCGATGAAAAGAAATAGTTACACAATGTGTAACTATTTGTTTTAACTATTATACATAAGTTCACAATCTCGTGTAATAATTACATAATTACATAAGTTCACAACCGCGCGGATGCGGTCTACTGTATATCTGGAGTTCTTCTTGTCATGTAGTTTTCTAAAAAAAATGTTCATAACAAGACGATGCGACTTGATTTGCATGATGATCAGTCAGACACGAAACAGATATTTAAATTTTGTTCAAAAATTCTACACCCCGAACAAAAATTCGTGAAACCTGAGTTATCGGATAACTTTAGTCCTATAACTCAGGAATTGTTGGTTTAATATAAGAACCTACATTAAAAATGCCAGTCATATGGACTGCCGATAGAAGTGAAAACTTATAACTCAGAATTTAATAGTTCACTTTGGAAACTACGGTGGTGAAAACAGAGGGCGTGGCCATGTGCATGGCCATCAATGAGAAATGCTAACGCATTTCTAGGCGGCCAATGGCCATGGTCCCGAGTTTACCCGAATATTTCCCGAATCCCGAAGAATCATTCCCGAGCGTGACACTAGAATCCAATTCACCGCCCACGAAAAATCTGTCTGTGGCGCGTTAAGAGAAGATTTTACTTCAAAAAGAAAATCCTTAAAATACGGGTGAAATGAAACCGCGGGTATTATGTACTAACATAATAAAATGTTTCATAACGAGGACATAATAAGATACTTGTTCCAGATATAAACCGCACCAACAGCACCGCATCCAACTCGTCCGTGGTGTGTCCCAACCACGGAGTGAACGGTTCCCTCCTCGTCCCGGAGCCGCAGCAGGACTCCCCGCTCTGGGGGCTGCACTCCACGGTGCCCGTCTACGTCGCCTTCATCATATTCCCGCTGCTCAACTTCAGGAATGTCTCCTTCTTTACCAAGTTTAATTCGTTGGGTAAGTTACCTTTTTAATGTAACAGCACAGTCTATTAGAAGTATTTCTTTATACTGTGGTTATAGGTACCTACTGCAATTTTACTATCCAGTACATACCTAATTAAAATTTACGACATTACACTGTTTGCGAATTGCGATTTGAAACTTCCACTGCAGCCAATTAGTGCACAAATAAGATATTGTCAAAAACAAACGGAGCTTTTGTCCAAAGTTTCGAAAAACATTGTCGTTTTGGAATTCCGCACGTATGTGGCGGCCCTCAGATGATAAATCAGGGTCCAGAGGTCTGCATGCAAAGGCAGTTTTTAGTAAGAATGTTTTGGAATTTGTTGGAGGGTTAAAACCTTATTGCTAATCCTGGCCGACTCCAATTTATTGAAATGACTGACATTGTGTTCTGTTGTTTGTTATATAAAAATGTTTTTTATGTCATGTCTTGTGCTTAATAAATTCTGCTTATATTTTACACCAAATACGTGTTTAAATATGATTTATATTAGGTTATGGTTCAGCAAAAATAGTGCAACATTATTGTAAATATGTCGGAAACGAAAAATCATAGTTTTTCACATGAAAAATTACGCGGACGTGAAAATTACGTCGAGTGGAAATTTGTTATGAAAAATGCATTGATTCACGACAATTTATGGATCTGTATAAGCGGTTACGGTAAGGATGACAAAACAACGTCCGAAGTGAAAAATCGACGTGACGAAATTGCAAAATCTAAAATTTGCTTGAGCGTTGAAAAGTCATGTTTTTCACATTTGATGTCAGCGGATACGGCGAAAGACGCCTGGAATGCACTGGAACGTGCATATGATGATAAAGGACTCGGTTCAAGAGTGAGAACTCTTCAGAACTTGTGCGCTGTCAAACTGGAGAACTATTCTAGCATGGAAGCTTACGTCAATGAAGTACTGTCATTAGCGCAGCAATTGGCGAATATGAACAAACCTGTTGATGACGAGTTTCTTGGTGCGTTGATGCTCAAAGGTTTACCGACAGAGTACGAGCCCATGATCATGGCACTAGAGCATTCGGGAGCTGTCATTACTGCTGATCTAGTCAAATCAAAACTGCTACAGGATCAACGTTGGACTACTCGTGGAGATTCGAGTGAGTGCTTGTATTCTACAAGAAAAGGCGCTAGTACGAGTGACTCCTGGACGAGAAAAGCGCAGCAGCACAAGGATGAGTCAAAAGCGAAGGATAATTCCGCTAGAAAGAGAGAACCGTGGTGCTGGAAGTGCAGACAGAAAGGACATCTGAAGAAAGACTGCCGGAACGCGAAGAATTCTTCAGGAAACTGTGTCTTATCAGCATATAGTACTGGAACTGACTCGGAATCTTCGTGGTACATAGACTCGGGGGCTACAAATAACATGACTGGCAGGCGTGATTTGATGACAGACTTCAAATCGCGAGATGGTCACGTCACCATTGCTAGTGGAGATAAACTGCGGTGTACAGGTATAGGTAGACTGTTAAGTTGTCGGATAGCGCGACGTTAACTGATGTGTTGTATATACCTAAGCTGTGTGTAAATCTCATATCTGTTTCGCAATTGATTAAGAATAGTTGTATTGTTAATTTTGATACTACTGGTTGTACAATTTCTAAGCTGGGCGATGTTTTGATTAAGGCAAATGACGTTGGAGGGGCTTACAGACTTCAGACCTGCAGTCTACGGGCGAATCTTACTATTAGCACTGCAACTTGGCATCAAAGACTTGGCCATTTAAGCGCCAACAATATGAAGCTTTTGAGGCAGGGACTTGCTAATGATATTAGTTTTCAGGACGACCCTTGTAAAGACGTTGCCTGTGAAGTTTGTTTAAAGGGAAAGCAAGCTCGGTTTCCTTTTCCCAGCAATCCTGAGAAGTCTGTGGCTGTAAAGCGGTTGGATTTAATCCATACCGATTTGTGTGGTCCGTTGCCGGTGAATTCGCTTGGAGGCAAGAGGTATATCCTGGCATTCTTGGATGATCATTCGAGGAAGGTGTTCGTGTATTTTCTGAAGCGTAAGAGCGAGGTGAGTGAATACACGAAAAACTTTATTAAGCTAGTCGAAACTCAGACTGGTGACAAAGTTAAAGTTTTGAGGTCGGACAATGGGACCGAGTATGTGAACAGAGACCTTGAAGGTTTTTTGAAAGGTAAGGGGATAGTCCATCAGGTAACTGTGCCTTACAGCCCTCAACAGAACGGTTGTGCGGAAAGACTAAACAGGACCCTCCTAGAAAAAGTAAGGTGCCTCTTGTATACTTCGAACCTAGACCACAAGTTTTGGGCAGAAGCTGCCTGTACTGCTGCACATTTAATAAATGTGTCACCTTCGAAAAGGCTCTCAGGGCAAACTCCTGAGGAAGCCTGGACAGGTAAGAAGGTTAGCTTGAAACACTTACGTGTATTTGGCTGCGAAGCTTATGCTCACGTTGATAAAGTGAAGCGGAATAAGCTTGAACCAAAAAGCAAGCGTTGTATATTTCTTGGCTATGACGGTAATGGATATAGGCTCTACGATTCGGCGAAAAATCTCCTCAAGCTGAATTCCACCATCTAGGGTATCTTCACGCTGGTTGTACAAGAGAACTCTTTGGATACGGTGTGTTTAGACTGCTGTCAGCAAACCTCATGTCTGCTCTTCGAATGTGTAGTGTAGTAGTATAGTTAATAAGTTTAAGTTAGTAGGGCCCTGCAATTTCTGTGCCAGCCCTAGGTTCGGTAGGCAGTAGAGGCTATCCGAGTCCAACTGCACTGCCATAGGTCCCTTCAAAGACATAATATGTCGTGGTGTTCGCAGGGACCCTGTCCGTCCTATACCTGATAGTGTTCGTGGTGGTGAAGGGGGCCACGTGGGGCCTGCACCTGGAGGCGGTGCCGGCGCCGGCGGTGCGCGACGCGGCCGTACTCAGCGGCATGCTGGCGCTCTCCTTCTACATACACAACATCATCATCACCATCATGAACAACAACGAGCGGCAGGAGAACAATGTACGTATACTTACTGATATAGCCAACTTAGAAGCGACACGAGAGCGCGCCCCATGCGGTCGTCGCAATCTCACGGCACACAACTTCACATACTACGCTGACAACACCGACGACGCCATCGGTCGGTTCGTGCGGCGAGCGTTGGCTGCATCAGCGGAGACCATCCGAGAGTTCAACTTGCAGATGGCCATCAGGGACAGAAATGTGGCCGTAGTGGAAGTTCTGGGCCAAGAGGAAGCGGCTTAGTAATAAATTGGCAGTCATAGGAACTGCCGATAGAAGTGTAAACTTATAACTCTGAATTTGATAGCTCATTTTGAAAAATACGCGGGCGAAACTGGAGGGCGTAGCCATGAGCAAAGCCATGGTCCGGTTTACCGGAAGATTTCTTTAATTTACAAACGTGGCGCTTTAGCTCAATTCACAGCCCACGGAAAATCTGTCTGTGATGCGCTAAAAGAAAGTTTTACTTCAAAAAACTTGGGTGAAAAATGTTAATTAATGTCGCGTAAATGATGGTACAGTGGGGCAAAACGAAGCGGGGAAACTTACTTCTTTAACTTCTAAAGTTCTAAACGATTGAAAATGATTACGTTAGTCTGGTTAAGCTTTACCTACTTTTTATCGCGAAAAATGTAGAGCTCCTTTGAAATAAGTATTTTTCTAAATTCTATTTAAACAAAGCAGATGCCAATTTGTAATTTGTTTCCAGGGCCGCGACTTGACGATAGCGTTCCTGCTGGTGACCGTGACGTACACTCTGGTGGGCGCCGTATTTTATATCTGCTTCCCGCTCGCCAAGTCCTGCATACAAGATGTGAGATATACACATTCTTTGCAATGGGCCCTTTTTTAGGATATATTACAAAGATATATTATTTTATTATTCATCCAATTTTGATTAGTTCAAGCTAACAAGACAAAAGTCTATTGTTGTCCCAAGTAGACAGCCGCCGTAATCAAGAGCGCCTGTTCCACGATGGATGTTAACAGAATAAGAGGTAAGATAATGATAAGGGTATTAGGGTTCGTGCTGGACAAGCCACTTGTCAGTCTGTTGACCGACGATGCGTTCGGAGATGGAGCCTATACATATAGAAGAAACGTTTTCACTCTCATTTTGAAGACAATCAACATAAATAAATATTGGATATATGGACTACATAGGACAATTCACATACAACACCATCTGACCCCGAACTAAGCAATGCTTGTACTATGGCGGCCAGATAGCTGATATAATACTTATATAGTTTTAAATACATACCTACTTATTATACATAGAAACACCCAGACACAGTGCAAACATTTGAATTCATCACACAAATATTTGCACTGGATGGAAATCGAACCCACGACCCTCAGCTTCGCAGGCAGAGCTACTACCCACTCAGCCACGAGGCCGGCTGGGAACAATATGTGTGCCTTCTTAACGAGAGCAAATCATATCCCTTATCATTCTTCTACTCCCATATTCTGGTATACACGGTCGGTAGGTACAACATATTGGCAAATCTGAGAGCTCTTTGAAACAATCCATTCATACTGCACGCAAGCCCAATACCCCAAAACTAATTTTAATTCTTATAATTTCAGAACATATTGAACAACTTCGAGATGCACGACGTTATGACCGCTGTGGCGAGGATACTTCTGCTATTTCAGGTAAGTTATTTACATTAATTTAAAATGCGTATTAAAAATTAAAAAACCACAACGAAATTAAGTTCAAAAGATAAGGCGAGTAGCCATATTAATGTCCGTATGGAGAAGGAATAAGCTTTCAAGGATGCAGGCGTAGTGGAGGCTCTCGGCCGGGAGGAGGCGGGTTTGGTAAATGGCAATAAGGCAAAGAATCGATGTCGAGTCGATTACTAGCGGAATCCCAACCGGTAGTGATCGGCTCAACAGACGAGCACTAACTAGTATTAGGTTTAAAATGTTCCCAACTCCCCCCTTATTTTCCTCTTCTTCTGATTATCCAAGAAATATGTAAAATAAGATTTGAAATGACAAAAGTCACGGACCCCGGAGTCTGTGGAGTAGCAATTTTGAATAATAAAAAAAAAAGCTTTCAAGGATTAGCAATAATGCCTGGACTGCTTTGTGGCTCATTTCATATTGTGGCGATTCGTATATTTTTTTTTGAATAAACGAAGTGAATACACACTGAACAGCCGCTAAACAGTGTAAGAAATGACAAAAACTATTTTTCTGGGATATGCATTGATTTTTAGCAAAAGTTGTTTGTTTAAGTATATAAAGAACATGCCCTTAAATCTTAAACGGATGCAGGCTGATCACCAGTATCCCTGTATAAGGGCCATTTAGGCGCCCCGGGCGAGCCATGCCTCAGACGCCCTAAAGGACAACACTACACTTTGGGGACGTTGAAATAAACCCCCCCCCCAGATTTTCCAACGCCCTTGTAATTTCCCAGCGCTCTTGTAGTATCCGACCCCGTCGCTCCCACCCTAAAGCTGGCACTGGCCATGTCCATACAATGATGTGTTATATCTGAGTGTTGTCGGTCAGGTGGTGACGGTGTACCCGCTGGTGGCCTTCATGCTGCGGTCGCAGGCGCGGCTCGTGCTGTCTCTGCCCGACTCCCGCCCGGTCACCGCGGCCGTCAACCTCGCCATCGTGGCGCTCTGCATCCTCGTCGCCTGCTTCTGTCCCAACATCGGGACTATCATACGGTACACTTGCTTTGTTATTGGTCATTTAAAAAAAAAAATTACTTCTTTAGATATAAAATAAGTAAACTCTTTGAGTACTTCGTTTAATTTTTTCGTTTTCATTTTACTATACATAGGTACATACTACTAATCTTTGTTGCTCACCCCGTTATAAGTTTTCCCAAAATTTCAACGGTTAGGCCGTCAGTTATTTCACTAGTCTTACTGTTTTTCCTAAATTGTATGTAGGTATAGTTATAGTATAGGTATAGTTAGTAGTGGTAGGACTCTTGGCCGAGTCCGCCTGGGGAAGGACCACACCTTTGCCAAATATTCTACCGCCAAGCAGTAATGTGCAAACATTACTGTGTTCCGGTCTGAAGGGCAATGTTTCCAGTGAAATTACAGGGCTTATAGATATAACAACTTAGATCTCTGGGTGACGAGCGCAGTGCAGTGCTAGGTAATGATTTGGAATTTTCATGTTCCAATAGCTGCGTGTCACTGTGTTGTTATTATGTGGCAGGCATGCTGCTTACCATCAGGCACATGACATGCTCGTCTCGTCACTCTATATTAAAAAAAAAAAAAAGTTGATGCGAGCAATAAAGATCCTTCATTCGAACAATAAAGATTTTCATTTACTTTAAAAACGACGAGATTATATTTAAATCACAGTGGTATTTATCATGCAGATCTTGGTATGAGAACTAACGTGGTTATTACACATTTTAATTTAGTAGATATACGCATAGCTTACGTATGTTATACTCATTTTAGTCCGACTAAGTTTCGACCGCGTCCGGCGGCCTTTTCCATCCAGACGAAAAACGGTCCTTGAAAAAGGCCGTCGGACGCGGCCGAAACTTAGTCGGACTATACTGACTATAGCACACGTAAGTTACCCGTTTATTTTTTTTAAGATGCAGATCAGCTGCATACTTTTCGAAATGTTTTCGATAAAAAGCCAATAAATAGCAAGTTTGCGGCGAAGTTTGTATTACATAATATTATAATACCTACAACTACATGTATTTTGAATCTCAGGTACACGGGCGCAGTGAGCGGCCTGGTCCACATATTCGCGCTCCCCTCCCTACTGCAGATGCGCTCCCTCCACCTCCGACAGAAGCTGACGTGGTGGAAGACCCTCTTCTACTCCGCCATACTGGTCTTCGGCGCACTCAACTTACTCATGCAGTTCTTTATCAACGAATAGAAGGAACTGACACATTTTAACAAGAATTGGGATGACTGGCTCAAAAATATACCACTGCAATTAGTCCGTCAGGTAGATTATTGAAAAATTTGAGACGCATTTTTTTTGAAGTGAAAACTTCTTTAGGCGCGCCTAGACAAATTTTTCGTGGGGTGTAAATTGAATTCTACCGTCACGCTCGAGTATGATAAGAAATCTTCGGGTAAACTCGGGACCTTGGCGATTGGGCATCTAGAAATGTGTCAGCCAATGGGAAATGCTGAAAAGGCGTGGCCTCGCCATCATGGCATGGCCATCTAGATATGCGTGAGCCAATGGGAAATGCTGACGCATTTCTAGATGGCCATGCCATGATGGCGAGGCCACGCCCTCTGGTTACACCCGTGTAGTTTCCAAGGTAAGCTATCAAATTCTGAGTTATAAGTTTTCACTTCTATCGGCAGTTCCTTTGACTGCCAATTGTTTAAATAATACACTTTTTTTTGTTTTGTCAAGTTATTAAAAATCGACATATATTATATAGAAGAAATATATAGATAAATGTAGACAGATACATATCATCAAACTTCCGGAATGGGGGGTTGTGACGTAACATCTTCGTAAACACTGTACAATGACGTGATGTCACACAAAACTAAATTAACACTATATTTTCATCATTTTTTGTTTGTAACACAAAAGAAAAAATACGTGTACAATATTTTTTCATTATCTAACTGACGGACTACTTAGTTTTTTCAATCATCATGCATATTCCTATGACGTAGGTAGGTATAGTGACTTCAACTCAGTTGTGCGCGCGGGCCTATGTGTGGGTAAGCTTGTACATATACAGTTACTTTGTATGCTCGTCACGTTTTGCTCGGACGACGACTGCCGCGCCACTGCCACACAAATGAAAGTTGTATAATTACAAGCGCACGCACACATAGCGCCGCGCGCACAGATGAGTTGAACTATCTGTACATACATGTGTATGGTTTGAGTTAAAAGCTTAGCCCATTAGGTACGTACTTATAAGCTTTGGTGCCGAAACCCGCGATGGACGTCCGGTAGCAGGGTCTAGCTCTATGAAGTGTAATTTATTATGTGCTTTAATATAAGTAAGTATCGGTTTCCTTCTCGTTCGGCTGTGCTAGACGTAGCTCTACGGCTACAAAGTAGCCGTACAGTTTTTTAAAGAGGATAGGCAATAACATTTATTTGTCGTAAAATCTATCTCTAAGTAGAATATCATAGAATAAGTAAAGATACCTATAGGTACAGAAAATTACACAAACTCCTTTTTTGCTGTGTTTAATACCGTATTTAATAAGAAAATAATGAGAGAAGAAATGTCTGTATTGACGTTTTATGGTGCTATTTATAACCGACTTCAAAAAAGAGCAGGTTTCAATTTGACTGTAATTTTTGTATTTTATCTCGGAACTTTTTTTAGATCATGACTTTTTTAGGGTTCCGTAAAACGTAAAAACGGAACCCTTATAAATTCGTCATGTCTGTCTGTCTGTCCGTCCGTATGTCACAGCCACTTTTTGCCGATACTATGAGAACGAACTACACTATTGAAACTTGGTAAGTAGATGTATTCTGTAAACCGCATTAAGATTTAAAAAACAAAGTTAGGGTTGCCCCCCATACTTAGAACTGAAACTCAAAAATTTTTTTTTCATCAAACCTACACGTGTGGGATGTCTATCGATAGGTCTTCAAAAATGATGTTGAGGTTTCTAATATAGTTTTTAATATGATAACTGATATCTAAGATAGTTTTTTTTTATTTGTTACTGAATAATTTGTGCGAGAGACACTTCCAAAGTGGTAAAATGTGTGTGTCCTCCCCTCTAACTTCTAAAAGAAGAGAATGAAAAAACCAAAAAAATATATATGATGTACATTACCGTGCAAACTACCAACGAAAATTGGTTTGAACTCGATCTGATGAGTAGCTTTTTTTTAGTACGTCATAAATACATTATTATTAAAACTTCGCTCAAAGTTACAACGAACTAAAAAAACTATGCGTACTATGTATATTATGTTACTTGCTGCAACGGAACCCTTCATGGGCGAGTCCAACTCGCACTTGGCCACTTTTTTATAATATTGCGCGTGTTGTATAATAATATATTAAACAACAAGAATGCGTGTTTTAGTTGTAGTAGGACTCTTTGCTCAGTCCGTCTGAGGAGGTACCTCACTCTCACTCACCTTTGCGAGTTAATTATTTATTGTACCGCCAAGCGTTAATGTGAAAATATTACTGTGTTCTGGTTTGAAGGGCAATGTTTCCTGAGAAATTACAGGGTAATAAGATAAATCCTCTTATCTCATCTCTGACGAGCGCAGTACAGTACCTACTAAGTAGTGTTTTGGAGTATAATGTTTAAAAAGCAGTGACACCCTGTTATGAGCACTGAGCAGGTGTGTTGTAAACGACTAGACGATTGTTTCGTTCGTCCCGTCACTTTATATTTATTGTGTAAAAAAACTTTCATATTGTTCTCACACATTGCATAAAATGTAAATCACATAAAAAAAACAATAGCGATACCAAAAATGTATAACTATAATATAATCTAGTCAGTTATGATAATAAGCTTAGAAATAAGACGCAATTATAAACAAAATTCGTATATTTCGTAACACGATTGTTCTTATAAAAAATATGAATCATAAAAATGTTTTTTTTACCTTTGGTTATAAGTTGATTTTGTGATATAAAATAAAATTGTAACAATTTTGTAAATAAACTATAAATCTACCAACACTATGGCTATTTTTTATACATACACGTTTGGCCACCAACTCGCCTGGTGACAAGCGAATTTAATTTTTATAATAAGATACTGAAGGATATTAAAAGGTAGCCACCGTCTATGGAAATCTGCAAAACCAAAAGATATTAGCAGTTTTCCAAAGCTTGTTCCCAAATACCCTTCGTTTGAGCCACCTATTTTGTTAGTGATAACATTAAAACACTCCTAAACTTAAACAACAATTTCACTTATAATTATCACTTACACATCTGCGTATATCTACGCAGTAAGGGTACAGAGATGAACTAGTGCACAGAAGACAACCTATATTTATACATTTTACAATAGCAAAACTGAAGCCCATTTGGTAAAGAATTAGGGATCAGTTCTCAGGTTATCACATCTATCCATCTCGTTCTGTAAAACTTAGTAAAAGTCGGAAACTGAAAGGAACACATTTTAAATATAAATTTTATTGATCACTAGCATTAGCCCGAAACTTTATCCAAGGAGAATTAAAATGGCTATTTTCAAGGAACTCAATTTTTTTTAGGATGATACAAATTTGTCACCGCCAATTGTTTTAACGGTGAATGGAACCACATCTTTCGAGGACATGTTGGGAACAAATTGGGCTGTTTATGTGTACCAATCAATAAATTACCAATGTTTCATACGGATGTTTGTCCTGTGTCTGGATGTAAGTATATGTCATTGTAAAAACTGTCAGATTATAAACTAATATCGTATGATTTTAATCTCACGCGTTAGATTTAATATGACGGCGTTTACATTTTCCCGGTGGCATGTATAAAATAGAACATAAAATATGTATTCAAACAGTTTCCACCAGAAAGAGAGAGAGGGTGTGTCTGTCGGTACATAGTTTACGTGATGACGGTGGGCGCGTCGCGGCCGGTGTACTTCTGAAGCTGCGAGATCTGCAACGCGGCGTCTATCAGCGGTTTCAGCATCTCCTGAGCGTCGCCCAGAACGTTCTTCGCTTCGTACGAGTCGATGTACAGTCTGGAAATGTATAAGTTATGTGTTAAATAAAGTATTGTAGTAATAGATCCGGTTTTAAGGGATAGGGATTATACTCATAATTAATACGCAGGAACTTGTTTTGTTGCTGACTGTTTTCGTGTGAGCATGTGCTTATTGTTGTGTAAGAAAGAGTGTATGTGTGGACCTAAATAAGAGCGTGTATGTGTGCATACGTATATGTGAGGATGTGTACTGTGTATGTATGTTTGGGGGAGTATGGGACATGCGAGTGTGCATGAGCATATAAGTGTATTTATGTGTGCAAGAGTGCGTATACAAGTGCGTGTGTGTTGTCTATGTATGAGTGAGAGATCAAGTGTAAGCAAGAGCACAGTAGTACATAAGGCGTGACTGACTGAGTGTGAGCATAGACATATATTTATGTTTATAAGACTGTGACAGTATGACTGTGAGGGATTATTTAATGTTTAACTTGAAACTCGCAACTTGAGAGGTGTAAATGCAATTATTTTTATTGAACTAATAATTTCAGAGACACACCCATAATGAATAATTAAATTAATTATTTCCTAATTCTAATATAGAAATCTACACAAACGCGTGTCAATGTTTCACGACGATCGAGCTCAGGCAGTGAGAGTAATTAGCGAAAGATAAGACAGAGATACGATTCTAATTACATGATTTTAATGGCTAATAAGGCGGCCGATTAGAGAGGTGTTAGGTCAAGGGCGCTATCGTTCTTTAATAGATATAATTGTAGCAAATATTAGAAAGATTTTTTTTTTTTAAATAAAGATTGACGAGACGATCAGGACATGTGCCTGATGGTAAGCAACATGCCTGCCACATAACAGCAGTGACACGCAGCTATTGGAACATGGAGAGCCCAAATCATTACCTAGCACTGCACTGCGCTCGTCACCCAGAGATCTAAGTTGTTATATCTCTAAGCCCTGTAATTTCTCTGGAAACATTGCCCTTCAAACCGGAACACAGTAATGTTTGCACATTACTGCTTGGCGGTAGAATAATTGGCAAAGGTGTGGTACTTCCCCAGGCGGACTCTGCTAAGAGTCCTACCACTACAAAAGATTATACGGAAATTAATATTAGAAATACGGATTATACTACAAAAGATTATACGGAACATAATGTCATATTATAATAGTTGTTTTGCACTTTTTGAGTTTGTCTGGCGTAAGAAACGACAAAAATGTTTCAATATATTTGACTCTGCTCATAAATTTTACGCGAATTTTTGATAAGGAACTTACAAAATACTTTCTTTCTAGGAAATATAAAATTTGCCAACCAGCACTTGACCAGCGTGGTAGATTGTGGCCGGTTAGAATATCTAGCAAAGGTGATGTATTTCTGAGAGAGTGATGAGGTGGGCTCTGCAGAGTCTAACTAGAGAATACTAGTACTACCATACAATCAGTGGCGTATTTTATTTTAAGATTTAGCGCCCCGGGCCTGTAGAGTTTGTCGCCCCGTTAATTAACGAAAAAACGAGACAAAGAGGTATTTTCATAAACAAATCCAGAAATGTGTTGAAGTAAGCCGAGAATGATGGCAATGAAGGAATAAAAAAAATAAAAACAAGTTATGATAAAATTGTTGTTGATTCTTCTTTAGACAGCAACACAGTGCTAGTGCCTACGGTACTGTAAGGTAAAAACAAAAAAGAATAAGTCATCATCATCATCTGCAGCCTGCAGACGTCCACTGCTGGACATAGGCCTCCAGCAAAGATTATCACAATGACCGGTCTTGTGCCCGTTCCATTCACCGACTTCCCGCGACCGAGACAATATCATCGGTCCATCGTGTGGGGGGCCGTACTACACTGCGTCTGCCGGTTCGTGGTCGCCATCTGAGAAACTTTACTCCCGAGCGGTTATCGGTTCTGCGAGCTATATGGTCTACGGGATACGAGTATAATACAAAAAGTATTACCTGACGGTGGCCCCCGAGCTACCGGTCCCGCTGAGCCGAACCACGATCCGCGACCCGTCCTCGAAGATGATCCGGAGACCCTGGCGACAACACACACGTTAATAGGGTACAATCCTCAAAAAAATCTAATTAGTCCGTCAGTTAGATTGCAAAAAAATATTGTACACGTGTTTTTTCTTTTGTTTCACAAACAAAAAATTACGAAGATACAGCGCTTAGAAGTTTCGCGTGACGTAACTCGTGCCTACGATTTTTACTCACGACTGACGTCGCGACCCCCACTCTCGAAGTTTGATGTTCTATATCTTGGTCGATTTTTAATATTTTGAAAAAACAAAAAATACGTGTCCCATATTTTTCCATGATCTAGCTGACGGACTTATTAGAATATTGTATTTTTGACCCAGTCCGGTACCCTATTATTATACAGGACTCGTATTACAAACGTTTATGACGAAAACTCGCACCGAGTCCGAGATGGATCGCAGACTGCAACCGTTGCAGACGGCGACTGCTGGCTTCTATTACCAACCGCCTTATGCTACACACATTCACAGCCCACTAAATGTTCCCACTGCTGAGACTCGGGGCCTTCTCTCGCAAGGAGAGAGTCCAGGCCAAAATCCACCACGTTGGCCAAGTGCGGGTTGGTGGATGACACGTGACTACGAAAGATTCTAGGTACATGTCCGTTTCCTCGCGATGTTTTCCTTCAGCATTTTAAGTTAGCGGCATTACGCACATGACTTCGAAAAGACATTGGTGCGTGTGGTTTTGAAACCGGGGGCTCCGGATCGACAGTCACCCGTTCTCCCGACTAGATCAGCCGCAACTTCGACTAGACCAGCCGCAACTTCGACTAGACCAGCCGCAACTTCGACGTCTAACTGTCTAAACTTACTAACGCAACACTCGAAATCATTCACGGGGCGCTACGAATAAAGCCTTTTTTAAGCGACACATTGTATTATTATTGGTGTCTTCCACAGTTTGAGTGGTTTGAGTCTGCGAGCCCTCCTGCCTTAGCTCTTATCTGCTGAGGAATAAAGCTGACCTGTTTCATGGCGACGCTCCGGTCGATGGGGTCCATGTAGGAGAAGTTATCAGCCAGTTTCACGACGTACGTCTTCCCTCCCGAGGCGTGCGTGGACCCAACGAACCCAGGCTCCGTCATCTTCTTCTCCAACGCTTGCATCATCTCGTTGCAGGGATCGCTCGCGCACTCCTCGTAATCGTATCTGGGAGTTAAAAATACATAATTCTTGATCTTGAAGCATCTTGATCTACAGACTTCATTGGTCAATTCACCTACCCTTATCCCACATTTTATGGGGTTCGTGAAAAAATCTACATGTTACCAATAGTTGTGTGTGTATGTGTTACTCTTTCATGCAAAAACTACAAAAAAGATTTGGATAAAATTCGGTATATATACAGTTTTTTGGTAAACAGGCTTCATAGTCTATGCGATGCCGGTAACATAAATTCAAGCCTAACAAGAGCCCCCCCCCCCTCCCATATGTCATATGGGGGTGATCAAGAGTCACAAGACTGTGCGACAAGTGCATGCGTGCGTTTTAATTAGTGGTTCCACTAGGTTCTGGACACATCTGGATCCGCCCATGGACTAGACGTCAGGTTTTCTCTCCAGTATCTACCGTGAGACTGACCTAGTGAAGTAATTCCTCCCGAACTGCGCCCAGTGCGCCTTCAGTATGTCCTCGACGGAGCGTCCCGTGGCGGCCACGACCGACAGCCAGGCCAGCGCCGCCCACAGCCCGTCCTTCTCTCGCACGTGGTCCGAGCCCGTTCCGAAGCTCTCCTCGCCGCAGAGCGACAGACGACCGGCGTCCATCAGGTTACCGAAGTACTTCCAACCTGGGTATCACATACGGCTGGTATAGTCGGGACATACAAAATATCCAAGAAAGTTGTAACGTTTTACTTCTGCATTCTGCCACAGTGAGGTGATTTCGCGCACGGCATGGCGCACGGGCAAACGAAGACTGACTGTGATCAGAACTTCGACCTGTGCGCTTTCGATCTGTTCAAAAAAGGTTATTTTTAATGGTAGTGGATAAAAATGTCTTCTTGTTTTATATACTGAAGTGGACCCAAGTAAAACTTCCAGTTATCAGAAAAATGGTTTCACCATTCATTCGTACGTAAAAATTAGTATGATTGTTTTGTTTTCGTTTCATGAAATGCCCAAAATCAGAGAGGTCTAGTTATGCTGGGCGGCCTGTTGGCCGGCTACTAGCTGCGTCTAATTCGCACTCGTTGACTTGACTTTCCTTTTTCCTTACCTTTCCTTTCCATAATAACGCAGAAGTGGTGCCCCCAAGATTACCAAATCGAAACCAACAAAAAAAAAAAACAGGCGAATCGCGAACCTCTTCCTTTTTTTTGTCGGTTAATATAACTGAACCATCTACCAAACTGCACTGGACGCGGTCTTTTTTGCTTCGTCGTCAAAAAAGCTGCCTTTCCCGTCGTCTGCAAAACACCTTAATGTGTAATCTTACCAGTTTTACTTGGAAGATTTCCTTCCCCATGGCGGTTCCAGGCCCTATACGCGGTCTTTATTGCTTCGTGGTCAAAAGACATGCCTCGTCCTGTCGTCTTCAAAACACCTAAACGTGTAATCTTACCAGTGGGTACTTCGAAGATCTCCTTCCCGGTGGCGGCGGCGACGCGGTCCACGGCGGCCGCGGTGGGCATGCTGCGAGCGTAGCCGCGCACGCCGCTCCGCTGGAAGTACGGGATGTGGGCGAGGTGGTTGGCGAGCACGGCCAGCGAGTCCGACGGGGTCACGAAGAACGCGCCGCGACCGATTATCATGTTACGGTCACCTGCAACACACCAGGTAATCAATAACAACTATAGATCTAATTAACACGAACAAAATCGAAAATTTTAAGTTACATCAAAGTTTTTCACAGAAACCCATATTGAGGGAGTAGTGAAAATTATAGTATAAGTTACGGTGGTCTAGTCGGGAGAACGGCGGCTGCCGATCCGGAGACCCCGGGTTCAAACCCCACACGCACCACTGTCTTTTCGAAGTCATGTGCGTAATGCCGCTAACTTAAAACGGTGAAGGAAAACATCGTGAGGAAACCGACATGTACCTAGAATCTTTCGAAGTCATGTGTCATCCGCCAACCCGCACTGGGCCAGCGTGGTGGATTATGGCCTTAACTCTCTCCTTGCGAGAGAAGGCCCCGAGTCCCAGCAGTGGGAACGTTTAGTGGGCTGTTGATGATGATGAGTGAAAATTATGCTACAAGTGTGTTAAGTTGATGATGACCTGAATGCATTAAAAGGCCTTAAAAGAGCCAAAGACGGGTTTAATTTCACCGCCTGAAAATTGCCACCGCCTTGTGGTGAAATTAGAGCCACTTTATGAGCAAGTGTGTTGAAAAATATGTTATTCGCCATTATGTGGCGGCCGCCATCTTAAGCCGTATGAATCAAATAGCCGACTTTGCAAGGAGTCCTACTCTTTGCAAAGTCGGCCTGGGGAAATACCACACCTTTGCCAGTTAGTTTGGGGTCAGATGGTGTTGTGTGTGAATTGTCCAGCAATATTTATTATTTATTTTTATTTATTCTACCGCCAAGGAGTAACGTGCAAACATTACTGTTCCGGTTTGCAGGGCAATGTTTCCAGTCAAATTATAGGCTTTAGTTTAGAGATTGAATATCTTACATGTCTGAGTAAGAAGCGCAGTGCAGTGTTAGATTACGATTTGAACTCTTAACGTACCCATAGCTGCGTGACACTGTGCTGTTATGGGCAGGCATGTTGCTTACCATCAGGCACATGTCCACCTCGTATTGTAACCATTATAAAAAATCAACTATACATCAAACCGACGATCAGGTGAAGGTCGCCCGAAATCGTAGGATGCGAGCGGCGCAAGACCGGTCTTTGTGGAGATCTTTGGGCCTTCGTCCAGCAGTGGACGTCAGAAGGATGATATGATGAAGATGATCAAATTTAAAAATAAACAACACAATAGGCATGATGACTAAAACACTAATTTGTTCATCAGATTAATACAAAATATTGTCACGTATTTTTGCTTTTGTTTCACAAACAAATAACGACGAAGATAAAATTATAGTGCTTACGAGTTTCGTGTGAGTTACATGGTACAAGTATATCGAAGACGCGACGTCACAACCTTCCACTCTGGAAGAATGACGATCTGTATCTCTATCGATTAATTATTAATAATTTGATACTATAAAAATATGTTCGCCATATTTTTATATAATCTACCTGATGGACTAATCAGAATGGTATATTTTTGACCCCCAGTCATTATCCCAAATTTTTTCAAGTTTCGGGACATACTCGTACGTATATTTAGAAGTAAATAAAATACCGTTTGCGTCTACAATACCTACTGCAGCTAACAAGTGCTTATAATTTTAAAACGGCGGAACTAATTTTTATTAAACACTAGCTTTTACCCGCAGCTTCGCTCGCGTTTTGTAAGTCGTTGGCGTAAGGCCTAAGTTTTTGTAAATATGAAATTGTATGTTTCTAGCCCTATGGGTTCGCCCTGTGCGTTTACGTAAAACTTTCATCCCCTATTTTACCCTCTTAGGGGTTGAATTTCGCAAAACCCCGTCTTAGCGACCGCCTACGTGCTAAAAGGCAACTCCATCCAAAATTTCAGACTCCTAGCATGTGTAGTTTCTGAGTTTTCGTGATGAGTGACCTTTCGCTTTTATATATATAGATTGATAAGAGAGTGTTCAAAATGTTCAATTCAGAAATTACGACGTGACCAACAACAATCCAAACTTGGAAATTAATAATATTATTAGGATAAATTGTAACATAAAATGCTGTTTCTATAATGACACAGCAATATAAACCTGAGTAGTAGGTGTGTCCTTGTTAGAGACGTCACTTGTTTATCACACACTGAGTGACTGTCAGATTTGTTAGGTACCCTGGTATTATCGACGCAACATGATGCAATCTTTGTATTGAGAGATAAGGGTTGCTGAGTAGTGTATAGTTTTAATCTGATTATCATAATTTTTACAATGTGTATTTATATGGGAATGTCAATTCATAGAGCATAAATAAAACATAGATTTAGGATTAGAAATAAGGTATATAGGTTATGGTACGACAAACACAGACAGCCATATCTTCAATTAACAGCGCCCCGTAGTTGTGACCGCGTTCAATTTCAATAAATTTCAATAAAAATTCCAAACTATAATCTAGCTGTGTTCTAAATTTCACCCCGATTTGTTCAGCCATTCCCACTTGATTAAAGCAACAAACATCCAAACTTTTTGCATTTATAATATTAATTGGAATGCCGTATTTTTCGTCTAAAGATTTTTTTATACTTACAACACAAGTTAGCGTTTGACCACGAATTGACTGATGTTAAGAAATACCACACTTATACAGAAGATATATATTTAATCTTAATTCAAAGAGATCCGAATTGTAACAATCGGCAAAAAAAAACACTCAGGTCGAATGTTCCTGTTTTGTCATCATCATCAAAAGCCTACTAAACATTCCCACTGCTGGGACTCAGGGCCTTCTCTCGAAAGGAGAGAGTTAAGACCATAATCCACCACGCTGGCCCAGTGCGGGTTGGCGGATGACACATGACTTCGAAAGATTCTAGGTACATGTCGGTTTCCTCACGATGTTTTCCTTCACCGTTTTAAGTTAGCGGCATTACGCACATGACTTCGAAAAGACAGTGGTGCGTGTGGGGTTTGAACCCGGGGTCTCCGGATCGGCAGCCGCCGTTCTCCCGACTAGACCAGCCGTAACTTACTCCTGTTTTGTAGTTCGGATCTATACCTACTAATATTTACGAGTATAGAGCTGAATAGTTTATTTGTTAGAACGTGTCAATCTCAGGGATATCTGGACCGATTTAAAATATTTTTTCACAGTTGGATATTTACATGATCCCTGAGTGAGTTATTTTATACGAGGGTCAAACTGAAAGTTCTTAGAACTGGCCACTTATAAACAATATAATAAAAAAAAAATTCTATAATTTGAAAATAGAACTCTTTGCCAATATTACTGAGTATATACTTCATTCATTTGTCATTTGTTTTACGATTTGGCGGCAAATTGAAAATTGTCTGTGTCACGTCAACATGAATTTAACACGAGAAAATTTTCGTGCAATGATTTTTTATGACTTTCGATGTCATTTAAGTCAACAAGAAAGTTATGATAGACTACGATTGGCCTTTCACGATGAAGCCCCATCTCGTGCGACTGTTTACAACTGGTTTAATGAGTTTAAACGTGGTCGCACTAATCTCACTGATGATTTACGTGAGGGACGGCCTTCTACGGCGACGACTGAAGATAACATCTGTGTTGTGCGGCGTATGATAGAGACTGACAAAAGAGTGACCTATCAGCAGATTCCGACAAGCTTAGGCATCGGTATGAGTCAAGTGCACAAAATCCTACACGAACATTTAGCGGTCAGGAAGCTTTGCGCCCGGTGGATACCTCATAATTTGACTGAGGCTCAAAAACTCCATCGTGTGGATTGGTGCCGTAAAATGATTGAAAGATTTAACGGAGGTGACTCAAATGCTGTGTTCGACATACTAACAGGTGACGAAAGCTGGATTTACTGTTATGATCCTGAAACCAAAAGACAATCTGCTCAGTGGGTGTTTCCTTTCGAGGAGTTGCCAACTAAAGTGAAGAGAGATCGAAGTGCGGGGAAAAAAATGGTGGCCTCGTTCTTTGGAAGGATAGGTCATTTCGCAACAATTGTGTTAGAGGATCAAAAAACAGTTTCTGCAGAATGGTACACTACCAATTGTTTGCCACTTGTCTTGGAAAAAGTTCGAGAGAAACGACCTCGCAGTAGGATCCTCCTTCACCACGACAACGCCTCATCGCACACCGCCAAGCGAACGATCGACTATTTGGCGACATCAAACGTTGAATTACTGGGTCACCCGCCGTATAGCCCCGACCTCGCGCCTTGTGATTTTTATTTATTTTCAAAAATTAAAGAAAAACTTAAAGGAAAGCGGTTTATGAATGCTGAAGAAGCGGTGGCTGCGTATCGCGATGCCATTGAAGAGACCCCTAAGGACGAGTGGGCAAAGTGCTTTTCCCAGTGGTTCCATCGCATGCAGCGGTGTATTGACGTGAATGGACAATATTTTGAAAAGATATAATAAAACTAATAACTGGCTAATGTAATCAGTTTTTGATTTTCTAAGAACTTTCAGTTTGACCCTCGTATGTAGGTACCACTGGCGAAATCAGGAAACCAGGCTCGTATAAAGTGGTTTGTTCGATTTTTTGTCAATTTACACAATAAACAGGTGGAACTTGGATCTTGTTTGTCTGGCTGTCCGATAAATGATAGAAAGGAGAGGGCGACATTTAGTGCAATCCCTGCTCCTATTCTAGAGCCAAGGTTCTCTTACCATCTCCATCAAATGCAGCTCCAAAGTCGTAATCCCCGGCTTTGACCGCGCTGACTAGGTCGGCCGCGTACGTCAGGTTGGGGTCTGGATGAGCGCCCCCGAAGTCTTCCAGGGGCTCCACACGACGCACGTTACCCTCGGAAGCGCCGAGCTCGTCCACGAAGATTCTCTTCACGTATGGACCAGTCACTGAAACATTTTAAACTTGGGTTATTTACACAGAGTTGAGAGTTGTAGAGCACCTACATGACCTATTGGAGTTTCTCTGAAGGATTGTATTCGTAATGAGGTAATCCGTTAAAGAACTAAAGCCACATAAACACAGCTCAGTGTATCACCAAGCTGAAGTGATAACAGGCTTATAAGGTATCCTGTGAAAAAGGTAATTTTTATTTTATTTCTGTATTTGTATAGCATAAACAGGCCACTAAATGTTCCCACTCCTGGAACTCGGGGCCTTCTCTCGCAAGGAGAGAGTCAAGGCCATAATCCACCACGCTGGTTCAGTGCGGATTGGTGGATGATACATGACTTCGAAAGATTCTAGGTGTATGTCGGTTTCCTCGTGATGTCTTCATTCACCGTTTTCCTCAGCCTAGACAAATTTTTCGTGGGGGGTAAATTGGATTCTACCGTTACGCTCGGATATGATAATAAATCTTCGGGTAAACTCGGGACCTTGGCGATTCGGCGTCTAGAAAAGCGTCAGCCTATGGGAAATGCTGAAAGGGCGTGGCCTCGCCATCATGGCATGGCCATCTAGAAATGCGTGAGCCAATGGGAAATGCTGACGCATTTCTAGAAGGCCACGCCCTCCGGTTACACTCGTGTGGTTTCTAAGGTAAGCTATCAAATTCTGAGTTATAAGTTTTCACTTCTATCGGCAGTTCGTATGACTGCCAATTTTTTTTCCTCGTTGAATTAGGTCAAAATGATTTCTAAATATAAGCTTATACCTTTAAACGAGCAATTCTTGTACCTATATAAATATGTATATATATATAGAATCTGAATCTCGGAAACGGCGCGAACGATTTTGATGAAATTATGTATGCAGGGGGTTTCGGGGACGATAAATCGATCTAACTAGGTTTCATTAAAAAAAACGCATATTATGCGCGTTTTCAGACAATGAAAATCTGTCACATTAGACATTAGAATGCGAAGGTAAATTTCGCCGCGTGACGTGACAGCTTAATTGGCTTAGACGGGAAGTCGGGCGTTCGTGGCGGTCACGAATTAAGAGCTGCGGGTTCGAATCCAGACGGGTTCTCTTTTTTTTCAAGTACTTATTCTTTTTTTTTTTTTAAGAAAATCTAAGTGGATCTAAGTATTTTTAGTACTTATTTAAACCGAGCAAAGCTCGGTGACCCAGGTACTAATATATTACACAACACCGAACAAATTACGATTATCGTAAAATGTCGAGATACAGCAGTCGATGTCCTCACCTCCGCTCATCGAGTCGATGAGTATGTTGAAAGGTTTCCTGGTCTCTGATCCCTGGATGAGCTGCTTGATCTTGGGGAAGTCGAATATCTCCTGCATGTAGACTACGTAATCCTGCACCGAGTCCAGGACTTCCACGGTGAACTGGTGGTCTTGCACCTGTACGTAACGTGGTCTTACTGTTATGAAGAAGTATCGGTCTTAAGAAAACAGTTGGGGATTCATAAGAAATTGAAGGTTTCTTGTTCTAATTTAAATAAAGTTGAGTTATAAATTAAGAAAAGATTTTAAATTATGACTAGAATTGTTAACCAATGGTTTTATAAGTCATTTTTATTGCAGTACCTGTAATCATCGTTGAACAAATAGGTAATCAAAGATTTTTGCAAAAGTGCTCATATTCAAAACTTTATCGTTTCTGACCAAATGTGCATTAAACTGCTTTAAATTGTCGTATCATGTTTATGGCAATGTAATCTTTCTAAAATAGCACAACTAATATCGAAAACAGATTGATTCAATAACAAGTGAACAAGAGAATTACCCAATCGCGAATTTGCATGTTCACAACCCGATTTTAAGGATATCTGATAAAGATAAAATGATAATGATGATGTTGACATTTAGTCACCGACTTTGTTATCTAAAATCAAGCCCATATACACCGTAATAAAATCATTGACTACTAATCACGGCGACTGGTGATGACCCAGCAAAAATATTCTGACTAACAACGGTCATTACAAAATACCAGACAAAAAACTGATACACGTACAACAATTTGAAACAGTAAAATGATGTAATTCTGATAAATAAGCTCAGGATAAGATAAATTATTTGAGTAATGTGAAATAGATTTTATCCTACTAATATTATAAATGCCAATGTATGGATGTTTGGATGTTTGTTGCTCAATCACGTCCTAACGTATGAACGGATCGGGCTGAAATTTGAAAACACAGATAGATTATAGTCTGGAAGAACACATAGGCTTTTTATCCCGGAAAAACAACGGGAACGGGAACTTCGCGGGTAACACCGCGGGGCGCTGCTAGTCTCAAATAAATACAGGTCATCCTAGTTTTAAGGACTTTTTGGAATAATTCCAAACTACATACTAGATAGCGATAATGCGTTTTTTTTGTCACAATATCTCGTAAGTAGTCTGTTTGCTACCAGCAAAGTTTACTTAGGTATTTGAGGTATTTCATTCGATGTAAAAATGATAAGTTTCTCGTCAACAATACATTGTTCCACGACTTTGGTGTGATTAATGTGATATTACGTGTAAAATTAAAGATAGAAGCAACAACATCGCAAATACTCGTACCAAAAATAGGATGTTAGGAAAGTAATCTAGGTATCATAATTTATTTTATAACATATTTGCTCGTAAATGGTCTCTTATTGGACCAATTTCTGTATCGTAATGTATCTTATTACGCACTAGTGCTGTAATGTGTAATGTAAAACGCACGGTTTCAAAATGCTCCGTCCACAGACTAGGTAGAGAGATTTGCTCCGTCTAAAACGAACGGTACCTTTTTAAATCTTAGTAAAGAGTTTTTATGTCAGAAAAGTGTGGTCAACATTTTATAAATAAAATTAACTTTGAGAGGTAAAATATAATAAAGAATGATTAAATTCGTTAATTTAATTAATTCAGACTATAAATTACTTTAATTTTTCTGTAACAAAACACAAAAATATTAATTTACTTTATTATTAATAGCATACCGGCTGGTTCTGTGCCGTTGCTTAAAAAAAAAGCGCCGATGCGCGCGCATTGCTAATCTGTGATCCATACCTAGTGATTACTTACTCTGTGCTGTGATATGTGATCAAGTAAATATTATTCCACGCTTTTTTTTTCGATGTGTTGTTTTTATTTGAAAATGTCGTCAGAGTTTTGTTTATTTCCTCGCAAATATGTTATAAAACGTCGTATGACATACGTGCGCTTTGATAATTACAGCCTCTGCTAATTATAGCTCTCGCCTTCGGCTCGAGCTAGCAATAAAGCCTCGGCTGTAATTATCAACTTACCGCACTTATATCATAATGTACTATTACATGTCACCTATGTATTTAAACTTGTCGGGTTGTTTCTGATAGTATTTGTTTTTTTAATCAACCACGTCTGGAAACGCCTCATTACTTATATTTATCATACCTTGAAAATAGTAACCAAGAAAATTTTATAATATGTTAAATTATATCAGTAGGTACCTAGGTACCTAGGTACATTCGTACCAGAATATGAGTTTCAGTTTCCCACGGATACCTCGCCACACAAGTCTAGACGCAAAATTATATAACCACAAACAAATTATTTTTAGTTTTTGCGTGTTACCTACATATCGCATATTATAATTTACTGCCTACGGTTAGCCACAAACATAATTATTATGTAGATTCAATGGCATAAGTACATTTTTGAGACTCTGAGAGGCAGTGGCGCACTGGCGTAGCATGGACCATTAAAGACGTGGGTAATATTTAATATGGCGGTCAAGTGTAAGCCTATAAAAGTTAAAAAAAAAAAAAAAAAAAAAAAAAGTCGCATCAACAAGACCTCTTTTCTTTCGTTCCCAATAAGTACCTTACTAAAAACAAATAAATGGGTCTTACTAAAAATGAAAAGTAGGACGTAAAGTTAGCAGTTTTGATATTTTAGGTTCCGTTTTTAACGGGGATTGTAAGAGGTGTGGCATCGAGTATAGTAACTTGCGTAGTGAAGTGATTAGAAGCGTGTTCTATTTCTCAATTCTCACTCGCATCGCATAGTCCGTAGGCTAGTCCCCCACACACTTTGGAATGCGTTGCATTTTTAACGGATTTATCAGAGCGTCTTCAAATCGAGAGTGGATCGGTTTTTTACAGGTAAGCACAAACGTGCTTACCACCGTGGTACTTACATCGGGGACCGCATCGTCGCTTAACAGGCGGCGAGATGGCGGTCAAGTGTAAACCTATAAAAGTCAAAAAACATAGAATAGGATTTTGACTACGTTTTTTAACTACACCAGTATCTAATTAGGTAATTAGGACAAAAATGTCCTAATTAGATACTACCACGACAACGAATAGGTACTAGTAGTCAACTACCACGACAGCACAAAACAATGTAAGATAGAAAGTGTCAAACCTCTTCATTCTAGTCTTTGGAACATCAACCACGAAACTATGTCGTTTTTTCGACTTAAGGCCTGTTTCCATTTTGATTAGTGCGAGTGATTAGTGCAGGTGTTTTGTGATTAGTAGCAAACACATGTGGATACCGATTGATTAGTGCGAGTGTATAGTAACTTGCGTAGTGAAGTGATTAGAAGCGTGTTCTATTTCTCCGCACTCGCAATAACCAAAATGTAAACAAGCCTTTACGAGCAGCGAAAATAGGGCAAGGTGGTATTAGATCAGTCGCAAACTCAACGAAATGTATCCAATACAAAAACTATAAGCTTGCAACTTTGCGACGATGCTAAAAAATTCGAAGTCTTTCGAAGAAGGGTGTCGCTTATTAATTGTTTTGGCAGTTGTGGCACGTTTCAAAATTAAATCGCAACTCTTCAGCTGGTACTTAGCCAACCCATCCCAAAAATGCGAACTGTGTTCTATACACGATCGAATATGTGCTTGGTGTAAAGTGGCTAAGCTACTGTTCAGATTTGAAGTAGGTACCTTTCGGACCTTCGAGAAGACGCTTAGTTTTTTGACAGCAAATTTAGCCTAGGACTCAAAGAAAGACCTAAAGTTGAGAGTAGATGTTAAAGTACACGCCCAATGGCTCGAGACTGTCAGTTAGCGGAAAAGACATACTGCAAAAAGGAAACGCCAGTAAAAACTAGATGACTCCTTTTAGCCGCCAGATTATAGGTCTATCTCCCATTGTAATAGACAAAACAATATTTTTTTTGTTTATTTTCACAAATATTGTTATTCCAAATTAATAACCATAAATAATAATTGTTATTCGTTAATCAACTCAATAAAGCAACTAAATCAACACAGATGTTTATTAAAAAGAATATAAAATGCAAATTTAAGCCACAATAGCATAGTACATAATGGCATAGCAAAGTCGAGGTAGGCCATTAGATTTATAACATAAAACTTGGAGAGCCCTACAGTGTAACCCACAGCTTACCTAAATATTAACATATACGATTTCGAGGGGGGGTCATATCCCCTGTGACCCCCCCCCTTCAGACCGCACCTGGTGCTTAGAAGTCTAACTTAAAGCAAAGAATATTATATCTTGAACCCAATAAGTAACCTGTAGTTAGCTACAATTTACAATGGTTGCTAAAATGTTGATTAGCTAACTTTGAGGTCACTGTGTGCCCAAAAATTATTTCGATCATTTTCCCCTAGCATGTTGTACCAACCCCACATATGTGAGGTAAGGGTAGGCGAATGATGATGATGCCAAGACAAGTATAACTTCACAAAAATCGATTGGTAGTATAAAGAATTCAACCATAACTACACAGTATCAAAGCAATCTCCAGGACTACCACTACAAGTTTTAATTAGTCTAATTTCTATAATTTACCTTGAAAGTCTGGACTCCAATCTTATCAATCCCACAGACTAGGTCGGGGACTATCCTGTACTGCTTGATCTGGGTAGTGAGCGCGTAGATGTCATTAGTTGTTGCATCTGGTGCTGGTCCTCCGTTGGAACAGTTGAACTTGATGCCGAAGTCATTATTGATACCACCGGGGTTGTGGGATGCAGTTAAGACTATTCCACCTGAGAACACAAAGCTACTGTTAATTGTAAAAAATAAAAATTAAACCAGAATATAAAACACTTTTTCAGGAATTATTTTTTTAATACCCAATCAAATTTATAACATCACTGAAAAAAATAAATTTTATGACAATATTTTTTTGTTTTAAAAATATTACTTCCTAATAAATCATTTCATTATTCATCTGTTTGATACTTGAAGTTTTCAATGCTCAAACAAAAAAACTCATAATAGCAAAAATATTCTAATTCACTGCATATTATTTTGGTCTTTATCACTTCGATGTTATTTAAATTAAACATAATAAGTCATTTCAAGGATCTTACCAAGAGTCTTATATTTTCTGATAAGGTGGGAAACTGCTGGTGTGGAGAGAATGCCATTTTGGCCAATGATGAGTTTTGCTACCTGAAAATTTATGGATTTATGGATAAAAACCAGTTGGATATAATAAACTAAAATAGCAATTGTGAGTTAAAGTAAAGAATTCAGAACCATGTATGAGCATTCTTATTTAAAATGTATACTTTGTAAGCAAATTGAAGACGGTAAGTCGTCGTAATATGATAGTTTTCAAATGCTCACCCCATTCGCAGCAGATATTTTTATAATTTTATCGACGACCTCCTTGACAAGATAACGGCCGTCTCCACCGACCACCAACGTTGACCCTTCCAAGGCATCTTTATTAGCGTCCAAAATACTCTGAATAAAGTTTTCGGTGTAGTTTTCTTGCAGGAAAACTTTAACTTTTTTGCGTAACCCACTGGTACCCGGCTTTTGGCCTTCGTAGGGGTTTGTGATCACATTTACAACACCGTACATTTTCAACGATGGAATAATTTTTTTGCGAGTCGCCGGACGGAGCAACTATCAATAAATAAAACGATTTATCGCGATACTTGAGGTCAAAAGTGCGCCCGACGAGCACCGAGCCGAAGTTGTCACAAATCAGCTGGCTGTCAAATTGTCAAATGTCAGTTCCATGTTCAATGTCAACCAAGGTCAATTTTGTCAAAATCAATGAATGCGTTCATAAAATAAATTATAGTTAACGAAATAAATATTATATAGTGCTTTGAATAGTTGGTCTGAGAGTCGAATGATAGAAAAAACTTTGAAACTCTCAGAATTTGATAGCTTACTTTGGAAACTACACGCACAGAGTAAGTAATCACAACTACACGTGTGTAACCGGAGGGCGTGGCCTGGGCATCATGGCATGGCCATCTAGAAATGCGTCAGCATTTCCTATTGGCTGATGCATTTCTAGATGGCCATGGCATGATTCCGAGGCCACGCCCTTTCAGCATTTGCCATTGGCTGACGCATTTATAAATGGCCAATAGCCATGGTCCCAAGTTTACCCGAAGATTTCTTATCATACCCGAGCGTGATGCTAGAATCCAATTCACAGCCCACGAAATATCTGTCTAGGCGCGCCTAAAGACTGAGACTTGTCGAGTGTGTGAATGTTTATTTTAGTGTAGGTATATAGGTATATATACTGCCCTGGTGCCCGGGCATAGAATGTGGCATCGGTCCCCCCCTGCCTGTGGTAAAAGCCCACAAATGGCGAAACCGACTGATGGCGGTTAAACCATCACAACAAATGACACAATTTAAATCTCGGGCGGTGACGGGCAGCAGCGTCACCGGTGCAAGAAATTGTGCCCTGCGGTCGCCAACCCGCATGCCCAGCGTGGCGACTATGGGCAATACCTCCTATGAAAAGTCCAAGAAGTAAAAGGCCCCTAGTTCCCGGCCGCCCTGCTATTCCTGGCCAAGGCGGCGGTCATGGTAACGGCAGGGCAGGGGGTGCGAAGAATCCCCGGGCTACCGTAGGCTGCCAACCCCAACTGACCCTGGCTGTACACAATGGACGAACGATTCGCGACGACGATAGGCTTGCGCAGCTGGAAGAAGAGCTGACCCACATAAGATGGCACATTCTTGGGTTATGTGAAGTCCGAAGAGCGGGAGAGGACACCGTAACCTTGGAATCAGGCCATCTAATGTACTATCGTGAAGGTCACCAGTTATCGCAAGGTGGTATCGGGTTTCTGGTTCACAAGACTCTCCGTAACAACGTTTTGGAAATTGCAAGTGTGTCTCCGAGGGTCGCGTACCTTGTGCTGAAGTTGACCGAGAGGTATACTCTCAAAGTAGTCATGGCGTACGCACCCTGGGAGGCATACCCAGATTCAGAAGTTGAGGCTTTGTATGAGGACATATCAAAGGCACTGCACCATACCTCCAAAGCCCACTTCAACGTTGTTATGGGGAATTTTAACGCCAAAGTGGGAGTACGGACTTGCAGTGAATCGGTAGTAGGACCATATGGTTTGGGACGTAGGAATGACAGGGGCCAAATGCTGGTCGACTTCCTTGAGAAGGAAAGGCTGTTTCTAATGAACTCTTTCTACAAGAAGCAGCCCCAGAGGAAGTGGACTTGGCGAAGCCCCGACGGACGGACGAAAAATGAAATTGACTTCATCATTGCGGATAAACGACGTATATTCAGGGATGTCTCAGTGATCTCTAGGTTTGCTACCGGAAGCGATCACAGGCTTGTACGAGGCACCCTGAATATCAATTATAAGCTTGAACGCGTCCGTTTGATGAGGTCAACGCTCCGTCCGAACATTCTCCAAACCATACTTGAGTCTGAAACATTCCAGCTAAAACTGGAGAACCGATTTGCTGCCTTGGAAACCACAGACAGCGTTGACCAGAAGCTCGACGGAGTGGTGGATGTCCTACGAGATGAGGGCACAAAATTCTGCAAAATGCGGCGCAAAGGCAGAAAGTCAAAGCTTTCGACGGAAACTCTGCATCTCATGGAGGAACGACGAAATCCCACGTTAAATTCGTCAGAACAAGGGGCTCTAAACAAGAAGATTACCAAACTTGTACGACGTGACCTCCGATTAGCTAACACGCTCTTGATTGAAAAATCAATTGAGCAAAATCGGGGGTCAAAAGTGTTCGTCAAGTTACTAGGTAGAAGCCACCTGACGAAATTAACCACCTCGACGGGGAGAGTCGTTGTATCCAAAGCGGATATTCTCTCGGAAGTGGAAGACTTTTACGGCCAGCTGTACGCGTCGCATGCTTCTCATCTCCCACAAAACCAGGACAAAAGAGCTACTCTAACACGCCACTACACAGAAGACCTGCCTGAGATCAGTCTGGACGAAATTGTGATGGCTCTTGGACAACTGAAAAATGGAAAGGCCGCGGGCGAAGACGGGATTACAACAGAGCTCTTAAAGTCTGGTGGAACTTCACTGATAAAAGAGCTCCAAGAACTGTTTAATGCCGTCCTCTTCACCGGGAGAACTCCACGGGCATGGCATAGAAGTGTGGTCGTCCTCTTCTTTAATTCTTTTAATTCGTGATTTAATCTTTATTTCGTACAAAACTCGACCTCCTAAAATTAAACCACAAATTGTTATGCAACGCAACTTTGGTGGTATGGACCACAAATCCCTTCTCGAAGACGCTAATAAGATCGATTGGGGTCCCGTCATTTCCGCTAACTCCGATCAAATAACTATCTTCAATACATTGATCACACGTTTGTACGATATTCATGCTCCATTACGTGCTATAAAAATAAAGCATCTACCTACACCGTGGCTCACCGATGAAATTAAAACTTTAATTAATAAGAAAGCTGCAGCTAAGTCTCGCTATAAATCGCGCCCCTCCGATATCTCCAAAAACAAGTACGTTCAGGCCCGCAATCGCTGTAATAAAGTGTGTAGGGACGCAATACGCCGACATGTCCATGAATCTGTTCAAGATGAAAGTCCAGTCAAAGTATGGAAATTCCTTAGGTCTATGGGAGTTGGCAAATCTCGTCAAAACTCTACTGCTAATAACATTGATATAAACAACCTCAATAATTTTCTTGCATCTGTGTCCTCTATGCCGAACGCGGTCAAAAGTTCGACATTAAGTTATCTTTCTGCCTTACCTACTCCTGACTATTCTCCTTTTGCGTTTAATCAATTTACTGAATGTGATGTTAGGAAGAGTGTGATGTCGATCTCCTCTAACGCTGTCGGAGGTGACAATATAAGTCGGAACATGCTCTTGCCCATCCTTGATGTTATCCTTCCCATCCTGTGTGTTTTATTTAATAATTCTGTTTCCAGTGCAGTCTTCCCATCAGTCTGGAAGGATGCTCATGTCATACCTTTACCGAAAAAACCTAACCCTTCATCCTTTTCCGAATATCGTCCTATATCTATACTCCCGTTCCTGTCCAAAGTCCTTGAGCGTCTTGTTCACTCACAGATTTCTACATTCCTCAACAAACAAGATCTCCTCAACCCTCTTCAATCCGGTTTCCGTCCTGGGCATAGTACTGTATCTGCTCTTATTAAGATCACCGACGACATCCGCAAGGGTATGGACGACGGCAGGCTTACTGTTCTAGCTCTGCTAGATTTCAGTAATGCCTTCAACGCCGTTGACTTCGATATCTTGCTGGCAACACTGCGCTCTCTTAATATATCTCCATCAGTGATTGATTGGTTTCACAGTTACCTGTTTGGCCGTAGGCAACGTATTCGCCTGGACGATGTGTTTTCGACCTGGTGTAATGCAAATGCTGGTGTGCCTCAAGGCGGCGTGCTATCACCTCTTCTCTTTGCTATCTTTATTAATTCTATATCTCAAAGCCTCAGTTCTTCCTACCACCTTTATGCAGACGATCTCCAAATTTATTCACATGCGCAACTTTCAGATCTAGACATAGCCATAGCCACGGTAAATGCAGACCTCCACGAAATTGTCCGTTGGAGTAATTCGTTTGGTATGAATGTTAATCCAAAGAAGACACAAGTTATAATAATCGGTAGCTCGTATATGATTTCTAGGATTGATTGGAGTTCAATTCCTGCGGTCGTATTTGACGGGACCACAATCCCTTACAGTGAATCAGTCAAAAATCTTGGTGTCATTTTTGATCGTACTTTGAGTTGGGAACCTCATTTGGAGTCGATCAGTTGCAAGTTATTTGCATCTGGTGGATCTCTAAGACGAATCCGTAACTTCTTACCCACTGCCACTAAGGTTGCACTTGCAGAATCTCTTCTTCTCCCGATCCTTGACTACGCTGACGCCTGCTACCTCGATCTCACAGAGAATCAGCTAAATAAACTTGAGCGTCTTCAAAACTACTGTTTAAGATTTATATTTGGATTGCGCAAATATGATCATGTGTCTCAATTTCGTTTACAGCTCAAGTGGCTCCCTATTCGCTTTCGTCGGAATGCTCACATCCTTTCACTGCTTTACAGTGTTCTATTTAACCCTGCTACGCCACGATATCTGAAAGAATGCTTTACATTCTGGAGTAGTGCACACTCACGTCATCTTAGATCTACCTATAATTTGTCCCTGCAAATGCCCTCTGCACGTTGCGAAACTTTCTACGGAAAATCCTTTGCATTCCAAGCAGTTGAGTTGTGGAATGCCTTGCCCGTAGAAATTAGACAAGCTCCGTCACTTTCCATATTTAAGGTGGAAGTAAAAAAACATTATTTGTCAAAGGCCCGCTGAAGTCTAATTGAAGCTGATATTTATGAAATAGTATTTTGGATTCATTGCATATATATATTAGTATATTTATGTAATAAGATTATTTATGTATTAGCATGTATTATTATTAGAATGTATGTCTATTTTATTTTATTCAATAATTAGTATCCTATTTTAATTATGTAGTAAGGTATCAAATTACTCTTTATTTGATTACTCCCGTCTTTTTATTTTAAATTTTTTTTTCCATCCCACGGTTGCCTGGAAGAGATCGCTTTTAGCGATAAGGTCGCCATTTGCTACTATGTTTTAAGATTGTTTTTTTTAAGTTGTTTGTTTTATTAAGTGCAATAAAGAGTTTATCTATCTATCTATCTATCTTTAAAAAGGGAGATAAGACCCTTTTAAAGAACTACAGACCAATATCGCTTCTGAGCCATGTCTATAAGTTATTCTCAAGAGTTATCACAAATCGTCTCGCCCGAAGACTCGACGAGTTTCAACCTCCTGAACAGGCCGGGTTTCGAAGTGGGTACAGCACCATAGACCACATTCACACGGTACGGCAGATTGTACAGAAGACAAAGGAGTACAATCGGCCACTTTGCTTAGCGTTTGTGGACTATGAGAAGGCATTTGACTCAGTCGAAACCTGGGCTGTTCTGGAGTCCTTACAGCGATGCCAA
Source organism: Ectropis crepuscularia (assembly GCA_963693475.1). Taxonomy (NCBI): domain Eukaryota; kingdom Metazoa; phylum Arthropoda; class Insecta; order Lepidoptera; family Geometridae; genus Ectropis; species Ectropis crepuscularia. The sequence goes on from OY856358.1 coordinate 24,189,098, forward strand.
GTCGATTGGCGATACATCGAGGTGATGAGGTGTTTGTACGACGCCGCTACGATGGCGGTTCAAATTCAAGACCAGCAGACTAAACAAATTCCTCTGCATCGAGGCGTGAGGCAAGGGGATGTTATTTCCCCGAAATTGTTCTCAAACGCACTAGAGGATATGTTTAAGACGCTGGATTGGGTTGGACGTGGCCTAAATATCAACGGCGAGTACATCTCTCACCTACGGTTTGCAGACGACATCGTCATTATGGCAGAGTCGCTGGAGGACTTGCAGTGGATGTTGGATGGCCTGGCTAACGCTTCTCAACGCATCGGCCTCCGGATGAATTTGGATAAAACCAAGGTCATGTGTAACGAGTTCGTTGCACCGGGGCCGATTGTCGTAAATGAAATCACTCTTGAAATTGTCCAGAAATACATTTACCTAGGGCAGACGCTCGAACTAGGTAGGAGTAGCTTTGAGAGTGAGGCCATGAGAAGAATCCAGTTGGGCTGGGCAGCATTTGGAAAACTTCGTCGAGTCTTCTCGTCACCCATCCCACAAAGTCTTAAGACAAAAATGTTCAACCAGTGCGTTCTACCTGTTATGACCTACGGTGCTGAAACGTGGACACTGACAGTGAAAATGGTCCGAAAGCTCAAGGTCGCTCAGCGAGCTATGGAAAGGGCTATGCTTGGGGTTTCTCTGAGGGATTGCATCCGCAATGAAGTAATTCGTCAGAGAACTAAAGTCACCGACATAGCTCAGCGTATTAGCAGACTGAAGTGGCAATGGGCCGGTCACATCTGTCGCAGACCCGATAACCGTTGGGGTAGACGGGTTCTGGAGTGGAGACCGCGAATCGGTAAACGTAGTGTAGGACGCCCTGAGACTAGATGGAGTGACGATATACGAAAGACGGCTGGTGGCGGTTGGAAACGCAAAACTGAGGATCGGGCTGAGTGGCGAAATATAGGAGAGGCCTATGTCCAGCAGTGGACGAACACGGGCTGATGATGATGATGATATAGGTATGTAAAATGTTTAGCTGTATAATGTAAAATTTAATAATTAATAGGTGTAATTACTGTAGAATATTAATAATGTAATGTGACGTAATTATTTTTTTATCCATGAAAATGAGTCTTGTGTCACTTGAAATAAATGAATTTTAATTTTTAATTTAAAAAAGTTTACACTTCAAAAAGAGGGTATACGCAAAAATATTTCAAAAATAGTTCTTACTTCAATTGCGTTGCATTACGGTTTGCGGTTTAGTTTTAGGGTAGTGATTACTTACTCTGTGGTTTTAGGATTAAATTTATATGAAAGTTAAATCAAGTCATGCTAGGAAAACATATTCCCAGCATACTGACCAGTGACCATGCTTGGCAACTTTGTTTAGAGAGTAAATTAGAAGAAGTTAAGGTTTTTAGTTTTGTAGTTAAGATTCTTAGTTAGAAGAATGGATCACATGAAAGTGATTTGGGATTCAGGGGAAGTATTAAATAGAGCTGACGATGGACTACAATGACTTTGATCTTTTTACTAGATAAATCTGTACGTATCTCTTAATGACGCAGTTACAACTATAATAGGTTTACACTTGGCCGAGATTACGGTCCATCGGCCTAATGTTAAGCGACAATGCGGTCTAATACATAGAATTTAGTCGGGTAAAAAACCGATTGACTTTCGATTTGGCGACGCCAAGATTGTAACCATCGGGAAAACCCCACTCCAGCAACGTATTCCACAACCTAGACTAGACGTTCATATCACCAAAACACTGTTACTGTGGTATTTAACACCTACTGTTTAAATAGCTGTGGCACTGCTGTAATTAGCAGGCGTGTTGCTTACCATCAGGCGCTAGTCGTCAGTCGCCTGATGTTGATCGACGATGCGGTCTACGATGGAGCGCATCTTACCTAGAAGAAACAGATTCACTCTGGACTAGAATGTCTTGAATTTGAAGATACCAAGACTATTATATGTAAGTACCCATCCAATAAGTAATCATCGGGAAAAACCCACTCAAGTAAGGCATACTTACTGTAAAGAGTTTCTTATCACAAAAGTTTAAACAGCCCGTTTTGAGTCTTTGGAACGGTATTCTGTTGTTGCAAACAACGAATTTTGCGCAAAAGTTTGGGAATTTAAGAGTAAGTAGGTCTCACTCAATGAGTGAGGCTGAGTTACTGACCGGACTTACACTCCTGCGCTCGCGGCGCGGCACCCTGGTATATCGGCCTACCCTAACGCCGCTAGTGCTAACGTGGTTGTTCCCCATATTTAATTAGTTAGGTATACGGTAAACTCACGTGTGATATGGCACTCAATTCAGTGTCAAAAGGGCAGCCATCACTCGCACGCTCAGCACTCTCCATGGAAAAAGACCACAGGACGCGGCCGAAACTTAAGTCGGATTGGACGGATCATATCACACGCGAGTTACCCGTTTACCTAATTAGATATAGGCTCTAGTGCCGATAGGCGTAAGCGGGGTAAGCTAAACAGATTTGGTACAAATCAGTATGGGTTTGCGAAGCTTGGAAACTTCCTAGTAGTTGATCTCTCCCTCCTGCCTCCACTACGCTCCCTGGGGATGTAGAGATTCTTATAGACTGATAACTAGAATATGACTACAGATAGTGCAATCCACGAAGACGCGCCCCACTATTCCTCCTAACCGTTTATAGTATACTAGCTGACCCCGCAAACGTTGTTTTGCCATATAAATAAAGGTATGAAAAATAGCTAGTAGCCGATTCTCAGACCTACTGAATATGCATATAAATTTTGGTTAAAATCAGTAAAGCCGTTTCGGAGGAGTAAGGAAACAAACACTGTGACACAAGAATTTTATATATAAGATTATGTGTGCAAGCTTCCGTCAATGTCAGTGTTATCGGTACACACTAATTACCTATGAATGCACACGCACACTACAATGACTGGTGAATGGTTCGCGACTGACGCTCGGAGCAAACGCGATTGGTGGAGAAAAAAATTGGTGGGGCGCGTCTTCGTGGATTGCACTATCTATAATAGGTACCAGCTAGACTAGAAACGTATAAGTCACAGTAAAATTGTAAATATTGTCAGTTCATAATCTAACAAAGTTACATAATAAACTTACTTACTTAGGTTTATAATCTCACGAGATTTTAATAAAACTGACAACTATTTACAATTTAACTGTGACGTAGGTATAATATCCTCGCTCTTCAGACACGGAACTACCCCACTACAATTTAATAGAAAGGGTAGAAAGGAGTGTTTAAAATAGGGAGAATAAATGAATTTCCAAAAATAGTAATAAAAATTGTATTAGGAATCATGTTATAAAATTTTAAAATACTTACAAAAATAGAATAACTCGATATAATTCTATCCATACTAAAGCCAGGTTTCTTTTTAATTCACATAATCATATTCATAAAATTTTATCACAAACATTTTTACAAAAATAGATAAGAATAACAATGTGGTATTCTATCTGTAACATATCAAAATGATTATTATTTACTTAAAATTAATTAACTAGCATTTAAGCCCCTTTCTTGATTTTGCAAGCCATCACCGCGCCTCCGAATTCCTGCTCCAGATATTTAGCGACGGCCAGGCAAAGAGCGTCGTTGTTTGGTGTTGCCACAATTTGTATGCCGATTGGTAGACCTTCGTCGTTTGTGCCTAACGGAACCTGTGGAATTTAAACCCAATAAGACGTTTGCAGAACGTATGAATTACTGATGGATGAAAAAATAAGTGAATTAATTTACATTTAATTTTCAGATTTCAAAAATAAAATTCAACATTAACTTGAACAATGAATTATCAAAATGTCTCTAAGAAAAAGAAACATTGGCGCCATCTATGGCAAAATCGAGAACTATCTTTGACAGGTCTATTATTGATTTGCCAGATCGTTAACTAAAAGTACTCAACGCGGCTAAAGAAATGGTCACATCATAAAAGTTGTAAATTGACTTACGGAGGATGATAGCACTAACCTGCGTGGCGGGGTACTTGATCGAGTTGACGAGCGCGAAGTAGGAGAAGTTGTACGGCCGCAGGAGACACGAGTAGTGGTACGGGGAGGCGTGCGGCGCGCTCGGGAATAGTAGCACACCGTTATCAAGCAGTTTCACCTGAATACAAAAAAAAACGTTCATTAAAATTATTGTGGAATGGAAGTACAGACATATAGCGTTAAATAACAATCGTGGAATATGCGCACATAAAACTTAAAGCGTTAAAATAGAGACACGATAGCGTCAGACAAAGATTCGGTAGCTATAGACTGAGAGCTACGGAGATAGAGAGACATACATAAGATTGAAAATAGAGAGAGGTAGATATCAGGGACGCAGCTACCGCCGTATCTGCCATGTCAATTACACGGGGCTCCCAGGCCATGGGGGCCCTCAACGTGCGTAAGCAAACATTAATAGAAACTTTCAGATTTTGTTTTATTTCAGAAATGACATAAATAAAAAAAGCTATCTCTTTTTTCCCACTTCAAGCGTGCGTTTAAAAGTTATATTTAATTTTAATTGTAGGTAAAAAAAAATGGAAAATGTGTCTGATAGATACATTATGATGAATAAAAAAAATCTTTTAATTTTAAATAAACTTTTTTTTCTTTTGTGAGAAATCTTTACCCTTCATAAGGATATATTTTTACCAAACAAATTTTTATACGGGGCCCCGCCAAAGCAGGCTACGCCACTGGTAGCTGGTAGATACGATACTTAACGCGAGAAACGAACGGAGGCCTGGAGATGTACCTACCACACCTTTTCCAGTTATAATTCGCCAAGCAATAAGCAGACATTACTGTGTTTCGGTTTGAAGGGTTATGTTTCCAGAGTGATGCCATGCCTGTGCCATGTAGGTTTGTAGGTATTGATAAATCATCGGAGTGGCGATCACAGTGCAGTACTAGGTAATTAACTCTTCCATGTTCACTGTGCTGTTATGGGTAGACGTGTTGCTTACCATCAGCCACACGTCCTGCTCGTCCCGTCTCTCAATACTATAAAAAACGGTTATGTTGTAACGACTACGAAGCCATTCCATCAATCCTAAGGTCCAATCATAAGGGTTAAAATGGGAAATAATTTTTCAGATGTCTGCAGGCGACGATTACTATCGTTGACTAAGCCTTATTCCAACTATAGCTACTAAGCAGTAATGTGTAAGCGTTTCCATGTTCCGGTTTGAAGGGCAAAGATACCAGAGAAATTATTCGGCTTAGAATATCTTAGATCTCTGTGTGACAAGTGGAGTGCAGTGCTAGGTAATGATTTGGACTTTTCATATTCCAATAGCTGTGTGTCACTGTGCTGTTATGTGGCAGGCATGTTGCTTAACATCAGGCACATGTCCTGCTCGTCTCATCACTCTTTAATATAAATAAACTAAAACATCGAGCACTTACGTTAAGATTGTCCCGCAGCTCCCTAGTGATGTGCTCGCCCCACAGCATGGAGGGCCGCATGATGTGCTTAATCTCGAACAACCGCAGCACCGTGTAGAAATAGTGCTTGCTCTTCCCTATCACCTGTTAAAGGCAATTACTTTTGTAAATATTTAATTAAAACTCACGGGTAACTATATATATAATATATAATCTTTATATATAATCTTTATTGACAAGACACACACCAGATACATTTATACATTACAATATAATTAGATGTTTCACCAATACCAGCATGTAAGAACTATTTGCTATTTTTGAAGTGAAAACTTCTTTAGGCGCGCTATAGACAGAATTTTCGTGGGCTGTAAAATGGATTCATCAATCGTCACGCTTGGATATGATAATAGATCGGATCGGATCGGATATGAAATCTTCGGGTAAACTCGGTAAAAACGGCCAGGTAGGTACCAGGGTAACAGAAACAGTAAAGAGTTTCGATTACCTACCTCCAACAGCCCAGCGTTTATCTCCAGATACCAGGACAACAGAAATATAAAACAGCGTTTGCCCCTAGTTGCAATATTCTGTATAATTACGTTGATATATAACTAGATGGCGCAACCATCGATTTAGCTGGCGGTGTTGAAATTATGCGAATGTACATAGACCTACGATGGTTTAACAAATAATTTGTCTTCTAACAAGGTAATAAATAAACTAAACAATTCAATTACAAGTGAAAACATTTGAGTCACAAGTTTTCACTTCTATCGGCAGTTCCTAAGACTGCCAATTTTTTTAAGTTGACACCCAGTTACCTATGCTAGGTGTAACCTGTGATACAGGTAACTGTTTATTTAATGTTGCACAATTTAATCAGTCATGTGTAAGCAAATTATAATGGGGGTATATACAAATATGGTCAAGAAGCGAAAAGTTTTCAATTTAATAAATTTGAAACTACCCTCATTTCACAAATTAATTTTGAGACAATATAAAAGGACAAGTACATATATAATAAGGGCAATGGCAAAATTAACATGAATGTATTGATTGAATTATTTTTATATAATATTATTGTATTAAGACTAAATTAGTAATGTCATTATTATTATGGCAAAGCAAAGTATAAAAAAAACAATTTGATTATGGTTTGGGGGGAGGGGTGGGATAAGGGAAGGAGAAGGATCACGGTTGTTTTAGGTAACAATGGTTAAGAGTTTTTCTGTCTCATGATAGTCAAGGGTCCTTAGCAAGCTTGTAATTGTCTGTTTCAATTCATAAGAATTTAGCTCTGTTAAATTGGTAGTTAGCGACTCAAGTTATTATGGCCGGTCCAATCAGACTTAAGTTTCGGCGGCGTCAGTAGGTTCACGCGCGTGATCGCGTGAGTGTCAAACGGGCAGTGATCACGTGCAAAGTACTCCTTGAAAAAGGCCGCCGCACGCGGCCGAAACTTAAGTCGTCATCCTCTTAATTACACATAAAAATAAGGCCGGAAAGTGGGGAAATTTAATTTACCTTATCATTTTATTATATGCTGATAGTCATATTCAAATGAATACGAATCTTAGCACTGGTATTTAAATAGTAGGTATTCATAACTACTATTTAAATACCACGTTATAAGATTACAATTACAAGTAAATTTAGTGTTTATACCTATTAATTAAATAAAAAGACAATAAAACAATCATTGTACAATCCTCAATTTCAAAATTTCATAAAACTTGGAATCTTTTAAACGTCTGATAGACAAGGCAGTGTCTAAAAGCAGGTGAATATAATTTAAGTTTAAATAAATACCTACCCTTTTGATCAGTTCCGCGACCGGGCTAGCCTCCCCCATTCCATTGGTGAACAGTTCTGCGTAGTTATCGGGTTCCTTGGACATCCAGTACGCCCACATGCGGTACATGTCATTGAATCCTTCGTTGTAGAATGGCTTCGGTGCTCGCTCGGCAGTTGTTATTTCTTTCAGTTTGTTTATCACCCTAAAAGAAAAATAATTTCATCTTCTCCGAAAAAAAACGAAAACAAATTTCAATTAAAAATTAAACTCAGGCACTACTAAATTTCATAATTTATACGAAAACGTCATACATATCAAAGTAAGCCAAATTTAGTTTTTTTTTGTTGATTTTTCAAAAACCAGTGCACCGATTTTGATGAAATGTATATGGCAACAAAAAAAATGACAGTCGTAGGACTGCCGATATAGGTGAAAACTTATGACTCGGAATTTGATAGCTCACTTTGGCCATGGTCCCCAGTTGACCCGAAGGTATCTTACATTTACAAAAGTGACGCTTAAGATTAATTCACAGCCCACGAAAAATCGTGTCTGTGGCGCGCCAAAAGAAGTTATTACTTCAAAAATTAAACATCAAAATCGATTCACGGGGCGGGGCGGGGCTATCGCGACACATATTTATATTAGAAAAAAACAAACAACTAAATTAAAAACCTCTATTACAAAAAATATTGTTTACCTTCGCATTGCGTTTTTCATTTCAGGCCTGACTTTACTCACTAGTGGGTCAAAGCATTCTTCTGTGTAGTAAAAGTTGATGTCCTGGAAATCATTATAACATCATTAATAAACTGGGGTCTACAAGGCTACGTCACATGTCTAGTCTTAAATAATTTTTGTTGACGATTTTGTAGCATTTAAAAATGAATCAGACAGAATATTATTAACATAATGCAATTTACTTCATTTACTACATTTATAAATTACTAGTACCGCCCAGCGGGTGTAAGCGCTTGTTTTCCGTTCCCGCTATTTCCCGGGTTAAAAGTAGCCTATGTGTTCTTCCAAACAATAATGTAGCTGTGTTCCAAATTCAGCCCGATCCGTTCATACGTTACGACGTGATTGAGCAATAAACATACAAACATTGAAATCCTATTAGGTAATATTATAAATGCGAATGTATTTTAATCCCAGGAAAATAACGGGAAATCTGCAGGTAAAACCGCTGGGTAGGTACTGCTAGTTTATTTTATTAGTGGGATTGATCACCCATTTTTTATGTAACAACGTGCGAGTATATTTTTTGTATTTTGATTTGGCCAAAAAAGTGTTATGGTAGGTATTAGTTTGTCTTTTGTCAATCTTACCTATATGATACACAGTTTTGGTCAAAATCATGTCTATAGAATAAATAAATACCTATGACTCAGGTATTTTACAAGTTTCCGTTTCATACTCTTGAGCTCTTGACTTCATAATCATAAAACTTGTTTTTTATTTGTAGCCGCGTAAAACTTGCAACAGTAATTTGTACTTTATGGTATTGCTATACAAATAAAAAAAAATACCCTGATGTTGACATCCCTGTCTAGATTAAGTTTCTCAGCCTTGGGCCCGGAGGAGAGCACTTTCACTAGAGGTCCCAGGTCTTCTGCGTGCTTAGAGATGAAACCCAGGGAGAGCATAGAGTGTTCGTAATAGTCTTTTTCGCGGAACAGTACTCCTGTTAAAGAAAAAAAGTTTGAATATTACAATTAGTGTAAAAACAGGTGTTGTCCCAACAAATCGAACTTAGTAGGTGTGTAGGCTACTAGCAGCCCGTACTCGGTTCGCTTGGGTAGGTACCTAATGTCAAATCAATATGGACGTATAAACTGTGTCTATATAGTCGGCCACATAACATGCACGGGTGCGCTGTCACATACAGACTTTTTTTATACGTCCATGATCAAAAACAATATAAAATTCATTTCCAACAAAAAAATATTGAGACCAATACGAAATAAAAAAAAATGGCTGTCTGTAAAGTCGGTTTACTGACGATAGAACGTGACAACGTCTTATAAGAAATCTGTACGCTGATAGCGCGAGTAGTGATACCGCTCGACTCGGCGGGTGGCGCCCTCAGCGCTCAGCTTCGTCCGCATGGCACGGAAGACGAACTAACGGTAACGGCGGAACGTTACAGTTTTGCGGGCGTGCAGCCGGCTTCATCGAATTATAAGACGTTATCACGTCAAAAACTATTCCATATCTCAAGTTTGTCCAAATCACACATTAATGCATAAATGCTTACTTTCGTGAATATTATCTGTTGACTTGGAGAAGAGTTCACTGGGAATAAACATTGATTAATTATTTATTCAATAAACAGAATTGTTAATAAATGTTCAAACTAGAGGCCCGTCCCAGCGTCGTCGCATTCATATTTTAATCATGAAATGTTTTTGTGTTACTATAAAAAACAACATTTCGTGAAACGTGACTAGTTGCAGGCTGGCAACATTGTAGGACACTACTAGAAATATTTTTTACTCGATTTATTCTATTTCTACTCGTGACCCCCCCCCCCCCCTCCAAAATCGGAGGTTCTTTAATACTGGTGACCCCCTCCAAAATTCGACGCTGGGACCGCGCCTGGTCTGAGAGCTGCGGTTAGGTACCTTTGACGCTGTTCGTTCCGGGGGTGGGGTGGTGACCGAACATGCCGCAGTAGAAAGCTGGCATCCTCGTGGAACCGCCGATGTCGGAACCTGAAACGATGCACGCACACTCATTTAACGTCTGTTGGTATTCATTGAAATACATACGTCGACTATGTGAGATAGATATACATTTTAAACTCTTAGACGTACAGTATTTAGTTTTTAATATTAGTTTTTGGATATACGGTGTTAGTTTTTTATAGGATCTACTTGGATATACAGTTTTTTTTTTAAATCTTTTATTTGTTCTAAAATATTTTACAAAGTTCCTTATATCTATTTTATTATTATCAGGCTTAGAAATTATGAGTCTCTGGATCTGTGAGAGGAAGCTGCTATTTGATACAATCAATGCTCCCACGGATCCGAAGTACCTCAGAGGTACTACATTAAATGTAAGTAATGTATAAAATACTAGTCTAAGCATAATATTACAAATAGGTATACAACCTATATTTTTAATGTGCAAAGTATAATAAATGTGAAATTTGAACGAAAAATTAATGACATGAAAGAAAGTATAATGAACCCAATATGTATTAGTATTACAAATGCTATGTCCCATTAAAGATCTTTAAATTGCTATATATCCGTACAACATATTTTGTCCATGACTGAATGGCTGCTTCTTTTAAAATTAGTGTATCTAAGTCATAGGCCGAAACGCTCAGAAACCGACACATTTCTTCATGCTCATGTCTGAAAGCAGCGAACTCCGGGCATTGCTTAAGTAAGTGTTCAACCGTTTGTATGGATCTGTTGGACACCTATCCATGAAGCGAAACAGGTAGGATTTGTGGAAACCATGTCCAGTAATTACTTGTGTTACGAAGAAAGAAGTCTCAACTGATTTCCAAAACCTCTTTATATGACCAAAAGTAGGGAAAATGTTACGAGTATGTTGACCTTGAGACGCGTTCGAGTAACGATGCTCCCACGTTTCTTGATTCTTTAGGTGCAGTATTTGTTTTATGTAGGACAAAGGAAATTTAGAGTATACAGGTGGAGCAAGTTGCTTAGAAGCGTAGTTGGCAGCCCTGTCTGCGGCTTCATTTCCTTCGATCCCCACATGACTCTTTACCCAGCAGAAGCTGAGTTCACCTATTGCTTTGTAATTTCTGATAATTAAATGTATGTTTGAAACTAGTGGATGCGTATTGCTCCGATCCTGTAAGGCTTGGAGTGACGACATGGAATCTGTAAAAACAATGACTAGTGGACATTTGTGGTTAAAAGCCCATTTGGATATACAGTAGTAGCATAATTTAACTAAATGTTCTCGGCCTCGAACTCGAGTCAAGGCCACCACGCCGATCCAGTGCGTGTTGGTCGATCGTGCGTGATTATTGGAACATGCCGATTTCCTCATGATGTTTTCCTTCACCGTTAAAGCTGTGGTGATGACTTATACGTATACTTGACTTTGAAACATACTCAAGAGGTGCAGGTGGAATTTTAACATACTCGTAGCATAACGACATCACGATAACGAATCGTATATAAATTTATAACATATTTGCTCGTAAAGGGTCTCTTATTGGACCAATTTCTGTATCGTAATGTATCTTATTACGCACTAGTGCTGTAATGTGTAATGTAAAACGCACGGTTTCAAAATGGTCCGTCCACAGACTAGGTAGAGAGATATGCTCCGTCTAAAACGAACGGTACCTTTTTAAATCTTAGTAAAGAGTTTTTATGTCAGAAAAGTGTGGTCAACATTTTATGAATAAAATTAACTTTGAGAGGTAAAATATAATAAATAATTATTAAATTCGTTAATTTAATTAATTTAGACCATAAATTACTTTCATTTTTCTGTGACAAAACACAAAAATATTAATTTACTTTATTATTAATGGCATAGCGGCTGGTTCTGTGCCGTTGCTTAAAAAAAAAAGGCGCCGATGCGCGCGCATTGCTAATCTGTGATCCATAGTGATTACTTACTCTGTGCTGTGATCTGTGATCAAGTAAATATTATTCCGCGCGTATTTTTTCGCTGTACTGTTTTTATTTGAAAATGTTGTCAGAGTTTTGTTTATTTCCTCGCAAATATGTTATAAAACTTCGTATGACATACGTGCGCTTTGATAATTACAGCCTCTGCTAATTATAGCATAGCAGATAATTATAGCAATAAAGCCTCGGCTGTAATTATCAACTTACCGCACTTATATCATAATGTACTATTGTAACTTTGCATTGAGACTAGCGGTCCGTCCCGGCTGAGACCGTGGTAAGTATTTAATGTAGGCTATATAAGTATAGCCTACAACACTCAGGGATCACGTACATATCTAATGGTGTAATAATTTTTATAACATATTTGCTCGTAAAGGGTCTCTTATTGGACCAATTTCTGTATCGTAATGTATCTTATTACGCACTAGTGCTGTAATGTGTAATGTAAAACGCACGGTTTCAAAATGCTCCGTCCGCAGACTAGGTAGAGAGATATGCTCCGTCTAAAACGAATGGTACCTTTTTAAATCTTAGTAAAGAGTTTTTATGTCAGAAAAGTGTGGTCAACAAATTATGAATAAAATTTACTTTGAGAGGTAAAATATAATAAAGAATTATTAAATTCGTTAATTTAATTAATTTAGACCATAAATTACTTTAATTTTTCTGTAACAAAACACAAAAATTTTAATTTACTTTGTTATTAATGGCATACCGGCTGGTTCTGTGCCGTTGCTTAAAAAAAAAGGTGACGATGCGCGCGCATTGCTAATCTGTGATCCATAGTGATTACTTACTCTGTGCTTTGATCTGTGATCAAGTAAATATTATTCCGCGCGTTTTTTTTCGCGGTTTTTTTTTATTTGAAAATGTCGTCAGAGTTTTGTTTATTTCCTCGCAAATATGTTATAAAACGTCATATGACATACGTGCGCTTTGATAATTACCGCACTTATATCATAATGTACTATTAAAATCGGTCCAGTAGTTCGTTCAAGCGCGTTCAAATAAAAAACCTCTTCAGCTGTATAATATTAGTAGGTATAGGTCATTGGGTATAGGTTTCACAGTTTGGTCGTTATGATATTTGTAGCTCAATCACGTCGGAACGACTGAACGTATCAGGTTGAAACTTTGAACAAGCAGATTATAAGTAGTCTGGAATACTTATCACAATCATATTTTTAACGCGGGGAAATTTCGGAAAAAGTATCAGGACGTCTACTCTCTGTCTACGAAAAACATAATTTCGCAATAAACTCGCGACTTTCCTTCTCCGGTTCTACTTCGATCCGTCGTTTCGTCCGTTTAAACGTTCTAAGCCTCCTCCAATTAGAGTCGGAACACAATGTTCCGACAATGTTCGATCAGACGACACGAAGTAGAACCGTAGAACCGGAGTAGGAAAGTCGCGAGTTTATTTCGAAATTACGTGTTTCATACAAAGAACATACGTACTGAACTACGAGGGTAAAAAAACGGTTTCCGTCCACCGGTGGTCACGCGCGTCTTGTTAAATTTAAATCTAAATTCGTGTTGATAGAGTCTAAATTTGCGTAACTGGGCCTTCTTCCCTGTCCATAAAGGGGCTAGTAATATAATAAATCGTCATACTAACACAGGCTGATGGGGGACGCGTAGGACGCCACCAGGGCCGCCTCCGCGCCGCTGGAGCCGCCGGGGGAGCGCCCGGTGTGGTGCGGGTTGTTCGTCATGCCGTACACTGGGTTCCGAGTCTCTTGCCTGTCAGAAAGAAAGAAGAGATAAATAGTTGACATACGTTTATTTGCTTATAACATGAATGAGTTTTGAACAAAAGATACATATCTTTTGTACAAAACTCAATAAGTTTATAAGAGATTACATTCAGAGCTACGGAGCAATGCAGCGAATATATGAAGACCAGTCACCGTCGGTGTCTGGCCGAGGTCAGTCGAGGTGGCTGGCCCCACGAGCCTGGCTTGCGGCTTGCTTTAGCTTTTGGCAACCGTAGGATAAGGTCTCGGGGTCGGGGGCTTCTGATCGCCATGGAGCCACTCGGGCCCTTTCAGCCCAAACCAACCCTCGGACCGGCGGCAGCACTGCTGCATACAGCTGAGTTCGGAATCATACCGAACATGTACCATACTTAGGCCCAAATTAGATGCCCTAAATTATCCTTGGGCCAGTGTCTCCAGGAGCGCGACCTCGGCATATAATAAGGTTTGCCTCGAGGCAGGCTCCTGACTTCACCACATACGGTGTGGTGACGTCAGGACCCCAGGGACCCAAAGGCCCGTGACCAGAGAGATTGAGGAAGATCAATAAAAAAAAACATAATCAAATCGCTCTTCAATGGATTAAAGGCCATAGTGGATCGAGAGGTAACGACGCAGCGGACGAACTGGCGCGGAGGGCATCAGCGGAACAGGTACAAGGTCCTGAACCGATTGTCCCACTCCCACTGTCACAGATTCGGAAATGGCTGCGTGAGAAATCACTGAAGGAACATAATAACAACTGGACCAACAGGACAGACTGCAGTCAGTCTAGGGCGGCACTGGGGGGCCGTAATGCACGGTACACCCGGCAGCTGCTGAGCCTGAATCGACAACAGTTGCGTCTGGTCACAGGCGCACTGACTGGTCACGGTTTGTACAATAAACACCTATTCACACTAGGTATTACCGACAGTCCTCTTTGCAGAACATGCCTCGAGGCTGAAGAAACGGCCGCTCACGTGCTGATGGAGTGCACGGGAGTGGCGGTACATCGGGCGAAGTTCCTGGGCACACCGGGGACGCTCCGCGAAGCATGCGGCAACGTGAAGACGCTGCTGGGCTTCCTGCTGGAGCTGGGTTGGCAGGAGTGAAGCCTACTTCCCACACACGCAAAATAGGCGCATCGAGACGTCGAGTTGCGGAAAACAGCCCGCCTACGAATACGAATACGAATAAGATCAATAAAACTCGTACGTTGGCTTGTCATCTTATGAAGCATTGGCTGATTATGATGATGATGCATCAGTAAGTTGATCCAGTCAAGGTTGAAACTACTAACCAATCAGTAGATCATGACCACGCACGACTATATGTATTTCGTACTTTACAGATTTACTGATATTAAATTTGTATACCTACCGCTATGTCTAGTTCGTCAGGCTTCGAAGAATCTGAATAGATTTCTATCGGTCACTGAACCGACGGTAACTGAAGCTTGGAGGCTCAACTAATTTTATCAAGAACTAGAGCTTATTTAGCCTCATCTGAGACCTCTGAGAGTACTCTCTCTAATTTAAATGAGGCTACACAATGAAAAAACACTATTTTGTTGAAGGTTGAGGTGGCCTAGTGGAGGCCACGTCAGATTCCAAAACCGTGAGGTTGTAGTGTTGAATCTCGAGTGTACCTCTGATATGGATTCTTCATGTTATAGCTGCTTCTGTGCTGTTATAGGTAGGAGTATTTTTTGCATCAGGCACATGCCTTGCTCGTCCCGTCACTGTGCTGTAAGAAATCTAACATCTACGCAAATCTAACATAACATAAGCAGTTACCATATAAGCAGTTCCGGCAGGTTGGTGGAGGCGACGAGGATGGCTCCCGCGCGCTTCAGCGCCGTGATGGCGGGGCTGTCCTCAGTGGCCACCTCGTTCCTGCGCGACCAGAGCCCCAGCGTCAGCGGCATGCCGGCCGCCGGCTGGCACTCCTTCGATGTGAACGGTACTCCTGCCGAACAACACAGCTCAAATTACACTTCAAGAGATTTAATCCTTCTGTATTTTTATTTTTGAAGTGAAAACTCAAGCGACGGATGTCACAGTCTGACGGTTCGCATTACTAATGTGCGCCATCAAACGTTTCGCTGTAGCGCTGTTTTTAGGTACATACTGTTTTGCACCAACCTATAGATTAATCAAATTTTGAAGTGAAAATATATTTTTGCGCACCACAGACAGATTTTCCGTGGGCTATGAATTGAATTTTGACGTCACGCTCGGCAATGAATATTATCTATTCTATTCCAATGATGAGAAATTTTCGGGTAAACACGGGACCATGGCCATTGGCCAACTAGAAATACGTCTGCATTCCATAGCTTATCAATCTATCTTAGCCTAATGTAAGTCGGATAAATACAGTCGCATAAATTAAATATTGTTTTGAATAAATTTTACTGTTAAAACATTATACAAATTATGCATATGCTTACCTACCTATGCTTAAATACATATTTCAATGAAACCGTAGATGATCGCTGTAAAATCCGGTTTACCTTGACATTATCTAAAAACTCGTCATACTAATTAGTATGGCGTAGGATAGCTAAGATGTCCCGTCCCAATCCTCTCGTTAATGATTGATTCATATTATAAAAATTATAATGCATGAGAAACAAAGTTAATCGATAAAATACTTGTGTATCGAAATTACCAAAAGTAAATAAAGTTACATCACCCACAGATAAACGTAGAAACTAATAAAATGCATAGCACAGTAATGAAGATTAATTACATCACCGTACTTATAATCTTGGAACTTGTTACCTACTGTGTGCTTATTTGGTCTGAGACTGTTTCTACTTTACGAGTGAGTTTAGTACTGAAAGAATGAGGACATATTTGCAAAGAGTTTACATATTTGCTATTATGTACTTAAAAATACCACACTACACAATATAACTGTTTATTTTACATGTAATTTTTTGTTCAATATTAAAATTACTTTTGTATATTTATTTAATTCCGTACGGTTTGTACCTACTTGTTACATATTTTCCAAACTTTGGATTTATAAAGCCGAATTATCGTTTGTTATACAAATGAAATGATAAACGTTAATAGTATTTACAAATTAATTAAAGTCAAACAGCTCTCTCAAATCACCCAGCTGAGAAGACTCGCACCGAGCTAGTTACTACCATTGGCGTAGCTAGCTAACCAAGGGCCCTGGGGCAAATTAAAAAATAGGGCCCCACTTCTATGTTAACTGATTAGGTTTTATCAAATAAAAATATGAAATATACAAATACTTTAAAAATGCCTTTTTATGCACTGCAGGGCAGGTCATAGAAATATTAAAGCATGATATCGAATAACTTTTGAAGGATCATATTTATGAAAATGATGCTTCTTTGCGAATTGCATTTTCAACTTCCTTGTCGATAGTATTAGTATCGTTTTATTCCAAAATTCATACACAGCACCTCAGCACATGCTTCCGAATGGCCACTCGAACAACTGTGTTGTTTATTTCTGATAAATGCGTCCAATCTCGAATTCCCGTACACCAAACATTATTCCTTTGTGAAGCAAATAAACAGAAGGGCTGACAAATAGGCAGCGTCTAGTATTTCGGAATAACACAACCAAAAACTTATTTTTGTAATAAGTTATTATTCAGTCATTTATTTATGGTTCTTAAACTTAAGTTTTTACAATATCATAAATGTATTACTTAACAAACAACATAAAACATTCTAAAAACCTAAACCTAGTTTGCCGAGTTTGCCCAAGCTACCGGTGGCTTCACTCTGTAGTGAGGAACTTCCTGACGATGCGCGCTGTGTCGAGGATGACCGCCTTCTGCATCTGACCCGCCATCCAACCGTCTAGCGAAAGTCTCTTGAGATGTTGGTCGAGTCTTTTTGCTATAAGGCCGTTTGCCGACACGACTATTGGGACTATAATCGTCGAATCAACATCCCACATGGCGGTAACCTCATGAGCCAAGTCAAGGTACTTGTTAAGCTTGACCTTCTCGGCTTTCACGAGGTTCTCGTCATGTGGTACGGTAATATCGACGATCACAGCCCGGCGCTGAAACCGATCTACCAGCACAATATCAGGCTTATTGGCGACAATAGTCCTGTCCGTGATGGTAGAGCGGTCCCAGTAGAATAAGTTATTATTAGTAAGTGGCCCGTATTTAGAATACGAAACGTAGTACGATTTTGAAAAACACCTATTGTTCTGGTTCATGTCTGTTGGAAAAGGCCCTGAAGGCTGTAAAGGCTAATATTTTGTTCGTGAAGTTTCCCAAGTCATAGTCATAAGATTTGTCGTACTCATTTTTTTCCAAATTTATTCTTTAACCGTTCTCAAAAAAATATATCTTAAATTGAATTCACAATAAAACACACATCGATGAATAATAAAACGCACATATCACTATCCGTCAAATTGACAACACTGCCAACCTATAGAAAGAATTGTAGGAGAATTCTTTCTATAGGTTAACTATATATGGGAATGAATTCTATAGGGGAATTAGGCATAACGTTTGAATTTCTCTCAACTGAGTTATCATGATTAAAGCGGGGTTGCAACCTATCATATTTATTTTGAAAATAGGAGAAATTTCCAAAAG
The DNA here is from genome assembly GCA_963693475.1 of Ectropis crepuscularia. Classification (NCBI taxonomy): domain Eukaryota; kingdom Metazoa; phylum Arthropoda; class Insecta; order Lepidoptera; family Geometridae; genus Ectropis; species Ectropis crepuscularia. The sequence continues at coordinate 24,207,284 of OY856358.1, forward strand.
TTCAGTTCGATTAAGATTTCTGGTAAGGATTCGAGGGCCCCCTGAGCTTGAGGGCCCCGGGGCACTGCCCAGCCTAGCCCCTGGGTAGCTACGCCACTGGTTACTACCCCGGGTCGCCCACCTCGGCCCGTCCACCCTAGACCCACACACTACAGACCACACACTCCAAAATAGCCACCGTAAATTCATCAATCTAGACAACCGACACCCGAATAACCCACAGACAGCCCACCCCGGACCGTCCACCCCGAACCACCCACCTAAGAAGGGTTTGTTGATGATTTCCTTTTCAGAGAGTCCCTGGGCGACGCGCTCGTCTACAGCTTTCGCTTCCGCTAACGCAGCCTCATACCGCTCAGCCGCCACGGCATTGAGGATGGGATTCACCTGGGAAATAGTATAACAATAAATAAAGTAGCACATCTTTGACACAGCACGTATCATCAGGTTTCTCACTTCGCAGCCCTAACCACCGGTAGGCTGGAGCTTGGACCCTGCCCGCTCCCGACGGCAATGTAGGTTTCAGTTTTTAAAATTTTTCTAAACTTAAATAACGTAAAAATGAAACCTAAGATAGAAAAAAACTTAAATAAGATAAATATTTTTACCTATGCAGTACATTGTCATGTTTCATACATTTTTTATTGTAAAATTTTTGCCGCTACAGATAAGAGGGTGCCATGCTTTTACAGTATAAAAAATTCTGGAGGTAATCTTAGGCTTAAGTTCTAATTTCTAAATTGCATATGTGCTACGAGTAGTCCAACCCCACAAGCGGCACCAGTTCACAAGTACGACGCATGTCCTAGTCATCTATCTTCTCGACCATATCTGAAGGAAACGGGTGACCACGAGACACGATGGCACCATTGTCTCGCAAAAAGAGTCTTTAAATTTATTAAGCACGAGTGGGTTGAGACATACGTATTTCGGACTTTTACAGAAAACAGTATTTATGGTGATTGTGATTCTCCTGCATTCATCCCCCCTACCATCACCCCCTTTGCGTTGCTGTCCTTAATGGCCTACCCAACTGCAGGCTACCCAACTAATACACTCCCAAATCTCTTTGGATGATGCGGCCATCGCACGACATACAAATCGAATGTTGGCATCCCCCCCTACATGCTGTTCCTGCATGCTCTGTTAAACAACACAGACGAACAGTTGTTCTCTCTGCGTTAACACTACAAATGTTTTCCCTGATGTCGCTCTACAAAATGTGTATCGTTTTTGTATTTCGTAGCAGTTCAAAACATTATCTCGAATCATTCAGAACATCAACCAGATTACTGACTGCTGAAATACCCTATTCGAGTCGCTTTGCCATATCTGCTACATGAGGACAGTACTGTCGCCATAGGAGATGTTGATTCGACGATCATAGTATCGATTGTTATTTTCGTGTACGGCTTTAAAAACTCGAAAGAACGAAGGTGTTTCGCCAGACAGCTGTTTCGTGGCTATATCAATGATCCGATGCAGAGGGTAGTTATTCTGGACACAACGCACAACGCTGGCCACGGATTATCAATTTTCTGACTTGAGGTTCCTTAGGTACTAGTAATATTTTAAGTTTATGTTTATATTGCAAAAACTGATCAAAGAATTAAAAATATATATTAATTTAAATAATATTATTAACAAACTAGGTGAACGCGCGTGCGTTGCTACGCCATCTATCGAAAATTGGTCGTACCAATTCAAATTTTGAACAAATTCTTTACTAACGGTTACTTTAGGTTCTAATGACGCAACCTTTAACCATAGAATAGATAATACAGAATAGATAATGCTTTAACATATGACATAATGACAAAAAATTTTTTTTTTTTAATTTTCCACGTTTTTGTTACATTTTCCAGTCATGCTCCGCTCCTGTTGATAGTAGCGTAATGTTATATAGCCTATAGCCTTCCTCGATAAATGGACTATCCTACAAAGAAAGAATCTTTCAATTCGGACCAGTAGTTCCAGAGACCCTTGCGTTCAAACAAACAAATAAACATACAAACAAACAAACAAACTCTTCAGCTTTATAATATTAGTATAGATATTGAAACCGCTATTAGAGATGCTATAGAGATAGATAAGAGCTGTAAACAATTCGCTGCAGTCAAGGTCGACAATTGAATCCACATAAAAAACTATTTGGTAAAAACATACTCTGACGTGACTCTGACGATCACCACGAGTTTGTTTTTGAGATATTTTTTTTATTTAATTTGTCATTAATACTTATCCTAATAATATTAAAAATGTTTAGCTGTTCGGATATTTATTTCTCAATCACGTCGGAACGACTGAACGTAACGGGGTGAAATTTGGAACAGTTAAAGTAGAGTCAGGCATAAAAAATACGCTACTACCTATTTATTTAATTGTCACGTCAAATAACGAAAAATGAACAGATAAAACCGTGGGGCGCTGCTAGTCTTTCATAAAATTTAAATATGTAGTTTCGATGAATGTTTGAGTAATTGTGAACTTATCTCATTTACAAATGTATGATAAATAGCACGGACCAAAGTGTTCGTTGTGTCAAGCAATAACATTCTAGGCATAGTTTAATAACGCCTAGAAACAGGGTGGGTCCGCACAAGAAAAGTGACGCAAATTATAGTGAGCCATTTTGGCTTAGTCCGTTCATCATTTGTCACTTTGACACTTTGACATTGGCGTCTCTTTCATTTCAAGCGAGAAGAAAAGAGACAGCAATGTCAAAGCATCAAAGCGTTTTCGTTAGCCGGTAGACCCCCCGTGCTTTCGGTGTAAAGCGTTTGTTCTAACTCTATACGTTGTATGTACGTGAGTATGAGTATGAGTATGTATGTGTAAACTTTTTGGTAAATATATTCTAACCTCTTTGATCCTTTCAATAACTGCTATGACGAGGTCCTCCGACCTAAGTTCCCTGTTCCTGATCTTCTGCGCGAGTGCAGTGGCACTCTCGGCCAGGATGGCATGCTGGCTGCTCAGCTCCGGGATGGGCTGGCGACGCTTCTCCCAGTACAGCGAGAACAAGTAGTCGATGACGTAGTCCGCCAATATACGGACGTATACGATGACCGACACCACTTTGTCCCACATCTTTTCCCTGAAATATAGATAGAAACTTCTTTATTGTGACACAAAATTTAAAGTTCGGCTCGTCTCGTCACTATGCAATAAAAAAACAGAAATATTACAGTAAAATAATTATAAACTAGCACCACAATTATTAGCTTTTATAGCCTTTTATTATTGGCTCATAATACCTCACATAGCATAGCCAGGTCTCAGTCTCACTAAATGTTTACACTGCTGGGATTCGTGGCCTTCTCTCACATGGAGAGAGGCAAGGCCACGCTTGCCCATTGCAGGTTGGTTGATGAGGCATGACCTCAAAAGATTCAAGGTACATGTCGGTTTCCTCGCGATGTTTTTAAGTTTCACTGTGGTGCGTACGGGATTCGAACCAAGGGCTCCGGACCAGCAGTTGTCGCTCTCCCAACTAGATCAATAGGGTACAATCCTCAAAAAAACTAAGTAGCCCGTTAGTTAGATTGCCAAAAAATATTGTACATGTATTTATTCTTTTGTTTTACAAACAAAAAATGAAGATAAAGCGCTTCGAAGTTTTGTGTGACGTCACTTGTGAGTACGATTTTTACTAACGAGTGACGTCGCGACCCCCCACTCTCGAAGTTTGATGGTCTATATCTTTGACGATTTTTAATATTATGAAAAAACAAAAAATACGTGTCCAATATTTTTCCATGATCTAGCTGACGGACTAATTAGGATGGTGTATTTTTGACCCAGTCCCTACAGTACCCTATTACATCATTTTTTGACTGGCCTTGTGGCTTAGTGGGTAGTAGCTCTGCCTGCGAAGCCGAGGGTCGTGGGTTCGATCCCCACCCAGTGCAAATATTTGTGTGATGAATTCAAATGTTTGCACTGTGTCTGGGTGTTTCTATGTATAATAAGTATGTATTTAAAAATATATAAGTATTATATCAGCTATCTGGCCGCCATCACACAAGCTTTGCTTAGTTTGGGGTCAGATGGTGTGTGAATTGTCCACCAATATTTATTTATTTATTTATTTTCATTTACTCATAGAATGTCAGTGGCAAAAGGTGGACAGTCGGCGGGATGGTAAGCGGTTGTCTCTTACCTGTAACCTCCGAGCTATTGACGATGTTTCGTCAACCCAAAAAGGTGTTTCTGCCTTTATTACAAGATTATAACTAAGTACCTACCTACATTATATAGGGTTTCGCACAACGATAAAAAAATTAAAAAGTCTTGTGGAACGTAGGTAACTTAAAATAACAATTTGTTACATATTTCAATTGGTGTTGGTGACCTTATCGCTTAGAACTCTTCCATGCAACTGTGCACAAATAACAGGCATATACCCGTAAATCTACAAACTTATGTCGCCCAACGACCAAAATCAGAACTACAGACACTAACATTAGAGATTTTGTAGAACAAGACAGTGGTGACGGTTTTGAACTGGCCAGTTAAATTTGTACCCTGTCTACGGCTAATTCAATTGCTGTATGTAAGTATAGGTATTTTAAAAACCTTGGTATTTCCAATTACTGTCTTTATGTTGTAGTAAATGGCCTATGATTTGTTAACAGTAAGTAGTGCTTATAATGTTAATGTAACTTAGGTATATAGTATGGATAATATTTAGACTTAGTTGTCTTTTTAAATCCCAACAACTTCTACGTTAGCAAAAAACACTTAAAATATTTACACAATACGGGTAAACAACGCGACCTAATCGCCGAAAGCGATCTCAGATCACATTTTGATTTTTAAGCATTCGATTTGTTAGTTACATGGGGATGCGACTGAATAAATAAACAGACAAACTATAATATAGTAGAGGAATATTAATTTAAAATACAATGAATTAATCCTTAAACAACTAATCCCCGAATAACCCAACCCGCAAAGGTGCCCACTGCCCATGACACTCGCCGCGTTCCCACGTTGAATAGCAAACTAAAGTTAAAATAAATATAACTTCAAAAACAAGAAAGCCAAATTACGAAGCGGTAGTTTTATAAAAAGAAAGTTTGCTCTAGTCCAGTTACATGCGTGTGAATGCTGCGTTGCATTATACCAGTCATCCATTATAATTACGTAATCAGGTCAACGAACTCGATCTACCGAGTTGCATGTACACAATTTCATTCGTTATATCGCGTACTTAGACATTACATAAACCTGCATAAGCACAGACTCGGTCCAAAGGGGCACAATCATCAATATAATTATACCAATACATGTGCCATTAGCACCTTGAAACCTTGGTAATAAACTGCGTCTGTGTGTAGCGTAAGTGATTTACACACAACCAATCTACTTGACTGCAATCACTAGCGGCGAGATATTATGATGTGGTTCTACTTATTTTGGTTGTTGACAACGAACAGTAACAGGTTAAAACGTCCGGCGTCCACCGCTTCCTGCAACCGCAAGAGTGAGCTCACTCTTCCCAACGATGAGATTATTTCGTGCGCCTGAAGTTTGGGAGGACACATCTAGTGGTTTATATCGATGGGCACAAGTAGAGGCTAAAATCGTACACGTCAAATTGAAATAATTAAATTTTCGACGAAAAAATAAACGACAAACTTCAAATTAAAATTAAACTAGATACCTACTATTTTTTCTTTAAATTTATTTTAACAAAACTAATATACAATGAGAACTATACTACGCTACACCAACACACTTACAATTTACAATAAGCACATCTGAATTAGTCATAGACCAAAGAAGGTCTACATATAAATAATCAAGATATTCAAGCGACTACCAGTCACAAGCGTGCCCAACATGCTGACTGACAGCATGAACTACTCGTAAGTAGGTATTATGATTTACCAAACAAACACAAAGAACCGTCAAAATCGATTCTAAATTGGCAAGTTACGCGATAGCTCCCCGTAACATACCTACATACAAAAAAAACAACTGAATTGAGAACCTCCTCTTTTTTCGAAGTCTCTTATAAAAATGCTTTTTTAAAAGACTTCGAATAAAAAAATGCTTTTTAAAAGACTTCGAATAAAAAAATGCTTTTTAAAAGACTTCGAATAAAAAAATGTTTTTTTAAAAGACTTCCAATAAAAAAAAGCTTTTTTAAAAGACTTCGAAAAAGTGCCCCTAGCCACGCTGCATTTTATTTATTTTTTGAAAAGTAATTCAAGTATTATAATTTTTTTTATCTACTATTGGAACGTACATTTATCGCGTTATCTTATTGTATAAATAATAATATTTGTAGCTCGAGAAGTTTTTCTAAGATTTCTGAAGGTTGCATGGAACATTTCTAGTGATAAGGTCACCAATTCCTTCAAATCCAAAACACCCAGACACAGTACAAATATTTGCACTGGGTGGGAATCGAACCCACGACCCTCGGCTTGGCAGAGTTACTGCCCAACAAACATTTTATAGGTCGCCACAACGTGCCGATTCTTACTTTTGGTTCTATACGCTGCGCTGGTCGCAAATACGTCGCTATCACGTTAAAAAAACCGAAAATAGGCCCATTTTATACGAATCGGTGTCTTAATAGAGTTACATAGCAGTCGTATAACTAACTACATGGTCGTGTAGTGGTTGTATAGACGTTGTATACACGTCGTGAGATGTTCTTTTCGTCGAGTTATGATGGTAATTGCCGCTACTTTAGGACATTTTATCGAACAAGTAGCATCCACCAGGACTTTTATAAGGGATTTCGATGTAAAGTGATTGATAAAAAGTAGTGTATTTAAACTAAATCGACAATTTACAATCTATGTTAGTTATTACTTGAAAGGTAATAGCAATTTCGTCATAACTACATAATATTACATCTTTGAAATATGTTCAAGTACAGAAATCTGTTGGGAAATTAATGTTATCGGGTGATTTAAGTTAATTTTCTCAATAAAGCTAACGCGCCTTATATATTCGTAAAAATAAGCAATATTTTTAACTATATTTTTAATGAACGTGCTACCAGCTACCTATATACGGCTTCAGGTGTATGACACAACCGTAATACAACATTTAAACGACTTTCCATTCCGGGCGCTTCTTTCTGATCGGTTTATTGTCAGCCATATTAACGAAATTTTTAGGGTCTAGTTGAAGAAAATTTAATGTGATAAAACCAATTTTTTTATTTTAAAATTACAATTTTGGATTTCACACAAAAACGTGACATCACCGTTCGGTATTTTCTATGCGTTATTGCGTTTAGGAAACTGGTTTCATAACAAAAGACATTTTAAATTTAATGGGCTTACCAATGGAAAAAATATTATTTTCTAATAAATTCATACTTTTAAAATGGACTTACCCATCCAACTTTGAATGGTCACAAAGTAATTATACGCAAGATATAAAAATTAAAGTTAGTACTTTTTTTCCAGATAATCATCACTGTCATAATGAGAGTTAATTTAATATGAAATTATAGGATCAGTCGTCATGCCTGTTAGGTAGAAAAGGAAATCTTTGAAAAGTTGTGTATGATATATGTTTTTAAATATTAGCATTCGTCACATCAATTTGCACTGGGTGGGAATCGAACCCACGACCATCGGGTTTGCAGGCAGAGTTACTAAGTCACGAGGCCAGTTAGGCCAGGATTGTTAATAGTTTTGTAAGCTCTTAAACAAAATTCTTTGTAAAACAAGGTTTTACTCTTGCTTTAATAAACTATTTTCTACAAAAAATTAAACCGACTTCAAAACCACAAATAGGCACTCAAAATCGTAAAATAAACTGATATCCTACTAATATTATAAATGTGAAAGTATGGAAGTTTGGATGTTTGTTGCTCAATCACGCCGTAACGTATGAACGGATCGGGCTGAAATTTGGAACACAGATTATAGTCTGGAAGAACACATAGGCTACTTTTCATCCCGAAAAATAACGGGAACTACGCGGGTCACACCGCGGGGCACTGCTAGTAATTATTATAAGTGCTACTCACTCATCTATTTGAACTCGGTGCCAGCCTAGTCAAAAAGCTAGTACTTAGATATATGTATAATGATACTATTCTATGCACGTAGTAAGTAGCCATAAAATATATAATATATATATGTATATTTTTATGGTAGTATCTATCTACTATCTGTTAGACTTGGCTGGCACCGACTTCAAATATGGTAGATGGGTAAGTAGCGCTACTATAATAATTATAAGTGATACTGGCTTATAATTATTATATCAGTTTATTTTACACTTTTGAATGCCTATTTGTGGTTTCGAAGTCGGTTTAATTTTTTGTAGAAAACAGTTTATTGTACCCTTTTTAGTGCAACACAAGTTTACATTAATGCATTTACACAATTTTGTGTTGTCAGGATCGCATTTCCTAACTTTTGTGAAATCTACAACCATGTCATCCAGACAAAATTGTAGGAAAATTTTAGTTTTTTCTTCATATTTCAAAAACCACCTCACGGATTTCGATAAAATTTATATGGGACTATTCGGGAAGCATACCCATCCGAACACAAAATTATTTTTTTAAATCGGTTCGGCCATTCCCGTGAAATCAGGTAACAAACATTTAAAAAAAATACTATGGATCCACTAGATCTACTTTCTGCGTTTTAAGCTACATCATATTGTTAACACCCACACTCTGCACAGGACTTAATTCTTTCGACTTCAAAATTACATTTTGTGCCATCTACAGTTTGGTTAGTCTTGACATGTCGTGTAGAAATATTTGATGCAATACAATTAGACGTAAGAAGCTAAATTATTATACACTAATAGAACATCGAGTCATTTAAAAGTTGTGTAAAAGTGTTCACATTTGCTTAAAATCGTAAAGAAATGCAATTTATCACTCTAATACAATCGTCATGTAAAAGTAGTTCTCGCGACTCTAATACAATTAATTAATGTCGGGTTAAAATCCGTATAAACGTTATGATGGCGACGCACTGGTTAATACTACTGAAAGTTGTATAACAGTCTTGCAAAGCAGTCGTATAGAAGTTTATACGATGTCTATATACGACTACAAGTTGTATAAAGATAAAAGGCACTAAGTCGTGTTACACGCCAAAATTACTTCAGTGCGATGTTTATAGCATTTTGAATCACGTTACTACCACTTATACGACTAAAATGTTTGTTGGGTGCCCACTAAGGCCAGTCTGAATTGTGTACCTATTGCGGAATAAAGTCTAATCAAAACTTAAACTATATCTATGAGTCCAATTTACTCGACTTGGCTACTTTGCTAATTTACTTGGCTAATTGAACGGTACGGTCAAGTGTAAATGAAGTCAAAAGCAAAAAAATGTCGCCCAGGGTGCTGGTAGTGCTAAAACCGGCACTGTATGATAGGTTGCAGGCAAAGACAATACCCATATCTGAAAACCTGAAACCAGGGTATCTGATCTATGGCAGCAGATGACCGCCATTATAATCGTTCGGGGAAAATCCACTCAGGCAACGCATTACAAAAGTTGAGTTTAACCTCCTTTGTCGATTCTTTGGAAAGGCGATCATGAAACGACGTCGCTTTTTCATGGATCATACAGATCAGCACATTCAGCAGTTACACAAGCAGTTCTGACGAGGTTGTGCAACAAACATCCAGACTTCTTCTTTAGTAATATCAGTAGGAAAAAATCAACATACCACATAGATTTATACCCGGGCTCTTTCTGCGGGAAGTATTGTATAGTTTTCGAGAAATCCCTGGAAAAAAAATCTTAAATTACACACTTTAATTTAAAAACTGGACTACTAATTTTGTTACATTTCTAGGAGGAAATTAAAAACATTCATTTCTAATAAACATATTGTACGTATAATTGAGAATTTATGATAAATGATAATATAGTATTGTCGAAGTTGTATCGTAAATATACTAACAAAATAACGTAGATAAATAATAAAACTAGCTAGACCTATATATACCCAGTTCGTTGGATGTATTAAAAATTTTTAGGTACTTACTTGAAAAAAAAGATTGGTAGTCATAGGAACTGCCGATAGAAGTGAAAACTTATAACTCAGAATTTGATAGCTTACTTTGGAAACTACACGTGTGTAACCGGAGGGCGTGGCCTGGGCATAATGGCATAGCCATCTAGAAATGCGTCAGCATTTCCTATTGGCTGATGCATTTCTAGATGGCCATGGCATGATGCCGAGGCCACGCCCTTTCAGCATTTGCCATTGGCTGACGCATTTCTAAATAGCCAATAGCCATGGTCCCGAGTTTACCCGAAGATTTCTTATCATACCCGAGCGTGATGCTAGAATCCAATTCACAGACCACGAAATATCTGTCTAGGCGCGCCTAAAGAAGTTTTCGCTCCAAAAAACATCGCATTAATCTCAGCCATTACCGAATCTACTCTAACACACCTAAAAAACTCATCAAAATGGGTCCATCTGTTTAGGAGAAGTTTAATTACAAAAATGTATTTTAACAGATGGTCAATTGAATTGAACATCCTTATTTTAGGATGTATTTAGTATCCTTCTTATTTATTTTTCAACGATAAAATAGAAAAGTTGGCGTAAGCAAAGTTAGGTAACACTTCCTAAATTGGTGACATGATATCAGCGTCACATCGATGCGTCGATGTAATGATGTCAATAGACTTACCTACAGCCTACAGTAAAGTAGCTATAGCTACTCTTTTGGATCCAGAGTCCAGAATCATTTTTTTACATTTTTTATAAGTTTACGAGAATTTTCGTATAGGTAGGTACCTATCTTAGATTGAGTTATGTGTAAATTATAATTAAGATTATAATGTAAGTAGGTAGGTATGTTAGATTATAAAATAAACAAATAGCACGGTCGGGGCAGACATTGAAATAGAAAAAAATCCGGGGAGCGATTTTTTTTTAAGAAACGTCGGGGAGGTTTGTTGGAAGTATAAATCTCGATTTTCGAACTAATCTCGGTAGAGGGTTCGCCGCCATCTTGTTTTAAAGTTTTTGTGAAATAACTTGTTCATTTTCAACTTTAGAGCAAAAATGACGGTTACCAAAATTTTAGGAAATTTAATTTCTCACAAGTTTGCTTCATATAGGTTTTACGCTAGGATCAATATTTGCAGAGTTATACTATCAAGTTTATCAAAAAAATCGTAATGGGTGGAATTTTATTTTCTTCAACTTCGGTTTATACATAATACTTGGGTAACAATTAGCAGCCTAATTATCATAAGCAGCCCACTAAAAGTTCCCACTGCTGGGACTCGGGGCCTTAGTACCGTTTATCTACTAAAGCCAGGATGACCCAAACTTCATAATGGTCCATCGTTCTTACCTGTGTTGGGAGCATGCGCTGACAAGTTTTCAGCTTTTATAAAATAACGAAGGTCTGGGGTTCACGGGCTCTTGATCTATTTGGTTTATAAAACAAAATTACCTACGTTTTTTGAAACTCTACACAAGCTTGATATTAAATATCAGCTAATAAAATATATTGAAATAATAAAAAGTGAATTTACCTATGTTACAAACCAGTTTGACGACTCTCCCGAGTGCCAATTTCGGAAATAAAAGCAAAACAATGTGCAAGTGGCGATGACCTAGGTCGCTTGGTTCTTATTTTAGGCCGCCTACGTTTCGGTTGCAGAAAAATGAGAGAGAGCATTCAAGGTGGATGGGTTATTGACCGGTAAATACCAATTATTTTATTTTAGTTACAACAAATCAATTCACCTAATTTTGAACTCACTTTATATCCCCACTACTACTCGAGGTCTTCTCTTACAAGAAGATAAGTCAAGACCTTAATCCACCACGCTAGGCAAGTGCGGGTTGGCAGCAGGCATGCCTTCGAATAGTGGCTATTTAAATTTGAAAAGTGACGATTTCCTCTTCGTACTGGTATTAGGTATTAAATACGAGTATTACCGTGAATGTTTACCCTTGAATATGGTGCATGTAACTACAACGAAATATCGGGAATTCGTTCTACCAAACAACGACGGTAAAAATCGCGTTATTAATTAATAATAGGTACTGGTGTAGTTTTACAAATTAAAACAAGGTAAAATAACGTTTTCAGTCACAGTTTAAGCCAGTTCGCGTACATACAATCTGTACATATATACGAGTATAAAAAGGTACAAGTTCGCGCTGAGACCGCGACCCGAGACCGCGAACTGGCGCCCATACAATTCTAGAGTGTCAAGTGCCTGTCGCGGTCTCCGGTCGCGGTCTCGTGTCGCGGACTCAGCGCGAACTTGTACCTTTTTATACTCGTATATATGTACAGATTGTATGTATAGATTAAATATACTTACACGTGAATTAATTTAAAATGTAACAACCTCGTTAGTTTTCATAACTACGTTGTAGATTGAAGAAAAAAAATATTTGAACTAAACACAGTAATCTCACGGTTTCACCCACCAATATTGAAGTTATTTATATTCAGATGCAAAAACATTCAAAGTCAAAGGACTTTATTCATAAGTGTACAATTTACACGTCAATTGAAAACCGAATGAGCATTCTTTAAATAAATGCAGTCAAGAAACTTTTGTTGAAAAAACTTAAGTAATGAAGATTAATTTGATCGAAAACGATTCTAGAATATATTTATTTATCGACATTCATAATGAAGGTAGATTTAAAAAAACTAATATTATCAACTATCTACAATGTCAGCACTTTTAAAACTTTATTCCGTAAAAAAGTCAGCGATGACCTTATGTACCTAACCCTGGTGTATTCTGTTTTTCCTTATTAATATAATCTAAGTATTCAATGTTTTTATTTCTATATATTATAAAGAACAGGGTACATAAATATTCTACAGGCAGAATATGCTCTCTAAAATGTACACGTAAATATGCACCCTTCGCATAATTAAACCAGGTAATGGGTGGACCTTTGTAAAAGAGTTCAAATAAAATTTACGTATGTATACAGAATAACTTCCAGAATTTATGGAAGCATAGTTACTCATTTTAGTAAGGATTTGTGTATTCCGAGTTTGGCCAACGTGAAGCCAACTAACTGGGCCAAGGTTCCTAGCATAAATAGCCCAATAAATGTTCCCACTGCGGGGACTTGGGGTCTTCTCTCGCAAAGGTCCCTAAAAAGATTCTAAAAGAAGTAAGAAGGTATCCTACTAATATTATAAATGTCAATGTTTGGATGTTTGTTGCTCAATCACGTCGTAATTGGATGTTTGTTGCTCAATCACCTAACGTCTGAACGGATCGGGCTGAAATTTACGATATAGATAGTAGCCTATGTCTGGAAGAACACATAGGGTACTTTTTATCCCGGAAAAGTAACGAGGACAGGAACTCCGCGGGTAAAACCGTGGGGCGCTACTAGTATACAACATAACTGCCGCGAATATACAAATTTGGTACAGTTCCAAAACTGATTTCAAAAAGGTTGAACTGTGGGTATTTTGGGTATTTTATAATAGCACACTAACTAAAAAACTGAAGGAATCGTGAGAAAACCGACCGGCATTCCGACCGATTTTTGGTCGTCATGTGTCATCCACCAACCCACACAGGGCCAGCGTGGTAGATTGTATTGATTCTTTCCTTGCAGAGAAAAGGCCCCGAGTCCCAGTAGTGAGAACACTTAGTGGGCAGGTTATGAACTGTGGGTAGATGTCACAAAAAGCAGAATACAAGCTTTATATTACAAGTCTGATGCTATTCAGTATTGCACAAGGAATGTCAACACATTTTAATATTTATTATTATCTAATAAAGCTTAGATTTACAGTATACAAGCAGTACCTACTCTATAATGCTCAACCCAAAACGCGAAACATCAGCAGACCAATTTCTAGATGCCAAAAGACATGGACACAAATGTTCTAAGAAACAGTTTTTTCCGAAATTTTAATCTGTTCCATAAGCAAAATTATTAATTAAAGGTAGGTACGGGCAGAAGTGCTCATTGCTAGCACGAAACCGTGCTTTGTTTCGAAAGTTCTGCATGCAGTTCTGTTCTGTTTTGTTGTGACACGTGCTACTAATGAGCATTTTTTTTGAACGTGCTAAAGATCAACAAACCTTAGATTTTCGAGCATGCTCATCTGAGGCGTGGCGCGGTTAGAAGGTAGCCTCATGCCAAATATAACGTCTGTACGTTTGTTTTGAGCATGCTCTTTGATGGCATGTGAACCATTTTACATAGCATACAAATTGCAAGCTGTCAGTTCATCTTTCATAACTCTTGAATATTATGTGGGTAAACTTTTATTCAAATTCTACCCTACACTACCTACGACATTTTTAAACAGAAAATCTGGCACGTGGAAATTGTTGAGATTCTACCCTTATCGACTGTAAAGGAAATTACCATGTTGAAATTGCTACTAGATTTTTTAAATCAGACCTACATACAGATATCGGCAGTAACAAAATTAGTTGTTTTGGTACTATTTAAAAATTATCTTACCACCGCATAATATTTAAAAATATATTTTTGTATGACAAGTAAAGTGTTCTTAAACCAGGAATTTCAGTCAGATACATTCATTTCTGACAATAAAAATCTAAACTTGCCCAAGAAATGTTAAATATTAGTAGGTACATATTACACAAATTGCGAAACGTGGAACTTAGATAACCTTTCTCTTCGTAACAAAAAAAAAAAGATTACATGATTTACACATTTTCCAAGACTTTTCAATAGGCAGTTGAGCTTTTGTATTTCAAATTGTGTATGTTAATATTATTATCATCAGAAATATTTTTGTTAAAGCAATGCAAGAACTTTGGACTCTTCGTTCTGAAGCATTTTTCACATATTACATTACCTTCTTACTATTTTAGAATCAACATTTTGTGAATTGGACTCTCATAATTTATTTAGAACACACCGTTATTTATTAATTTGGAATAACAGAAGACGCAATTTAAAAACAAAATAGACGACACACGAGGAGCGAACCAAGATTAGAAATAAATCAGAAAAATCTAGATTCTAGAAAAAAGTAGTGAACTAGAGATTTGCGAAATACTCAGCTATTTAATATAAGAATTGAAATTACTTACATTTTTAATTCGTTGTGAATGTAATCTGGCTACTCAGTTGATTTCTCGTGTCGGTTTAAAAAGTTTAAAATCTAAATTTTATGATTTTAACCCGGAGACTAAACTGTGCCACTCGCCACTTCAGAGGCTTAAATGGCCGAATATTCGAATGTCGATGACTCTGTAGATTAAGCTTTACATTCCACCAACCTACCCTCTACGAATAAAATGTTGAAATATCTACCCCCTCCGTTTATGTAAAAAAAAAGTTAGTTCAAAAACTTTAACCCGACAACAAAGTATTACACGAATTTTAGACAGGCGAAAGTTTGTGTTTGTAAGTCTATGTATATTTGTAACGGCTGAACGGATTTTAATGAAATAAAATACATAGTGCCATATATATATATAACACAGGCCTACCTTTACCGACTGCCGATAAGGAGGAGGTTATCAATTCGACCACTATGTTTTTTTGTATGAAATCTGATTTCGCAAGAACGCCCGAACCGATTTAAAAAAATATATTTGTTTTCGGATACGGTACCTATGTTATGTTTCCCGAATGGTTCCATAAGAATTTTATTGAAATCGATGTGGTTTGAAATATGAAGAAAAAACTAAAGCCTACAATTTTGTCTGGATGACTTGGATGTACATTTCACAAAAGTTATGAAAGTCGATCCTGTCAACACGAAATTGTGTAAATGCGTGAATGAAACTTGTTTTGCACTAAATAGGGTAAAATAAACTTTTTTTACAAATAATTAAACCGACTTCAAAACCACAAATAGGCACTGAAAAGCAAAAAATAAACTGATATAATTATTATAAACGCTATTACTCACTCATCTATTTGAAGTCGGTGCCAGCCAAGTCTAACAGGTAGTAGATAGATATGTAAGTAGGCATATGCCTACTTACTACCTTACTACGTATTTAGTACCTGTCTACTAGCTTTTTGACTAGACTGGCACCGAATTCAAATAGATGAGTGAGTAGCTCTTATAATAATTATATCAGTTTATTTTTTTCGCTTTTGAGTGCCTGTTTGTGGTTTTGAAGTCGGTGTAATTTTTGTAGAAAATAGTTTATAAATATAAATCTCCTGTCACGATGTTTGTCCGCGATGGATTCCTAAACTACGAGTACTTAACCGATTTTAAATTAAATTGGTACACCGTGAGCAGTCCGGTCCAACTTGAGAGATAGGATAGTTTTTATTTCGATTAATAGTCTTCAAATGACAATATCCGAGCGCAGCCGGAATGGGCCGCTAGTAGTTTATAAAAACTGGGGTGGCCCAGTGGCTAGGACGTGCCACTAGGACAATAGTTAGGTCGTAGGTTTGAACCGCGCCTGCACTTCTGAGTATTTTTCCAAGTTATCACCACAGGTATTAACGGTAACGGAAAACATCGTGACGAAACTGGTCCATGTTCCAGGAATTTCGAGGTCATCATCATCCGCCAACCGACAACAAGCCAATGTGGTGGATAATGGCTTTGATTCTCTCATTGTGAGAAAAGGCCCTGAGTCCCATTAGTTAGAACATTTAGTAGGCTCATAGATTTAGTAGTAAACTCTTTGAGTAGTACTACCACTACTATACTACTACTTACGTATGCTTACAAAAATGGTTGTACCATGGACGTATAAAAAAAGTTGGACGTAGTCTCGCTAAAACAAAAACTGTGTCACTAGAGTCGGCCACATTTGCACGTGTGCGTTGTCAGGTTGTCACTGATAGGCTGACACGCACACATGAATATACACAAGTAGCGCGTGTAATGACCCACTGATGTGTGCCTGTCAGCCTGTATGTGACAGCACACACGTGCATATTATGTGGCCGACTCGATGGACACAGTTTTTGTTTTAGCGAGACTACGTCCGACTTTTTATATACGTCCATGGGTTGTATAAAAATAAACAATTTCAACAAAATTGCCCATAAATGGCGTATCTAAGAAAAAACAGATGCATTCAAAAGTTACTTTATACCCATTGAAGTCTTAAAACACACACATTTATTTAATTTTATCAAAGTTATACCTTTATTGTATAGCAATCATTTTTAAACCATCGATGCTTTGTAGGATATTTTTTAAAGAGCAAAGTACAATTCATATGCAATTTTCAAGTCGATATAGATTTTAATTATATTTTTGTCTTGTTGGACTTTGTCATTCAACAGGGTATCAGGATAGCGATTTTAAATCCATTGGGTTGCATCCGACACGGAATCTCATCTCTCGGTCTTTGTCTTATCTGATTAGCGTGTGTATCCCTGTGTATCTCTTTTTCCCCTCGTATATCTCTCCCCCTTCATATCTGTCTCCCTCTCTATCTCTCTCTCCCTATGCCTCAATAATGATTGAGCAACAATCACCCCAATATCTAAACATCCAAACTTTCGTATTTATAATATTAGTAGGTACGTTAAATTCGTCCTAAAAGACTTAATAGCAATCGTTTTTTTGCGACCATGACTTTGTGAACCGTGCGTCGTTGCCGTTCAAAGCGACCGAAACTTCGATATAATATTTGTTTTTAATATGATGCGTCATTTGTCATTGATAACTGGTTTACAACTTCTGAGGGAGCAGATGGGCTGCATACAGTAACTCGGTAACCGGTCACTTATCAATGTTATCGCACTTTCCCGAGATACGATGATTTAAACACGCTGCGTTTGTCCGTAATATTTTGATAACTTGTAATATTATATTATAAGCGCTATCCTACCATGTTAAACTTGTTTAGTAGTGGTAGAGGTGGTCCGCCTGAGTACCACCAAACCCAGGATGTGGCCATCGTGTCTGGGCTAAACCGGGCCCAAATTATGGACCTCAACACCCCCCCAAGTCCTTGAATTTGCGAGCCCTACCCCGGCAGAGAGGTTCGCTTCGGAGCCGGCTCCCTACCTTCCCCCATGAGGATAAGGAAGATCAAATGAGTCTGCCTGAGGAAGTATCACCACCAACCAACCAGACTAACTGCTATAACATTTTTAAAGGGCCCTACAAAGACTACATAATCTTTGGGGCCCTAGATAGTTTTGTCAAAAATTCGATACGCAGTTTATAACAGTAAGTTTTTGAAAGGCAATCTTTTGGCAAGTAAAGTTATTGGTATTGAAGGGCTTCCAGAAAAATTACAGGGCATAGAGATAAATTAATAAATCATTTAATATCACAGGGTGACTAGCAGACTAGCACGGTGCAGTGCTAGGTAGATTTGGCATCTTTGGTAAGCATCTTCATATTCCAGAAGCTGCGTGTTAATGTGCTATTATGGGTAGGCGTTTTGCTTACCACCAGGCACATTTCCTGCTCAACCCTTCACTTTATACTATAAAAACAAGATTGTAGTCGTAATACGCTAGCTCAGTAAAAAGTTGGAGGTTGTAGGCAGTAAAGGTCAGGTCATGTCACCTAAATGCCTATGACCCATTGCCATAAATACTTCGCTATCCCTCACAAAAAAAAAATAACAAGCAGAAATAAGCACGATCAAATAATAATCCATTCAAAGAACTTAATTTTCTTAGGATAAATTAAAAATATTAAAATCAGGCTATCTATCTTTTTCGTACATTTTATCAAGTTCAAAGTTCATTTTGAGTGTACTAACATAAATTATTAGTTTTCTTCAGAACACTTGAATAAATGCAAGTTGGAGTAATTGCAAGATTATACTTGTTAGTATGTTATTCTCAATTAAAATTGTTCATAACGGATATTTCGCCTCAGTAGCTAGGTACATACATGTGGTGTGTGGGAGGTATAATGTGTTAAAAAATGTATACTTAGGTATTTAAAATATTAATATGTTTCAAAAAATGGTACTTAATTCGTATAAATACGAATCCTTTGCGTGTGTAAAGAATCTTGGCACCTTTATAACAACAGGTGTGCAACTTTACAAGCTTTTTACATACTCGTAAGTACTTAGGTATTATCCTTAAATGAGTACCTACCTAAAAATTATTTATACATTAAAAAGATGCCATTATGTCACAATATAAGTAAACATTTCGATTACGAAACACAAGGTTACATTCTATCAGACTGCATATAGCATTAAGTCAGTAATTGGTGATTTTAAAAACAATAAAAAACTCACGTGTACGACTCGTGTTTTCGTTTGAGTGTGCTGACGAATACTGCCTCTGTACAGCAGTATTCGTCAGCACACTTGTGTTGTGTAAAATAATAAAATTACGTACACTTCACAACAATTGCGCCCGCGCCGGCCGGCCGGTTCGATACCTACTGCAGTTTTTCTGAGCCTGTCTGGTGTCTGCTTACACAGTTACAAACCGCTTGGAAGAGTCTTGCCTGATTTATTTCGTTACAAAGGCGTCGTATTCCGGTAAAGGTGACGTAAATCCATTAACTCACACGACTCGGCACATTCGATTACTAATTATTTATCTATCATCATCATCAGCGTCAGTATCGTAACTCTCATAAGTAAGGAGTCTCTGTTCTTTCTTCTTCTATGTATACAAAAATGAATAGTGTGTTTGTTTGTCCTCTATACAATCGTAAACTTTGGATATAACTATGTAGGTACGTATATTTGTATTGTGGATGAGCCAAATAAGGTTTCTGAGTTGGTACCACATTATTATTTCATACTTAGTTCTGAAGCAGGTTTTGAAGACAGTAGAGTTAAGATTTAATAAATTACTTTTAGGAATTAGTGCCATAAAACAGTACCTATTTAGTGAAGTTTTTTTCGTTTTCAGACAACACAAATTAAAGTTATTTGTGAATAAATATTGGTCGATACTTCTACATACCATCTAGCCCCAAATTACGCAAAGTTTTTTACAATTTGTTGGAAGTTCGTTTACTTACACGTTTTACAATTTTATAATTTTAAATACATCAAGCACATTATTTGAACACTTATATCCAAATCTCAGGTTCTTTCGTAGGGTAAAAACGGAACACTATTACTGAGACTTGGCTGTCCGTCCGTCGGTCCGTCCGTCCGTCCGTCTGTCACCAGGACGTCTACTCTAATTCAACGAAAACGTAATTTCGAAATAAACTCGCGATTTTCCAACTCCGATTCTACTTCGATCCATCGCTTTGTCCGTTTAAATGATCTAAGCCTACTCTAATTAGAGTATGCTTAAAACATTTAAACGTCAAACAATGTTGTATCGGACGAAACAAAGTAGAACGAGAGTAGGAAAGTCGCGAGTTTTTTTTCGAAATTTCGTTTTCGTAGAAACAGAGTAGACGTCCAGGTTGTATCCACAGATCACTATAGTATAGGTACGTTGTATCTCAAGAACGGTGATAGCTAGACCGTAGAAATTTTCACAGATGATGTATTTCTATTGCCGCTATAACAACAAATACTAAAAATAAAATAAAAACATTATAGGGGGGCTCCCATACAACAAACTTGATTTTTGCTCGATTAGTCCGTCCCAAATAAACTAGATGGCACCACTAGTAAAAATAGAACATGAAATCGAATTCATCGTCATCATGAGCCAAAAATCAATATTTTAATCAAACTTATTGCCTGTCTGCGGAAATGGCGATGTATAAGAAATTTCGAATAAAGCCAAAGAGGTTTTGTACGTTTATTTGCTAATGGTACGGAACCCTTCGTGGATTTCCTTCTCGATTCTTTCATAGTTGATCTTCCTAACTTCCTAAGACAAAAGAAGAGGTTCGATTCTACTTTTGTGAAAACGCCTAGGCTGTAGAATGAGCTACCTGAGTGGGTTTTTCCTTTTTCCCGATATAATATTGGTGTCTTCAAATCGAGAGTGAATCGGTTTCTTCTAGGTATAGTTGTAGTAAACTGCATCGTCGTCGCAACGTCATGCGTCAGGCGAGATGGCGGTCAAGTGTATCCATATTCCATAGGTATCCTATAACAGTCGACAGTCGAAGAAAGTTCTAAATTTTGCCAAGGGTGGCGCCAATTTTCATTTTGTTATGGTACAAAATGGTACTTTGGCACCACCTTTGCTAAAGTTGAAAACTATCTTTGATGAATACATTTGCATCCAATTTATTTAAATGATTTGTGTATTAATTAACACAATAAAATTAGCCTTGATAAAATTTAAAATTTAGATTACATAGTAAACTGGCAAAGGGCAGCATCTATCGTATTACTTTTTAGTTTAGGAATGTTGTCCTATCTAAATATTATGGTACCTACATGTAAAAAAACCTGTACTTTTAGCTCATTTATTTTCAAATTCAGATAATGACAATGACAGATGCCATTGACATCTCAGGACATCTGTCTCTGTCAGCTGTTTTAAAATCCAAAACAAACAATTCACGAAATCGGAAAGTTTTAGTTTCACGTACCTAGGTACTTCAAGTTAATTGTTTTCTTCATTTACAAACTGTTCGTAAGTACCAATGTAATAATGATTTAAAATTCGTTATGTTACTACAACAGGTATAAATCATTCATCACATCATGGTATACCAGACTGATTGTAAACCAGACGTACCGACTTCTCTCGCCTCCACCACATACTACAATAAAATATTAGAAAGTTCTCGGTTTATCTAATGATGAGCTTTCACTGAGCGTATGGATTTTGTGGAGCGAGAAAATCTAAACTAAGCGTCAGTATTGAAGCGCACAGAGAGTCTATAACGAAATAAATTCCTTTACTTCCACCTGTTTATTGATACCACAATTAACATAAAAGTTGAATATTTATTAATTCAGTGACATTACACAGTATAATGTGTACGAAAGAGACTCCCGAAAAAGTGTCCCAGGTAAGTACAATGAGTAGGTGTAATTTTTAATTAGTTTTAGACTCATTTTACTGAAGCTGTTGTAATATTATTACTGTTATAAATCCCTGAATTCAGTAAATTTTCCTTGTAATAATATTTTGTCTAACAAATGTGGATGTGCGTAGTAATGTGTAGTTAGTTTAGATTTATTGTGATCATTTTCCTTATTTTTGAAGCAGAGTTCAGTTATCTTTGAACCTTTGTTAAGAGAAGGGGAAGTGTAATTTTCCTACCTCATAATTTCATAATTTTCAACCAACTTTATTTTCTGAAATTATATTTATTATCAATCAATAGTGTATTAAAACATCTCAATCCATACAACATAATATATCTTACCCAGCTACTAACATTGAGGTACCTTACCTTACATTAAGTACCTTAATGTTGGTCACTTATAATAAACAACAATTTTTTTTATATTTTTATATAGTGCCCAAAAAATTCACAGCAACTTATAGTCATAAATAGCTGTATACCATTCTCCGTGTTGTTGTAGTAACAGTCATAGTAGCCTTCTTAATCAGATGGGCTACACACCTACAGTGTATTGTAAATTTTACTCTGTCCAACTTACCCAAAGCAGCTGAGCACCCTAATGTAACAAACCATATTTATAAGTTGTTGGCTAATCTTTAGACTTTCTGGTTACAAAAATTTGTAAACTAGCATGATTAGACGTGTTGTGGTGGTTAGTGCAGTATTTTACTAAATATTAGAATTGTGTAGTTGTGTTTTTGTATCAGTGTTTGGATTCTTAAGTATCTTTTAAGAGTGACTTATTGCATTAGTTTTTGGGTTCAAAATGAAGTGTTCATCATGCAAATTGTTGTTCAACAAAGGAGTTCAGTGCAGTTCTTGTAAGAAGTCGCTAGACTTTGTGTGTGCTCAAACATCGGAGACTCAGTGGCGGAATCTAGGAGCTCAACGTTCTTCGTGGAAGTGTGTTTCCTGCAGATCACCTTCACCAAGTCCTTCACCAGATCCAGCGACTTTGGAAACGGTCATTAAAGAAATTCAGGATTTAAAATCGCAGTTGTCGTGTATTCCAATAGTTATGGCCGACGTCAAATCAATAAAACAGAAATTGTCAACTGAATGCAGCAAAACCTTTATTGATCTTAAAAATAAAGTGACCAGTCTAGAGGCCAAAGTATCGGAAAATACTCATAAACATTTTGAAAATAAGCTTACTTATCTTCAGAATGAAGTGGCTGCCTTCAAGGCTCGCGTGTCAAGTGTGCAGCAAAAGCAGAGTAGTAGAGTTAGAGGTGTTCCAACGAAAGAGGTTGAAAATCTTTTCAGCCCTAGAAATTCTGTGTGCAAAAAGGTAAATGATATTTTTATTGCAGTGGGATCTCACACTAAATTGTTGTAACAGCTAAATACTTATTTAGCTGTTACAAAATTTACAAAATTTTTGTAATATTTTTTTTTTTTTGTAGTGGTAGGACTTTTAGCAGAGTCTGCCTGGGGAAGTACCACACCTTTGTCAATTATTCTAGCGCCAAGCAGTAATGTGCAAGCATTACTGTGTTCCGGTTTGAAGGGCAATGTTTCCAGAGAAATTACAGGGCTTAGAGATGTAACAACTTAGATCTCTGGGTGACGAGCGCAGTGCGGTGCTAGGTAATGATTTTCGCTCATCATGGTCCAATAGCTGCGTGTCACTGTGCTGTTATGTGGCAGGCATGTTGCTTACCATCAGGCACATGTACTGCTCGTCTCGTCACTCTTCATTAAAAAAAAAAAAAGTAACACCACTAAAAAAAATGGAGATGATGTTAAAAGATGAATAAAAATATAAATAAAAACACAAGAGCAATTAAATTTGAATAAAAATGGCTAATTTAAAATGTTAATATATTTTAATGGTAGATGACATACAAAGTAACAAACAATTTTTCCTCCTTGTTAATGGTGTTGATCTTAAGGTTTATGTGAAACCTTGAACTATTTACATGATTATACAAATTAATTAATTTATTGTTGTGTAATAATATTTGTTTATGAAGATGTTTCCTGCTGTTGTGCCTTGATATTTATTTAGCTATTATTAGCAGATTGGACAGACATTGTCCTGAACACAACATGTCATAAGTACAAAATGTGTTAAATCTAAACCATTCTCGACACTTATATACTTTGCGCTGCTAGATATTCTTGACTTGAAGCAGCATAAGCAGTTAGCAGCCCACTAAATGGTCCCATTCCTGGGACTCAGAGCCTTCTCTCCCAAGGAGAGAGTCGAGGCCATAATCCACCAGTCTGGTCCAGTGCAGTTTGCTGAATGACATGTGACTTCGAAAGATTCTAGGGACATGTCGCTTTCCTCATGATGTTTTCCTTTACCGTTTTTAAGTGAGGATTACGCACATGACTTCAAAAATACATTTTTTTATAGCATAAAGTGACGAGACGAGCAGGACATGTGGCTGATGGTAAGCAACAAGCCTGCCACATATCAGCACAGTGACACGCAGCTATTGGGACATGAAAAGTCCAAATCATTACCTAGCACTGCACTGCCCTCGTCACCCAGAGATCTAAGATATTATAAATCTGAGCCCTGTAATTTCTCTGGTAGTTTCCCTTCAAACCGGAACACAGTTGGTGCAAATGGGATTCGAACCAGATGGGCTCCACACTTCCAGTTGCCGTTTTCTCAACTAGATCAGCCACCACATTTAACGCTAGGATCTCGGGAACTACTGGTCCGAATTGAAAGTTTATTTTTCAGTTGGATAGTCCATTTATCGAGGAAGGCTATAGGCTATATAACATTACGCTACTATAAATAGGAGCGGAGCATAAATGAAAAATGTAACAAAACCGGGAAAAAATATTCCTTTATGAGATCTTTGGTTTCGCGCGCTGACGTGCGCCGTTGATATTTTAAGGTTGCGTCACGAGAACCTAAGCTAACCAAATTTGTTCTAAATCTGAGCTGGTACTACCAATTTTCGATAGGTGGCGTAGCATCGCGCGCACGGTTCACCTATTGGATAGTAAATGTAAAATTTGTTTCGCAGCGTCGCGTGAACAAGCCGAGCAAGATCTTCTACGGCATGGCGTCCAACATCTGCAAGCACGCGTTCTTCGTGTTCCGCGCCTACCTCGACTGGGTCATCGACATCATCTTCGGCTTGTACTGGGACGGGACTAAAAAGGTACTATAGGCATGATGACTTAAATAAACTAATTAATCCGTCTGTTAGATAATTAAAAAATATTGTACACGTATTTTTTATTTGGTTTCAAAACAAAAAAATGCGAAGATACAATACTTAAAAGTCTCGAGTGACCACGCACAATGGCCCAATAAAGAGGCTAGACGCGGAAAAGGCCCCGCTAAAACTAACTAACTAAGTCTCGAGTGACGTCACTTCATTGTATGATTTTTACGATACAACTCCCATACTCCGGAAGTTTCCCATTTTTTCCCTGACCTGACAGATTAATTAGGATGGTATAATTTTTGACCCAGCCGTCATCCCAATTCTATGTAAATTTAAATTTAATTCTTCGATTAAAAGTTTCATTTTCAGTCCGCGGTACTTGGGGCATTTTCCAATTCCATTCCATTTTCTTTCCGATTTTCTCTCATCGCGAGATTTTTTTCCTCTACTCTCTTGTGGATTGTTGAAGTCGGGTGCTTCTACCTCCTCCTTTTTGCTGGAGTATGGGATCCGGGGCTACTGCTCTAAGAAGTTTTGGGACCAGGTTGACAATTCTCCTCTAGCCTCTTCACGGTGGCCGCGTTAAGGCTTTGTGGTACTTACCTGCTTCTTTTTTTTCGTGAAGGCTTTGTCTGTGTTCGTAAAATCGCACTGAACGTATCAGTGTAATTTGCGTCCCTTTGACTTAACCGAAACTTTACCAAACGGCAAATAGAATAATATATTTTGTATGGAAGTCCCCTATAATATATTTGTATTATTTTAAAATTTGTACATTTAACTCAATATTCAGTGAGTATTTTAAGCGACAGACATACAGGCAGATAGGTATACGTACAGCGGAGTCTTAGTAGTAGGGTGCCGTTTTAGCCTTTGGCTACGGAAACCTGAACGTGTCCAACTGTCCAATATCATGCTGAAAATGTTGAGAATATTTTAGAGTTAGAAAATGTTGAATCACAGCACAGTTTTCACTGTGGATTTCAGGTGGTGCCTGCTCTGGAGAAGCGTCACAACATCCTGACCCTGAGCGCGGTGGAGCTGGCCGGCAGGATCCGGAGACGGGAACTCACGTCAGAACAGCTGGTGCAGACCTGCATCGAGAGGATCAAGGCCGTGAGTCGTTATGTTCACTCCATTCATATATCACTGGTCTCATTGGTCAGATTGGTACGAGGCTTTGGCGCTGTTCAAGTATTGATATTATTGACGTATTAATATTATTGACCCCCTTTCCCCTTGTCTTCAGAAGTAAGTAAAGCTCTTACCCCCCGCACCATGCTTACGTGAACATTGGTACCTATTCCTCCGATAATGCGTTTCGTTTTCAAGTATAGTCAATTATATTTTATTATAATAATATGTAATCAAAACCATTACTGACGTAATCACCGTCGTTTACCTAATTAAATGTGATGTATTAAATGTTGTAGGTGAATCCAATAATCAACGCGGTAACGGACCAAAGGTTCGAAGCGGCTCTGGAGGAAGCCAAGCAAGTTGACCAGAAGATCGAGGAAGGATTACCTGATGACTATTTTAAGGAGAAGCCATTTTTGGGTAAGTAATACAAACTTTGTAAGTGTTAAGATGCAAATTCGCGCTGAGACCGCGACAGGGACTTGACATTATAGCTTTGTATGGGTGCCAGTTCGCGTCGCGACCGCGACACGTATCTCGGTCTCTTGTCGCTGTCTCGGCGCGAACTGGCGCCCGTACAATTCCATAATGTTAAATGCCTGTCGCGGTCTCCGCGCGAACCTTTAAGAGATAATAATATAACCTGTTACAGCTGGTCTAGTCGGGAGAGCGTCGACTGCCGATCCGGAGCACCCGGGTTCAAATCCCACAACGCGCATCACTGTCTTTTCGAAGTCATGTGCGTGACGCCGCTAACTTAAAACGGTGAAGGAAATATTGTGAAACATCGTGAGGAAACTGACATGTACCTAGAATCTTTCAAGGTCATATGTCATCCACCAACTCGCACTTGGCCAACGTGGTGGATTATGGTCTTGACTCTCTCCTTGCGAGAGAAGGCCCCGAGTCCCAGCTGTGGGAACATTTAGTGGGCTGCTTATGCAATGCAACATAAGGTTATGTTGCATGCTTTAGTAGCTCTTTCTCTCCCTCTCTCTCTCTCTCTCTCTTCTTTATCTCGTGTGGATGTATGTTTGTATTTTTACGTGGCTTTCAATAGTTTTCTTATTTTATAATGTAGCTAATATGTAATACCCAGGCGTCCCGTTCACTGCGAAGGAGTCGCACGCTGTATGCGGTATGCTGCACACGCTGGGTGTGACGTCACGTCGTCACGCGCGCGCGGCCGTCGACGCGGAGTGCGTGCGATTGCTGCGTGCCGCCGGCGCCATACCGCTGGCCGTCACCAACGTGCCCGAGATCAACAAGTGGTATGACAATTATATATCATTCATTGCTTGTTCGGGATTGGACGGTCTAGTTTGCTAGAATGTTCGATTTGACTATCGAGAAGTCGTTAGCGTAACGTAAATCCCGGCTTCACATCTGAATATTTTTCGCGTCTGTTGCGGGCCGCCGGCCCGGTATCGCTAGCGGTCTCCAACGTGCTCATCAACAAGTGGTATGACTTTTATATGGTGACGGTACTAAGAGTCCCCTGGGCGATGTCTGTATATATATATACAAGGTGTTGCAGAAAGGTGCAACAATATTCATTGTAGTTCATCTACATAACGTTTTGAATCATGTATGAGAAAATTAGACCTGAAAGCTCAAATTTTTTTTTTCATAAAAAAAAGATTTGCTTTGTTTGTTATTTTATTTGACATACCCCTAATGGCCTGATCTCGACACGGATTTTTGTACGACGTCGTAGCGTCGGCGGTAAGGTCGCTTGTCAGCTGTACATGCGTTAAGGTTGAAGCTGGTGATTTGGTAGGAATTTTACGTCAAACTTTGACTCGAATTATCTCGTGATCTACTGTGCTGAGGGGAAAGAGACCTTCGGTGACGAAGTCTACATCAGTGTTAGAATGGACTGCCAAAATATTGTTGGGGGTAAATCCACCACGTTGATATATATATAGCCAGGCGTCCCGTTCACGGAATGAGTCGCACGCAGTGTGCGGTATGTTGCACACGCTAAGCATGACGTCACGGCGCGGCGGCGCGATATCGCTAGCGGTCGCTAACGTGCCAGAGATTAATAAGTGGTACGACGTTTATACAGTGACGGGATTAGTACTACCAGCACCCTGGGTAAGGTTACAGCGTCCCCTTTCTCCACGAACGCGGAGAAAGGGGACGCTGTAACTTTTTTATTTATTTATTTATATTCATTGTTACACTCCTTAATGAATTTATAAAATCTAATTCTAAGGGTGCACACGGTTCAACGAACAATCGTGGTAACAATAAATACAAAATTTACTCAACAAAATAGAGAGAAATTGGTTAGGTAGGTACATAACACCAGTCTTCACTAGGATGGGCCGTGTTGAAGACTGTTGCAGCCCGCCTCAAGCCACAGGACCGAACGAAACACACTTTTTGTCCATCTTACTAATATTTCGCGGTTTCACTTGCGTAATTCCCGTTCCTGTCATCTTTCCGTAATGAAAAGTAGCCTATGTACTATATCAAACTACTATGTAACTGTTGCTTTGTCACTCAATCATTTCGGAACATCTGAACTTATCGGGTGCAATTTGAAACATAGTAAAATTACAGTTTGGAATAACAACTAGGCTACGAGTACTTTTTATCGCAGGACAAATTACTGGAAACGGGAACAATGTGAGTAAATCCGCGGGACTCTGCTAGTAAATAGAAATGTCGTCACAGATACAGCCCTAAACCAATACTACGAGTATATAAGCTAGGTATCTGATATATTACATTTATTTATTAAAAAAATAACAATACAGCTTAAATGATTATTATTCAACAATGACGACACTAAAATAAAAACCACCACCCTTAAGTAAAACCACCTTGGCAAATATACGCAGCTGTAGAAGAATTTTGTCAAAGAAACAATAAAAATATGCCGTAAATATGTAAAAATTTAATAAAGTGGCCAAGTGCGAGTTGGACTCGCCCATGAAGGGTTCCGTTGCAGCAAGTAACATAATATACATAGTACACATAGTTTTTTTAGTTCGTTGCAACTTTGATCGAAGTTTTAATATTAATGTATTTATGACGTACTAAAAAAAACTACTCATCAGATCGAGTTGTTCAAACCAATTTTCGTTGGTAGTTTGCATGGTAATGTACATCATTTATATTTTTTTGTTTTTCATTCTCTTATTTTAGAAGTTAGAGGGGGGGGACACATTTTACCACTTTGGAAGTGTCTCTCGCGCAAATTATTCAGTGTAGACAAAAACTATATTAAAAACCTCAACATCATTTTTGAAGACCTATCGATAGACATCCCACACGTGTAGGTTTGATGAAAAAAAATGTTTTGAGG
Source organism: Ectropis crepuscularia (assembly GCA_963693475.1). Lineage (NCBI taxonomy): Eukaryota > Metazoa > Arthropoda > Insecta > Lepidoptera > Geometridae > Ectropis > Ectropis crepuscularia. Next base: position 24,236,751 of record OY856358.1, read on the forward strand.
TTCAGTTCTAAGTATGGGAGGCAAACCTATTTTTTTTTTTTGTAAAAAATTTAATGCGGTACACAGAATACATCTACTTACCAAGTTTAAATAGTGTAGTTCTCATAGTTTCGGCAAAAAGTGGCTGTGACATACGGACGTTCCGTTTTTACGTTTTACGGAACCCTAAAAATCTGAATTCGTAATCATAATTGTACTGAATGAATGTTCGTACAGAACTAATCAACATTAAAACAAAAGTAAACAGATATTAAAATCAATGTCCACAATAGTCAGCAATATGATGCTCCTCCCTTTTTCAAATCTAGACACGCGGTAGCGTGTCAAGCCAAGTTCATTTAACAGAACTCTGATCGAATCGGAAACAAACGAAATGAGCGAGCCAGTTAGCTCTCGCCAATTACACAAAACTAGTCTACAATCCAACTGACTTATAGTCGGATTTCTTAAATTTGACCGAAACGGTTAATAATGTGGTTGAACCGAAACTGACAAGAATTTATTGATTGATTTTAAGAATCAGATAACATAATATACTACAATACAACCGATTAAAAGCTAAAAATGAAAAGAAGAAGACTTTTATAAGCTGACTATTATTTTTATCATCTATTCAGACCAATAGAAACTGTTTTGCTAGACATATTGCATGACTCTCGAAGAGGCCATTTTGTATGGGTTAACTCTTAAAATGTTTTGTAATATCTTATCGTACCTGCAAACAGCACTAACAATTTTTGTATTTGCAAATGTTAAATTTGTGATTCCAGGCAGGAGTCCCGCAACCCGGTGTTCGGTCAGACCAACAACCCGTACGACTCGGCGCGCGCCACCGGCGGCTCCAGCGGGGGCGAGGCTGCGCTCGGCGCCGCGCTCGGCTCGCCCATCTCCCTCTGTGAGTGCACACTACTGCTACAGTCTATTAACTCATACTGTCGTTCAACGAAGCCGTCTAGACGGGGCAATCGCGCGGGGTGAGACGCGGGAAGCGCGCTCCTACATTGCCTACATTACAATGTTAGTATTGCAAGAGCGAGTTATTTTGGTGCCACGTTTTTGAATTGCGACAACCCAACTGTAGGACGGCCCCCCACACGATGGACCGATGATATTGTCTCGGTCGCGGGAAGTCGGTGGATGGAGGCGGTAATTTTGGAAATCATTGGGGGAGGCCTATGTCCAGCAGTGGACGTCTGCAGGCTGCAGATGATGATGATGAACCCTACCCGTGTCTAGACATTATCGGCGTTTCTTCCAAGATCAAAGGCGATAAACTTCTGGTAATATTTCTTTATACTGTGCTACTGCTCACCTCACGGTACCAACACTCGGCGCCGCGCTCGGCTCGCCCATCTCCCTCTGTGAGTGCACACTACTGTTTACACAGTCACTGACTTCAAACATGGAGCATGTTCGCTTTCTTTTGTATATACATGTTCACTGATTATTAGAAAACGTCTGAACCGATTCGGAAGATTATTTTTTTAGTTAAAAATAATATACTTCCCATATTATAGACGTACGTACATACTTTATTGTACACTAGAACACAATGAAACACTTAAAAACATTGCCCTTAAAACCGGAAAACAAAGATGATTCCTCAAAGGGCCTTGGAAAACAGTTCTGAAATATTATTATCTTATTTATTTAGATACGCGGTTCCGTGTCAAGCCAAGTTTCTTAACGGTTTGGTTTGGGTGGCAGGTTCTGACATCGGCGGCTCGACGCGCATGCCCGCCTTCTACTGCGGCCTGTTCGGATACAACCCCACCGCTAATCACACCAGCATGAAAGGTAAATGTTTGTTTTATGTTTTTAGTTATATAAAAGATAAAGATCTACATTAATTAGAGACGTACTTCTTAGCATTCCATGGATTCACCGTGCGGGTGCCGGGTCCATCGTGTGGCAGAGAGAGAAATCTCGAATAGACCCCCAAGACTTGTGACTCGGGCGTAGGTTTAAAAGGGGCCCCTTATATTGACGTACGTCAACACTCACCTTCACTAACCTTCACTAATTAAGTGAAGTTTAATTAAGTGATGGAACTTTTACCGTATAGTCTGTTTTTAAAGTGAACATTTTATTATATCGCCTCAAACTTTATCGTTATTTTATTCAATAAATTCTATTGCATTTCGTATGACGTTTGGTCGCAGAGTAAACGTAAAATAAAAGTCGCTCGATAGAGCAAAGTGTCTACAATGCCAAAAAAAATTCAGTTCCGTTTTACGTGGTTTCAAAAAACCACATAAACATATGTTTTAACGATCACAGGACATGAGACATGACCCCATGTGAAATGAGAGCCAAGTTCAATATTATACGTTATTATTGATTATTATTTATGTTGACTTCAACAACAAAAAAGTGAGATATGAATGGATGCCAAGTCAGTGATACAAATGTCGAGTTTTTAAAGATAATATAAATATATCGACGCGAAACAACATGCTACGTCATCTCTAGAACAACGCACGAAACGGGGCGTAAACAAGTGACGAAGTGACTCGCAACACTCGCCTCTTTACAATCGCCCCACCACAAAGCTATAAAATGGCGCGCACAGCCGCTTGTCTGCGCTCGGACAGTAAACACCTAATCTATTGTAAATTCTAGTAATCTATGCTAATTAAAAGTGAACTTTGGTTGAAGTAAAGTTCTATATTTTTAATTATCCCTGAAATGGAATACTCCAATAACAATGAAAATAATGATGTCGGCGTAGCCGACGTCACTGACGACTAAAAATACTAGGCCATCCAGCGCCTTCATATACCTATAAATATCCATTTGGGGCTATTTAGAAATTAATTGATTCTGAAATTTACAGCACATAAGATGTACTCGTATCTCCAAGTCTCTATATATCATCGGGTCGTCATGTAAATCAGTTGCACTCTCCGAAGGGTATTCGATTAAAACCCGATAAGCTAGGTTTTTTACGGCGATGTTCCAGGCTTTGAAGTCTTTCGAGCATGGGTATCATTGTCTATGAGATATGTTCCCAGTCGCCCCCGCGGCAATGGCCACCGGAGGCAAATGGGAATAAAAATTCCCAGTTGCCACCGGTGGCGACTGGGAATCATTGCCCCCACTTCAATTTCGCTGTACATTGCTTTCTCCATCGTTAAGAATAAAAGGATGCAACTTATGAAAATAAATGAGGAAACTTATCCTAGACTTCCTAATAATCTCTAAAATAAAGACTGATGTGCATATAAATATTTGTTAATTTTAATTTGGATAAACCAAACATGTTTAAATTTAACATTTAAACTGGTAATTTGGATCACAAATAATAATCAGACTATTTAACACAGCAATTAAATTAGGAAAGTAATATATAGTAAATATGTATTATAAACAGGAAACAGGGTTATTTATATATGTACATTACAGATTTTTCTTTATTATGGTTTATCATTAATTTACCATTTGTATAACGTTATAACACCCAACACCCATACACATATTTATATATATTTCTGGAATAGGTACCTACTTAATATTTAAAATTCGTCATCAATTTAAATCACAGAGATATACATATGTAAAGGTATAATTATTAAACACGTTATGCAGTATTCGTAAAACAATTCTTGGTAATGTTTCTGAACTTGAGATATTTAAACTTAGAATTAGCATTACTATTACAGATAAATCAAATTACACAAAATGTCGATTATGCCGAATTAACTAGTACATAAAATATCTTTGTGTTATCAATAGAGTATAAGTAAACCAATTAAATAAATGTAAGAATTTATATTGACAACTGTTCCATCTTTCTCATAAAATTTCAAAAGGAATGCCCGTCAACGGCTTAGGTCTATCTACTTATAGCCCCAACTCAACCACAAACTCTTTTGAGATGGTGAGTAGAAGTGGATGGTTTCACACCGGCGCTACTAAATTTTATCAGTCATACCCATTTCTTTAAATAATCAGATACTTGTTCTTGTATATGACACACATATTTAGACTCAAATCCCAGTATTAAATACACTGTAAGTGAAATATTCTACAAACAATGTTATCAATTGAGTAAAAGTAAACCAATTGAATAAATGTAGGAATTTATATTGACAACTGTTCGATCTTTCCCATATAAAATTTAACAAAGGATTGCTCTTCAACGGCTTAGCTCCATCTGCTTATAGCGCCAACCCCTCTAAAACTCTACACTAAATTTTATCAGTCATACCCAGTTCTTTATATAATCAGATACTTGTTCTTTTATATGACACATATTTAGACTCAAATCCCAGTATTAAATATAATACTATAGTGAAATATACTACAAACAAATACAGGTGACAACACGGCCCTACTGTGCACGCTGCCAACCTTGGCAGTGTCACAGTCTGGTGTAGTTGCTACGAACAAAATGCACAATTTATTCATTTTATCAAAGTTAATTTTACTCTTCCAGTAATATCCACTTAAGATGTGTAGCTACACATCTTAAGTGGATATGCTTTCCCAAGCAGTTGCGCTGCCTCATTGTCGCAACTCAAGGTACGTCACTACATTACCACATTCTCCATAAATCCACTTAAGATGAGTAATGAATAGCTTTCCCAAGCAGTTGCGCTACCACATTGTCGCAACTCGAGGTACGTCACTAAGTTACCCATATTCTCCATAAATCTCAAACACACCTTTCCCTAGCTGCCGACCGCCTGGTAACTCTAGATACGCGGCATTGTTTTAACTCTTAATGCTTTCTCCAGCAGTTACACTCTAAGGCCGACACTAGGTACGTTAGTTTATGTCCAAGGTATTACGGTTTCACACTAACGCTTACTTTGTCAATGGATCGAAACTTTGCATTTCACTACGTTATTCAAATGTTAACTCCTCAGCAACAATAACATCAATCATAAAACCTGACAACATCCGTGATCCATTGCACTGCTCGATTGGGTTTGACTTCCAATTATATCTCTAAGTCCACTTATCATATTCAAGGTTTAATAAAATAATTTGTCATACACCATGTTTTGGGCTATCCGTCACCTATAACTATTCTTCGATAGGCTTAATAGCGATTCTGTATGTAGCTCGGCATCATCTGACTAAAATATTTCTAATTTCAACCATAAGGGTATCATATAACTGCACTGAATATAACCACTTTGTAACCCAACTACGGTAACCAAATTCAAATCAAAGATGTAACACTTTTTAGTACTGTATTATGGTTTAAAATGCATGACCTTTTTCAAACAGTTTTCCTGCAAGACATTTAAACCAATATCTAACTACTTTACATTTGTTTTTCTATGGTTGCTGTGCCTCGCAACAACTCATCCACAAAATAAGTTACCCTCTCATAATAAAGTTTCCTAAAACAGTATCCACAAACTTAAAAAAAACGAAGGTATTTCATTCTACGAAATGTTCTGATTGCAGTTCTCGGAATTGAAGGTTATTTTATTCTCACACGTTAGTACCCCCTTACGAGATAATAATTAATAGTTTTTACTTGTCGGTGATTCGGTGAGTAAAACCACATAAATCTAAATAATGTAGGTAAAACAGTTTACGGAGTCCGCCTGGGGAAGTACCAATTATCATACCATCAAATGGGCTCACTGTGTTCCGGTTTAAAGGTGTTGAATGTTTCCAGAGAAGAATAATAATATATAACTAATTATTATAAATATTTAATATAAAGAATCATAATTAAGTTGCATCCTTTTATTCTTAACGATGGAGAAAGCAATGTACAGCGAAATTGAAGTGGGGGCAATGATTCCCAGTCGCCACCGGTGGCAACTGGGAATTTTTATTCCCATTTGCCTCCGGTGGCCATTGCCGCGGGGGCGACTGGGAACATATCGTCTATGAGGGTTTTGGCACTTGTCTCAGGTTCGGTTGTTTTGCGAATTAAATTATAGATATGAGTCTTTCATCCCGTGTCTCGTTTCTGTCATACCAGGTTCGGTCCTCCGCACGGGCGAGCACGACGACACCACGATGGCGTCGGTCTCGTTCGTGAGCCGGCACTGCTCGGACCTGGCCCCGCTCACGAAGGTCATCGCCGGGGACAGGGCGGCCGCGCTCGACCTCGACCGGACCGTCGATCTGAAGGTATGATGTGGCAGCAGATACCAACTGATTCTACTCTCTACTAATATCAAGCTGACATCTTTGACACATGTCTAGATAGAAGATAGACCGCTCGAGCGTAGAAACACCAAAAAAAAATATCAGCCATCTGTTGGCTGATAACCTCGCTCTGTCAGTTTAGTTGCGACAGTGACGTTGTGCTTTAAACACGTGTTTTGTGACTTTTGAATGTGACGATTTGCACTATAAAAGACTGCGAAAATTACAAAGGACGATTTAAAAAAACTAAAAACGTGAGCTATCATCGGTAAGTAACTTTTACGTGATCATTTAGTTACAGAAACAATTGATTTAAAAAAAAATATTGGGCCTCAGGACAGCTTCATTGACGCCATGTTTAAAAACATGTTACGAGCACAATGTTTGTGTTTCAACACTTGTGTGTGCGTGACACACACAACAGTGTTTGAAACCTGGCCTGTTACTTTTGTCGCAGTTACAGCGTAACGCCGCATCTATAACAAATATATAATCAAAGGCTAGCTATAAATATCGATTTTGACTCGTGACTTAAGAATTATTTTAAGACAAATTCTATTCATTTATTTCACTAATTTATAGATTTTTCTTTTGTTGGGGCGAATTTTTTTTATTGATTTCGCAAATAAAAGTCAAATCCAAGATGATTGGTGGTAATTTAAAATTGTTAATTTTGCTCTAGTGCTCAAATGCTCAGTTACTAATTCTTTACTTTCAGAAAGTCAAGTTCTATTACGTGGAGACGGCGGAAGATTTGCGCGTCAGCCCCATATGCAAAGACCTGAGGAACGCCATGAACAAGTGAGTTGGGTTTTTAATATTGAAAACTTAATGGATGTGTATGTATGCGGTCAAGTACAAAGCTTATTGTCGGCCCCACGGTATAAAGCGATCATAACTTACTAGGTTTTTGAAGTGAAACTTCTTTTGGCGCGCCATAGTCAGATTTTTCGTGGGCTGTGAATTGAATTCTAGCGTCACGCTCGGGAATGATAATCAATCTTCCGGTAAACTCGGGACCATGGCCATAGGCCATCTAGAAATGCGTCAGCATTTCCGATTGGCCTGACGCATTTCTAGGTGGCCATGCTCAATGGCCACGCCCTTGGGTTTCAGCCGCGTAGTTTCCAAAGTGTATCAAATTCTGAGTTATAAGTTTTCACTTTTATCGGCAGTTCCTATAACTGGCAATATTTTTTGTTTATATTACTATAATTTATTGTGTTGAAGCTTCCTTTGTAACCTTTCTCCTGTAGGTGTTACTGGTACTGGAGATGAAACCACGTCACTGTATAAACTGCTGACTATATTGATTTTAACTGTACAAGTGATGCAGGGCGAGAGACTACTCGCTCAACCGCTGTCATCCGTATATATACTAACTAGCTGTGCCCCGCGGTTTCACCCGCGTCTATTTGAGGAAAATCCATACTAAAATATCCATTGCAGGCCACTTTATCACGTTTTACGGAACCCTAAAAATGTAGAACAAATTTGATTACTTCAAATAACACAAACTTCAAATGTAAACACGCGCCGTCACAGACTTCAGCGACCAAAGAGAATTTAAATTCACGGAACTGAAGCTCTCGAAGAGAAATATTTTTCCCCGTTTTCTTTACATTCTTCACTCATACTCCGTACCTATTGATAGTAGCGTAATGTTATATACCCTATAGCCTTCCTCGATAAATGGAGTATCCAACAAAAATATAATCTTTCGTATCGGTCCAGTAGTTTCCGAGATCCTAGCGTTCAAACAAACAAACTCTTCAGCTTTATAATATTAGTATAGATACTGATTATTTTTTAAAATAAAAAGTGACGAGACGAGCATGATATGCGCCTGATGGTAAGTAACATGCCTGTCACATAACAACACAGTGACACGCAGCTCACTCAGCAGAACATGAAGAGTCCAAATCATTACCTAGCACTGCACTGCGCTCGTCACCCAGAGATCTAAATTGTTATTTCTCTAAGCCCTGTAATTTCTCTGGAAACATTGGCCTTCAAATCGGAACACAGTAATGTTTGCACATTACTGCTTGGCGGTAGAATAACTGGCAAAGGTGTAGTACTTCTCCAGGCGGACTCTGCCAAGAGTCCTACTACTACAAAATACTACCATCGCAACTACGTGGCCCTACACTCCTTTATTTTAGCTTTAAAAGAAAAGATTTCTTATCATATTTTACCGGTTTTTTTCCAGAGTAGTGAGTCACTTCTCCGCCGAAGCGGGTGGCACTGCCACAGTCCCCCAGAAGTACTCTCACCCCGGACTGAGCTACATGTATAGTCTGTGGCGGCACTGCATGACCCTGGAGGATGAGAACTTCGCCGCGATGCTCACCAACAACCAGGGGGAGGCGCACGCCATCACCGAGCTCGTTAAGAAGGTATGTTTGTAGTGACTCACTTCACGGTAAGGCGAAGAGGAAACCACTGTAGTGACTCACTTCACTGTAAGGCTAAGAGGAAACCACTATAGTGAGTCACTTCACTGTAAGGCTAAGAGGAAACCACTGTAGTGACTCACTTCACTGTAAGGCTAAGAGGAAACCACTATAGTGAGTCACTTCACTGTAAGGCTAAGAGGAAACCACTGTAGTGAGTCACTTCACTGTAAGGCTAAGAGGAAACCACTGTAGTGACTCACTTCACTGTAAGGCTAAGAAGAAACCACTGTAGTGAGTCACTTCACTGTAAGGCTAAGAGGAAACCACTGTAGTGAGTAACTACACTGTAAGGCTAAGAGGAAACCACTGTAGTGACTCACTTCACTGTAAGGCTAAGAGGAAACCACTGTAGTGACTCACTTCACTGTAAGACTAAGAGGAAACCACTGTAGTGAGTCACTTCACTGTAAGGCTAAGAGGAAACCACTGTAGTGACTCACTTCACTGTAAGGCTAAGAGGAAACCACTGTACTGAGTCACTTCACTGTAAGGCTAAGAGGAAACCACTGTAGTGAGTCACTTCACTGTAAGGCTAAGAGGAAACCACTGTAGTGAGTCACTTCACTGTAAGACTAAGAAGAAACCATTGCAGTGAGAGCATTTGAAAGAGGTGTTTTTGAGGTGTGGTATGTGTATGCCGTTCTCCCGACTAGAGCAGCCGTATCTTACTTTTATTGTTAAGTGATTATTATTATCTAGTAATAGGTTACAATCCATAAAAAAAAAACTAATTAGTCCGTAAGTTACATTGCTAAAAAATACTGTACACGTATTGTTTCTTTTGTTTCACAAATAAAAAATGACGAAGGTATAGTGCTTAGAAGTTTCGGGTGACGTCACTTGCGGGTACGATTTTTAGCCACGAGTGACGTCACGACCCCCCACTCTGAAAGTTGTATGACCCATATCATTGTCGGTTTTTAGTAACTTGATAAAACAAAACATACGTGTCCAATATTTTTCCATGATCTAGCTGACGGACTAATTAGAATAAATAATAAATATTGGTGGACAATTCACACACAACACCATCTGACCCCAAACTAAGCAAAGCTTGTGTGATGGCGGCCAGATAGAATGGTTTATTTTTGACCCAGTCCGGTACTATTGGTGGTTGTTTCAGTTGACGCTGCAGTCTGAGTACTCCGGCGCGGCGATAATGAAGCTACTGGACGACCAGGTGCTGCCGCCGGTGGACCCCGTCTGGGCAGAGAGCCTCATCAAGGAGCTCAAGGATGACCTTCTGGTGAGTACCCAAACTTTCAAGTGAAGAGATCGCTTGCTCTTAGTAGTAAGACTTGTGTTTCACTACTTACAGTTGACTTACAGGGAGATAGGTAACTTCCAGAGCTTTTTTGTGGGGGCATGCAGTGCCCCAAAGGCGCATCGTTGGCACACCGAGTTCTCCAATATGTTATAGACTTTCAACTTCAAAGAAATAGCGAGCTCCCAAAAAAAAATTACAAAAAAGGCCTATGTCTTCTTTACCTTTATATTCTAAAGATACAATCTAGAACTTCGAGGTCAGAGTGCATGAGTGTTTATTAGGTGTTTAGGTTTTCCGGGTCTCGCACACTATCAAGCGTGTGGAATGTAAAAAAAATGTTTTTTTATGGATTTATAGAACTTTTGTTATGTATGAATCTAGAAGCTTGAAACTTATTTTTGAAGCTCTTACATAATATAAGCATCCCACTAAATGTTCCCACTGCTGGGACACGGGGCCTTCTCTGGCAAGGAGATAGTCTTGGCCATAATCCACCACGCTGGCCCTGGCCTGGTAAATACATACATAGAAATCTCAAAACACTCAAAACAAATATTTGTATTCATCACAAGTATTTACACTGGATGAAAATCTACCCCACAACCATTGGCTTCGTTAGCAGACTTTCTACCAACAAAGACACGATGCCAGCTAAAGAAATTTTCGGATTTCGTAAGTTTAGATAACAAATAAAAACGTTACAGTGAAAAGCTTATGAACTAGCACCACAAGTGACGGCCTTATTGCTGAAAGCAATCTCTTCCAGGAAACCAGCACAGGGAAACTAGTTAGTTAGTTGAATATGTAAATAATAGGGTACAATCCTCAAAAAAACTAAGTAGCCCGTTAGTTAGATTGCCAAAAAATATTGTACACATATTTTTTCTTTTGTTTCACAAACAAAAAATGACGAAGATACAGCGCTTCGAAGTTTCGTGTGACGTCACTTGTGAGTACGATTTTTACTCACGAGTGACGTCGCGACCCCCCTCTCTCGAAGTTTGATGGTCTATATCTTTTACAATTTTTAATATTATGAAAAACAAAAAATACGTGTCCAATATTTTTCCATGATCTAGCTGACGGACTAATTAGGATGGTGTATTTTTGACCCAGTCCGGTACCCTATTGTATTCCAGAGCAAGTTGGGGTCGGACGGGGTGCTCTTGCTCCCGTCGGCGCCCGCGCCTGCGCCCTACCACTACTCTGCATTCCTGCGCCCCTTCAACTTCGCCTACTGGTGCATCCTCAACGTGCTGCGACTGCCCGCCGTACAGGTAACAACCATTTATCTAGTGAAAACGTCTTTTGGCGCGCACTAGACAGATTTTTCGTGGGGTGTGAATTGAATTCTAGCGTCACGCTCGGGAATGATAAGAAATCTTCGAGTAAACTCCGGAGCATGGTCATTGCCCATCTAGAAATGCGTCAGCATTTGCCATTGGCTATCTTTGCTCATGACCATGCTCTCTGGTTTCACCCGCGTAGTTTCCAAAGTGAGCTATCAAATTCTGAGTTATAAGTTTTCATTTTCACTTCTATCGGCAGTTCCTATGATTGCAATTTTTTTTTTATAAAGGGACCTAGAACTAGGGCTGTTCACCTCAAGTGGCCGTTACTGCCTCTCGAACGTTGGGCTAGCGTAGAAGGCACAGGGTGCTACAAGGTGACACTTAAACAGAGACCTCCGCTTGCTAATTTAAATTTTGCTTCAAATCTTTACATTTTTTGAAGTGAAAACTTCTTTCGACGCACCACACACAGATTTTTCGTGAGCTGTGAATTGAGCTCAGGCGTCACGTTCGTAAATGAAAGAAAACTTCGGGTGAACCTCGGAACTATGGATGATAAATTAGCTGACGGCTGTCAGCGAACGGTCTGCTAATTGATGTTGCCAGTGTAATCTGTATCTTAACGGTATGGCATCAAGCCTATATTTTAGTGTATTTCATTTGTCGGGTAGCAGCAGAATCTGTGGCTTAAGACTTTAATTGTTATCAGGTCCCCCTGGGCACAGATGCGGCGGGGCTCCCGCTCGGGATCCAGGTGGCGGCGGGCCCCCGCCAGGACGCTCTCTGTCTGGCCGTGGGGAAACACCTCGAAGACACCTTCGGGGGCTACGTGCCTCCCTGTCCAGTCGCTTAACGCGCTCGATACAACGAACCAAATGTATTTAATGCAACAATAGATTTATTTATGATAAGCAGTCTCAATTGGTACTTACATAGGACTTAATGGAACAACAAACAAATATTAATAACATAACAATCGTTTTTAAACTTTCTGGATTGGGCGTCACTTAACGAGACCGAAATTATTATTCAATCTAGTTTCGATGTAATCCTACTAATATTATAAATGTCAATATTTTCTATATACATATATTTCTCAATCACGTTGTAACGTATGTACGGATCGGGTTGAAATTTGGATAAACACAGATACATTATAGTTCGGAAGGACAAATAGGCTTTTTATGCCGGGAAAATAACGGGAACTACGCGAGTAAACCCGCGGGCCGCTGCTAGTTAAGTAATAATTTTGATCGTTATAATGTCTTGTGTAATGTTTTCAGTTTACTAATAATGCATTTACGTCTTACTGGCGGTCCCGACTTCGGCTGAGTCTAATTGTTAATATTTTGTATTTATGTAAAATATGATAATGACATATTTGTTTAACTACACTTCGAAGAATACTCAGAAATTCAAGCGGGAATCGAACGCCAAGTCGCCAAGCCAAGTAACTAATCGTATCGTTATGTGAAATTATTGTTGTAATTGCATTCATATATTATAGTCGTCCCTAAATATACAGACAAGCGGGTACGGGGGCATGAGCTAGATAGTAAAATAAAAAAAACTATTTTGTATTTATAACAATAATGAGTGCAATGGATTTTCCCCCTGTACCTACCTAGCTTTTTACCCGCTTGCCGTTATTTCGGGACCGCTTGTTTAGACAATTAAATACATTTTGTAATCCTTAGGTAGGTGAAAGTATACTTTCCAGACATCTGTTAGTTAGCTAGTAAGTGTTGGAAGATAATCTTAATAATTTAAATAATCTTTCTCTAACAAGAGATCAAGGTATGATTACTTACTTAGTGTTAAATTTGTTATTATTTTCTGTTAGCCGCGCTTGGAGACCGATCTTACTTTCCTAGCTAGATTTCGTTTCGGGGTTCATCTAGTTATAAGTTCAGATTGGGTAAAGTAAATAATATATATTGGTGCCGTTTCTAATAAATTAACCTTCTTTCGTGGGACTGAAATGTTTGCCTTTCATAATGTTGGGATGAAAGAACCTCAAGATATGATAGGTACATTAGCGGGAAAGTTAACAGGTTTAATTTAGCAAAATAGTGTATTTTAGTCGAATGCCAATGTATATTCATTAAATATTTGGTATTATAGGGTGCAAGTGTTGGTATCATTGGGAACATGTGCCTGGCATGTATTATTTGTAAGACTGAACTGTATGATTCCTATGCGTAAGGTGAAGGTTATGCAGTAAAACTGCGTAAATAAATATAATAAATTATATTCGAAATGCTTTTTATTTCGTGAACTTACTTATACTTAAATTTTACGGATAGGCTATGAGGCGTAGACGAGGATGCAAATTGATATGTCAGAGATAGTTCTCAATTTCGCTATACTTTGCGATTGCCAATAATTGTAAATTTTCTCTAACGAAATGAAAGTTTGCGCCTAACAAAGTATCTTCGACAGGTTTATTTGCACCTTGCAAACACACCATTGCGACTTACGCAATTAACTGAACGTAACAAAGCTCGTCTGTAAGAACATGAAGCCACCCCCGCTGAGTGATAGCGGATAGGGAAGCAAAATCAAATCCATGGACGGAGTTTTGTTCCCGCAGCTAACTCTGGACCTTCTCTCACAAAAGAAAAGATTCAGTCTAGGCCGTAATCCAGTACACTGGCCAATTGCGGGTTGGCGGGATGTCTGTCTTAGAACATGACAGTTTCTTCAACGATGTAAAAGTATGTTTTCCAGTGGTGAAGACATACCTGTACATCTGCACTTAGAAAAATGTTAAGATATGCAGACGGAACACCATCTGCAATCACTTTACATAAGGGAGATAATTGCAATAAAACACAATAATTAGAGACGAAATCTTTATTTGATTTTATAAATCCGACACGAAGTCGCCCGCTCCGGGCCCTTGCCCCCTGACTAGACGCTATCGCATGCATTAATCACGTAACTAAGGGCGCGTCCAAACCGCCACCATCGAGTCTGAATGCGTACGAGACGCATGTGAAACTGGTAAGATGGCGGCAGTGTGGCCACGCCCTCACGGCCTGACACTACAGCTTCCTTGCCCGCTAACCGCGAAGACAGAAGTTTATTAAACGACACGTCTATGCTACCTAAGGTCTCTATCATAATATCACGTAGGATCACGCTCAATGGAATGGATTTGTTTCATCACATAACGGCACCCTGGTCTATTCCGTATTTACATCACATTAGGTTAGTTTGTACATAAAGGCCCGATAAAAAACGTGGAGTAACTTTAAACTGTTCGTGTTCGAGGAAAAATTACGTTTGCCCACTTATTTGTATTAGTTTCATTTAATCATAGAGGAGACAGAGTAGGTAGTTGAGACAATCTGAAGTCAGATGTTTGTTGGTTTCCTAAACAAACAATTTTGGAAGCCGTTCCAATTATTATTTATAAGCTATATTTTAGTCATTTTAATCCCTAATCAAATACAATAAGGTCAATTGCTCTATAAAACATTCCTGACGATCAGTTGCCACAAAAATACACAACTACCCTCATTATCTTTCGCGGCCAGCGCCAATATCTAACTTTCTTTTGGTGCGTTCTATTTATTTTGCATCGCTGTTAATGCAATAATCACTGTAATCGAAACAGAATAAGCATTAAAGTTACTCCACATTCACAAAGGGAAAAAGGTCTATAAGTACGAAGCGAGAACAGTCACTTCGCACCTACAGCCGCGGGTAGGTACTAATAGGAAATTTGTCTTAATTATATAATTGCACACCAAGCGTTTCTACAGCGCGGAAAGGAATGATAGCTACGGGTGCCGGTCGAAAAATCCACTCGCGCACTTACCGGCCATATACACGGAAACATTCCAATATATCAAACAAACTTTAACTGTGAATAAATAAGTGTATTCTGAATAACTGTTACACTTTGTCTTACAAGGTCTAAAATACCCTTCACAAGGGCTTCGGCTCTTCTACCGCCTAACTACATCTGCTTTGGCTTTGCTATTGCTGTCTCTATAATTTCAAGCGAAAAGAAAAGAGAGCGATATCAAAGCTAAGACAGTTTTAGTTACGCGGTAGATTCTCTGGTCTAAGATAGTTCAGAGTATACCAAGTGATTTGGATTCAGTATGAAAAAAACTAGTTTCTATACATAATCATATATTTAACATACATTTACTCAATATGATGCTACTTCTACCCTGAGTGAAATTCATTTTTTCGTCGACAATAGGTTTGTGCTCGACTCTATAACAAGTTGTTGGTTAGTACATCTTTGGAACATTGGTAAATATCTTTTTTATTGTGGAATATAAGCAACGAAAACGTATGGCTATATAATATTTAAATATAATGAGTGTCGTACTACATATTTCTAATGCATATGACCGGCAATAGGAACTATGAGTTTTGATAGCGCCCGTTTTTTTAAGATGATTTTTACTACGACTCTTTTTTATGATGAATTTTATTACTAATTAGTTTTTTTTTAACATTTGTCCCCCAAGTGAAAAAGGGGTTAGATGTTAAAACGGTCGCTGTCAAAACAACACGAGTTGGAACATTACAAGGGGGTGCCGATTTTTTATTGATTCGGACAACGAATCCGACCAATGACGTCGATTCTTTTGTGCAACTGGATCGAATAAAACAATCTTTGTTTTTTCCAGTCGAAAATAAAAACCGATACAAACTTTTTGAATTAGGTACTTTAAACATGTACAAAAGTATCGACGTCATAACTGAAACGGAAATGTGAACCCTATGTTGTATGAATTAGAATTTCAAATGCATCACTTCAGAGTGGAGTTTCAATAAAATTGAATTTTAATCTAATACCATAACAAATAAGGTTCACATTTCGATATCAAGTGCTACATCAGTGTAAACTGGCCCCGACCACGGCAGCCCTCACAGGGCCTACAAACTACCGCAGCGAGGCACACTCCACGCCCTATAGGGCTGAACTACGAATATTTTACTGAATTTACATCTACACTCCTTTCATTATTTCCTGGCATAAAACAAACATGGCGCCGTAGCTCCAATCACGGTCGATTTGACGTAAACACGATCAGTGATTGGTCGAGACGACGTCATTGTTTATCTATGCTAATGGTGCGAATAGAATCTCAATTTACCATAGTTTCCTTTGAGTAACATTTTATAGTTGAAAAGTCTATCTAAAGTGTAGAATAATAATTTCTCGTCACGGCGACATATTAGAAAAGGAATTAATATAATTACGTGCTAATTTATGTGCTAACGTCCGCGATGCCCGCCCACTGAGAGTATGTTGGTGCGTCGTACGCAGACAGTCCAGGTATCCTAATTTCAGAATACCTACCCACAATACTTATTACAATGATACACTTCTAATTCTGGCAAATTGAAGGCTAACCCGATCTAGACCAATTCTAATTCTAACAACGGATCGTTTCCCAGATACAAAAACTAGATATTATAAATAATTTGATTTTCATTATACAATACAATAAAAATATAGGATTCTAGTCCGAACCTTGTAAAATATAAATGACAATACACAGAGACGAATATCATTGCATTTTACTATATAATATTCTTCCTCTAACGTATATACAAATACGGTTAACTTATATATTACGTGACGCGTAAAGTTAATTTAGTAACAATTTTTACTGGAGCCTATTATAGCAGTATAGTATTAATAAATTGTAGTCTTCCGACGGCGTTTAATGCCATCGAAGTTTGCTTCAATCTAATATTGCTTTATAAATAGCTGGGAGCGATCCGTTGTTAGAACACAGCCGAATTCCAAATGGTAGTTAGTCCGCCGCAGAAAGTGGGGATAGAAAGAGATTGATATATTGAAACGCGAACGCGACCGCCTCGCCTGCTACGCACCGTTCCGCCGAAGAGAGCTGGGTTACGTGTTAGGTACGTATTGAGTGCGTACCGGGTGCGTGTCCGATACGTATTGGATGCGTCCCGGTTACGTATTGGGTGCATCACGGCTACGTATTGGATGGGTGGTGTTGGTTACGTGTTGGAAGCGTCCCGGTTACGTACTGGGTACGTCCCGGGTGGAAGCATCCCTCGGTTACCTATTGGGTGCTTGTTGGGTACGTCCCGGTTGCGTATTGTATGCGTGGTATTGGTTACGTGTTGGGTGCGTCCCGGCTACGTACTGGCTGCGTATTAGATGCGTGTTGGCTACGTCCCGGCTACGTATTAGATGCGTGTTGGGTACGTCCCGGCTACGTATGAGATGCGTGTTGCGTAGGTCCGGGCCGCGTGCCGTCAGCCGGCCGGGCGCCGGTCACGCGGCGCTGGCGCGGCGCGGCAGGCAGGCGCACGCGGCGCGCAGCAGCGCCGGCAGCCGCGCCAGCAGCGGCGCGCGCTCCCACGCCGCCGCCGCCGCGCTGCGCGACAGGATCTCGCTGATTTGTCTGCGAACAACACGACCACGTTACTGGCTGGCCTGGGGACAGTCTGCAAAGCTGCGGGTTCAATCCTCACCAACTGCAAAATTTGTGTGGTGCATACAAATATTTCTACAGTGTCTTGGTGTTGTCTACATATGTACAGGGCAGTGTACCTGTAGTGTGTCGCGGTGGTAGCCGCAGTGTAACTGTGGTGTGTCGCGGTGGTAGCCGCAGTGTAACTGTGGTGTGTCGCGGTGGTAGCCGCAGTGTAACTGTAGTGTGTCGCGGTGGTAGCCGCAGCGTACCTGTAGTGTGTCGCGGTGGCTGGGGTGGGCGCGGGCGCGCGGGCCGGGCGCGCGCGGCCTCAGCTCGGGAACCTGCAGTAGAGCGCGTAGTGCAGCTCGTACCCGGAGAAGCGGCAGTGCTGCTCCTCCTGCGCGCTGTACGCGCCCAGCGACGGGAACTGCTTCAGCGAGCTCGCGCCGCGCGCGGCTGGCGCGTCCTACGTACATAAAACACAAATTCTCAATATAAAATACTTAATTCACACTCAAATATAAACTAAAGAAAGCAGCATAATACATTATGGTACAAGTGTGTGTCATGTTAGTGATTAAAGCTGAGGCGACATTGAGACCCGAGCCGTTACGCGAGGGTAATAAGATAGCCGAGGACGGTAATCACTAATATGACATACATACACATATGACACGACGTTTTTCAACACACTTTTGAAGAAAATAATAATAAAAAAGTATTTTGTTCAATAACACGATGTTTGTTGTATCGTTTTAAAAAAATTAATAAGGCGGGTGCGGCCGTCGCAGCGGCCCGAGCGCAGCGACTCAAGAGTGAAGACTCGACGAGCGCACATTACTGTTACAAAATTTGTACATTCATCGTCAAACAAGTTTTTGTTCAAGCAACTAGAACTGTAATGTGTAATATGAAACCATTAACAACAAGGTACATACGGGCGTCGCGAACACGGTGAGCACGAACTTGCCGGGGCGGAAGGCGCGCAGCACGCGCGCAATGACCGCGTCGTAGCACGACACCGGCACGTTGGACTCGAACGACACGTACGAGCACGAGCGCTCCGGCGTGATGTGGATCGTCATGTAGCAACCCTGGGGGGGACAAACATGTGTGTCATTAAAAAACCGCAAGTAGTGAAAACTAAAAATCCTACTAATATAGGTTTTTTCTAGGTAAGCACGCTCCATCGTAGATCACATTAACATCAGGCGAGATGGTGGGTAAGTGCGAACCTATTACAGTTTAAAAAAATGAGTGTTTGGATATTTGTTGATCAATCACGTAGTAACGTTTAAACGAATTGGGTTGAATTTTGTAACACTGTTAGATTTTAGTCTGTAACACATAGGTAATTTTTATCCCGGGAAAATAACAGGAACGGGTACTACGGGGGTAAAACTACGAGGCACTGCTTTTAACATTTAAATTAAGATAATTACAATGAAATATAGTAGTTTATGGTACATTTTTATTTTTATTGGTTTTTAATTAGTCAAGCCAAATCAAATTCGATTATTCTGATTAAGCTTGTCCATATCTAATGTGCAAATTACTGTTATAGCACTGAGAAAGAAACTGTATTTTTCTCAGACAGAGGTCATATCATCTGAGGTGCCCTTGTGCTAGTCGTTGTACGAGATGTAGTACACATTCAGTACGGTCAGTTATAAGTTGGTAAGCTTAAATTAGATGGACCCTGAGCCATATTTCGTGAGGTGGTCGAGGCTAGCTGAAATCTACTTATTAATTATAGGATAGGTTCCTTTAAAAAAATATTATTCTCATGTTATGCTCAAGTATAGATATTAACAGTAATAGACTACAGGCCCGTGTACAAAATTAATGGGTCATTTGAACCACCAGGAGACTATGTGGAAAGATAGAAGGGTATAACATAATAAGAGAAAAGTTTTGTATCACATACACTACTTTGAAGTACAGGACCCAGTAGACGCCATCTGAGACTAAACTGTCATAGGTAGGTACTCAATAAGACCATCTGAAGCTAACTGCCACAAAGGTATTTAAAAAAGAATAGGAGCACTAGTTGTTCAATAACTAACAATTATTACATTTCCAATGGTTTACTGGTAAATTGTAATGGAATAGTTATGTGCAATTGGATTCCGATAAACTATGAATGGTATAAAGCAATAAAATAATATTCAGTTAGCAACCTAGTTGAGCTATATTTAACTTTTCGAGGCTGGTTACAACTTCGATTTCATTACATCTAATCAAATCAGTTTTATTGACTGAACATATTTATATTTACAAAAGCACTTTTACTCAAATTGTATCATTCCTCCAACAACAGGGGTAGATTTGGAAAGGCATTGACCCCCATTAACCTTCTAACTTTAAGGAACCAAATCCCTATCGGCAAATACACATAATTATGTAATATTTATTAGTTCTAATATTACAATACAGATAGTAAAACTTACAGATGGTATATCCTTGTCTCTCTTTAGCAGCAGAAAAAAAAAAACAAATAATTGTTATAAATAGACATTTTTCGCACATCTAACCCGAAACTGGGGGTTTTCACTATTTTGGGGTTTGGAGCGGTAACTGTATGTCTTCATGTGCAACAAACAGCTGTGTCCATGACACAGTCACGCCCATTATCTTTAGAAAACTTGTACTATACTTTGTAGAAATTTCTTGATTAAAAAAAAATAACGTTGACCAGCAAAGACAGTACAACAAATAAGTTGTAAGGTGTATCTTACGTCTTTAGCAACTCCGTTCATAGAGTAGCCGCAGGGGTCGAACAGGAAGTCATCAATGACCATTCCGGGGATGATCTTGTCGATGCCAGACTCCTGCAATTGAGACAAAATATATATCAATAATTGAAATATAATAAATCTATACCAATATTACAAAACGAAGATTGAAGAAGTATGTTTGTTTGAACGGTAGGATCACAGGAACTACGGGTCCGAATTGAAAGATTATTTTTCTGTTGGGTAGTCCTTTATCGAAGAAGGCTATAACATTACGCTACTATCAATAGGAGTAGGAATGAAGAATGTAACAACTCTGATGCGAGAATTGGTTGTCTAGATAAATCGGCTAGATTTTAAGGCAACTTTTGTTATTAGAAATAGTTATTCTTTTATTAAATAAATGAAAAAAAAAACAGAAACGTGCAAAAATATTCCTTTCATTGCGTGCAGTGAAAAGTCCGTGACAGCATGTGTCTATCTTTTAAGATTGCGTCATTATAAACCTTTGCTAATCAAATTTGTTCTAAATCTGAGTTGGTACGACTAATTTTCGACAGGTAGCGTAGCAATGCGCGCAGGGCCAGCTAAGATAAGATAGTATAAATAGATACTCTTTATTGACACACCAAAAAAGAATACACAGCAAAAATAAACAAAAGTAAAGTAGTGTGATAGTGGGCGGATGGATAGACCGATAGTTTACACACCCTGGTGGCCTGCGCGGCATCCTGCGAGTAGGCGCGCGTGAAGATGTCCATGACGGCGGGGTCCAGGTCCGACATCAGGATCTCGATGGTCTGGTCGGGCTCCGCCCCGCTCCCGCCCGCGCCCCCCTCGCGCTCCTCTTTCTCCAACGCGTCAACCGTGCCTGTGAACATAAAACATATACTTTCAAACAACTTGCAAACAACAAACATCCATCGGTGATAGTCACTTTTTTTAAAATAAATAGTGACGAGACGAACATGACATGTGCCTGATGGTAAGCAACATGCTTGTCACAAAACAGCACAGTGACACACAGCTATTGGAACATGAAGAATATTCATTCCATCGAGGAAGAACCACTGTGCAAAGTGAGTTATCCCCAATGGAAACAAACAGGTGGTCTTCAAATCAAAAGTGGAACTCCCCTTTCTATAGTGAGTTTTCCACAATGGAAACGAACAGGGTGCCTTCAATTCAAAGGTGGAATTCCCCGTTTCCTTGGTGAGTTTTCCACGATGGAAACAAACACGGTGTCTTCGATTCAAAGTTGGAATTCCCCCTTTCCATAGTGAGTTTTCCACGATAGAAATGAACAGAGTCTTCAAATCAAACAATGAATTCCCCTTTTCGATAGTGAATTTTTCCTGATGGAAACAAGAACAGTATGTGTTCAAATCTAGATGGAATTCCCCTTTCCATAGTGAGTTATCCACGATGGAAACGAACAGGGTGTCTTCGAATCAAAAACTAAATTCCCGTTTTCCGTCGTGCATTTTCCCTGATGGAGACAAAAACAGGATGTGTCCAAATCTAGATGGAATTCCCCTTTCCATGTTTGATTCAAGCGGGTGGCATGAATAAATTTGAATGAATTTGGCTCAGTTGAGATAGTTTGCACTTTGCACACAAAGCCATAGGTTGTGGTTCCTGTTCCCTCCAACGAAAACGATTGTGTGCTAAATATCGTCATTTCAACTATGATTAAACTGAGATAAAATCTAGATGGTCCTCTGTAACACAAATAAGAAGTTTATGGCCATAAGTTACCTTCGAGCGGCAGCAGCGTGTAGAGATACCAGCAGTCCTGGTCCGGCCCCATGATGTACGCTCGTCCGTCGCCGAAGAACGAGTCCAGGAGCTTCACCTGGGAACAACCAACGCACAACTTTTACAACTTTTTGCTAGCAACTCGTCATCCACAATCCACATCAATAGGCGACATTGTGTTCCCACTACAGTGCATGGAGTTTTCTTTTTTGTGTTTATAGCACATAAAGACCGTAGTCGAAAAATGCGGCTTGGCTGACGACACATTTCCTAGAAATACTTATTTCAACATGTCAGTTTGCTTTCGGCGTTTTCCTTCACTATTAAAACCAGCGGTCGTGACAAACTTGCACATATGTGCACTTGGAAAAATTCTTAGTACAGGGTTTCGAACTCAGGACCCTTCGCTTGTAGAATCGGATATTCTCGCATATTGGACCACCACGGATACAGAGACACACATGTTATCTCAATTCGTGAAAATCAGTTGAAGTAAAAAGAAAAAAGTAGGCTGTGGAACGCGTTGCCTGAGTGGGTTTTTGGTTACAATCTAGGTGTTTTCAAGTCGAGAGAATCGGTTTTTTCTACGTAAGCATGCTCAATCTTCAGCAGTTTTCTTTGAGCTCGATTGACGTCACAAACTTTACATAATACATTCTTCAGTAATTTGACTTCATTCAACAATTTTACATATTTTTAGCACGTGTAGGTAAGGCTTAATTCGGTAAAAGTTTGGAATACGGCTATTATCAAGAACATTTTCGAAAGCCAAAATATTCTAGTCTTTTGTCGAACTGAAGTTTTAAGGCCGATTTAAACTGAACGAACATAGAGCTAGAGCTGGAACAAGAGCATTCTTTCTCGATCTTTTAAGGCCGATTTACATCAGACGATCGAATGCTCATTCTATCCCCACTGTATCAAATTCATTTGGTGTAAACAAACGTAGAGCATTCTTTCGTTGTTTTGTTTGCGTTCGCAAAGATTCTATGGAATATATAATATGGAAAACGCTAAGAACGAATGCTCTTGTTCCAGCTCTATGTTCGTTTAGTTTAAATCGGCCTTTAGTGTAAACGAAAGATCGTTCTTAGTTTTCCATATTATATATTCCATAGAATCTTTGCGAACGCAAACAAAACAACGAAATAATGTTCTACGTTTGTTTACACCAAATTAATTTGATACAGTGGGGATAGAATGAGCATTCACTCGTCTGATGTAAATCGGCCTTTACGCGTTACTAATTCTATAGCTATTTTTAGCGCAGTAGAGGCAGACATTGAAATAGAAAAAATTCCGGGGAGCGATTTTTTTTTTATGAAACGTCGGGGAGGGTGGTTGGAAGTATAAATTTCGATTTTCTAACTAATCCCGCTAGAGGGTTCGCCGCCATCTTGTTTTAAAGTTTTTGTGAAATAACTCGTTAATTTTCAACTTTAGAGCAGAAATGATGGTTACCAAAGTTGTTGGAAATTTAATTTCTCACAAGTTTGCTTCATATAGTTTTTACGCTAGGATCAATATTTGCAAAGTTATACTATCAAGTTTATCAAAAAAATCGTAATGGGTGCAATTTTATTTACTTCAACTTCGGTAACCATCATTTCTGCTCTAAAGTTGAAAATTAACGAGTTATTTCACAAAAACTTTAAAACAAGATAGCGGCGAACCCTCTAGCGGGATTAGTTAGAAAATCGAGATTTATACTTCCAACCACCCTCACCGACTTTTCATAAAAAAAAATTGCTCCCCGGAATTTTTTCTATTTCAGGCTAGTTTTATGTCTATCTCGACTGTAGTATTTGTTCTAAGGATTTACAGACTTTACGGTAGGCTTCAAAACGAATATTCACATGTACTTGTTTTTAATTCAGCGTCGAATATCGATTCGATTTGTTTAAATCGCTGTGTAATTTATGAGCTGGCGTATTCTTCTCCAATCTTGCGTAATTTTCTAAGTAAGTAATAGACCACAAACAATTACAGGATCCCCTTACAGTACTTATGAGAACAAAAAGAAAATAGCGAACGTGTAAGAGGAAAATATGATATACTAGCATGGTGACTTCAACTCTTAAGACAGACGGTACTGTTCTATAAGGCCCAGTAGCCTTACAGGTCTTGACTTCTCGTTATCGGTTATGATAAGAGCCACACGCCATGTCGTTATGTAATAGATAATGACTAACCAGCCTCTCAAAATATTCCCGTAATTCTTAGAGACGATGGATTTGACGTCATGGAGATTACTCCGAGACGTATTTGTATTTGCGCAATCTAATATCACCTTTGCCCTTTTTTCTATCGGACCACTGGTAGATCCAAAAAGCGACATCGATTCAGGGTTGCAAATAATAACGTCTAGGCTGTGGAATGTATTGCCCGAGTAGATTTTTCTTGGTGCTTTCAAGTCGAGAGTAAATCGGTTTCTTCCGGTTTCTAGGGAAGCACGATCCATCGTAGACCGCATCGTCGCTTGAAATCAGGCGAGATTTTCAAGAGCAAACCCATGGTTGTAAAAATACCTTAAACACTTCAAAGTTTATTATGTTTATTATATTTATTAGTGTTTAAAAATATCAAATTATGTCGTTTATGATCGTTTAGTGGACATAATTCACTTTATGGAGTAGACAGCCCATAACCGTAGAGCATCTTATCTACTATATCATGACTATTCCCCTTTCTTAAAGAAGACTCTGCTTTTATTTTAACTACATACTTAACAAGATTCTATTAGCTGTGGTTCAGATGGATTATGGTAAAAATGGGAGAATCCATTCAAGCTACCATATTATAGGTTTACGAGAAACAGAGTACAGAGCAGGCAACTAATTTGCTAATCTACTATCATGACATTCACGACAAAGTCTGTGTTTAGATGACTCCATTAACCCCAGCTATCTTAATTTTTTGCGGTTATCAGTACTGAGATTTGTAGTGACCGTACAATTGAACGTAATATGGCACAAGGTACTGAAGTTCAGGCCGACGTACAGATAAACAGATAAAGGTACATTCTAGAAACTGATTAATGTAAGTTCACGAACTTATGAGGCGACCAGGGTGCCCTGTTCAATGTGCACTCATTAACTTGTTAGATTTAATGACGGAATAATTGACAATCGTTTGAATACATTTTCCTTTGTACTAGAGCTTAGAGCCGTAAATAGGGAAATCCCAGTGGCATCCACGAACATGGCCCAAATTCTGAATCCCAGTGGCATCAACGAACATGGTGCAAATTCTGAATCCCAGTGGCATCAACGAACATGGTGCAACTTCTGAATCCCAGTGCCATCCACGAACATGGTGCAACTTCTGAATCCCAGTGGCATCAACGAACATGGCCCAAATTCTGAATCCCAGTGGAATCAACGAACATGGTGCAAATTCTGAATCCCAGTGGCATCAACGAACATGGTGCAAATCCTGAATCCCAGTGGCATCAACGAACATGGTGCAACTTCTGAATCCCAGTGCCATCCACGAACATGGTGCAAATCCTGAATCCCAGTGGCATCAACGAACATGGTGCAACTTCTGAATCCCAGTGCCATCCACGAACATGGTGCAAATTCTGAAGTGAAGTGGCGCAAACATTACCAGGAGTTATCCCGTGTAACTATTAAGGTCTTGGCTTTGATATTGCCCTCGCTCTTTGTTTTGACCCGAAAAAAGAGACCATAACCAAAACTACTATTATAATTAATCTACTAGATTTAATCTGCGAATGCTTGACTCACGAGTCTATGAAGCGCCAATAGCATAACATTACAACAATGTACAAGTTAATAGTTGTAATGATAGTTGTTCATGCTGGCAACGCGCCAAGAGCACCCCTGGTACTACGGCTAGCGTCCATAGCTAGAGCTAGTAGTTTCCAAGCCCCTTCAGGTGGATTATTGATTTTTACACCCTTCTTAAATATTACAGTGAGTGTGTCTTGAAATAAAATGCAACAACTCCGATAGCAACTGCATTTACAGTTCCGAACCATTATCCCAGAAGCATCCGAATGTAAAACCGCTGCTGAACGAATTGGAGCATATCCATTGTAGCAATATTTATGTAGCGTATGTTTTGTCTCATTGTCCCCGAAATCGGTCATGTTTTGATAAGTAATTATGAAATCGGTAAGTTTTTGCAATAACAGTTTTTTTGTTATCCAATAACAATCTCGAAATATAAGTTATCACAAAACGCTTTGTTTATTTCAAGGTTGTACTGGGTCGATCTTATATTCGGCTTGTAGTTTCTAACAATGGATGGATTGAACACCTCAGGTAGACTGTTTTGAGTGCGTGGAAGGATAAAATATAGAATAGTATCGAGGGTTTTTTTTTCTGAAAGTTAGTTCTAGAAATGGTGGCGTGGCGCACGGACCTCGGTATCGAAGTAATGGCGAAGTAACGAAAAGAAATACGGATTACAGTATCAAGGGTAATCTTCGTGTATGTTAGTTCTAGTGACACTAGTTCTAGTGTCAGAGTAACACTAGTCACTCTGATTGTTGGTAGCGGCGCGGACCGACTGAATTTGGCATCGAAGTGATGGCGCAGCTCAAGCTTCGTATGAAGGACTAATTATTTATTTATATAGTACCGAGATATTTATTTCTGAAAGTCAGTTCTAGCCCATAAAATACGAAGGACTGGTCCGCACTAAGTGGCCCCCGGGTGACACGCAGTTCCGTTTGACTCATCGATTGACGTTTATACTAAAGTAAGTACCTGGGTGACCTAGCTTTGTTCGGTTTAAATACTAAACATACTTAGACACCTACAGATAAAAGGCTCCAAGAAATAGATCCTTTAAAAAAAAACTTAAAAAAAAAGAGAAGCCGTCCGGATTCGAACCCGGAGTTATTAATTCGTGACCGCCACGACGTCTGAACTATTATGCTGTCGCGCCACGCGGTGAAATTTACCTTCGCATTCTAATGTCTAATGTGACCGTTTTTCATTGTCCAAAAACGCGCAAAATATGCGTTTTTAAGCTATTGCATAGCTTTTATCGCGGGCCTGGAGACCGATTGTTACTAATGGTGTATCTCTTTCTTATGTTCACAAAAAAAGAGGGAGGGAAGACTGTCACGCCGTCCTCCCCACTCGGTCATTCGACTTTCAATCTTATGGCTTTACATTTACAGACTAAATGCTCTTAGCAGTGTTGCCAACTTAACGGATTTCCCGTGATACGTAGTGGATTTGAGTACGTAGAGAACGGGAAAATAACTTTCTAACGGCTATTATCATAGCATATTTTGGAATAGGTATATCAATGAAGCAATAATGTCAGCGTAAAAGCTCACTAGCTCACTATTTAATCAATTTTAGGGATTTTTAATTTAATTTAAGTTTAGGGATAAATATTTTGAGTAGATGGAACACTGATTTCGCGACGTTTAAAATTTTTGGATGTACATGAATGTCAATGTCACTAAATATGAATAAACAAAAAACAAAGTGCCTAAAAGCAAAATATAGTGAAAAAGCTGAAAATAGTGAAAATCTTCATGTTCCAAGAAGCGTGCTATAATTGAGATGTTTTGGCTTAACAATATGGAATCTGGATTTACTAAAGGGAATAGGTTGTGCCAATTTACCAAAGAAAGCAAACTTTTTTGCAATCAAGAAACAAAGACTTTTGTAGTTCAGAATAATTCATGAACGTGAAAACATCTTTGTAAGTACAGCTTTACGTTTAATACTATTTACCTATGTATAATACATAAAGCAGCCTAGTACATAAATATGTAATAGATGATTTTCGGCTTAGAACTTCATCTTTAACACTGTTTACAAAGTTAGGTTATGTGCGTAAAATATAATAAGCGTTTGTTTGCTTGTTTCAGATCTTCAAGATTATTTTATGCGATGATGTTGTTGGATATGTCCAAATAAAAAGAGATCTAAATGTGTGTACTGTCAAGTGTCGCGTATGTCTTGAACACAATAAAATATGAAACAGCCTTGGATATGGGATAAGGAGCAGCTTCATCTGAAAATACCTGTGCCTATGATAAATCTGTGGAAGAAGCTACAGCCAAAGGCTGCGGACAGGAACTATGTTTTCATATTGCAAAAGAAAGCAATCCATGGTTTATATAATTTATCAGCTAGAGAATCAGTACGGGAGATTTTCACCACATAACAACTTTAGTATAATAGCAATGAAGGGATCATTGTACATATATTTATCAATGTATAATGTATGTAAGAAAAAATCAAAGTCAATGGCAGAAATTAAATCTGAATCCTAAAGCACACCATAAACACAAAATTGTATTTCCTACGCTTCTATATTTTTGCAATCCCTGCACAAGCTCTCAATGAAATCAAGTTTAAAAATGAAATAAAAACCTATTGAGCAAGGCAACAAAGTCAAGTGTTAGTCAAAGTTAAAGATAACATATGGAAGAGAAATGTGTTGAAATTGGAATCTTGTAGTAAGGTAAAATAGTAGATTTATAAAACTTTTGGTGTAACATTGTTTGTACTCAATCATGTACTGTATAAATATTGGTGGACAATTCACACACAATTCACTGCTTTAAATTGCTGAGGCTCCTTTACAGCTGCTTATATTCATTTTTACCTTAGTTATTTTTTATCTTATTATGTACACAGATTCTTTGATTTTTTGTGAATGACGTTACCACATGTTCTTATGGATTTATGGTTCGAATAAATGAATTGAATTGAACAGGAAAAAAAATTAAACATTAACAGTTGTTTATGAAGTAATAATAAACTAATAAAATTAATCTTATGTTAGTGAATTAGACTGGCGAGCGAATTAGAAGCCATGAGCTTAGTGGGTATAGTAGCTCTGCCTGCGAAGCTGAGGGTTGTGGGTTCGATTCCCACCCAGTGCAGTAATGTGCAAACATTACTGTGTTCCGGTTTGAAGGGCAATGTTTCCAGTGAAATTACAAGGCATACAGATAATACATCTTATATCTCTGGGTGACGAGCGCAGTGCAGTGCTGCAGGTAATAATTTGGACTTTTCATGTTCCAAAAGCAGCATGTCACTGTGCTGTTATGTGGCAGGCATGTTGCTTACCATCAGGCACATGTCCTGCTCGTTTATAATATAGAGTGATGAGTCACATTATAAAAAAAATATGTTTGCACTGTGGCTGGGTGTTTCTTCATATTTTATCTATCTATATAAATATAAATCAATGCCACTTTTCATTGTTAGTAAACTCCTCCTAAATGGCTGGACCGATTTGAATGTTTTTTTGTATATATTTGGGTAGGACCCTGGAAGGTTTAGATTTACAAATCAGCTCGGCAGATGGCGCTGCAGTTGATATCTAGGTTATTATTCGAGCGAAGCCGGAGCGGGCCGCTAGTCTTCTATAAATACAAAAGCGAAAGGTCACTATTCAAGGAATCTCAGAAACTACAAATGCTAGGAATCTGAAATTTTGTATGGAGGTCCCTTTTAGCACGTAGGCGCTCACTAAGACGGGGTTTTGCGAAATTCAACCCCTAAGAGAGTGAAACAAGGATGAACTGTTGTATGAAAATTCGTGATTTTCAAAGTTATCAAATTTTGTCTCTAGAGACCTGATACAAAGCACTTAAATGTTTGTTTTATCAATTTTGTGATTTCGAACTGTATGGGGTGAAATTGGGGTTGAAATAGGGGATGAATGTCAATATGAAAATTCCCAACCGTTGAAGATAAAACCATGAAACTCTGTATAATATATAGACACTTGACACGAAACAAATAAATGTTTGTTCTAGCAATTTTGTAATTTCGACCTGTATGGGGATGAAATTGGAGTTGAAATGGGCGACGATTGTATCTTACGCTTTTACATCTAAACAACAGAACCGATTTTGATGAAATTGTATTATTACCTTAATATTTATTTTGCACAGACGAAGTTGCGGGTAAAGCTAGTAGCAAGTATGTATTTAAAACTGTATAAGTATTATATCAGCTATCTGGCCGCCATAGTAGAAGCTTTGCTTAGTTTGGGGTCAGATTTTCATGTGTGGGAATAGTCCACCAATATTTATTTAGTTAGTGTGATTAATTTTAAGAGAAGTATATGACAGTATGATGATGTAAGAGAGTTTGTTTGACTCATTTGATTTTGAGATTGTTTTGAATAATTGCTGTAAATAAGTGATATTTTGTACTTAATCTCTTTGTATAACTTTAACCTTAATGTAAATAAGTAGCATTTTGTATTAAATCTTTTGTAGAAATTTTACCTTAATGAGTTTATATTATTTTGTACTCAACCTTTCCAGCATTATGACATAGAATAGATTGATTTTGATAAAAACAAATGTGACTCAGACTCAACATTATCCCAAAAATACTGTAGAAATCAAATTTATAAAAATATAATTGCATAAGTTGATGAAAAATGCATGCAATAGCTTTACCGCGGCAGTCCCCGAGTGCCACACGTCTTTTTTTTAAATGAAACCTATGATAAATCTGTGGAAGAAGCTACAGCCAAAGGCTGCGGACAGGAACTATGTTTTCATATTGCAAAAGAAAGCAATCCATGGTTTATATAATTTATCAGCTAGAGAATCAGTACGGGAGATTTTCACCACATAACAACTTTAGTATAATAGCAATGAAGGGATCATTGTACATATATTTATCAATGTATAATGTATGTAAGAAAAAATCAAAGTCAATGGCAGAAATTAAATCTGAATCCTAAAGCACACCATAAACACAAAATTGTATTTCCTACGCTTCTATATTTTTGCAATCCCTGCACAAGCTCTCAATGAAATCAAGTTTAAAAATGAAATAAAAACCTATTGAGCAAGGCAACAAAGTCAAGTGTTAGTCAAAGTTAAAGATAACATATGGAAGAGAAATGTGTTGAAATTGGAATCTTGTAGTAAGGTAAAATAGTAGATTTATAAAACTTTTGGTGTAACATTGTTTGTACTCAATCATGTACTGTATAAATATTGGTGGACAATTCACACACAATTCACTGCTTTAAATTGCTGAGGCTCCTTTACAGCTGCTTATATTCATTTTTACCTTAGTTATTTTTTATCTTATTATGTACACAGATTCTTTGATTTTTTGTGAATGACGTTACCACATGTTCTTATGGATTTATGGTTCGAATAAATGAATTGAATTGAACAGGAAAAAAAATTAAACATTAACAGTTGTTTATGAAGTAATAATAAACTAATAAAATTAATCTTATGTTAGTGAATTAGACTGGCGAGCGAATTAGAAGCCATGAGCTTAGTGGGTATAGTAGCTCTGCCTGCGAAGCTGAGGGTTGTGGGTTCGATTCCCACCCAGTGCAGTAATGTGCAAACATTACTGTGTTCCGGTTTGAAGGGCAATGTTTCCAGTGAAATTACAAGGCATACAGATAATACATCTTATATCTCTGGGTGACGAGCGCAGTGCAGTGCTGCAGGTAATAATTTGGACTTTTCATGTTCCAAAAGCAGCATGTCACTGTGCTGTTATGTGGCAGGCATGTTGCTTACCATCAGGCACATGTCCTGCTCGTTTATAATATAGAGTGATGAGTCACATTATAAAAAAAATATGTTTGCACTGTGGCTGGGTGTTTCTTCATATTTTATCTATCTATATAAATATAAATCAATGCCACTTTTCATTGTTAGTAAACTCCTCCTAAATGGCTGGACCGATTTGAATGTTTTTTTGTATATATTTGGGTAGGACCCTGGAAGGTTTAGATTTACAAATCAGCTCGGCAGATGGCGCTGCAGTTGATATCTAGGTTATTATTCGAGCGAAGCCGGAGCGGGCCGCTAGTCTTCTATAAATACAAAAGCGAAAGGTCACTATTCAAGGAATCTCAGAAACTACAAATGCTAGGAATCTGAAATTTTGTATGGAGGTCCCTTTTAGCACGTAGGCGCTCACTAAGACGGGGTTTTGCGAAATTCAACCCCTAAGAGAGTGAAACAAGGATGAACTGTTGTATGAAAATTCGTGATTTTCAAAGTTATCAAATTTTGTCTCTAGAGACCTGATACAAAGCACTTAAATGTTTGTTTTATCAATTTTGTGATTTCGAACTGTATGGGGTGAAATTGGGGTTGAAATAGGGGATGAATGTCAATATGAAAATTCCCAACCGTTGAAGATAAAACCATGAAACTCTGTATAATATATAGACACTTGACACGAAACAAATAAATGTTTGTTCTAGCAATTTTGTAATTTCGACCTGTATGGGGATGAAATTGGAGTTGAAATGGGCGACGATTGTATCTTACGCTTTTACATCTAAACAACAGAACCGATTTTGATGAAATTGTATTATTACCTTAATATTTATTTTGCACAGACGAAGTTGCGGGTAAAGCTAGTAGCAAGTATGTATTTAAAACTGTATAAGTATTATATCAGCTATCTGGCCGCCATAGTAGAAGCTTTGCTTAGTTTGGGGTCAGATTTTCATGTGTGGGAATAGTCCACCAATATTTATTTAGTTAGCGTGATTAATTTTAAGAGAAGTATATGACAGTATGATGATGTAAGAGAGTTTGTTTGACTCATTTGATTTTGAGATTGTTTTGAATAATTGCTGTAAATAAGTGATATTTTGTACTTAATCTCTTTGTATAACTTTAACCTTAATGTAAATAAGTAGCATTTTGTATTAAATCTTTTGTAGAAATTTTACCTTAATGAGTTTATATTATTTTGTACTCAACCTTTCCAGCATTATGACATAGAATAGATTGATTTTGATAAAAACAAATGTGACTCAGACTCAACATTATCCCAAAAATACTGTAGAAATCAAATTTATAAAAATATAATTGCATAAGTTGATGAAAAATGCATGCAATAGCTTTACCGCGGCAGTCCCCGAGTGCCACACGTCTTTTTTTTAAATGAAACCTAGTTTGATCGATTTCTCGTCCCCGAAACCCCTTGCATACATAATTTCATCAAAGTCATTCGAGCCGTTTCCGATATTCAGATTCTATCTACACTAATATTATAAAGAGGAAAGATTTGTACCTATTTTTGTATGTTTGTAATGAATAGGCTCAAAAAGTACTGGGCCGATTTAAAAAAATTTTTTACCAATATAATGCTACATTCTTCCAATTGGACATATGCTACATTTCATTTTGAAAAAAATTAGGGATCCTTGGTAAAATTTGAACAATGTAACCGAAGGTGTAGAAAAATGAGTCTTAAAATGTCTTTCGTTGAATGCGCTGCCGAAACTATTAGCGATAGAACAAAATAATGTACAACAATATTGAAGAACATCATAATGTTTACAAAAAACTCCGCGGTAGCATATGTCCAACTATTGTAGTTATGTCACTACAACAACTTTTTTCATCTTAAACATTAATGAAAATGCTAACC
The DNA here is from genome assembly GCA_963693475.1 of Ectropis crepuscularia. Taxonomy (NCBI): domain Eukaryota; kingdom Metazoa; phylum Arthropoda; class Insecta; order Lepidoptera; family Geometridae; genus Ectropis; species Ectropis crepuscularia. The sequence goes on from OY856358.1 coordinate 24,270,203, forward strand.
AAATTCAAACCATGCTATTTATGTGTTTATATTAATCCTTATTCAAAAAAAATATTTTATGGTCAAGACCATTTAATTATCTATAAAATAGTTTTTAAATTATTTAAATTGGGCTTTCCATTCAAAAGATATTACGAATTAAAAAATTCAAACAGTAAACAAAACCGCCATAGCGCCGTGGCCGTTGTTTGCGATCACAGAACAGATCAGAATCAGAATCAGAATTTTTTTATTGCGTAAACTGTGTACAAAGATGTTATACAGAAGAAATATACTTAGAAACAACAGTCTTACCCTTTGCGGGCATGCAAAAATAAATTATCCTCTTTGGTATGAGGTTACAAAAACATTACATTACATTAAAGTTATTTTATCATACCTATAATCTAAACAAAAATAAACAACAGAGAGTCAACAAATAATATGTATTTAGAATTTAGAATTAACTTAAATGGCAATATCCGAGCGAAGCCGGAATGGGCCGCTAGTATATATATAAAGGTATATACAAGAATTGCTAGTTTAAAGGTATAAGATATTAAAAGGAACACTGCGAAGCCCGGGTGGCGCTTGGTGTCTTACGGGCTAGAAGAGTCCAGTAAGAAGCACAGTGACCTCGCCAACGAACTGGTGGTGCGGTTCAAGCATTATGCAAAGAAAGACGGACTATAGTATCGAGGGTATTCTGAAAGTTGGTTCCAGAGGAATCAGAGTAAGGAGTGGTCGCGGCGCTTACCGTCTAACCTCATTATCAAAATGGTAGTGCGCCTCAAGTCTCGTACGAACAAGGACTGCTTAATTATAAAGGCCGATTTACATCAGACGAGCGAATGCTCATTCTATCCCCACTGTATCAAATTCATTTGGTGTAAACAAACGTAGAACATTCTTTCGTTGTTTTGTTTGCGTTCGCAAAGATTCTATGGAATAAATTAATATGGAAAACGCTAAAGGCCGATTTACATCAGACGAGCGAATGCTCATTCTATCCCCACTGTATCAAATTCATTTGGTGTAAACAAACGTAGAGCATTCTTTCGTTGTTTTGTTTGCGTTCGCAAAGATTCTATGGAATATATAATATGGAAAACGCTAAGAACGATGTTTCGTTTACACGAAAAGATCGAGTAAAGGCCAATTTACATCAGACGAGCGAATGCTCATTCTATCCCCACTGTATCAAATTCATTTGGTGTAAACAAACGTAGAGCATTCTTTCGTTGTTTTGTTTGCGTTCGCAAAGATTCTATGGAACATATAATATGGAAAACGCTAAGAACGATCTTTCGTTTACACTAAAAGATCGAGAAAGAATGATCTTGTTCTAGCTCTAGCTCTATGTTCGTTCAGTTTAAATCGGCCTTAGTATCGAAGGTATCCTGAAAGTCAGTTCTAGAGGAGTGGTCGTGGTGCACTGAACTGACCTCGGCATCGAAGTGGTGGTGCGGCGCGCGCTGGTGGTGCGGGCGCGCGAACTCCCGCCGCGAGTAGAACACGTTGTGCACGCGCGCGTGGCCGGCCACGTCGCGTGCCAGCGCGAGCACGGCGCGCACGCAGCGCAGCGGCGTGGTCGTGCCGCACGTCTTCAGGATCCAGCGGCGGCGCGACACGAACATGCTGCTCTCGCTGCAACAACGGGAAACTTCCATTGAAATTACAGGGCATAGCCACAAAACATCTTATATATCTGGGTGACGAGCGCAGTGCAGTGATAATGATTTGGACTTTTCATGTCCCAATAGCTGTGTGTCACTGTCCTGTTATGTGGCAGGTATGTTGCTTACCATCAAGCACATGTCCTGCTCGTCTCGTCACTATATGTATACTGTCAAAAAAATACTTCAGCCTCAGCTACATCTCAAATTGTATAACGATATATGTCGAGGAAATGCGTCTTCCGTCAACCCGCACTTGGCCAGCGTGGTAGATTTTGGCCTTGACTCTCTCCTCCTCAGCATTGGGAACTTATGGTAGACTACTTATGCATGAAAATATGTAATGCTGTGACCATCTCATCCGGTCGAAAGTGGATATGTAATACAGCAGCCTGCAACTTGAGACGTCTACATCCTGGACGTATATTGAAGAGGCTGATGATGATGATGTGTCCATGTAACACGGGACGTTGGGAAAACTATACCAGTTACTGTATTGTCTAGACAAACAAGCTACAAAGAACGTATTTGTGGAATAGGTTATGGGTGAATAACCTGTATAATGTTTTAGATGGTAAGTATGGGACAACATCATAGTCTAATAATAAGTATTTCAAATCATTATTTCGTAATGCATTAGGGTTATTTTAGGCTGAACATCACAATGTTTGTATCTTTAGTGATGAGGAACGTTATCGAGTCGCACTCGCAGCGACCCCAAGATAGCGCAGCCGTACTTTGGAGCAGAAAGGATAATAGCTTTTTTTATCTAGCTCCGTTTTATCCGGGATGTTTATTTTAGGAACCAGATAAAAGCAGTTAAATTCAAACAATGATACCGTACAAATAGGCTGTTAATTAATAATGTTATCGGGGATGACTCGACTAGCTCCGAAAATGCACCCATTTTCTGAGCTAGTAACTGTCCTATTTCCAATTGAGTATTGTTCAAACCGATTAAAACTAGACAGTCCCAGACTATCGTGTCCGTTCATTTTGTTGTGTGCTTGTGGTTTGTAAATCACAATTTATTTATGTAGCGGTGGGACTTATTTCAAGAGTCTGCCTTTGCTAGTTATTGTACAGCCAATGTTTCCAGAGAAATTAAGAGGGAAAATGATAAATCATATATGTATATCTGCGATGAGCGCAGTGCATCTTAAATAAATATACCTCTATAATGTAAGACGAAAAGTGAGGAAATAAACTAAGAAAAAGAAACATACTTATATTTGAACATACAAATGTTGCCAAAGCATAATACATTTCTACAATTGATACTGACATTTGAATATTATTTCATTTAATACTATATAGTTTAGGGGATGATTGCCCCCTTAGATTGGTCTATCTATCTTATTGTAAAAAACAACAAAATAGTTATCTGACGAACATATTTACAAATGGAGCATGAGAATTTAAGTGAAGTTAATTTTTTTTTTTTTTTTTTAATGTTTGTATGTTTTATGTTTTTAATGTTTGTAATGAAGGTTCATTACCCCATATATCAAAATTGGCCGTCTAAGCAAGTTAGCGAGTAAGCATGTGTTCTTAGTACTTACTAACTCTACTCAATCGTACACATTTCATTCATCAGAAAATAGGTGACGTCTGGGAGCTCTGGGATCTCGGACTATTATTTTTTAGATGTATTTACCGTCACAGAAAAAAATGTGTACCTACAAGATTTCAAGGAGCTAGCAATTTCGTTACTTTTTCTTCTAACTTTGTTTAGTTGCATTGTACTAAAATAAGTTTTTAATTAACAAGTACTGTACAGGCTTATCTTGCTGTTGTTTTTAGGCATTTCAGTTATTGAGTGAATGTTGCACAATAAATTAGTGCATCATCGGTATTCCCAGAAGAGATAGCACATTAGATCCAGGGTAATATGACTTCATAATCAACGTCTTTTTTCCCGTTCCAGTTTTTCACGTCTATTTTGTATTGGGAATCCCAATACAAATTGGGAAATTGGTACAGCTTACACTGAGTAGACATACAAAACTTTTTTATCAACATCACACTAGGTAAATAAAATAAGATTTATGTTTGGCAAACGGAAATTCGTCCTGCTCACTATGTGTAGCATTTATTATGATATATCTGCCCAATAGACCTATCCCATCGATAAAATGAATACGTTCAAATATGATCTACCAAACAATAAAAACGAATCATAAGAGTCGATTCACGATTGGCGGATCCATCGCGTAACATACAATACAAAACATACAACCGATTTTTTTTTAAATAAAGAGTGTCGAGACGAACAGCAACATGCCTGCCACATAACAGCACAGAGAGTTCATAATTAAGAGCCTCCTCCGTTTTTGAATTCTATCTATACTAGTGTTATAAACCTGAAGAGGTTTTTCTTTGAATACGCAAATCTCAGGAACTCCTAAACCGATTTCAATAATAATTTCACCGTTGGATATGTACGTGATCCCTGAGTGCTGTGTTATGTACTATTATGTATAATTTAACACGGGCGAAGCCGGGGCAGACCGCTAGTAAGCTAATAATAGGGTACCGGACTGGGTCAAAAATACACCATTCTAATTAGTCCGTCAGGTAGAACATGGAAAAATATTGGACACGTATTTTTTGTTTTTTCATAATGTTAAAAATCGTCAAAGATATAGACCATCAAACTTCGAGAGTGGGGGGTCGCGACGTCACTCGTGAGTGAAAATCGTACTCACAAGTGACGTCACACGAAACTTCGAAGCGCTGTATCTTCGTCATTTTTTGTTTGTGAAACAAAAGAAAAAAAAGTGTACAATATTTTTTGGCAATCTAACTAACGGGCTACTTAGTTTTTTTGAGGATTGTACCCTATTGCACAATGTACGCGATAAAGCTGTCAATTAACGTAAGAAGTCATATATTTAAAGTTATCTATCAGGCAACAGATAGAGAGCGGGTCATGTGAGTAACCAAGTTCGGGCCGACCTCCGAGATACGCGCGAGCATACGAAACTATTTCGGATAGTGTTATCTGTTCAATGAGGAAACCATAATCAAGTATCTTTTTGAAGTGAAAACTTCTTTAGGCGCGCTATAGACGGAATTTTCGTGGGCTGTGAAATGGATTCATCAATCGTCACGCTTGGATATGATAATGGATCGGATCGGATATGAAATCTTCGGGTAAACTCGGTAAAAACGGCCAGGTAGGTACCAGGGTAACAGAAACAGTAAAGAGTTTCGATTACCTACCTCCAACAGCCCAGCGTTTATCTCCAGATACCAGGACAACAGAAATATAAAAGAGTTGCGTTTGCCCCTAGGTACCAGTACCAGGGCAACAGCAAGTTTTCACTTCTATCGGCAGTTCTTATGACTGCCAATTTTTTTTTTTTTTTACTTTTAAGTTTAGAAAAACTTGCGCATGGTCACCAGCTTGCTATGAAAGGATAACGGAGGAATGCTAAGCGGCGCATTATGCATTTTGGTCGACAAAAAACAAGGCTACTTAGATACAGCGACCCGTAAAAGTCCTAATTGACTATTAAGAGTTATCTTACTTGAAACCGGGTATCTACTCGAAATGTGCATCAGTAATGAAACAATCAATTATTATCGCATCATGTTTAACCAATTTTCGACTAAATTTTCATATTAACAGAAATACGTAATTTTACATTTTCGAGAATGGTCCTTTGGTCCTCTATGTAAAACGCATAATTGAGGCGCTGTGGTATTATTTCATTTTCATTTATTTAATTAATTTAAATAAACAATAGTCTGGAATAACACATAAGCTAATTATTATTCCGGGAAAATAATGGGGTCGGAAACCGCATGCCGCTGCTAGTGTAATATGGACCCTACCTGCCCTTCTATGTGTTACCGTCCATAATTAGAAAGAAAACAAACGCTAAGGTACTCTGAATTTTTTCGGAATAAAAAGAGTACTTACTATGTGTAATTTCAAACAATACAAATATAACCAAGTTTCATTTTCCTTATCACGTGATTGAGCATCAAACATGTAAAGTTGCTAGCCTTTCGGTTTTTTATCGAATACACTTCGGAGAGTGGTGCTACTGATTTACATGATCTAATACCACCTTGCCCTTTTTTCTATCGGAATGCTCGTAGTTCGAAAAAACGACATCGTTTCATGGTTGATGTTCCAAAGACACGAACGAAGAGGTTTGACTCTACTTTTGTGATAAGAACGTCTAGGCTGTGGAATACGTTGCCTGAGTGGGTTTTCCCCGATGGTTACAATATCTGTGTCTTCAAATCGAGAGTAAATCGGTTTTTTTCTAGGTAAACACGCTCCACCCTAGACCGCATCGTCGTTTAACATCAGGCGAGATGGCGGTCAAGTATAAACCTATAGAAATTAAAAAAAAAAGTTTAAAATGTATAATTTTCGTTATACAATAACAATCTGGAGTAAATTTAAATTATTCAAAATTTTAACAACCTAATATTTGCATGCCGCTGCCGTAAGATTGATTTATGGAGTTCTCGATGTAAACATTTAAGATCTTATTGTAATTATAATTACCCATTTGTGCAAATAAAGAAATTTATTATTTACTAGCAGCACCCCGCGGTTTTACCTGCGTAGTTCCCGTTCCCGTTGTTTTATCGGGATAAAAAGTAGCATGCGTTCTTCCAGATTATAATCTAACTGTGTGTCCAAATTACAGCCCAATCCGTTCATAGGGTACGTTAGGACGTGATTGAGCAACAAACATCCAAACATTGACATAAATAACATTAGTAAGTAGGACTAAGTTTTGTCGCCCTGATCCAGTAGTCCGGATATAATTTCAAACTCAAACAAACATACCATATCAGCGAGACTACTCGTTATAAAGTTAATATAGACCTATAGACAATTCCACAGAAATCATTGCGAACCTACTTCCGTTGTTAATATTTAGGCTACAATTTCTAGGTCTCGAAACACAATGAGCTTGTTATCATTAGCTAGGATTAGACCGGATGTGTAGCGCAATATGCACCCTCTATGTGCCTCACGACTACCGTCCTACATGATATGTTTAGATATCGGCCAACCCAAGACAATGTTGCAGATTCATAAATAAATAACGCTTCTATCACGAATTCTAGCAAGCAATTTAATTTTACTCTGAACAATGAATTCCACATGATATATTGTTATGTTCGAATATCAAACCCAATGTTAACCAACATTTTTTATAGTATAGAGTGACAAGACACGTAGTACATGAGCCTGATGGTAAGAAACATGTCTGTCCATAACAACACAATGACACGCAGCTATTGGAACATGAAGAGTCCAAATCATTAACTAACACCGCACTGCGCTCGTCACCCGGATATAAAATATAAGGTGTTTTGTAGTGGTATTTAACATTCACGAATTCTGGCATGCAACTTTATCAGTTCCACTAGCTTATTATCATAAATGCTGGTATGCAAATTAATTTGTTTCACCCTGTTTAGTATCTACATGACATGTCTGGATATTCAAGACAATGTTGACGGTATTTGTCAATCTTATAATAATTCTGGCATGCAACTTAATCGGTTGCACTCTACAGTTCTACACAGCTGTAAATGGCATGTTTAATTATCAGGAAGCTCAAGACAATGTTGATAAATATAGCTTGTCGTTATATCACATTTTATTATTCTGGCATGCAACATATTGAACATTTGTTGACTACAAGTTTTTTTTAAATTTATTTAATTTTTGGCTGATTATGATAAAATTAACCAGACTGTGTTTGCGCATACCGAGTACAAAGTTTGTAGCTAATAATTGAGGACAAAACCATTGTATTTTACAGCTATATGTACATAGTTTAAATATTGAAAATTACACGAAAATATTTTTTTATTCGTAACTTTTTCAACGACTGACTCATATAAGTGAAATCGCGATAAAATGCTACAATGTAACAACAAAACGTACGAAACTTACCTTTTTGTGATATTTCATAACTGTTTGATTTGGTCATTAATGCCTCAGAACTATTTATTGTTTGAGTAATTTGGTCATTTTTTATTAGTATTCTAAGTCGGAAGGAACGTGATTAAATACCCTACCTGAGTAACCTGTACAGGAGTTACGTAAGGACACGTGTCGTGTCGCATCACAAGATAAAAGCGCAGGTCAGATGTACACAACAAGTTTGCAGTACACATACATATTCTGATTACATAACTATGGAAATACATGTATTTTGTTGTAGTCACAATCGGCGAGTTACACGCGCCAGTATCGCTGGTATTCAAAGTACATAAACGTTTTGTCTATCACATAGGTAATTGTTAACAGTGAATTGCATATATTTGCCTAACACTAGAGTTCGCTAGATGCTCTCGATTTCAACTTCGACATCATTCGACAGATTTACTTTGTGGCTCAGTTAGAAATATCTATATCTGCCCATAGATAGGCCGTAGGTTCGATTTCCACTGATGTCAAACATTTGTGTGATATATAAAGTAGACAAGGATGGAGTGCTGGAGTCCCTTTGTATTTTAAGCACTTGTTTTTGACAAGAGGTATCTGAAAATGTTTGATTGATCTTTTCTAACATACTATATCCTTGAATTTATGTGTAATTAATTAATATATCAAGCAATTATCTTTCGTAGATGTAATACAGTTCGACACAAAAACAAAATAAAAAATGTGCAAGCAGATTTTCAGTTTCAATTGAATAGAAAAGTATGGGAAAACCCTCAACCAGTTCACCCTACGAGTAGCATCACGTGCAAGGAACGTGGCTGCAGCCGAGGGCTATATTAAGCAGAATTGCAGCATCGGGCCAGAATCACACGTGGTGTTTATTTTGAGAGCACGCGGAATCCACACTCAGTAAAAGTGAATATTGCCACATCCTGGACTACTGGGTCTTTTGAAGAGTTTGAAGAGTACAGACCAAAATCTATGATAAGTCAGCAAGATGGTTACAATCTTGGTGGTCTTCAAATAGAGCGTGAATCGGTTTTTTCTAGGTAAGCACGCTACATGTTATATCGCATCGTCGCTTAACATTAGGCGAGATGGCGGTCAAGTGTAAGCCAATTAAAGTTAAAAAAATGCAAGGCAAAGGCAGGTAGATCAAAGCAGATAGTTTTTGAAGTGAAAACTTCTTTAGACGCGCCTAGACAGATTTTTCGTGGGCTGTGAATTGAATTCTATCGTCACGCTCGTGTATGATAAGAAATCTTCTGGTAAACTCGGGACCATAGCCATTGGCCATCTAGAAATGCGTCAGCATTTCCCAATGGCTGACGCATTTCTAGATGGCCATGCCATGATGGGCCGGCCACGCCCCCCGGTTACACCCGTGTAGTTTCCAAAGTAAGCTATCAAATTCTGAAATAAGTATAAGTTTTCACTTCTATCGGCAGTTCCTACTACTGCCATTTTTTTTAAAATTATTATTAAGAGACCAGAGTGCCCCATTGTTGAGCGAAGGCTATCCACCCTTCTTCCATCGTTATCTGTCTTGAGTCAAAGTACCCCTTCTTTGAGGTGTTTGTCGAGCTCGTCGCATCTATCCTACAAATATTATAGAAGCGAACTTTGGAACAATAACGTCGTCGGATCGGCTAAACGGATCGGGTTACTTATAATCGCGGGAAAATAACAGAATGGGAATCACGCGAGCAAAGCCCCGAAGGCTCTGCTATGTTGATAATGAGTTATTACTACTAATTACTACGCGAGTACAATGCGGCTCTTTTTGTATTTTTGGTTCTTTTTGGAGGGATTTCTTTCTTTACGTATAGTAGATTTGCTCCTGATAGTCGTCATCTAGCCTGATGATAAGCGACAATGTGGTCTACAATGGAGGGTTAAACCTAGAACTAAAAAAACTAGTTACCTAGAAGAAAGCAGTTCACTCAACTTGAAGACACCTAGATTATATTCATCAAGGAATGTCCATTCAGACAAACTGTTACATATTTTATATACATATTTTTATTACGAAACTGGAGTAGAATTTCGTACTTCTCGTTTTTCAAACATCAACCTTGAAACGGTGTCACTTTTTCGGGTTATAATCTATTAATACGAAGTAAATTTAAATCTCAATATTGTTAATTATTCCAGCATAAGAATAAATAGCCAACTCTCTGTTCCCACAGCTGAGACTTGTGGCCTTCCCTCACAAGAAGAGAATGAATAATATAATGTACCAGGCTGAGCAAGTGCGGGTTATGCGAATGACACATGACCTCATAATATATTTATGAAACGTGTATATTTTTTGGTACACCTCGGTTTCCGCACGATGTTTTACTTCACTGTTAAGGAGGTGATCACAAATTTTTACATCTCCATTTATTTGTAAAAATATCCTGTGGTACGTTTGTATGTACTATGATTTAGACGGAACAGAAAACATTCGGCATACATGTTCGAAATGAAATTTCGTTGACATCATGCGTCAACCTGCACTTGGCCAGTGTGATGAATTATGGCAGCGGTGGGAACACAGTGATTTAATTATTTATTATACTTTAAATATGTTTTAATTATGTATCATTAAACATGAGTACATATTATGCAGACGGCACGATTGTTGTAGTTTACCAAAATCAGTATTTTTATTGTACCCATACTCTTATCTTCGTACTGACAAGATAGTAGAATTATTTATAAAACCATTCCTATTTTTGTACTGGTCAATGAATAAAATCAAGAGTATAGATAAGATACATTATCATTAGTAATAAGCAAATTATTACATCACAGTTATCGCTCTCTTGTGTAGAAATAAAGATAATTCAGAGGACTTTTCATCACTCACTCTCAAAATTATCTAATCTTTTTTCTTTAAATCTCAAAAACAGTGTTTCAGAATGTCAAACAGTAACGCCTCATTGGATTTATAAGTGCCAATTTTCAATCGATCTCTAAGAATAAAGTCTCAATGAATTGCCAAAAGTCAAGTCTCAAAGAATCCCATATCATTCAAGCCCAAATAAATAATCCCTATGATTCAAGTACAAATACATATCTAAAGAATCTCTATCATTCAAGCCTAAATAATCTCTACGATTCAAGTCTCTAAAGAATCTCTATCATTCAAGCTCAAAAAATCTCTATGATTCAAGTTCTTGAAGAACCTCTAAGAGTCAAATCTCAAAGAATATCTAAGAGTCAAAGAATCAACGTTCAAAGACTAATGTTGTATGAGAATACTCGAAGAATAGTTTCCGTGTTACATAATATTATGTAGGTAGCGGGACAAATGCACGGCTATTTAAAAACACCCAAATTCATAACGTCGACCAAATTCACCAAATCAATCGTTATCGGACACGAACACTGGTTCACTATTTGAACGATTTGCGATATTAATATTTTGACAGGTCTTATCATGTTACCCTTAGAGTATGGAATACAATATAGAGTTACAAAGTTCCTGACTACTATAGTGCTTCTCGTTCTCTCAATTACAATTCAATTTCAATTCAATTTTCAATTCAATACTCAAAAAGTATTGCCATAAATAAAATATTCCACTAGGTAAGGGTAGTGCTGCGATAGTTCGATGAATTCAGCCTGTGTTCTATGCATTCTAAAATTACATTTTAAAAAGGGGTTTAATATAATATAACTAAAATAGGAGGTACTTAAATAAATACCTAATCAAAAACAGGGCAATAAAACATTTATTTCAAATTGTACTTTACATTCAACGTTATAAAAATATAGTTTGCCTGTCATATTTATATCATAGTAGCAGCTCGCCCAGGCTTCGCACGGGGCAACTCGGAACTTAGGTATAAAACATTTCAATGTTAGTAGACCTTGTTGTAGTAGACAGGCTACTATTATTTAGATGTTGTGGTAATTCAGAATGATTGATTTATTTGATAATCTGTACTTCATGAAAAATATTGCTTTATTATTCACACAATATTTTATCCTCTTCTTCGGAACGGCACATCTGCGAAATAATAATTAATTTGAATAAATAAAACAACCCAAATTATTACCAGAAATCTAGTGATACATTTAAGTTGCATAATTATTTCTGTAAAAGTTCAAACAAAAGGGTTAAATCAGAGGTGAAAATGTGTATGAATAATCTTTTATTTTGAAAGCTTAGAGCTTCATATCTACTCACACAATAGATAGGTCTCTTGTGTGAGTGGGTATGAAGTAGGTGTAGTGAGTAGGGTTTATACTAAAAGCATGATGTTATCTTGTTAGCGAGATGAGATAGTGTAAGTTAATGGGAGTTTGATGCAATTCCTACTCCAGAAAACAAGAGTTGGAATGGCAGTGGTAGAGTAGAAACAGAAGCGTCATGACCATCTAGACTAGATATGTATAATGGTAACCATGGTAACACGCCATGACCATCTAAAAATGTTTACGCATTTGTGGCCATAGCTCCGAGTTCACCCGAAGATTTATTTCATTCCCAAGCGTGATGTTTGAGTTCAATTCACGGCTCACGAGAAATCTGTATGTAGTTCGCCAAAGAAAGTTTTCACTTAAAAAACTAACAAATGCGAATCCGCAGGCAAAATCTAGTACGTATTATTAGTAAACGGTCAGTAAATAAACTGTCAATTATGTACCGACTTGTATATTTCATGGGTAATTTTGTAAGAAATAACTGGTCCCACTTTTTTGGTTGTTTTATTATTTAGGTTATGTTTACATTTTACATATTTTGCAAATTTTGGATTAGATACAATATACAATAACGGCAATTGTATAAATTTAATTCACGTAGATATCTAGAAGGCATTAATATGAATTTCTATCAAGTCGTCATAACAAATATTGTCTACTTACGTGTAAAATGAGATTCCACTGATTTTTCTTTCACAGAGGCTATTGCAGCTTATAACACTACACAACGCACATTGTTTGGCATAAATATCACCAATCTCTTAACAGTCTTTCACAAACAAGCTTTAAATCTTCTTTAAATACACACAATATTTAATAAAACATAAAAAATCCGAGTCTGAGCTTTGAACAGACTTTTGTATGGCAACGCCATGTCAGATTTGTAATTTAGCCAGAGAAAAAGCCGGCCACGGTGATAAGGACGGAAAATCAGTATCTCTTTCTCTTTTTTTCACAAGTGATAGATAATTAGACTATCTCATTTCCGCAAGTCGTGACGTCACTTATTGTGCCCCCCTGATGTTACCTGAGAGATTGCGTCACACTCACAGTTACGGTCGTCAATCCGCCTAGAAAGATCCGCATATACGCCGCGTCGCGTCGTCTGCCTGAACCGAAACATATTATCGAACGATTGTTTGATCAGGTGGGAACGAGATATGATAAGACACCATATTAATATTTAACAGATTGTAAACAAATAAATTGAAAGTATAATTTCTCCGGTGGGGTGTCTTAGATTTTCATGGAAAGACCGAGACATACGCTAGCACGAAGCTGGAAGCCCAGGAAGATTTGTGCTACTTCGCACCAGGGCCACAATACTTAAAAAAGTTCAGTGCTTAGTTTGGGCCCCGCTAAACGTCTTTTATGTACACAAATACATACTGTTATCATATCGTCAACCTCTTTTATAATTTTGTGAAGTTTTTGTGTATGTAACTTTCTGTGTAGTAATAAATTTTTCATATTCTCTCTGTCAGGGGACAATCAGGAAAAAGCTCAAGACAGGAAAACGTGACGTATTTTGGGAACAGCTGCCAAGACCCACTATGGGTCGTTGAGCCAAGTTAGTTACTTCTAACGATAGGTTTCATTGAGCATACGGTAATTTGGTATGTTTTATTATTCCATTTCGTATATTACATATTGGTTTGGAAATAACGTTATGAGTTATATATAAATCTGTATTTGTTTAGTCTTTTAATTTTACTATTCTTACAGCTCGAAATAATGATACCGGATCATATTAAACTTTCCGAAGACGCGAACGAAGCGGTTTAATCTTACAAAAACAAATAAAGCTTTGGTTACAACAGATAAGGCTGTGGAATGTGTTCCCCCATGGATAAGGTGTCTTAATATACCTATTATTACAGAGAACGACACTTATTTTGTGTATTTACGTTCCGATCCCCCTAAGCATTTTTCTAACACCAGATGTACAAATTTGTGTCATCACCACTGGCGCAAGTGGTGAAGGAAAACATCGTGAGGAAACCGACACGTTACAAGAAAGTCATCTTACGAGGTCACGTGTAATCTTTAATTTTGGCCGGGTAATACCTAGTGTATGCCTTGACTATCATGAGAAAAAAGGCACCGAGTCCCAGAAGTGTGCTATGGGCTGCTCATTCTTATGCTTAAATTTATAAGTAAGCATTTATATTCTTCATCGTAACCATTAAACTACAATGTTTTAAATCGGACGAAATGCTAATAAACATCTAACCACAATGAATACAAGACATTTCTTGTGTATCTCATGTATTTAGTTGCTATATAAAACGGTAGACCTACAAATCGAGATCGTAGACAGTTTGGCTATAAAATGGTAGATGTACAAATGAGCTCGTAGGGCTGGTTAAACCGAGGAGATGTAGTAAGTGCGTCACAGGTCACAGCCTGTTGCAGGCAGCGCGCAAGTGCCGCTAGATCGATACGGCGCGGCGGCCGGGCGCCCTGCACGGAGCAATTCAACACTGATTCCAAACATCTTCTAGCTACTAATTAAATGAACCTATCCACCTATCCAGAATACGTTGACCTCAGATTAATACATTTTGAAAATTCGTCGTAATTTTCATATCAAGGAAGCAAGTTATTATAAAATTCAAGAACGTCACAGTCGAGTTTGCTTTTATAGTTATAGCCCTCAACTTACAACTTGCTGGGTACGTGAAAGAAATACGTCACAGAAAATGTATTTTTATTTGTGTTACTATTCTCAGGCCTACCTAAAACAGAAATCAGTCAAACTGTTTCGGAAGAGTTTGGTTACAAACACTTTGATCATACCATGTCTACCACGCAATATTTAGCAACTGACGAATATATTTTGATAAAAAGTACTTAAATCTTTCTCGGAATATCTGGTTTATTCCCGATGTATTCATTCCTTCACCATTAAAGCCAGAATAAAATAAAATAAAAGTAGCCTTTATTTCCTATTCTAAGTTTTCCCTATAACATTTTATAAAGTATATCTATTATCTATATCAGTAAATTTTAAAAGTCGCCTCTAGCAACGTAGGGCTCTCCTAACTTCTGCATCTGCACTTATAAAATTATTCGGAGGTGTAAGCGGAACTCGAACCTACGATTTCACGTTTGCGAATTCAGACATTTTAGCCACAAGTCAGATCCGTAACGTTTAGCTGCTAATGATATTGTGTAAACATAAACCAGTCAAGTGCAAGTCGGGCTCTGGGTTAGACAGTTTTGTTCTCACTCTAACTCCTGTTCCCAATTTTGACAGAATTTCACTTCCTTTTTGGATTCCAAATTAATACTGTGTAATCACTGCGGCATTGGGTCAGGTTTATACAAACAAATTGAATGAGGTGGTAGAAAAAGTTACAAATTAAATTTGTTTTATTTCGTTATTTACAACTTCAAATCAAAACTGAGATTTGCATAGTTTGTTTGAGATCCGATAGGAACTGGAACTTGAAAAAAAATGGTTGTCTGTAAAGTCGGTTTACTGACGATAGTTGAACGTGACAACTTCAACTACGCCTTAGAGCGAGGTAACGGCGGTAACGGCGCATGACGTCATGTTTTTTCGTGCGTGCAGCCGGCTTCATCGAATTATAAGACGTTGTCACGTCAAAAAACTAAGTCACTAACCCTAATCGGTAGGATTAGGGTAAGTGAGTCAGGATTTGGAATTTATATATATATTATTACATACTGTCCCATTGCATAAATACAATTTAAAATATGTGATGTTGCAATGAATGAGCCCATCTTCCATCTTAGAAACTTATGAGCTTTATTTATCGAACATAAGTTTCGCTTTCCGCTTGATCGCCGACTCACATCACGATGCGGTCTACAGCCGATTTAATCTTGCTTTGTAAACATCCAAATCCGTCTAAAAAATTGAGTTTCTGTTCACAGTTCAATCAAGTGCCATATAAAAGGAAGACTAGATTTAGTTATGGAGATAAGTTAGATTATCTTATTAGAGCGAATTGAATAAGCTCGATATTCGTGCCAGGTTCAAATCAAATCAAATTCGCCTTATTACAAAACTATATTAATTACAGGCGTAAATAATAAATTTAAGCAAGGTGGCACTGTTGAAATTCATAGGGCGTACAACATTACACATAAAGTGCATTTAATTTGCCTCGTGTAAGGTCATGTGATTAGGCGCGTGTCAAATCTGGGTCTGATGTAACCAGCTGCCCTCATTCCCAAGTTCAACGGGTCACTAGGTTATCGTCCGTTCTTGTTGGATTCTGGATCGTTCTATCTCTCGCACATTATCAGATCCTTGTTGCTTATCTGATAATCTTTACAATGCTAATTATTATTGGGTAATAATGCTATTTTGATCTGAAACTTTTTAAGTTCCCTCGATACGTAAGAGTTTCAAGTTACCTTTTTTATTTGGGTCTAATTTGGGCCTCAGGTGGTCTTTACCAAACTTTGGGCTAGCCATACGGTGTACGGCACCATTAAACTAAGCTAAACATTCTTACATACAAACATACGTGGAGCAAATCTAGCCCAGACGTGAGTGAGCGTTTCACGAGCGAAATGTCTAGAAGAGGTACTGAGTGAGTACTTCCCAAATGCCAATTTAGTATGTCATTACAACCCTGGCATTAAGGGTGAAGGAAAAGCGTGAGGAAACTGACATGTATGTCAGCTTCAGCTTGTAATTTTTATATGCGCTGAATCGCATATTATAGTAGTCAATCAGAAAACCCCAGCACATAAAACTCCGTACCCGCATAGAGGCGTCCAAAAGTTGGCAGCCGGCCATAAATCGCCGTTTATTCTGACGACATCAATTTCACCACAAGTAGAGTTGGTTTTTTTGTAGCGACTGGGGAAGTAGTCGCTTTTGCCAATTCTCCTACCGCCAGGCATTATTGTCCCAACATTACTGTGTTCCGGTCTGAAGGGGTAATGTTTACAGAGAAATTACAATGGCGAAAATATCTATTTGTCTTTACATTTTTGTGGTGTGCGCGCAGTGGTGATTGTGATAGCTTCATTTTCCAATAAACATAGATCGTAGCTTTTTAAATTTCAAAATGTTCAAATGGCGTTGTGCTGTTATGGGCAAGCGTGTTGCTTATCACTAGGCACACTTCTCGTTTGTCTTGTAATTTCTTTATATATAAAAATAGATCTTCCAAATGTATTTTATACGCTCATTACTTTTGAATGACTGCATAAAGTCGTATGATTCTTTGTTTTATGTATTCGTAGACAAGGCTTGTTTAGCAGACAATTTTGAAAATATTTATGAAAAAATAAATATGGTGGTACGAAGTTCGCCGGGTCATTTAGTAATGTAATAAAAATAGTAGTCCGCCATATTGTATATTATCAAACACAACGTACCATAAACAGTCGCGACTTTGCCGAGGTAACGGCCGAGACGCCTCAAATTTGCGACTGACCTTAGCTTTCAAGGTTAACCAGACGCAACTTTCTGATTACATCATAAATTATGTGACGTTGCTTAGCAGTTCATTGTATACAGAAACTTAAATAATTAGAAAGATTATTGTAATGCACTAAAAATTAAAAATTAATGTTTATTAAACATTCTCGGGTGTCGTGACGTTGGTTCCCAGTGATCTTTTTACCAAGTCAACCGATATCCAAGAAAATTGGGATTTTTGTGTAATGTTGTCCAACTTGAGAGATAGGATTGTTAATAGCTCAATTTATGGTCGCAATTTTTGTTATTGCAAAGTATCAGTTTATTATATGACATTATCTGAGCGGAGCTAGAACGGGCCTCTAGTTGTCTAATAAAATGAATAATACAACAGTACTGTGCACAATATTAGCGACCAAAATCTTTTTAAATGGGTTCATAAAACAGGTCGGATAGTGAACATACATAATATGTATATCATTACCTCAGATTACCACTAGCATTAAAGTTGGCTAACTTGTAGACATGCCAGTATTATGTAACGTGACCTTGGAATGCGACTAATGTTCGAAGCCGGTTACATGCCCAAATAGTTTTTAGTATCGATAGACATTTTTGCAAGCCTCGGGAAGTGACTTTACTCAAAAGTAAATCAAATGATTTAGTTTTTGGTTATGGATAACAAAAAATTCAACAAAAATGGTAAGGTAATAAACATCTAGTTTCCGCTTTGTATCTGTGTTGTGCAGGTTGTGCTATTTCCGGCTTCCATTAGAAAAAAAATGCAGACAGAAATATGCATTATCGAAATATCGAATTATGACATTATCTACACGTTTAGTCATGCTAATGGACTTTGCAGTAATCGTTCTCAGGAGTCACCTTTCAACAAAAAAGCTTCGCCATAGCTTTTTTGATGTAGAGACAAGTTTCATCTAAAATGCAAGCGAACCAAGAAGTACGAAACCTCTGGTCACGTCCTTCGACCGTTACATAATATTATCTATTCTATGCCGTTACACTAAAACAGTTTTAGGCTTTGTTGTTGTTCTGTCTTTAAATGCAAGTGAAAATAAACCCTTCCTCTTCTATTGGACATTCCGAAACACGGAAGGCAACACAGGCACTAAAACTCGGAAAGAAATGGTTTGATCCAAATCAGTTTGATCTACATCCAAACAAGGGAATATGCTGCTCTGCTATACTTTGACTTTGCTGCTGTTAACTAATTTAAAAAAAATCAAGGTGATAGATGATTTTATTAAATTTGAAATTATTTATTGATCTTTGAAAATATACAGATTACTTTACGTCTCAAAATTACAAAGTGCAGATGCCATCAAATAGTCCAATTTGGTTTTAATCGTTTTTAATCATTTATTGTGACATGGAAAATTACAGGTTCGAAATTGCAGAGTTCTAAATGGGTCTATTTTGTCAGATAAACAAACAAATCAGTTAAAACCACGTAAATATTACAATTGGGTCAATTTTTCTGACCTCCTGCACATTTACACAAGTGTTTTGTTTAGAGAAAATTGGACTGGTCGATGAAAAAGTCATAAAGAATGGCCTTCAAGGCCTTTAACACTCTTGGTATATTTTATTAACAGTCAAGAACGTTGATAGAACTGCCACATCGTCGCTTACAGTCAGGGTCAGTCAGGGTGGTCTAACGCTGACGAATGTGGGCAAAAAAGAGACTAGTATTTATTTGTCTGATGTTCTTATTTTTTTATTGTGAAACTGTCATAAATGTATATACCTATGCCCGGTACGGTAAGAAAAATATCATTGTTATTGTTGCATTAAAAGTATCGGTTAATTACTATTTTACTATACATTGATGTAATAATGTAATTGGCTAATTGGTGTTCTATCCCCAAGTGTGTTCAAACCTAATTTTTCCACTGATTATTTTCCATCTCAACACTGCCCTGTACAATATGACGTAGTCTACATACCTAGTAGAAGCGAACGTAGTCTGTGACGCACGTCTATTACGTAGGACCTAGCACATCTTTATAAATATTTACGTGATTCACCAATACAGCCTGGAAGAGATGGCTTACAGTGCATAAGACTGCAAACTGTTGCACTAGTTTTAAAAATTTGTTGTCAACTGCTTTCTGTAAATTTGTCACAGTCAGTTTAGTTCAGTCGGGGCAGACATTGAAATAGAAAAAAATCCGGGGAGCTATTTTTTTTTTTTAAACTGCGGGGAGGGTTGTTGGAAGTATAAATCTCGATTTTCTAACTAATCCCGGTAGAGGGTTCGCCGCCATCTTGTTTTAAAGTTTTTGTGAAATAACTTGTTAATTTTCAACTTTAGAGCAAAAATTACCGTATTTAAAGTTGTTGGAAATTTAGCTCCCCGGATTTTTTTCTATTTCAGGCTAATTTTATGTCTGCCGCGACTGAACTAGTTTGTGATAAAACAAGTGAGATTATAAATCTACAATAGGTTAGTTTATAATGTAACGTCTTTAGACTGTACTTCAACTGACGGTAGTTACATTTTTAAACTATTATAGGTTTCGACTTGACCATTTCGCCCGATGTTAAGCGACGATGCGGTCTACGATGCAGCGTGCCTTATCTATAAGAAACCGATTCACTTTCGATTTGAAGACACTAAAATTGTAACCATCGGTAAAACCCACCCAGGCAACGCATTCCACAGCCCAGACGATCTAATCACAAATGTAGAGTCAAACCTTTTCGTTCGAGTCTTTGAAACGTCAACCATGAAACGCTGTCAATTTGTCAAGCTACGAGCAGTCCGGTAGAAAAATCTGCATGGAGGTATTAGATCGCACAGATCAGTTAGGCTAGCATAATCTTATCGAAATGTGTTAATACGGTCGTCCTCCCAATTTTACCGTGACTGAGATATCCTATTTCATTGGCGTGGCAATAAAATGTGTACGTCTAGGAAACTACGATCGTCGCCAGCCCTCAAGTGTGCTGTTAAGGCCAGTCCAAACCGGCGGTATTTTGTATGAAGCATGAAGGTCCGCAGCTAGAGCGAAAGCGGTACGTACCGACTAGCTAGTCGGCTTTTTTTGTTTGTTTGGCGAAACGTTCCGCTATCGCAGACGACGAAATCCGCTTTGGTGTGATCAGCAATATTACCGCTTACAGTGGTTTGCTCTACCGCAGGCGGCAGCGAATACCGCTCAGGTTTGAATAGGCCTTTGAAGAAGCCGCGAGTGCACGGCGCATGCGCGCTGCCGGCCACCTTGACCTTACCCTCGCACCCCCTACGCGGCAAGACGTTCATCATTTACGGTTTAGAATCTTTCATACGTTTCGTGACCCGCGCAAAACCCGATCAAATTTTACTACTATGGCGTTATTTGGTATGGGATTGTCCTTTAGGATTACATTCACGACTGACTAGCTATTTGACTTGATATTTCTGTTTAAATAACTTTTCTTAACTTGTATGTATACCGCACATGACTGACAAGGCCATTTTACATTCGTTTCAATACGATTTAATTATGATTCGTATATTGTGTTTTATTTTGTAATTTGTTAAGGTTACAATGTGTACCTATCTCGGTATTCGGTTGTGTACAAAAGTTTCGATGTTTTCGTAGAAAGTGCTTTGAAAAGTTCTTTCATAATCCGGACAACGAATATGTGGAACAGTCTGCCAGCAGCAGTGTTTCCGCACTCCAATAATCTAGGAATATTTAAACGAACACTGAATCAGAATCTCTAGACAAGCGTGTTGTATACCTTAGACCTTGTTTTACCCTTAGCCTATGTCACTGGGCAATGCAAGGTCAAGTCTAAGCCTATCTTACTAATATTTTAAATGCGATAGTTTGGATGTTTTTTGCTCAATCATGTCATAAAGTCTGAACGGATCGGCTTGAAATTTGGAAGGAACACTATTAGAAGATAACCTGGAATAACACATACACTACTTTTATTCCGAGAAAACTAACGGGGACAGGAACTACACGAGTAAGGCCGCGGGGCGCTTCTAAGTTCAATATAAAAAAACTTAATAAATGTTTTGATTAAAAACAGAGACTTGTACGTCAATGTCGCCGGTATATCCGTAACCGCAATTAAATAGCCGCAAGAAGAGTGTCTCGTACGAGAATAGCCGAGCCCGCCCACCTATAAGACGTGCCGCCTGCCCCGGCTGTGGGTAAACAAATCGATGACAACGTAGCGCGGAGAAATGTACCGAACGTAACGACTATATTCGAACGTTTCTATAAAACTCGACACAAAACAAAGAGTAGGTACAGAAGTGAAGCTCATTTAGAATACGCCCTACGGTCGGCAGTAGCTCTAGGGCTTTCACACACAAATAGGTAACAACTTTAATTTTTGATTTAAAATTTATCAATTTAACGTTTAGTTTTAAGTTTACGTTTTTTTTATTGTACTTATTTTCCTTTTTCGTTTTTAGCGTACCCTTCTGCCTAAAGGGGACGCCTTGGATTATATCGGACTCGACAACATGATTTCGTGTATAGTAGGATTACATATGGATAAATTAATTTTCACCGAAAACACAAAAACAGACTTCAATTTAAAATTAAACTGACACTGGGATTTTTAATTTACGGAAATTTATGAATACGTCGTCCAGGTTAAGCTAAGCAAATTAAATATCAAAAAATAGGACCTCTAGCCAAAGCCTCTAGAAGTATCTACCAAACAAAAAAGGATCATCAAAATCGATACAAATTCAATTCAAGATTGATTTGTGTATAAGATGATATAGGTAGGTACAAATTCAGCAGTGGCACATGAAGTACGCTAACGAGCGGTGGTTCATATTTCAGACTGCGTAGTAACGCCCAGTTGAGACGTACAATATTTTGAAGCAGACTGCTGGGAGCGAGGGAGGGTTGCCACCCCCCTTCCTCTCGAATAATCCTCACAAACCGGACCCACGCCGTGTCAGCGTGTCACAGTGTTTGAGGTAGGCGCTTGCCGCAGCCCTGAATTTTACATGTTGCGGCTGAAATATCTTTACGCAATTTTAGTACGAAAACTAACGTGGTTGGTACACATTTTTAATGAATTTTTGTGTTAAACGGTCGGTTCAGTCAGATTTAAGTTACAGCCGCGTCCGGTGGCCTTGTTGAAGGATACAAGGAAGGATCTTTCCACAATCGTTGGGATCGTAAGCGTTGTTTTAAGACTTCAAGAATGGAGAGATAAAATGTAGCCTTTGCTATTCCATATTATAATCTGCGTAAGTTCTAGATTTCAGACTGAGCCATTCAATTTTTACGTGATTGAGAAACAAACTTTCGCATTTACTTATAATATTGGTAGCATGTTATGGAAATTGCCGACAAGTTTTACAGCAATAGCACCATCGTTGAATTTTGTGACGCTGCCGCCGTTATGCTACTCGGAGCCACATGTTGAATGACAACACTCTGAAACCAGACACAGAATATGCGTCTGTAATCTCTTACGAACCTAGCGAAAACAGCGTTTTGCACTGATATGACCTAGTTCAATTCCATATATTTTTTATACATATGTCATGATAGTCGGAAAGACTTCAAAGTCTGGAAAATTGGAGCAAATTTTTTTAGCTATCAGATTTTATAGGAAACATATCAGAGAGTGTGTTACAATGAAAAGTTCAAGTCTAAAGCGGATATCGCATGACATGGACAGATTCTTGGAAAAACTGTAAAATTCAGTGGTGCTGACAATTTACATTTGTACTTGGAAAAACACTCAAAGTTTCAAACTCTCAATTGTGCATTGCACGTTCCAACTAGGCCTTAGGCCACCATAGTTTTTTCGGTCATGATATCACAATAATAAGAGAAAAGTCAAATTTTGCTAGCAGAAAAACGAAACAAAAAAATACGAGTGAAAAACTTATAAATCACTGCTAATGGAAAAATTGACCTCGTTCTATTTGTATCCGGAAACATTATTACTAGATGTTGTAGACGTAGAACGTAAAGTTGTTTCGGTTTTAATGGTCAGCTTATTTTAAAGTGGAGATAGGTTGACGACCGCACTTGATAGTCGTATTGTACGTAAACGAATGTACTTTTCTTTTAACTGTTGATCTAAATGACATAAAAGTAGAACACCTGTACGTAGATCAAAGAAACATGTTCTCTCTCATCTTTAAAAACCACATTAAATTATTATGGAGCCAAATCAGAAATCACGAAAAAAATCATCAAAAATCATGACAAATCTGTGTCAATATTTTTCAGAGTCGCGAATTCACTTTTGTGTTTTATTCAATATTATTATTAAATATAATTTAATTAGATTATAGTTTAATCTAAGGGTGTAAGGGGGAAGCACTAAACATCTAGCTTCCCCAAATGTCAACCTCTCCTGCGCGTGGTACACCCTGCTGCCAACTAACGAGGCTCTGACGACCGAACCAATGGCGGTATAACCATTTAAAAGCCAGTCCTAAATTGACCAGACCGGTGACGGGCAGCGGCGTCATCGGTGCAAAGGGCTGGCTCCGCGGTCACCAACCCGCCTGCCAAGCGTGGTGACTATGGCAAATACCCCCCCTATGAAGAACACAATAAAGAAACGGCCCCTAGTCCCCGGCGGCTCTGCTATTCCAGGCGCTGGTGGCAGCCTTGGTTCCGGTGGAGCATGGGGTGCGAAGAATCCCCGGCAGACGCCCCGCCACCAAACCCAACGACTCGACCTGGCAACGTTTAACGCACGGACTTTGAGGGCTGACGAAAAGATTGTGGAGCTGGAAGAAGAAGTGGACAAGTTGCGCTGGGATATCATAGGGTTATCCGAAGTCCGTAGACAGGGCGAGGACAGGATAACCCTCGAATCCGGCAACTTGTTCTACTACCGGGAGGGAGATCAACAATCCCAAGGGGGTGTCGGGTTTTTAGTCCGCAAGTCTCTCGTCAACAACGTGATAATGATCGAGAGTGTGTCGAGCAGGGTCGTGTACCTTGTACTTAAAATTACGGACCGGTATTCATTGAAGGTCATACAGGTGTACGCACCGACCTCGACACATCCCGACGAAGAGGTTGAGACCATGTATGAGGACATCTCCAAAGCCATACATGTCTCGCCAACACATTTCACGGTTGTGATGGGAGACTTCAACGCGAAACTGGGCAAACGTAGCGGTGATGAGTTGAGAGTGGGACAATTCGGATATGGGCAGAGGAACCCAAGAGGGCAACGTCTAGCTGATTTCTTGGAAAGGGAGAGCCTCTTTATGATGAACTCCTTTTTCAAGAAACAGCCACAACGAAAATGGACATGGATTAGCCCAGATGGTTCCACAAAAAATGAGATCGACTTCATTATGACGACTAAACGGCAAATATTCAGCGATGTCTCTGTGATCAGTAGGGTTAAGACCGGCAGCGATCACCGTATTGTAAGAGGCACGCTGAGTCTAAACATTAAGTTCGAAAGATCACGTCTGATGAAGTCCACGCTCCGACCAAATTATGCTCAAATCGAAGATCCCGATAACTTTCAACTCGAACTTCAAAATCGCTTCGAAGCCTTAGATGAATGCGTAACGGCGGACGAAATAAACGACAGGCTGGTGGAAACTGTTCAAGCAGTTGGCAGGAAATTTTATAAGAGCCGACGCCAAAATAGAACCCAAAAGCTCTCCGATCATACTCTAAATCTCATGGCAGTTAGGCGAGATATGCGGTTGCAGTCTTCGGTCGACATGACGGTATACAGACGGCTCAATAGACGGATCTCTACTTGTGTGCGACGCGACATACGTTGCTTCAATACTTCGTGTATTGAAGAAGCGATCAAGCGGAACCAAGGCTCGAAAGTGTTCGCAAGAAATCTGTCTCTTGGGCAAAGTCAGCTGGCCAAACTGAAGACCGATAGCGGTAACGTAGTCTCGTCGAAGCCCGAGATTTTGGAGGAGATTGAGAAGTTCTATGAACAGTTATACACCTCTACACAAGCACAACCTGTCGTTAGCATGGCAAAAGACCCCAGAGCCAAGCTGACCCGGCACTTTACCGAAGATATCCCGGAAGTCAGCCTGTATGAGATTAGGATGGCCCTCAAACAACTTAAAAACAACAAAGCACCTGGCGATGACGGAATTACGACTGAGCTTCTGAGAGCGGGTGGAAAACCGGTACTTAAAGTCCTCCAGAAGCTGTTCGACTCCGTCATACTTGACGGTAATACGCCAGAAGCGTGGAGCAGAAGTGTGGTGGTGCTCTTCTTCAAAAAAGGTGACAACACCTTGTTGAAGAATTACAGACCCATCTCACTTCTGAGCCACGTTTATAAGTTGTTTTCGAGGGTAATCACGAATCGTCTCGCACGCAGGTTTGACGACTTTCAGCCACCCGAACAAGCCGGTTTCCGAAAAGGCTATAGTACCATAGACCACATACATACGCTCCGGCAGATTATACAGAAAACTGAGGAGTATAATCGGCCACTATGTATAGCGTATGTGGACTATGAGAAAGCCTTCGATTCCATCGAGACCTGGGCAGTGCTTCAGTCTCTCCAGCGATGCCGCATCGACTATCGCTATATCGAAGTGTTGAAGTGTATCTACAGCAAAGCCACAATGTCTGTCCGATTACAGGACCAGTGCACAAAACATATCCAGCTACAGAAAGGCGTGAGACAGGGAGATGTTATATCTCCGAAACTGTTCACTGCTGCGCTGGAAGACGTTTTCAAGCTACTGGACTGGAACGGACATGGCATCAATATCAACGGCGAATGCATCACTCACCTTCGGTTTGCCGACGACATAGTCATTGTGGCGGAGTCGCTGGAGGACCTCGGTGCAATGCTCAGGGACCTCAGTAGAGTATCCCAACAGGTTGGTTTGAGGATGAACATGGACAAGACGAAGGTCATGTCAAATGTGCATGTCTCACCTGTACCGGTTATTGTTGGGAATACCACACTCGAAGTTGTTGACGAATACGTCTACCTGGGTCAAAAGATCCAATTAGGTAGATCCAACTTCGACAAAGAGGTCCAGCGAAGGATCCAACTCGGATGGGCAGCGTTCGGGAAACTTCGACACATCTTTGAGTCCAAAATACCCCAATGCCTAAAGACAAAAGTCTTTAACCAGTGCGTGTTGCCAGTGATGGCTTATGGAACTGAGACGTGGTCCTTAACTGTGGGCCTCATAACAAAGCTCGAAGTCACACAGCGAGCTATGGAGAGAGCTATGCTCGGAGTCTCTTTGCGCGACAGAATCCGTAATGAAGATATTCGCAAAAGAACTAAAGTGGCCGACATAGCTCAACGAGTAAGCAAGCTGAAGTGGCAATGGGCAGGCCACATCGCTCGAAGAACTGACAACCGATGGGGAAGAAAGGTTCTCGAGTGGCGACCACGAACCGGAAGACGCAGTGTTGGACGGCCTCCCACTAGATGGACAGATGACCTCACAAAGGTCGCTGGAAACCGCTGGTTGCAGGTTGCGCGGGACCGTTCGTTGTGGAAATCTAGGGGGGAGGCCTTTGTTCAGCAGTGGACGTCTTGCGGCTGATGATGATGATGATAGTTTAATCAAGAACTTACAATCCTTGTCTAAAAATAGATAACAACAAGATTTCATATAATAACTAGCTGACTCGGCAAACGTTGTTATGCCATATAAATCATTTCTAGGTAATTTCTAGTGATAAACGATAATAATTGATCAGTTATCGAGCGGGATGAAAAATGATTAAATTACTTAAATGGCTATTAAAAAATAGGGGTTGGTGATAAAAGGGTAAAAAATTTAGGGTTGTATGTATTTTTTAACGCCACATTATAAAAAAATAAAAACAAAAATTTTTGTCTGAAAATTAAAAAAAAAAATTATGGGTTGACCAACCCTTGTCACTTAGGGGTATGAAAAATAGCTAGGAGCCGATTCTCAGACCTACTGAATATGCATATAAAATTTGGTTAAAATCAGTAAAGCCGTTTCGGAGGAGTAAGGAAACAAACACTGTGACACGAGAATTTTATATATAAGATGACAAATGTATGCAAATCAAATGGCTCGCACGCTCTTAAATAGCATATAAAATAGAATTCAGTTTAATATGAATACTACTAACATATTTTTCACTACTATTCAATTAAATTATATCAAATAGGTATTGAATGAGGCAGCATTTCAAAGTTCTATCGAGAGACTATCTCGCGAGTAAGAAGTAAAGGGGTTTGGGTAAAGTTGGCGTCGTTTTTTTTTTTAGCGGCCAGAGATCTGTTATCACTTTCTTGTAACAATAAAATACCCTGATGCTATCTGTGCAATCGGATTTGCTCTAAGTCATATCGGAGCTGAGTTATAGCCTGTCGAAGTTATTTATTTTTTGGATTTTTTGTATGGGCAAGTGGCGTCGTTTTTTCATTTTAGCGGCCAGAGATCGGTTATCACTTTCTTGTAACAATAAAATACCCTGATGCTATCTGTGCAATCGGATTTGCTCTAAGTCATATCGGAGCTGAGTTATAGCCTGTCGAAGTTATTTATTTTTTAGATTTTTTGTATGGGCAAGTGGCGTCGTTTTTTCATTTTAGCGGCCAGAGATCTGTTATCACTTTCTTGTAACAATAAAATACCCTGATGCTATCTGTGCAATCAGATTTGCTGTAAGTAATATCGGAGCTGAGTTATGGCCCCTCAAAGTTTTTTTTTTTGGTTTTCTTTGTATGTACTAGTGGCGCCATTTCCTATAGCGGCCAAACATCCGTTAGCCCTTTTGTGAAACATTATTTTTACCCTAAGGTACCTATGTAATCAGATTTGTTGCAAACTATATCGGAGCTGAGTTATGGCCACATAAAGTTTTTATTTTTGGTTTTCTTTGTATGGACTAGTGGCGCCATTTCCTACAGCGGCCAAACATCCATTATCACTTTTATGAAACATAATTTTTACCTTAAGGTACCTGTGTAATCAGATTTGTTGCAAACTATATCGGAGCTGAGTTATGGCCACTCAAAGTTTTTGTTTTGGTTTTCTTTGTATGTACTAGTGGCGCCATTTCCTACAGCGGCCAAACATTCGTTAGCACTTTTATGAAACATTATTTTTATTTAAAGGTACCTGTGTAATCAGATTTGCTGCAAACTATATCGGAGCTGAGTTATGGCCCATCAAAGTTTTTTTTTTTGGTTTTCTTTGTATGTACTAGTGGCGCCATTTCCTATAGCGGCCAAACATCCGTTAGCACTTTTATGTAACATTATTTTTACCTTAAGGTACCTGTGTAATCAGATTTGTTGCAAACTATATCGGAGCTGAGTAATGGCCACTCAAAGTTTTTTTTTTGGTTTTCTTTGTATGTACTAGTGGCGCCATTTCCTATAGCGGCCAAACATCCGTTTGCACTTTTATGAAACATTATTTTTACCCTAAGGTACCTGTGTAATCAGATTTGTTGCAAACTATATCGGAGCTGAGTTATGGCCACTTAAAGTTTTTTTTTGGTTTTCTTTGTATGTACTAGTGGCGCCATTTCCTACAGCGGCCAAACATTCGTTAGCACTTTTATGAAACATTATTTTTACCTTAGGGTACCTGTGTAATCAGATTTGCTCCAAACTATATCGGAGCTGAGTAATGGCCCCTCAAAATATTTTTTTTGGTTTTCTTTTAGGGCCCATAACTCAGCTCCGATATGGTTTGCAACAAATCTGATTACAGAGGTACCTTAAGGTAAAAATAATGTTTCATAAAAGTGCTAACGGATGTTTGGCCGCTGTAGGAAATGGCGCCACTAGTCCATACAAAGAAAACCAAAAAAAAACTTTAAGTGGCCATAACTCAGCTCCGATATAGTTTGCAACAAATCTGATTACACAGGTACCTTAGGGTAAAAATAATGTTTCACAAAAGTGCTAACGGATGTTTGGCCGCTGTAGGAAATGGCGCCACTAGTACATACAAAGAAAACCAAAAAAAAAACTTTGAGGGGCCATAACTCAGCTCCGATATAGTTTGCAGCAAATCTGATAACACATGTACCTTTAAGTAAAAATAATGTTTCATAAAAGTGCTAACGGATGATTGGCCGCTGTAGGAAATGGCGCCACTAGTACATACAAAGAAAACCAAAAAAAAAACTTTGAGGGGTCATAACTCAGCTCCGATATAGTTTGCAGCAAATCTGATTACACAGGTACCTTTAAGTAAAAATAATGTTACATAAAAGTGCTAACGGATGTTTGGCCGCTATAGAAAATGGCGCCACTAGTACATACAAAGAAAACCAAAAAAAAAACTTTGAGTGGCCATAACTTAGCTCCTATATAGTTTGCAACAAATCTGATTACACAGGTACCTTAAGGTAAAAATTATGTTTCATAAAAGTGCTAATGGATGTTTGGCCGCTGTAGGAAATGGCGCCACTAGTCCATATAAAGAAAACCAAAAAAAAAACTTTAAGTGGCCATAACTCAGCTCCGATATAGTTTGCAACAAATCTGATTACACAGGTACCTTAGGGTAAAAATAATGTTTCACAAAAGTGCTAATGGATGTTTGGCCGCTATAGGAAATGGCGCCACTAGTACATACAAAGAAAACCAAAAAAAAAAACTTTGAGGGGCCATAACTCAGCTCCGATATTACTTACAGCAAATCTGATTGCACAGATAGCATCAGGGTATTTTATTATTACAAGAAAGTGATAACTGATCGATGGCCGCTAAAATAAAAAAACGACGCCACTTGCCCATACAAAAAATCAAAAAAATAAATAACTTTGACAGGCTATAACTCAGCTCCGATATGACTTAGAGCAAATCCGATTGCACAGATGGCATCGGGGTATTTTATTGTTACAAGAAAATGATAACAGATCTCTGGCCGCTAAAAAAAAAAACGACGCCACGGGCCCATACAAAAGTACCCAAACCCCTTTAGACGTCTAAATGCGTAATTATAATAAGACAGACATAAAGACTACACAACATTTGCACAGATAAACACTAAGCCATCATCAGGATGTTTACAAGAGAGATATACAAAACACTAAGTAACAGCGATTACTCAATCCTTTTACGCCCTTAATTCGTTGCGTTAGAGTTCAGGTTTAACGTTGCGTCGTTTCAGTAATGGCTTTCATAGCTAAGGAAGAGTGTTTGCAAACGTAGGAACTTTCCACGGGACGCTAACGATGTGTTTTGATAAAGAAATCAACAAGAGTATTTATAGACTAGACTCGAACGTGATTCGATGTTTCGGAAACGTTACATCGGTTCTAGAAAAATAAGCTAAAATACCGTGACATCCGAAAAAAGATAATATAGAAAAAAAATTGCGATCGTGAACTTTGAGACTAGCTATCCTTGGTGATATAAAACCCTTGGATAGAATACTAAACAAAGAAATACAAAAAAGAACAAGACAGACTGGAAAAGACACCGTACTAAATTAAAAAAGAACATACACAATTACAAAAGAATAAAAGTTAAAGGACCAAGGAAAGGTACAAAGTGGAGTAAATATAGTTGTATAGCTTTCGTTTAACAAATTTCTAATACTAAAAACATCGTGTACCCATACAAGTCTATATATTCTAGTAAAACACATCTGACTATGATTAATAAGATAATAAACAATATCTCTTCTGACCCAAAAGTAACAGCAAAGTAAGGGATGGTTCGCATTGATAGATAGTAAACAAAACAGACTGCGGACTCTTACAAAGAATAGAAAAAAGGCATAATCATAGGACGACAAAAAATGAGTGGCAAAGAAAAATCGAAGAATAAGACTACCTAGAAGACAATAATGGTAGAGATGAATGAAGGGAGTAAATGTGTTGTACCGACCCCACATAAAATGAATTATGATATGTAAACGTAGATTATGTATAATTAAAGAAATATGTGTTTGATAAAGGAGGAGAGTACGGCATTGCTCACGATTAGTAACACCCGAAACAATAACAAACACTACTAGTAATAGAAACAAAAATAAAAATATTGTTTGAAAGTAATCCCGTGATCTCACGTCAAACGACTTTCCCGAATAAATTAGATTTGCCAAAATACTGGTAAATGATACATTTTGAATTAATGCCAAGTTTACAAACAGAATACAGGATATACATGATACCTACAATGTCGGAGACGTAGACGTTGTGACGCAACTTAACACGAGCGTGGCAACGATTATTATCTTTATATTTAACCTTCGTTGGAATTAGTTATGTAATAGTATTATTATCTAAGAAAAGAATAGTGTTTGAATATAGTAAATATTAATACGATGTATGTTTAGCAAGATTAAGATTTTCTAGAATTTTTCGATCTCGATTGGGGACACGCGATCAAAATGAGTCCAAAAAGATATTCTGGCAAACAAATTAACTGTTTTTCAGGGTCGAAAAATTTGAACTTAACACTAACTTTATATCATACATTAAGTAAACTAGAACTAGTTATGTTGTCTCTAATTATATAGCAAGGAAACTTCAGTAGGTATACATTTTTAATGTGTCAAAATCTAAACGACAAAATATGGACGTAATTCCTACGAGCTACTGCATTCATAAATCAAAGATTATAACTATGTAGCAAGCATGGAATAAGAGTCATCAAACGAATTGTTTGTTGAAGACATTCGTGCTAATTAGTACTGACCAAGCAATATAATAAAAATAAATTAACATAGTGAGTAACAACTGCGATTATTGAATACAATCAGAAACGAGAACTTGAAGCACGTAGAGAAAGAAACAACTTAATCACAGACTCGTGTTATAAATTGTCATCATTTAAATGCTATTCTACATTTATTTACATGCATTAAGAGAACTACCATAAGCTAAGCCGACAAGAGATGTCCCTTTTCAGCGCCAAATTAACTTCATTTCCATTTAAAACAAGAGAGCAATTAGCATAAAATACTAAAAGCAGGGCGAGTTGTTCAGACACAATGCTGGTTCGAACAGGACCGAGATGGATGACACGACTAAATAACCACTTCATTACTATTCAGCTTGCAAAAATAATCTGGAACCAGTTTGCACTCGTTCGTATAATTTGAAATCAAGTCATTGCATTGTTTACATAGGGTTACTAAAAATTTATGCAGACAACTAAATAATGAAGCTGTCGTGGCATAATGACTAGAACATTATGCCACCACGTGAAGTTGTGG
Source organism: Ectropis crepuscularia (assembly GCA_963693475.1). Classification (NCBI taxonomy): domain Eukaryota; kingdom Metazoa; phylum Arthropoda; class Insecta; order Lepidoptera; family Geometridae; genus Ectropis; species Ectropis crepuscularia. The sequence continues at coordinate 24,302,536 of OY856358.1, forward strand.
GTTCTCTAAGTTCAAATGTAGATGTAAAAGCTTTAACGCTGAAGGAAAACATCCTATGAAAACTGACATGTTCCAAGAACCTTTCGAAGATGTGTGTCATCCGCCAACCCGCACTGGTTCAGCGTGGTGGATTATGGCCTTGGCTCTTTCCTCGTAGAAGGCCCCGAGCCCCAAGTTCGGGAACATTTAAAGTACTACTTATGCTTAATAATGAGCCAAAACGAAAGTGGCAGTCAGTGTCCTCGTTATAAATAAAAGGAATAAACTCGAGCAGTTGATACAAATGAAATGTCTCCAAAACAGTGAATAAATAAATAAATATTGGCGGACAATTCACACACAACACCGTCTGACCCCAAACTAAGCAAAGCTTGTATGATGGCGGCCAGATAGCTGATATAATACTTATATAGTTTAAATACATACTTATTATACATAGAAACACCCAGACACAGTGCAAACATTTGAATTCATCACACAAATCATTTGCACTGGGTGGGAATCGAACCCACGACCCTCGGCTTCGCAAACAGAGCTACTACCAACTAAGCCACGAGGACAGTCAATAGGAGTGTTTTAGAAGACCTCGCTTTAGTTTCCACATCTCAGCGAAGACCGATGAAATACAAGGTTATCAAACAAAAAGGGCACCATACGAGACAGTCAATGCCCTGTTACGAAGTCCTGCGAATCGTCTTCAGACAGTTTGTTTTTACTCCAAAGCTTCACAGAGTTAGTTCACTATTGGCCAGGTGCCCGGAATCCGACGTCACACAAGTTTTGACGAAACGTTCATAATAACTGTTGAGTATTCTTTGGATGAAACACGTAAGAACAGACGCCATTGCTGGCGTAAGACTTAATCAGCTGAGTTTTGTATAGAAAGCAGCTTTTTTAATGTCTGACGGCCCAGAATTACGTTCGCAGCTGTTCTGGTCGGCGCAGATTTATAGTATACTTGTACTCGTAGTTGTCTTTATGGAGTAATTGAAACTGTTACTACATTCTGTTTATTACTATCGTTTAATGATTCTGTTGTGTTCTTAGTTTTTATTTGTAATGCATTGTGTTGAATCAATTTAATTTCTGTCAATTGGGAGATATTGACTGAGTAACTGAGGATTCTATTTATTTCAATTTTATTTTCATGTGATGTTATAAATTCACCATTGATTTCTTTGAAGAACAGCAAATGGTTATCATGGTTTCATGACCTAACGGTTCTTACAATTGGTGATATACTCGTATTTATTAAATACATTGTAGTACCCTTAGTTCATATGCTACACTAACCAATTCATGCAGACATCAAACAATCAAGAAACTGTAGGGTTCAAACAGTTCAATCAAACCACGACACTGATTGCCTCGTATCAGAGGCCACGTCGTGACAGATCTCTTTGCAACATGGCAACAATGTTTTATCGTTAGCATTCTCGAGTTTAGCGTAGTTTACTATACGTGATAACCTAAATTTATGAGATAACCTATGACGCGTGGGGAACACTGGTAAATCATCTGTGTCATGGCAACGTTTACTGAGGGAGGTTTCATCGTATTTTCTAAACAAAATGAATATAAATATAGTATAGATATTGATACTATCTTAGGTCCCACATTGTCTAACCAAACATTTAAAAGTTGGTCGAATTACATTACAATTAAATCATTACTTAATTTAACACAAAGGAGATAATGCGAAAATACCATACTGGTCATCCGTCTACGGCACTTGCTCAACGCAACCTGGGACATTGTCGATTTGTCTTCGATCTGTTTTTTTATAAAGGGGCATGTGGAAGGTTGCCTCAATGGGCCTCTACTGTACTCCAAAGTTTGGGCTAGCGCAGAAGGCGCAGGACCCTACTAACCTAATCTTACTGCACTCAAAGAGTACACTTTAAGAGAACGACTTGACTTTCCAAAAGAGGATGCTCTACGGCCCTAGTGGGGAGAAACCCTGAGCGAAAAACATGACATTCGTATGAACTCTAGCACCGCTAGAAACGCTGTAATTGTCAAATTTCCGCGCTCACGATAAAACGCGTATCGCGACAAAACTCGAACTCAACGTACGGTTCACACTTCCTATTCACCGTTCTCGATATTTCCACATATTGGCCGATACTACAAATACATCAGTCGGTTTTCGAGATGGCTCAAGCCGTGGATACGGCGTCGTATTTCGTATCGGAGCCCCAGTCGAAGCTCCCATTTACGTAGATAGCATTAATCATTCCATGTCTGGCGCGTGCCGACTTGGAGAAGCGACGCGGGAGGCGTTACGTAATATTTTAGTAACATAAATATGGGTTTCAAGGGCTTCTTTGTTTGCAAAATAAAGAATGATTTTTTTGTTTTTGTAAAGAACGAATGTTATTTTTTATTACCTACATAATATAATAAAGACCCAAGGAATTATCTGTTCTAAATACATTTAAGGATATAGATGCAATATGTCACCACAAACAAATTTTAATTAAAAATTCAAATGAACAACGAACATTTACAACTATGTCAGAATTGTTTCCGTTTCACGATCCATTAAGTACTCTATTCCAATGACTATGATGATAATTCCATGACTAGTCACAATGCAAGATTAGTTCAATAGTTATACCTACACGAATCCCTCACAACGTGCGACTCCTTTTTTATCGCCCACAGGTCCGCGTTAGACCACCAACTCACCTGATGGTAAGCTACGGTGTGATCGAAAATGACGAACGCTGACCTAAAAATTACGTATTCACCCTGATCTTGAATCTGTTCTAGGTTAAGTAGGGAAAAATAAGGCCGGCAACTTATTTTGATTATTCCTTATTTTGGTAGTGCAATAAGGAAAAATATACACCACCACTGTTAAGGTAAGTACGTAAACAAAACGAATAAACCTACTCGCAGAACTCTTATCAATCCATATTCTGACGTTTTCGTTACTGACTCATGGATTTTTCAATAACAGTTACAGCCAACTTATACGTGATACGAGTATACTAACCTTTAGTTCAATAACAATCGTAAACAAAATCGATAAAACTAAATCTCACGAAACTAGGGAAAGAGGAAGGTAAAAGCAGCCTCACGTAACAAAATCAAACAATTATTTTTTAGTTTACTTTGTCAGTCAGTTAGTTTATACCAGATTTAAGATTTATTTACGACTCGCTGCTTGTATCCCGCGACTAACCTAAAGTATTGAATGTCATATTTTTTTTCTAAAATGAAAATAGCGTAAGTTACTCCGTAGAACATTACGTTACGTAGTTAGAAACTAATATTACAAAAAAACACAAAAAAATTATGTACGTACCGTACTATACACATTCATACGAATTTAGTGAAAGCTATTACTTTTGAATTAAGTACAGAGAATTCAATTTCATTTATACACACGTACATACATATGCATAGGTAGAGATACGAATACGAGTATGTATTTATCCTCGCAATATGTGAAACTTTTTATCTATTATTTTAGTTTTGTATTAACATCGTATTATGGCTATATTAAACGTATTTAAGTACAATCATCATCATCATCATCAGCCGCAAGACGTCCATTGTTGAACATAGGCCTCCCCCCTAGATTTCCACAAAGAACGGTCCTGCGCAACCTGCAACCAGCGGTTTCCAGCGATCTTTGTGAGGTCATCTGTCCATCTAGTGGGAGGCCGTCCAACACTGCGTCTTCCGGTTCGTGGTCGCCACTCGAGAACCTTTCTTCCCCATCGGTTGTCAGTTCTGCGAGCGATGTGGCCTGCCCATTGCCACTTCAGCTTAGCTACTCTTCGAGCTATGTCGGCTACTTTCGTTCTTTTGCGAATATCCTCATTACGGATTCTGTCGCGCAAAGAGACTCCGAGCATAGCTCGCTCCATAGCTCGCTGTGTGACTTTGAGCTTTGTTATGAGGCCTACAGTTGGGACCACGTCTCAGTTCCATAAGTCAGCACTGGCAACACGCACTGATTGAAAACTTTCGTCTTCTTTCGTCGTTTTCGATTTAAGTACAATACTAATACATAATACGGAAACAATTGAAACTATGTACAACACATTCAGCACTTTCATAAATATGTTCGTTAACAGCGCACTTGAATATCTAGAAATTTTCGACGATATTTAGGAGAAAAATGTCTTTGTTTAGCTGTGTTATTGATGGTTGTGCCTAATTTTATAAAAACGAGAGTCTACGCCCCGTATTATGATGTTAAAAGACCTCTCCATTAACCTCAGTTCCAAGGTGGATCAGAATCACGAGGGTCGGGAGTCTGGAGGAGCCATCCATCACCCGACTGCATTAGACAGCCGTTTATCCGCTCAATAGGAGAATGTTAGCTTCATACATAAAGTGGGCAATTTAATAATTTACTCTTTTAAACTTGAAACGGTTCGGCATTCGTTGGTCACATGCGCGGGGCAAAGACAGATACTACAATAATAGGCTTCAATAAGGCCAGAGGTCGTTGTGGCTATTCTGACTACGCTTATTATATGCACTGAGACTCTGGAAAACTCGGCCCAAATTAATTAAAATAATTCGATGTTAAACTGTGTACAAAAACATTACAAACTGTGTAAAATACATACGCCAGAAGGCACGTTTGATTTCGTACACATAGAAAAGTTTCGACTTAGTTGATTTTAATATAAATATCGAACGCCATTATAAAATTAAGTTGTCAATGTAAATTATTATATTCGAACATGTATTTAATGAATCAAGTGTTATCTACGTATACTTATGTATATCAATACATGAACAAAAACTATGTACACTTTTTCGAAAATTGCGCGGAGTTTGAAATTTCCCACACGTAGTTTACATAGAGAAGGAAGTATTTTTTTTTATTATCCAAATAAATACATTGAATCAATAAAAAAGTATTATACTTTAGACAGGAACACAGTGATGTTTGCATATAAAGTATAGAATAAATGGCAAAGGTACTAAAAAAGGTACCCCAGGCGGTCTCTGCGGACTCATACCAGGGTTTAGACTGTCAATATAAACCCTGAAATCTTGGAAAAACCAATAAATGTCCTGGTTTACAAACCGCAGTATTCTAGGGCCGCAACTACTAAGTTACGTTACTGTTAATAAATCAACTGTGATCGTTATTAAACAATGAATGAAATTTCCAACAGCTTTATCAATAGCGTGAATGTTCCACACACATGTGTTGTATCGGACAATGGTTTTCCCTGAATATGTATGAAAGCGGGACTTGTCTGCTTGTCGTTAGTCTGTTATCAACAGAGGGTCTACATACAGCCTAAACAAAATGGGTATAGCCTTGCGCAGTCTTTAAATTCGAGCTAATTTTAAGAGAGGGCAATAGCAAGGTCATAACCATTTCACGCATTTTGAGGCACCAGAAACTAACTTTGCTAAATATTATTTCCAAAAAACCAAATAACATACTTTCAGTGGATAATATACTGAACGTACTTTGGATGGATTGATGGATTGTGTGGCTAATTTGGAGTAGGTATTTGTAGTGGTAGGACTCTTAGCAGAGTCCGCCTGGGGAAGTACCACACCTTTGCCAGTTATTCTACCGCCAAGCAGTAATGTGCAAACATTACTGTTTTCCGGATTGAAGGGCAATGTTTCCAGTGAAATTACAGGGCTTAGAGATGTATAACATCTTAGATCTCTGGGTGACGAGGTGCAGTGCCAGGTAATGATTTGGACTCTTCATGTTCCAATAGCTGCGTGCCACTGTGTTGTTATGTGGCAGGCATGTTGCTTACCATCAGGCAAATGTCCAGCTCGTCTCGTCACTCTTTATTAAAAAAAAAGTATTTATTTCTTGGCAAAAAACGCTTTTCCAAGTTAGCGTTACTTCAAATGACATACCTAGTTGTGCTTAACATACATAATAAATAAATAAATAAATATAGGTGGACAATTCACACACAACACCATCAATCTGACCCCAAACTAAGCAAAGCTTGTATGATACATATTATGCTCCTTCGTTTTTGAGAATTATGAAGTGCCAAGTCCATTTCGTATAGGCATTTTGTAGACAGGTAGTTTGTTATAATACCTAAGGTAATAACAATTCAATATTACTGCCGTCTTATAAAAAATAATCAACGAAAAAATTTATTTAAACACAAATTTTACCATAATAACTTTTTGAACTCCGTGCGCATAATAAAAACCCGATATTTCGCTACAGTTTGACGTACAATAATCACGGATTAGCTGCGATACTAATCGATTGTGATAGCTTTAAAACAAAATAATATATTCCAGCATATATTTTTATGGTCGTTTCAATTAAATTATCCAAGCTTTGGCCCAGATCTTATATTTACACTTTACAGTGCAGTCTAATAATAGTAATGGACGTTATTACCTATTTAAGCGCCCTGCATAGTTCCCGTTCCCGTAATTTTCTTGCGTTAAAAGTAGCATGTGCTATTCTATACTTCTCTAACTTGTACAATGTTCCGAATTTCACCCCGATTCCTTCAGCCGCCCTGACGTGATTGGGCAAAAAATATGCAATCTTTCTCATCCATAATAATACGTATTACCTAGTAGGATTTAGCTCAACAAACTGACTAAAAGCTTGTAAGCGCCTTACAGACATCAAGACAGTATCTATACACAAGTCAACTAACCAAAAGACGAGACTACTGATAGTGGTCAAAATAAACATAATAAAAAGAAAATAGTGGCTCCCCCAATAGAATTTAAATCAGTTCATGTGTCAGTACTCAATATCAATAAAAAATTATGTATGATTGTATGAATATGTCCAAAAACCGTACTTAAAAATGTCATAAGATTTTTTTAGATGTTTTTGAGAGTAAGGCAACAGATCATAAAATAGTTACTTCGTAACGCTGAGTCCCAGAATAAATATTAGTACAGGTACAGAACACTCACTTAGCGAAAACAATTATATGTATAAATAGCGACTTTTGCTAGGACACAACAAAGTCCAATTCAGCTCGTATTAGCGCTCAACACCTCTGTCGCGATTTTCAACTAAACATTTGCGCTCTCTTCTAACGCGTAACTCTGTCCCTGTCTGGCGCGGAGGGTTGTCGACATATCTAATAACAATATGCGCGGGAAACGTGTTGCGCGAGCGCTCAGCCGTGCCACTTGTTCCCTGAGAGGAACGGTCTAGCTGTAGGCTAAAACCGCGCGACCTTGAGCGAGTGATGATGGTCTGGCCGAGTGGCTCTTGATTCTTGATTCAATCTATCAAAGTAATCCATCAACTTGGTGTCATTGACATTGTAAGGTGAGAAATATTGTCTTTATCAACAGACAAGGCTATCACATAACAAGTAATGACTATGAATTACATTAGTGATCAATTTAGAATGAGTATTGAGAGAATTGAGTTGGTTTCAATGACTTTTTTTATTGATAAAAAATAGATATGGACTTGACCGCCATCTTGCCTGTTTGTTTTTAAACGACGCGACGATGCGGTATATGATGGGGTCGCTTGTCTGGAAGAGTATCCTACCTATCACTCTAGAACACGCCCAGATCACATCCATCAGGAAATATCCTCTCAGGCAACGTATTCCAGTTTAGACGAATTTTATTATTACGAACGTGGATACAAACTCTTCCTTCGAAGGCGACGAAACGTCGCTTTTTCGAGCAACGAGCAGTCCGATTATAAATAGGGCCAGAGTAGTATTGGATCATGTAGAATATCTGCACTCTCCGAAAATTTCCGATAAACTTGCAACATTACGACGATGTTAAATATGTTGATGTATGTTTCGAACCCACGGTAGTCGAAAGATTTTTCAACATTAATAAGTGAAACAACTCAGCATTTTAAGCATTAAATTTGTTTGTTTACAATACTGCTACCTGACGTATAGAATTTCACCAACATGTTCTATGGTTAAAAAAAATAGTAGGTATACACCTATTTTTCAAATACTTAATACCAATTATTCTTTCGAGAATTTAGTTCATGGATAAATTAAATAAGAATTTTGTGGTGGCTAACTCTGTAGTCTGTACCTAGAGAAAACCCCATGCAAAACCTTAAGTACACACATGATTTAAAAGTCTTCTTTCTTTACATAATTCAATATAAATCCTACTAACAAAAGAATCCTCGCAACATCCTCTTCAACTCTTCAACAAAAAGTTCTTCTATGAAGTGAAATTCCAATGTACTTACCTAAGGACGTAAGCGTCGACTTGCTCGCTCTGTGTGAAAGAGATGATTTCACAGCGGACGATCTTCAGCACATTCTCCCATTGTTGACTGAAATACAAAAAATAAGTTTAGAAATACAGAATTATGATAAAATAGCTCAAGTTGTATAATCTTAGGTGATTTCATAATCATTGCTAGTTTTTATTGATAGTTTTTAAGTTTTAACGGTTTAAAGTTTTAAGTTCGGCTGGTCTAGTGATCCATTCGTCACCCTGCCGATCCAGAGACTCCGGGTTCAAAACCACGCGCACCACTGTATTTTCGATGTCATGTGCGTAATGCTGCTGACTTAAAACGGTGAAGGAAAACATCGTGAGGAAACCGACATGTACCTAGAATCTTTCGAAGTTATGTGTCATCCACCAAGCCGCACTGGGCCAGTGAGGTGGATTATGGCCTTTACTCTCTCCTTGCGAGAGAAGGCCCAGAGTCCCAGCAGTGAACATTTAGTGGGCAAAACTGTTGGCATAAGCAAACAGTTTTGCTTTTTACCGACTTCAAAAACGAGGTTCCCAATTCGGTTGTACATGTGCATGTATGATATTACGCGATAGCGCCGCCTATTGTGAATCCAGTTTGATAGTTATTTTTGTTTGGTAGATCATAAGTTCAGAGGTTCATAGAGGAGTTTATACAATTTTTATCAAAATCGGTAAGGCGGTTTTTGAAATATGAATAAAAAACTAAAATTTTCTTTCATGTATTTAGACACCGTAATGATAGATTCTTGTGAAACTAGGTCGAATATGTCCGAATTTAATAATTATAAATTGAAGTCGGTTTTCGTTTTTTCCGAGAAAATAAATTATTAACTTTTTTGCGTGGATGAAATGCATTTACGGTTGCCCTTGCGGCCGGCGCTTCTACCGCCTAACTAAATCGGCTATCGCTTTGCTAATGCTGTCTCTATCGTTTCAAGCGAAACATCAAAGCGAAGACATTTTTCGTTGTTCGTTTTCGTTCGTTCGTTTCGTTGACATGTTTCGTTCGGCGGTAGACCCCCGGGGCAGATGGTCGGATTATACGGGACTCGACACCACGAGGGTTGTTTCTACAGACTAAAGCTCTTCGTTCACTTATACGATACGACTCCATTCCCACCTGACCAATAAAATACACTCAAATATGGGCTTTATGTCATTCGTGTTAAAATATAGATTACATTGGCAACATAAATTAGTAGACGGCTGTCAACGAGCGGTCTACTAATTTGTGTTGCCAATGTAATCTGTGTCTTAACACGTGCATGGAATAAAGCCCATATTTGAATGTATTTTATTTGTCGGGTCGGAGCACAACCGTTTTATGTGGTAGATCCACGGGGTTCCACCTTTGCCGCTTGCGGCGGGATCGCGGGACGATCTCGCATTCTTTAGCAAATCCACAGCATTCTTTGTCCCATTGTTAGGTAAAAGGCTGTCTTACTATGCCATCCGCCTTTGTCCCATGCCACAGGTTTTTTTTTAACCCTACTATAAAAACGCGGATGTTTGTAAGTATGGATTGATGTTTGTGACTCTTTTAATGTATAAACGGATCGGGCTGAAATTTGGAACATAAATATATTATATATACGTATCATATATGGTCTGGAATAACAAATGGGATACTTTTTATCCGAAACGAGAGCTACGCGCGTAAAACCGCGGGCACTGCTTGTACAAGATAGGTTTACGTTTGACCGCGATTTTCTTGTTGATTACTCAACAAGAAAATCACGGCCTAGGATGCGCCACGTTTCCCTAGAAAGTATGTGTTTACTCTACATTTGAAGACAACCAGATTGAACCTATCAGGAAACATGCAATCATATAGTTTGGTACAGTTTTGCAGTGCGCATATAATTTGTAGTTTTTAAGCATTACTCAAAGCACACACACCCGCATTCTCATTAGTGTAAGTCGTTATTTATAACGGTACCAATTCATTTCAAATGAATAAAGTTCAGAAGGCAGTAGAGGCAGTGCACCCTCACTCGCTCAAGGTCGCGCGGTTTTGGCCTACCGCTAGACCGTTCCTTCCAGGAAACAAGTGACAGTCGGTTGTCGGACGCACGGCTGAGCGCTCGCGCAAAACCTTTCCCGCGCATATTGTTATTAGATATGTCGTAAACCTTCCGCCCTAGACAGGGACAGAGTTACCCGTTAGAAAGAGCGCAAATGTTTATTTGAAAATCGCGACAGGTATTGCGAGCTGAATTGAACTTTGTTGTGTCCCAGCAAGAGTCGCTATTTATATAATTGTTTTTGGTAAGTGTGGCTTCTGTCCAATATTTATTCTGTGGTAGAGGCCACTAGAGACCAAATGCCATAAGACCCATTGAAAAAAGCACACACACTCTTACACCTACATATTGTTTGGTCATTTTTCTAGTTGAAAGTAATTCAATCTTATCACCAAACTTACAAAATATAAAGAAATAGATAATAGATTTAATTGTGGACAATGTAAATTTACCATCAAGAAATAGGTACAATGGATTTTATGACAATTTCGTCAGTGTCTAGCATTAGCCAGTGTAAAGATAATGCATGTAAAGAAATCATATTCCAAATAAGACAGGGAAAAAGGTTATTAATTTATCTATTCTAAACACATAAATAAAAAAAGAGGCACGTTTTACGAGTCTTTGTGTCAGTTTCTTATTGACATCAGTAGTAATGGTGGTCAAGGGGAAGAGTTACATTTATCAATGTAAAATAAGAATTATAAAATCAACTACTTTTAACTCATAATTTATTTTAAATGAATGTTCTACAACACATCCAGAACATGAATCATTAGTACAAATAACAGTAATTTCCTAGGTGCTTATTTGCCAAAGTATAAATAGGAAATAGGAGACACACTTAAATAATTAATTATCATAATAATAGTTATCATTGTTCAAAGTAATCAATCAAATAATAAAGTCTGATATTCATCTGTATTTTATTATCCATTTATAAATATTCTTTAGAACACTTGCTCAAAAAGCCAAAGCTGCAGAATCTGTCCGTTCAATCATAGCTTCTAAGCAAAGTAACCAACTTCAGTGTTTTTTGTTTTTAACATGATTTATACTATACACGGTTCATCAATGTAATTTGGGATCCAGTAGTATTATTATCATTTAGTTACACAACATTCTTGATCTTGCTTTGTAACATTTGTCTATGCACATTTTTTTTTTTTTAGTGTTGAGGTGAGCATGACATGTGCCTGATGGTAAGCAACATGCCTGCCACATAACAGCACAGTGACACGCAGCTATTGGAATATGAAGAGTCCAAATCATTACCTAGCACTGCACTGCGCTTGCCACCCTAATCTATTGAGATCCAAGTTGTTATATCTCTAAGCCCTGTAATTTCTCTGGAAACATTGCCGTTCAAACCGGAACACAGTAATGTTTGCACATTACTGCTTGGCGGTAGAATAACTGGCAAAGGTGTGGTCCTTCCCCAGGCGGACTCTGCCAAGAGCCCTACCATAAACAGATGTTTCACATAAAGTGGCCTATTCTCAACATTTTATGTGAGTAAATCTATAACTTGCAGGCAATTAGCTAATAGGCATCCAACCAATATCATAATTGCAAAGGTTTGTATTTATGGATATTTGTTACTCTTTCCTCCTCGACTACTGAATGGATGTTGAAATTTGGTACCGAGATGGATTATGGTCTAAAATAACGCTTAGACTATTCAAATCAAATGGTTTTATTCTGAGAAAGAGCAAGTAAAGTAAAGATTTATTTGCGTAAGTATAGGTACAATGGTAGATAGAATGGACCTTTGCACTTGGAGCATGGACATTTGTGCTTGTAGTGGATTAAGTTTTATACACTTAGTATAAAAAGCCTAGGACAAATGGGATTTATTACATTATTAAGTTTTTATTAAACAGCATGGACTTATTGCAATGATGGATAGGTAGCTCATAAGAAGGATATAATAAAACATATAAGATAGGTTAGGTTTCTCTGTGTTACAGAGAGGTTTGGCTTTGCTTTAACTGCTGCAGGATAAGATGAAACTCAAAATGTAAAGGACTTTTTTAGATACTTAGTATCTACGTAGAGTGGAGCAGAGATTTTAATGAATTTAGAAAAAATATTTTTGAAAAGACGCGCGGTGTATCGTCCCTTGAAGAAGCCAGCCAATGGCGCAGCACTCACCACCGCCGCGCCGTCCAAAATAGACGAAACAGCTGATTCTAGAACTTTCCATCACAACAAACTATCCATAATAAACGAAAAATAAACCAGCCAAAACTTTCACAAACAAATATTAGTACTTTACAGTCAAGAAACAATACCAATTTGCTAAGCTATTCATTTGGTGGGTCGATGGTAGCCGGTAGCTAAAAATCTCCAGCTAATAATCATTGCTAAAAACTTGTTATAGATTCACGTAAGTTACATAATAATGCACTCAATAAAATCAGCACAACTGTGAAATTAGCACTTACCGGGTAATTTTTCGAAGATCCGCGTTTTTTGCCGGCGTAAACCATACTTCGATGAGCTTTTCCACACCTTCAAAAAACTGCTCCGTGTTTTCACTATTCGAATTAGATATTATTTCAGTTTCAGCCATTGTTTTGGACTTTCTTTCCTTGTTTTTACTGGTTTTGTATTTTTATTAAAATTATTTCCTCGCGGTGGTTGGCGCACAACCTCAGCAAACAGATGTCGAAAATTGACTGAATGAATGAATGAAGTAAAACTATAAAACCAAATTATTGGCAAAAGGCGGGTGAAAGAACAGATGTAACTACCACCATCTCCTTCTATCAGAGCGAGCGAGCCGGCGCGCGCGATTCAAACCACAAACCGAGCGGGAGGCAATATGCGAAGTCTCCTGCTTTTATTGCTAGTATTTTTGTTGCCAGCGTAATAGAAACCATTACCACAGTAAATACATAACAGTAGGTTATCTAAGGCCGCCCGCCGAGTTTTTAGCCTACTCTTGCGTTCATCCCCAGGGTTGTCACTTTTACTTTTAGTTAATATTTTCGAACAAGCAGCACTTGATCTAAATTTATGCAACAAAAAGCATAATATGATTGAATATTTTACCAATTTATACATTTAGTAAAAATAAAAAGCCTTTATTCACGTAACATTTATTAGAGAGACGAACTTCTTAGCATTCCATGGATTCACCGTGCGGGTGCCGGGTCAGAATCAGTGTGTACAGATATTATTGATTGTGATTGTGTTCCGGTTTGAAGGGGAATGTTTCCAGAAAAATCACAGGGCTTAGAGATTTAACATCTTAGATCTATGGGTGACGACCGCAGTGCAGTGCTAGGTAATGATTTGGACTCTTCATGTTCCAATAGCTGCGTGTCACTGTGCTGCTATGTGGCAGGCATGTTGCTTAACATCAGGCACATGCCCTGCTCGTTGACTCGGCTACGCTATTAATAAAGCAAATAAACTGTGAAATAAACAATAATACAATACCTACCACATTTTCTAATAAGATTTAAGTATAAGTAGGTACTTACATTTCTGTTTCAGTAGGAACCATGAAGAATGATAAATCCGGGTTTGCGAAATCGTTATTGAGGCACCCGAAAACACCACAATATCTTTTTCCCCTTTTTGAAGTCATGATACTCGTTATAATTATTAATGTTATGGTAAGTGGCCGGCGAGAGTTGACGAACGCGAGCGGTCATGTAACTTACGGACGTGCTCACAGTCGCGCTGCACGGCCCCTACTGTCGCCGCCATAGCGCGCCATATATTATGCTAGCGTGTGCGTGAAATCGCGTGCCGACACGGCGCGCGGCGCGCACGCACACATTCAAGCCGAGAGCGGCACGTTTGTATGAAGATGTTTTACTGTTCTTTACTGTGCCATTACCCTATGTATAAACATTACGTGTAGAATGTAGATGTTAGTAATAAGTCCGTATCTAAAAAACGAGGATCGTATAGAAATGAAATCATTTGTTTTTAGGCGATTAAAAGTACTTATCATTCTGGAGAACCAGATCCAGATTTTTATAATTTAATTACCTACCTACCCAACAAAATAACTGCATACTTGCCTTATAATATATTTATGCTTGTTAATACCCTCATTAAATATGTTAGGGAGTGATAGTGAGGATGAAGTACATTCTGGCAGATTGTACTTTGTTTTTTTTGGGACACTATAAATATTTTTTTAATAAATGTCACATGTTATTCTCTATTGAAAGCGGTTTATTTATTCATATTAATAAGATCAACTTGTCACATGTGGTGAAAACAAGTTCACTGGCACCTCAGACTGGCACGGATTAAAATTAAACAGTTTGAATGACAACTCATATTAAAAGGCAATTAACTTCTTCTTACTGGACTGGGACTGGGGATTTAGACAAAACTAGCAACACTATGAATAAGTTCAAGTGAGGTTCAAGGTTTAGTAAAAAAGATAAAATTAAAGAGAGACGTACTTCTTAGCATTCCATGGATTCACCGTGCGGGTGCCGGGTCCATCGTGTGGCAGAGAGAGAAATCACGAGTAGACCCCGAGACTTGTGACTCGGGCTGTAGGTTTAAAAGGGGCCCCTTATATTGACGTACGTCAACACTCACCTTCACTACTCGTATTTCTCTCCCTGCCCAGCCAAATCCGATATGATCCTACTAGTGCAACTTACTGCACTTCTGGACAATCCAAGGTCTTTAAGCAGGTTATAGAGAGATTTTGCTGGTATACCTCTCGCTCCTAGGGATGTTCCGATACCACCTAAGTATCGATACTTACTCATTTCGATAATACTCAAATCTTTTTTCGATACTACTAAAATAAGTACTCCTCAAGTATCGATACTTACTGATATCGATACTTTTTGGAACTTTAATTTTGTTTTATTATTTTGAGGGTGCTATCAATGAACGTGGAAGGATAATAATTTAAACAAAATTGAGAAGAAAAAAAACTATTTATTTATTATAAATGTTTATTAGGCTTATTATAATTTAAACAAAAAACTCTTCAGCATTAAGATTGCCCAAAAACAGTAACTGTTCAAGGTATTTTGAAGACAATCTGTTCCTTGTTTGTGTCATTGTTGCACCGGCTTTGGAAAAAAGGCACTCGCTAGGAACTGATGTTGCAACAACAATTAAATATTGCTGTGCATACTTGTACAGACAAGGAAACACAAACTTCATGTCATCCCATTCTGCAAATGGGTTGCTTTTAAGAGAAACTACTGGATTTGATAAATAAAGAGAAACTTCATCTCCCTGATGAGATTTTTTTTTCTTCTTGTGCCCATGTGCTAATTCTTTATGATGTTTCCAAAAATCGTATTCAGGTGGTGCAGTAGATGAGACATCATCTTCTGACTCACTTGGGCTACTTAGTTGTCCGACAACCATGGTTCTAAGTTTTTGAATAGCTCTTCCGCATGCAGAGGGGTCTTGGAAATGCAGATTTTTAAACCTTGGGTCTAGAATTGTTGCAATGGCTGCATGATCGTTTAATTCAATCATCCCATACCTCCTTTTCAGCTCTCTCAATAAAACATCCTTACATTCTTATACGCTGTAGAAGTAGGAGCGAGTCGCTCCTACTTCTACAGCGTATAAATTAACTACATAGCCATTTTTTGTTAATTCATTTTGTAGGTCGTAATACTTATTTTGTTTCATCGCGTGGTCTTTAGGTATATTAGTTTCCCACGGTACGGTAAGTTCTACCAGGACTATGCGTTTCGTAGCCCTAGAAAAAAGGAAAATGTCCGGTCTGGATGACGAAACACCTACATCCTCTGGGATTTTGTAGTGCTTTTCATACGTGTCCATTAAAATAGTCCAATCAGGTGCTGAACCCAGGATTGAGTAAGGCTTGTTCTTGGAGTTTGAAGTTGAGCCCTCTTTTACAAAGTTAATTTGTCTTTTGTTTATCGTCAATCCCTTTTGGGCTCTAGCTACCGAAAGGCTTACGGCTTCACGTATGATTTCAAGTACTCTGTCATGGCGCTGTGAGTAATGACCCCTATTAAGGAGCACCTTGCATCCCACCAATATGTGCCTTGCTGTACATATCGCCTCACTACAAGTATAGCAACATTTTTCAGAGGCTTTTCCCCACCTTACCAAGTTACTCTGGTCAGGGAGGGTCATTTGGAAAGCGTTCAGATAAAATTTTAATAAGGCAGGAGACCAGTCATATAGCAAGGTGCGCCACTTTAGAGCTAATGGGATACAAAACTCACCTATGGTTAACCACTTTGCATTTCTAAATTCATAGCGTGCACTTTGTAACTATCATTTTCGTCTTGTTGTAGAAAGGTTTTTACCATGTCTCGGTCTTCCCTTTTCTTTCTCGTACCCAACCCAGCTGTATTTACTTGCGCGCCTGCCATAAATTGTTTGTGGAATTGAAGTCTAGATTCTAGGTCCGAAGCGCTTTTGTCTTTTGGGAGAGATGCGATTAATTCGTCTTTCGACTTTCCCAAAACATGCGTTTTTGTAACTCTTAGGTGTTTGTAGAGTTCGGATGGTTTTTTTAGTTTCAGGCCAAAACTATTGTGATCCCTAAATAGAGTAGAGGGATCAGCCGGATGTGCCAATCCAAACCATGACTTCAATATCTTTATGACATTAGCATCTAGTTTTGCGAGGAGGGTTTTACCGATGTCATATACTAGGAAAGGCCAAGTGAGACGTGATGTGAGATAGTTGTCATATATCCATGCTTTTTTGATATTGCTGATAGGCTGTTGGTCTACCTTATTGAGGTCATTCATGAAATTTCCAACAACTACCTCTAATGATGGTGTACGCCCTTTGTAGTCTATCTTTCTACCAAGAAATTTAAAAGGCACTGCCTCTGCAATTGTGGCAACTCTTTGGCCACTTATGGAGAGTCCCGGATCGTAAGAAGTATATTTGGTATTTCGTCTACCCAGACATAAACAATGACATTTACTTGGTTTTGCCCTCATTCCCTCCGTCCATGTACAGAACTCATCAACATCATTCAACAATTCTTGACACTGTTTGGGATTTCGTGTAAGTATTGCAAGGTCGTCCGCAAAGGCTAAAATTGACTCAGTGTACTTATTGTTGATTTTAAACCGGTAGCCCCATTTCTTCTCACGGGATATTAATTTATCTACTAGAATATTTATAACTATATTAAATACTATTGGTGATAAGCAGCACCCTTGGAATAGTCCCACATTATATTTAAGTGGTTTTGAGTATTCCTTGTTTACTGCTATCACGAATTTTAAGTGATTATAATATGAATTAATTATGTCAATAATTACAGCAGGAAAGTTATACCATTTTAGGGCAAATAACATAAGTTCATGCTGTACGGAACCAAATGCGTTCTCTAGGTCTATCCAGCAGACTGTTATTTGTCTCTCATGTGTTCTGGCATCTTTCAAACTTTCCGCTAGTAATGTATTGTGTTCCAGGCATCCAGAAATACCAGGCAAGAAGCCTTTCTGGTGGTTGGGCCTGAAATACCTATTGCTAGCCATAAATGTGGTCATTTTTGTTTGCAATATACTGAAAAAAATTTTAGAAATTGTATTGGTTAGGGCTATCGGTCTGGTGTCTTTTGGATGAGTTACTTCTTGCATTTTAGGAATCAGGACAAAAATTGCTCTTCCAAATGATTTTGGGATTTGCTTTCCTGACCAGATCTTACTGAATATATTTAAGATATGTTTACGAACTGATGGACACTTTTTATACACTATGTAGGGAATGCCATCAGGGCCTGGGGCTGATTTTGTAGTTTTCTTCTTAATTTGATAGTTTACTTCCTCTTCGCTAGGTGGAGTGCTTTGAAAGTTTGTTAGAGGATCATTAGGTCTTTGGATGTTTGGTACTACGTACGAGCTCCCGCGTTTAGGCACTTCGTATGTGCTTTTAAAGTGATCGTAAATTTGCTCATTAGTCAAGATAAGCTTTCCATTTTGTTCTCTGAAAATATTTTTCGAGTATTGAAAAGGGTTTTTATCAAAGTCTACTTCGTGTTTAGCTCTGTAAAGATTATCACGATTTTTACTGATTTGTAACGATATTCCTTGTATTAATTTAAGGATTGATCTTAGAGCCCTGGACAGTTGGTGACTTAGATGGTTGTCGCCCATGGTTTTAGCTACACGAAGACGTTTTATTAGTTCTCTTTTCTTCCTCCGCAATTTCATTTTGAACGTATTTTCCTTGTTATTTCGAGCATAATAAGTTGATGGTGGATAGTGCTCAGAGAAGTATGTATAGATGGTGTCCTGAAAAGTTTCTACTTGGCTGTTTGGGTCTTGTTTTGTACCAGGACTAGCATTAATATTTCCGTAATATATTTTATTAGGGTTATCTGTAAATGAACAGGGTATCTATATTCTTTCACACAACCTTGGTAATTAACAAATCATAAGAACAAAGAATTTAATGGTACATGCTTAGATGTTTTAGAATTTTACTAGGCTCTGAAGTTGATTAACAGAACCCCCAGTCAAAACTTAGTTGAAAAATTTTTTGGTGGAAAGATTTCTCATAGACCACCATTCGTGGTGCTCATACATAAGGGTTTTGCTGTAAAATTGCACTTCATTCTATTTGTGTCAAATTTAAAAAAACCTATCTAAGTGCCTATCATAAAAAGTCTATCAAGCACATTGAGGCAAATTCTTCCTTCAACAGCCGTATCATAACAACATCAATTTATCTGTCATAAATTTTCAAAAGCAGCTACTATTCTATGTAATTGACCACATTCTATTTTTCTAACTGGCTTAAATTTAGGCCGTATCACAGGAATATTGGGAGGAGAGTCTTCGTCTTTTTCTTCTTCGTAAAAATCTTCTATGTTAGGCTCGAGGTCTCGTTTCACAGTACTGCTGGGTCTTTTATCTTTTTTCTTCTTTTGATCTTCGACATTTGAATTAAGTTCTATTAGATTTCTGTATATTCTATCATTGAACTGGAAGTTTAGTTGTTTCGTGATCTGAAAATATACAATATTATTTTTTGGATATCCTCATCATTAATTACTTTTCTTATAACATGGGAAACTGTAGGTCTTTCTCTCAACACACTATGTCCATCAGTTATATGCCAAAAAACAAAATTTAGGAATAGCAACCATCGATTTGTGCAACTTGCAACATAAATCACTCTTTCTTTTCATCACTGTTTTTACCGTTAAACTTGACAAATGTCTAAGGATGAAACGCCTAGCATATGAATAGTAGGCCTAGGCATAGGCCATTTAATTACTAATGAAGTACACGTAACATATTATCTTAGTAAGTACCGAGTATGTCAGTAGTGTTTGGTACCATGACCAAATCAATTTGAAATGTATTACAAAAACCGTGTTAGTGAGGCTTAAAATTCACAGGTAAATATTTAAATGGAACTAAATTTAACGTTTGAAATGTGGCATACGAATAAGTATTTGTGCTAATAAAAGGCAGTTTCTTGTCACTTACTTTGGCACTTATTCGACTTTTATCTATATTCAGATCGTCTGTAGTTAATGGAGGTGGCGAAGAAACCTTAACATCTGATAAATAGTGAGCTAATGCTTCACTAGAACACAGTGTAGGATGATTTAAATCATTTTCTTTCGCAGTAGAGCTTGAACTTTTTGCAATTTTGAGACGAGACGAAGAACCAACGTCACGGACTACATACTTCTTTGCCGTAGGTTTTATATTTTTCTCAGGATTTCGGACAAGAGTCTTCTTAACTTTAGGATCACTACCGGCTTTGTGCATTATTAGATTCTCATAAAAAATACAAAAACAAATAATACATTGTTTGTTTACAAAATTCAAATTTCTCAGCAGTGCAGAAGTCGTTAATCGTTTTCAGACGTCAGAAATTAGTTACTGTCAACTGTCCTGAACTTTCAGATGTAATTTGTCTTTTGGAATATCAATGTCATTGATTGTATTGCTTTCAAAGTCAGTTGAAAAATAAGCAATGTTGTCCACTCACGTGCAATTTACGCTTCCTAAGGTAAATTTCGGGTCGAAACTGGACTCGATTGGCACAGGACCGAGGAATATGGCATGGGAAAAGAAAGGTCTATATCCAGCAGTGGGATAGAGAAGGCTGTGGATGATGATGAAGGGAAATTTGCGTGTCTTTCACTTACTTTGGACTATCCAATTATGATTAATTTATATTTTGAGGCGTTTTCAGACTTTTAAAACACCTCATTCAGAAAATAAATAAAAAATTGGGAGTCATAGGAACTGCCGATAGAAGTGAAAACTTATAATTCAGAATTTGATAGCTTACCTTGGAAACTACACGGGTGTAACCGGAGGGCGTGGCCTCGCTATCTTGGCATGGCCATCTAGAAATGCGTCAGATTTTCCCATTGGCTGATGTGGTTCTAGATGGCCAATAGCCATGGTTCCGAGTTTACCCGAAGCTTTCTTATCATACCCGAGCGTGACGAATGAATTCATTTCACAGCCCACGAAAAATCTGTCTAGGCGCGCCTAAAGAAGTTTTCACTTCAATAAATCTGTTTATATATTTCATTTATCACAAAAAAATTGAATAGGATGTTCATCAGTGTCTATTAAGTATATACAGTACAATATTTTTTTTTATTTATTTCAGTTATTCCAAAAACGTCTAATTTTGATACTATGGCTGTGGTATAGTGTGCCTGATATTTTTATTACTTTGACGCGGCTCTTGTGACTTTTTTGAAGTGTAAACTTCGATTGGCACACCGCACTGAATGTCACGCTAGTAAGTGAAAGGTTCGATCCTGTGAACTCGAGAAAGATACAGTCAGCTGATCTTGTTTCGCGTAGGTAATTATTATTATTATTAGATTTAAATTAGTTCATATGTAGTTTTTGAAGTAAAAACTTATTTTGGCTCAACACATACAGGCTTTTGTGGGCTGTGAATGTCATCGTCACGCTCGTGACTCAGGGCGTCCTCAGGACTGCCGAGTGTACCAGAGCGAGAAAGAAACAAACAGCTGCTGTTTTTTAGTGCTGTGTTGCTGTGCTTTACTATAGTCAATATGAATGTGTAGGTAATAAGGAAATAATAATAATAAATTATTTTTTTATTTTAAACTAGCAGCACCCCGCTGTGTTACCCGCGTAGTTCCCGTTCCTGTTGTTTTCCGGGAAGCCTATGTGTTCTTTCAGATTATAATCGATGTGTGTTCCGAATTTCAGCACGATCCGTTCATACGTTAGGACGTGATTGAGCAACAAACATCCAAACATTGACATTTATTTTATTAGTAGGATTATTAAAATTGCTCAAAAGTTTTGAATAGTCATTTTTGAAGTGAATACTTCTTGTGACGCACCACAGGCAAATTAATTATATTTATCTGCCGTGCCGTGGTCTTAAGCACACACATATTTTTCTAACAAAATTAAACATTGGTGCCGTCTATAATGAAATTAGGAACTATCTTTGACAGCTTTTTTTGCTTATTAAAAACATCTCTTTGTTTGAGCTGGTTATTGTTGAAAATCTTGAAACTGTATTATCAGCACATCTTGTTTTATAAGTGCAATGGAAAAGATTATTAACTACTAAAAACTACTGAAATATCCAAGGACCAATTGAACAATGAAGGTCTGAAGATAATCTAGATAATTAAACTCACTACTAGTTGGAAGCGTGCCCAGCATGCTGGTGGCATTACCACGCTGAATTACAATGCTCTTACGTTGGGCGGCCAAATAAAAACCAGCATTTTGACCACCTTAATCACCTCAACCAATATTTTGAAAATGATATGGGCGTCTGGTCCCACGTGTCCAATCTCTAAATCTCTTAACATCAAACGGTTCAAATACGTATGTAGGTGTACTCAAAACCGTGATGCTGCCTATACACACTGGGCCAACGTAGGCCAACGCGAGTGTCGACAAAACGGCACGAGACAAAACGAAGCATCCACACACTGGCCCAGCCCAAGCCAACGCGAGCGCCGACAAAACGGCGCGAGACAAAACGAACCATCCACACACTGGCCCAATGCAGACAAAAAAAAAAGGTTGTCTGTAAAGTCGGGTTACTGACGTTAGTTGAACGTGACAACTTCAACTACGCCTTAGAGCGAGGTAACGCCGGCGGTGAAGTAACGGCGTTAACGGCACATAACGTCATGTTTTGCGGGCGTGCAGCCGGCTTCATCAAATTATAAGACGTTGTCACGTCAAAAAACGGCCCGAGATAAAACGTAGCATCCACACACTGGCCCAGTGCAGACAAAAACGAGGTAGGCCAATAGGAGAGCAGGACGCTTTTCGCCGAGCGCCTTTGTTTTGTGCACAAAAACCGACACCGGTCACGAGAGACGAGTCGAGACAAAACAGCCCTATACACACTGGCCACTTGCCGTCACTTGGCCAGCGAGGCGAGCGACGCGAGTCATCACAAAACGACCGTCCACATACTGGCGTTCTGGCGTTGGCCTCCACTCGGCCAGTATGTATAGGCAGCAAGGCAGCATGAGAGGGTTGTATAGTTTCGCCGTTTGAAGAACCTCAGCTGCTTTTTTAGTGCTATAATCATGAACACAACATGGCAGCACTTGCTTTCCATCCAAAATCCAAATCCAAATCGACATTCTGTTTCTGTATTCTGTGAAATGTGAATCTGAATTCCCCAAACCCCAAAGAGTACTGTTGATGATGTGTGCATGAAATGAAATAAATATTTTGTGTTGCAAATACAATCGCAATTTAGCTTTTATTTTTTTATAAACACTATTTTCTGCAGTGCCTTTAATTTAACACTTGATATGTCCGCAAAATCTGTAGAATTTCGTGTATGTATGTTCAAAAAGTTTGTGGCTGTGTGGTTCAACAAGAATTGAATGAATATAAGTGTTTTGCTTACAGAATCCAGACAACTTACCTATAGAAGATGTAAAATTATCTGTTTCTAATGCTGGGGTCATACAGCAAGTGAATGCATTGGTAAGTGCAAGAAAACCCATGTCACATGTTGTGCAACTAACTTGTAACAACAACTAAGTATAACTTACCATTTTAGGGTATTCCCCGATAATACTTATAGCTTAACTTAATTATTAAGTATTTGGGTTCTGATTTTGTATCTCAATGAATAAGAACTCTTTATTTTGTTTAAGAAGCTTCATCACACAATATTCCAAAAGTAATATTGATTATACCCAAATTTATGATCTTCTAATGTACCTGGGTAGCGATTCTAAATGCAATCCAAATGGTTCGAATGATAGTATCTGTCTCTGTCATGCTAAACAGATAAGGCAAAGACCGAGACATGAGATTCCATGTCGGATGCAACTGAATTGATTTAGAATCGCTACCCAATACGGCTGGTTTTTTTGAAGTGAAAACTTCTATAGGCGCGCTATAGACAGAATTTTCGTGGGCTGTGAAATGGATTCATCAATCGTCACGCTTGGATATGATAATGGATCGGATCGGATCGGATATGAAATCTTCAGGTAAACTCGGTAAAAACGGCCAGGTAGATACCAGGGTAACAGGAACAGTAAAGAGTTTCGATTAACTACCTCCAACAGCCCAGCGTTTATCTCCAGATACCAGGACAACAGAAATATAAAAGAGTTGCGTTTGCCCCTAGGTACCAGTACCAGGGCAACAGAAACAGTAAAGAGTTGCAATATTCTGTATACGTTGCAATATTCTGTATTCTGTATTACGTTGATATAAAACTAGATGGCGCAACCATCAATGTAGCTGGCAGTGTTGAAATTATGCGAATGTACATTGTACATAGACCTACGATGGTTTAACAAATAATTAGTCATTCAATTAAAAGTGAAAACATTGGAGTCACAAGTTTTCACTTCTATTGGCAGTTCCTATGACTGCCAATTTTTTTTTTAAATGATGAAGGTAGCAGTTAAAATGCTTTAAAAGTAGTTATAATTTATGTCTGTGTTTTTTCAAGTTGTTATATTGTAACTCGCATCTCTCCTGGTTTCTTTTTGTAAACAGCTTCATTTGTTTTTTCACTTGATGTGATACCACTTCAATTTATTTGCACCAGGTTCAAAATGTTCTGACATCACAATCTTCCCATGTTGTACTTTTTGACTTATTAATACATACATTGACTAAATATTTATTTGAATAAGTGACTAGCTAAAAAAGAGACCTATACATAGGACTGTGATAAAGAATATGAGTGACTTAAGATCCATGAGTTCCATCTACGCCATTGATTTTTTTTACTACAGAAAGGGTCCCCTTAAACCTACACCCGTGTCACAAGTCCCGGGATCTACTCGGGATTTCTCTCTCTGCCACACGATGGACCCGGTACCCTTACGGTGAATCCATGGAATGCTAGTAGTAGAATAGTCTCAGATAGTATGATTAAATATTGCAGGATGCATTCTGGGTGGAGAAACGAGAGCTCACCATGTACGAGAGGCCACCAAGTGGCAGTTCCATGTTACTAGGAGCGGTCGAGGCCTGGAAAACTAAAATGGAAGGGTACTTGGAAGATATGAAATGGCTTTTGAGCTTGGAATATCACAAGTAAGCTAAATATCAGGTTTAAGACAATTTGTTTCTCATAAAAAAATACATTTTCACTTACATGAGAAATGGCTACATATTTACAAAAGTATATTTTACATCATATGTGCAAATTCTATCTACTACAAAATCAGAGGGTAGTTATTAGAATAAATAGTTGTATGACGAGGCCGGCGCGGGCACTGGCCAGCGCGGTGGAACAAAAGACTCGGCGCAGGTAAAATAACCACTATGATAAATTACAAATATGAAAGACTTAAGCATTCAAGTGTTATGTATTGCAATGCTTGAAAATTTTAGACCTTGTAACACATCATAACATATTATTTTGTTTTACATATTTTTCTGTTCCAGAAAATCTTTTGATTCGTAAGGCATCTATTTAATATTATAATAGTTAGGGTGTTAGTGCAACTAAATATCTAAATAAATACAAGATAATTTCCCACTTGAAAATTAAAAAAATAAAATTGTGCATCTCATCAGGACACCCAACAGAAGTGATATCTTAAACTAATTTAAATTTAACTATAATATTGAAATCGAAACACTGAGTAGAACAGGGAAGCGTTAGTCCGATATACGGCTAGTGCTGTGGGTTAGAGTGAAAAAGGAAGAGTCATCGATATAAATCAATGGATGTGCCCTGAGTAGCTTGAAATTGTTAACAAATTGCGTCTCTGGGTGTTGTGTGTGTGGTTTACAACTACCAATCTACTTGACCCCTAGAAACGCTTGCGTCGCCGCATGTTATGTTGCGGTTCTACTTATGTTGGTTGTTGTCAACGAATAGCGATAGATATAAACGTACGGACGTAAAACTGGAAGAGTGAGCTCACTCTTCCCAACGACAACATAATTCCGTGCGCCCGAAGTTTGGGAGGATACATCCATTGATTTATATCTATGGGAAGAGTCTACCTTCCGCTGCCATATGAGAGAAAGGGAAGCTAGACAGACTGGTGCCGTAACGCGTTACGTAACAAAGCGGTTTATCATCATGTGTATTATTTGTATGCTCTTTTTGAAGTGAGAACTTCTTTTGGCGCTCCACACACAGATTTTTCGTGGGCTGTCAATGAAGCTCAGCGATCGGGTGAACTCAGAACCGCCGAGTGTGCCAGAGCGAGAGAGATAGTCATCTGCTGCGGTCTATCAGCTGTCACTGTCGTGTCGCCATGTTTACTATATTTATTCAATTTCTCAGAAACAGGAATACATAATATGTAACTAGCAGTGCCTCGCGGTTTTACCCGCGTAGTTCCCGTTATCTTGCCGTAATATGCGATAAAAAGTCAGACTGTATTCTACTTGTATTCCAAATTGCAGCCCGATCCGTTTATATTTTACGACGTGATTGAATTAGGATGGATGGATGGATTTGTTTTTAGGGTTCCGTACCCAAAGGGTAAAAATGGAACCCTATTACAGAGACTTCGCTGTCCGTCCGTTTGTCACCAGACTGTATCTCAAGAACGGTGATAGCTAGACAGTTGAAATTTTCACAGATGATGTATTTCTATAGTTGCTATAACAATGAATACTAAAAATAAAATAAAATAAATATTTAAGGGGTGCTCCCATACAACAAGCTAGATTTTTTTTACCGTTTCTTGCTCGATTAGTCCTTCCCAAGCAAACTAGATGGCGGCAGTAGTAAAAATAAAACGCACTATCGACGTCGTCGTAAGGTCACAAGGTAAAATCAAATTTTTAATAAATCTTTTGGATGACAGCCTGTATGAGTAAATTGTAGTCTATGTATACGGAATTCGGAATTCGGAATAAAGCCAAAGGTTTTCGCCGTTTATATGCTAGGTACGGAACACTTCGCGCGGGAGTCCCACTCGCACTTGGCCAGATTTTTTTTAAATTGACTGTGTACATTTACGAATAACAAACTCGTGTAAATTGTACATTTATGAATAAAGTACTTTGACTGCCCTAAAAGTG
This sequence comes from Ectropis crepuscularia, assembly GCA_963693475.1. Lineage (NCBI taxonomy): Eukaryota > Metazoa > Arthropoda > Insecta > Lepidoptera > Geometridae > Ectropis > Ectropis crepuscularia. The sequence goes on from OY856358.1 coordinate 24,329,225, forward strand.
CGCTTATACGGGCGACTAAAATTGCTCAATTCCAGTCAATACTCGTCAACTATGACGTCACGACTACATCAAGCAATTTACGGCAACGGCAACAAGCATCAATACTGCGCAATACAATATTGAGCGATATCGCGCAACTTCATCAACTAGGCAATACTGTCCTACACGAGCATTTCAGTATTCGCTCGCTATGGACGACATTGTTCTTGCTGCGGCGGCTTGTAGCGCCACCCGACCTCTCGCTCTCCCCGCGGAAGCAAGACGGCAAGCCGCAAAACAAACAAGTGCGAATGAGATATATACAAAAATTGCTAGGAATTTCCAAGCCCATTGGATATTCGTCAATTCGTATCGGCGACATTGAGCGGTATGAACTATCTGGAGCAATTAGAAGCAATATCGCCGAAATAATTGTCGCAATTTATTGAAGTCGCGTTTAATTGCTCCATTAATTGCTCCAGATCGGTCCATTCGTGTCGCCGAGCAATTATTGCCCTCGTGTAAGCGCACCTTAAGAAGTTATAACTGGTGTGCTTTCACACCGTTTCAGGTTCTGGAGCACAGTGTTGTACCACCAGCAATGTATGGATGCCCTGGTCTCGTTCCTCCAAGAGTCCAGTCCTCCGTATCTGCCTCAGCACGAGAGCCGCGACGTGACGCGGCTATACGAGGACGTCAGGAGACTGGTGCTCGTCGTGTTCAGTCGACTCGTCACCAATAAAGAGTCTAAGGTATCATCAACAATCTTACTAAAACTCTCGTCACACAGAGGCGGGAAGTGCGGGAAAGCGATCGTGATCCGGGACGGGATTTTTGTGTTATATTCGAATTTGTATGCAACCTGACACGTAAGAAGCGGGCGCGATCCGGCCGCGCCGGTGTGTCAGTTCATTCGAATATTACAAAAAAGTCCCGTCCCGGATCGCGATCGCTTTCCCGCACTGCCCGCGTCTGTGTGACGAGAGCTTTATAGACATTTTTTGTCAATTCTTTTTGGGGGCTACGCTATTTACGCTAAGAAATTACAGGTAAATGAGACAATCCTATTTTTTACCAAAAAAGGCCGATTTCATCATCATCATCATGATGATGATGATGAAATCGGCCTTTTAATGAGACAATCCTATTTTTTACCAAAAAAGGCCGATTTAATAAAAATAAAATAATAATTGCACAAAACAGAAATTTTGAAAGAGATTTCTAGCACCTAAAACTGGACCGTAATGAAATTCCATACCGTACCACTGCTGGCTGCTTGCTGGCGTGTTGTCGAAACAGGCGCCACCGCCGTCTTCATACCAAAAATATTGGTACAATACATAATTAAGTACCATATTAAGTTACGGCTGGTCTAGTCGGGAGAACGGCGACTGCCGATCCTTAGCCCCCAGGTTCAAATCCCACGCGCACCACTGTCTTTTCTGAGTCATGTGCGTAATGCCGCCAACTTAAAACGGTGAAGGAAAACATCGGGAGGATACCGACATTTACCTAGAATTTTTCGAGGTCAAGTGTCATTCACGAACCCGCACTAGGGCAGTGTAACCACACTGCCCTAGTGCCCTAGTAGATCAACCGATCATGGCATTGGCTCTCTGCTTGCGAAACAAGACCCCGAGTCTCAGCTGTGGGAACATTTTGTGGGCTGCTTATATCATCATCATAGCTGATTATGACGATGATATTATATACATAATAATCATAATCAGCTTACATTCGTGCTGAACCTCTTGCATCTTCAATAATACACCTGATTGTCGGCTCCTACAACCGCCATCAGCTGCCTTTCGTAAATCGTCACTCTATCTTGTCTCAGGGCTGATGATGATTGATTTCAAAACATTGTACATATGTATACAGACAAGTCATGTAAGCAGACGATACTTAGGCCTAACAAGAATACAAATGAACTGAACTGAATGATGATGAGCATTTTTAGTGAGAGCAAGTTTAATCGATAAATGCCAATCTTTTGCAGTCCCAATGGATGACCAAAGAATACATGGCCGGAGTGCTATATGACAAGTTTATATTCACGATACCGATAATATGGGACATCTGCGCAACGTATGGCCTGGACAACCCTAGGCACGTGTCGCGACTGCTGGACGGCGTGTTCGCGATACAGCCGCAGTACGAGAGCGACGCAGTCGCGGCCGTCGCTTTTGTACAAGAGGTATTGTATGCTTAACTTGTCTACTAATCAGAATGATGTTAAACTAGTAATTATATCGGCATGTGACGATGCACAGCATCTATAGTGAGATTGCGCTGTTCTTCTTTCTGGCAACACACAGGAAATACGTCACACTTCTGGTAACTTTAGTCTATGAAAATGGCATGATGCTACCTGATTTCCGGTTCTGGTCACCTGAGCTCGAGCTAAGGCGATGTACCCTCATAGCGTCGTATTCTTTCGTTGAAGCAACAACTCAAGCCGAAACTCTCACCGATTCTGAGAAAATTTCGGTAATTCGAATAGTTTAATCTGATTATGGTCATTTATTTGTCTAGTGTGTCGCGCGAGTGCTATACTAAAGTGAAAATAACTGATCAAGCGTTAAGTGCAATTAGTGATTTCAATTATAGTGATTGAAACGGGTACCTAGTGGTACCGGTAAGAAATAGATTGTCCTCGCCCGCCTTGGAAGTGGGTTCTCGAGGATGAGCGAGTGTCACACACTCCCTAACGGCAGGCTTCGTCCGAGGACAAGTCGTGGCCGGAGTAAACGGCAGGGTTTATCGTACGATGAACCACCGCCGCGTGGTCACAAGTGGCTGGCTTCATCAAACTACTATGAAAGAGCAGAGGTAAAGAAGAGAAGCAGGCAAGTAAGATGCACAGCGGTTTTTTGTAAATTTCTTGATGAAGTACGAGCGATTCCGGAGTTTTTGTGGATTAGTGAACGGATGGTGCCTGCTATCTTTTCTGAACAGTAACTTTTTCTACCACAAAGTCCGAGATCGTTTGTGCTATGGAACAGACCAGACAACAATCGAGACATTCTTTCGAAACTCGATGTAGGTTTTACTGGACTGAACCGCCTACAAAATCTGAAATAATTTGAGAGAATAATAAATAATAAATCTTTCTCGATGTCGGGTACACCTATGACCAAAGTCTTTTTTCAAAAACTTTTGCTACCCCCAGTTTTATCAACATCGAATTTAACGACCGACTTTGTCAACTTTTAAAGGCTAGAGATTGCCTAGATTCTAAGAAAAAGGCGTTAGTAAGAATGTATAATGCCTCTCTAACACTTAATAATATTTTCAACACTGTTTACCGATTAATCCTTACTTCAAAGTTTCACAAAACTAGCGAGGAAGTTGTAAATGTCGTTTGCGGAAAACGAGCCGATTGCAATGAAATTCGTCAAGAGTGAATCCTGATGGAAATCACCATCAAAACTCTTCAGGAAGGTTTGCATAAAATCTCAGCATCCTTTCATTTTAGAATTTTTACAATATTTTACAACAGTGTCACACAACGTATGTGTATTTAGACTGTGTTCACAACTGTTAAGCTTCACATCAAAGTATTTCAAAATTTGTGAGGAAGTCGTGCAGACTATTTGCGGAAAACTGTTGCTGAAAATGATATGCTTATAAATATCCTGATAGAAATTACCACCAAAACCCTTTGAGAAAATCTGCGTAAAATTCCCCCGAGTACTAAGCATCTTGTCAATGACAGACTTACTTGAAAAACGTAGGTAGTATTGACGGGCGGATTTGGCTGTGGTTTAGCCGAAAACAAGGACCTAAGAAGTTCCGGTCAAGGCCCAAGACTTAAATTTACTGCTTTTCTTGACAAAAACAGTTCTTCACTTCAAAACCCTGACACAGCGCGCCCCAAAACCGTTGAGCGCGACTTATAACTTCCCTGTCAAGAACGCTGCAAAGGACGGAGAATCCGTCAGGAAAGAAAGGGCATGACCGCAAATGAATAGCATATCCTCACACGGAATTCTGAAGGAGGCTGTCTCTGAGCGTATCGGTGACAGTGGCAGACGCCTCGGGCTCCGTAGGCCCTACTGCAGGCGTCTACCATTTACCTCCAAGCCTGTGCTTGTATAACCCCACACACAATTTTCAAGGAGGCTGCCCTCTCGATCTTATCAGAGGCAGTGGCTCCGGGCTCCGTAGGCCCCTCAGCAAGCGTTAAATGCTATTATCTCCAAGCCTGTGCTTGTTCAACTAATTATGCCACTGGATCACTCATGGCAGAGGCCCACCGGAAGTTTCTTCGGCTGATACACAAGCACGAGGTTCTGCAAATGACCAGCTTTCCATTCGGACTGTCATATGCGCCAAAAGCACTTCGCCGCTCTCTCAAATCGGACGGCGCCGTTTCTTCGGAACAGAGGTATGTGGGTACTGTGTGTGTAGTGGGTCTATAAACTATGAGAAATCGGTCCTGCGACCATCTCGATTCCTGAAATCCGAATACCTCGATCTGGTTTTTTAGGACACGTGTCAAAATACCAAACCGGTCCCTGTACGGACTATCATACAAAGGTGAAATTATGTGCTGCAAAGGGACAAATCGTCTCTGAAAGAAAGCCAGATTCGGAAGAGCTTTTGAAACACCCCGGCTGCACTGTCGTCACATGCAACAACTGGGGAGGAGGCGCTTAGATCCCAAGCACAAATCTGCCCTGCAGCAGATGCAGATTCCACCAGCAGTAAGAACGAATCTATAATGGTGAATTAATGTAGCCGAACAATCGCTTAGAACAGATTTTGTATCAATCTTGGCCGCCGATGCAGCAGACAACGGTTAAAAGCTCTCTGATATACGGCAGGTGAGACCAGTCTCAACTCCATTAGTGTTGCATAATATCGCACTTCATACACAAATTGAATGTAAGGTAAGGTAAGAATGTCAGGTAATTCTATAGACAGACAAGCAAACGATTGCGGCGTAGGGATGGGAGGAAGCCCGTTGCTCTACAAGACCTAACCTACCAACTGATGCACCTTCTAGAGAGATTGAGTGTAACTCTCTTAGCCACCTGGAGAGTAACCTACCAGGCAGACTAAACTTAGTTGCCGACGGGTTGTCCCGAGGGAAATATATATATCAGAATGGCAATTACTATGGCCAGCTCTAGTTTCAGCGTCTCTGAAGTTCAATGTACATCAACCAAAATTGTGAGCGATTATGTCACCAAAAATCACTCGGACAAAACAGCAGTGTTTCATAATGCGCGTGTATTTCTTCCACCGTATCGGACTCTCCACGTCAGAGAACATCACTTGAAGTCTGCGAAAAATACGCGCCAAGCGCAGGTGCAGCCTTATAATTCAGCACCAATAATAGGACAAGATGTGGAGTACAAAAGATTTTATTGGTGGCGCAACACGATTTTGCCCGTAAGTTTGCCGTTTCAGTTAAGTTAAACGTTTTTAGGGGGGGTCATGTCCTCGGACCGTGCCAGCACACACCGCCGCCGAGTTCTCACAATCTGGCCGAACCCTTATTATTGGTCTGCCCCGCCTATTTTAAGTCCTAGTAGACGTGGATCATCCGCCAACCCGCACTGGGCCAGCGTGGTGGATTATGGCCTTAACTCTCTCCTTGCGAGAGAAGGCACCGAGTCCCAGCTGTGGGAACGTTTAGTGGGCTGTTGATGATGTTGATGATGAGATGTAGATTGTAGAAGTGGACTCTTCCACATATACTTATAGAATTACAGAATGTTGGCGATGAACTAACTTACTAGTCTAGGTCCAACGTAGAATGAAACCTACTTAAGAGCGAGATGGCGAGATTCAACTCCTAAAACTTATGTACCAGCTTATGACCTTTGCATAGAGTAGTGAGCAGCTATTAATTTCAACTATAATTATAAACTCGCGGATCTAAACTCGTTGGGAAGGTATCTAGCACAATTGCTTAGCCAGTCACAACACTCTGATCTGGGTGCTCATTTGCTAAACAAACATGTTTTATGAGGAAAAGTTTTGAAATTTATTTTCTTAATAGATAGAAAGAAAAACTCTTAGCTAGCCTAGATAGCTTGACAAAAGTCTTTTGCGACACAACTTAAGTTGGAACCCAAATGACATGTTCACATAGTGATACAATGATCTATCGTGTATCATTACTCTGTTTGAAGTATCGCATGCATAGTTGTATAATTTTTCAGCATCGGGCACCGGGTCATACACACGTATGTGACTCTATTTGTTTAATGCATGACCTTACTCTTTTTAGAATATCCTCAAAACAGAGAGACGAGACGAACTTCTTAGCATTCCGTGGATTCGCCGTGCGGGTGCCGGGTCCATCGTGTGGCGGAGGGAGAGGTCTCGAATAGACCCAAGACTTGTGTGTTGGGATGGGGATGGGTAAGGCCGTAACATCATGGCCAGTTTTTTGGTTCAAAGACTGACACCGATACATGTGTATTCAATCGGGTTGGGAAACTTTTGGAACATCCCAATTCTGTCAAAGACGTCTGTCCTATTTTGGAATAAGAAAATTTGAATTGAGAAAGATAGACACACAGCTGATGGTAATCATTCCCTTTTCGTGTCAATTTGCCGGTAACTGGGTAATGATAATTTATTCAGATGCCAATATGAAGGCTTCTCGTGGAAGTTTTAGTTTAACGGTAGCGCCTCCTAACTATTTCATCTGAGTGAATACCGAATCATTTGATTCGAGAAATTCCTGGTTTCTAATATATACATGATTTTCAATTATTAATAGTTATAATGCAAAGTTAACATTTTATTCTGTTTGTAAAATGAATTATAACCTAACCTAACTTATTTTTTACTCTTTTCTACACATAGCGTCGTCGTGGTCACCAGGAGCTAATAAACACATCTCTCACTATAGATGCTGTGCATCGTCACATGCCGATATAATAGTCAAGTTTTACATTAAATAAAACTTGTATTATTGAGCAGAGACGATGCACAGCATCCCTTTCAGGCCTCCTGTTGAGTGAGATACTTCTATGAGGGTACATCGCCTTAGCTCGAGCTCAGGTGACCAGAACCGGAAATCAGGTAGCATCATGCCATTTTCATAGACTAAAGTTACCAGAAGTGTGACGTATTTCCTGTGTGTTGCCAGAAAGAAGAACAGCGCAATCTCACTATAGATGCTGTGCATCGTCTCTGCTCAATAATACAAGTTTTATTTAATGTAAAACTTGACTATTATTGAAGTTTATTTGCTGATATGTTGGTCATCGTGAGGGAGTGTGGTATACTGTCCAGCTTGTCAGCGTTGCGTATATTGAAAGAATGTCTCTCTCCTCGCGTGTTGTATGAGTCTAAGTCAGTCCATGGTTTTAAGGAATTCTAATGTTAAACATTATATTTTCACACGGTCCATATTATCCTATCATTAGATTGGATTAAATTACAGCAGTTTATAATAGTGATATAATGATAAAATAGCACTGCCCTGCATATTCCAATCAGTAACAATGTACAACATAAATTATTAAAGTAAAGGTCGTACCCACTTATATGACGCCGTTTCTACCCGAGACGGCTCGCTGTACTGCTGTGTGCTAATTTATGTTGCCAATGTAATCTATATCTTAACGGGCATGCCATAAAGCCCATATTTGAGTGATATTTTATTTGTCGGTTGGGAGCAGATTATAAGTAGGCCTTAAACATGGTTAAAAAGTTAAAATCTCTTTACGCCCGCTATAATTCATACAATTTCATGTTACAGGCTTTCAAATACATAATCCTACAAGTAAACAAAGATTACGACAGCGTGGAACCACCGAACCTTCCGGAGACCTTCAAAGGATTCACGGAGATCAGACGTCCGTCGTCGAGCAAGGCTCACGACAAACTAACGTTCGAGGGGCTAAGAGACATAGTTATACACTTACTGGACACGGCGATCACTCTCAGGGTATTCGTCGAGGTCTACCCAAAGGCTGTTAGGATATTTAGGAAAACGAATTTTGTAATTAGGTGAGTCCATAGACAAATTAACTTTATTATAATTTCTAATTTACCTGTGCCTTTGCCCGAGTACTATATAATGTATTACTGCCGTTATGAAGATCTATTCTTTGCGTGTAGGATATGCATTAAATTCATACCCGTGCCATACGGGCCATACCCTTCCGCCTTCCGCCCCAGGATACATTCTGGTTATGTGGCACTTGATACCACGAGTGGTGCTCCTACTGATTACAACCTCCACAGGATTTTGCCACACCATTGCCACATATGGCGTACACGTATTTCACAATGTAAAAATGACAAAGAGATACAGTAGTAAGTTTCGAGTGACATCACGTCATTGTACAATTTTCTGCAAAGACGTGACATCCCTCGGTCCGAAATTTTTGAAGTGAAAACTTCTTTTGACGCACCCCACATGCAGATTATCCGTGAGCTGTAAATTGAACTCAAGCGTCGCGTTCGTAAATAATAGAAATCTTCGGGTAAGCTCGGATGATCTAAATGGTCAAGGTCATGGCCACGCCTCCGATTTCACCCGTGTAGTTTATTTAGGGGGTGATTGGCCCCTTAGATTGGTCTGTCTTATTGGAAAAAGCTTTAAAATAGTTGTCTGACGAACATATTTACAAATGGAGTATGAGAATTTAAGTGAAGTTAGGTTATTATTTCGGAGTTGTTAAGCAAAACGGCCAACGGAAAGTGTCTGGGAGTATTGGGACCTTGTTTTTAAGGATATTGCCTACAACATACGTGAAAATCACTAGTTAGAAAGTACGTGAAATAAGTAATGTTTGTATGTACCTTCATTACCCCATATCTCAAAATTGGCTCTCTAAGCAAGTTAGCGAGTAAGCATGTGTTCTTAGTACTTACTAACTCTACTCAATCGTCCACATTTCATTCATCAGAAAATAGGTGACGTCTGTCAGCTCTGGGATCTTACTCTATTAGGCTTAGTTCGGATATTCAAAGCTCAAAATTTGCATGTAGCGACTTCAGACAATTATGTAACTAAATTTACCCTAAATCTCTCTTACAAATCACAATCATCTCTTACCTAAGACTACTCTGTATCAAACTATTTCCTGTGAATAAATGAATGTATTACTCCAATAGGATACCGGACTGGGTCAAAAATACACCATCCTAATTAGTCCGTCAGCTAGGTCATGGAAAAATATTGGACACGTATTTTTTGTTTTTTCATAATCTTAAAAATCGTCAAAAGATATAGACCATCAAACTTCGAGAGTGGGGGGTCGCGACGTCACTTGTGAGTAAAAATCGTACTCACAAGTGACGTCACACGAAACTTCGAAGCGTATCTTCGTCATTTTTTGTTTGTGAAACAAAAGAAAAAATACGTGTACAATATTTTTTGGCAATCTAACTAACGGGCTACTTAGTTTTTTTGAGGATTGTACCCTATTGCAATATTATTTTTGTAACGTAGACAATTTCTCCAGTATAGTCCAGCTGTACGAATACGGTGTAACGCAGCTGTATGAGAAGCTGTCGGAGACGGGGGACGAGACCAGCGTCGCGTGCACGGAGGTGGAGCGGTACATCGACGCGGCGCGGGAGGAGCTTATCGACGTGTTCAGAGAGATACTCGCCGCTTACAAGAGCGCTGTGTTCAGCGGAGAGTGAGTATACACCAAAGAGTTTACATATAGATAGATAAACTCTTTATTGCACCTATTTAGAACACAAAAAACAAAAATATAAGTACAAAAATTAAAAAAAAAACAAAGTAGCAATTGGCGACCTTATCGACAAGAGCGATCTCTTCCAGGCAACCGCAGAATGCAAAAGGATAATTGAATATTAAGAAGACGGGGAAGTAAAAATAATGAGTGGAAGATACCTTATAATTCTATATTTTTTAAAGTTAACTACAATACTAATAAAATATAAATAACCTACAATACTTTTAAAATATACTACATACACCTACAAAATAATAACTATACATCCGAGTACATAAATACGAATATAATATATAATAATACATGAACAAAATCATGTTTTACTAATGGAGATTTATAAACGATTGATATGATCTGTTTTACCATTTTTTTTAAAACGGCAAGCGACGCAACACATATACTACGTATAGAGTTAGTACAAACGCTTTACACCGAAATCTCGGGTCTGATCGCTCTTGTGGAAGTGTCATACTTTTGTCGCGGCACATCACTATGTCGCCATAGCTGACATACACCTCATCTGCTTCCAGCTGGTACAAAGAAACCTTGCGGAAAAACCTGATGTATTTACTTATTCTTTATCTAAGGTAGATACTATACACCCATTATTACATAGTCTATTAAATCATACAGTCGTTCAACGAAGCCGTCTAGACGGGGCAATCGTGCGTCCCGTGCGTCGTGCGTGCGTAGGGGCGTACGGGGTGAGACGCAAGAAGCGCGCTCCTGCTATTTCCAACATTACAATGTTGGTATTTCGTGACCCGTGTCTCTAGACATCATTGGCGTTTCTTCCAAGATCGAAGGCGATGAACTGACTGGTAGTCTTTCTTTATACTGTGGTAATAGTTACCGTTATCAGTTATTAGGACCGGTTGTTGTGGAAATCTAGGGGGGAGGCCAATGTTCAGCAGTGGACGTCTTGCGGCTGATAAAGTATTAGTTACAGGGTGGCTCTTGCTTACATGCATGAGCAGCCCACTTAATGTTCCCATTGCTGGGACTCGGGGCCTTCCCTCGCAAGGAGATTCATAATCCACCACGCGGGCCGCACTGGTTCGTGAATGACGGATGATCTCGAAAGATTCTTGGAACATGGCCAGTTGGACATAATGTTTTCATTCAATGGGTTAATTTAGTGCCCGTTTCGAGTGGATAAGCATGCTTTTGGTTCTAATAATCTTAAATAGTTGAAGACCCCAATGTTAGGATTGATCATTCCAGAGGCAGCATCCAGAGTCACGTGGAGGATTACCTGGCAGTTCTCCTGGAGGGTCTCTCGGAGAAGCTCCTCATCAAGGACTACCACTCGTGCTACCCCGTCAACGAAGACCTGGACATGCTGCGGCAGACATACCCTGACATGTATCCTTTCACTACCACACCTTCGTCACCCGATAGTTAAAATCTTAGTGTTTGCGAATCGTGTCAAGTCATGTAACAATCTGTTGTATTCGATCTGTTGTAATGAGTTGTTTGCAACTGATCTGCATGATCTAATACCATATTGCCCTTTCTTTTATCGGACTTCTCGTAGCTCGAAGGAGCAGTACCGTTTCATGGTTGATATTCCAAAGACACAGCCGACGAAGTTTGACTCTACTTTTGTGATAAAAACGTCTAGGCTGTGGAATGAGTTGCTTGAGTGGGTTTTTCTCGATAGTTATAATCTTGGTGTCTTCAAATCGAGAGTGAATCTGTTTTTTCTAGGTAAACACGCTCCATCGTAGACCGTAGACTTAACATCAGGCGAGATGGCGGTCAAGTGTTAACCTATAAAAGTTAAAAAAAACTTCTTCTCTTTGTTCCTCTTGCTAAGAAGTCTTTACTTCATACATCTATGCATGAAGTTAGACATTGATAATATCTTCAACTCTTTGAATAATTCTTAACCAAACTACAGTGACACCGTTAAGACTGACTTCATTCTCCAAGCAATATATTCAAACCTCGACGAACCTGTACCAGAACCATCAACAAACGGCCACATAGAAACCAATGACAACCCGGCAACCAACGACTACCTAGCAACGAGTAACAACCAACCCGCAACAGATATACCGGATCACATAAAGGAAGAGTCTTTGATAAGCGAAGTGAAGGATATATTACCACATCTAGGAGACGGATTTATATTGAAATGTTTGCAGCATTACGGATTTAATTCGGAAAGAGTTATTAATAGTATATTAGAAGACAATTTAGCACAACCTTTAAGAGGTGAGTAAGATTATTAGTTTTTAGTATTGCTATGAATGGAGCACCAACGTGACTTTGGGTCCTGTATCTAATATATCCAATGTGTTCCAATTTCTAATAGGAGAACAAATGATCAGGTATCGAGTAGGTTGCTATAAGTAAGTAGTAAGTACTTGTCCATAACATTGCATTGCCAAGCAATATTTTGCAATTCAATAGCCAGTAGCGGCCAATTGACCAACTACCATAGGTCCCTTGAAGTATATGTATTCTGTAGATGTTTTCACATGAGAAAGATAACTTTGTTACGACAATTTTTGATAGATAGCGCCTGTCTCACTTAATATGTCTTGAAGATTTTTTTATATCTAAGGTATAATGTAACTTTCTGTGCGATAATAAATTATTCTTGTTCTTAAAGATCCTTATTCAAAAATAGTTCTCAATTTCGAAAAAGGTGGCGCCAGTGTTTCATTTTGTATAGTAATTAACAAAATGAAACATTGGCGCCACCTTTGGCGTGATTGTGAACTTTATTTGACAGGTATATTTGCTAACTACAAACGCGTCATTGTGTTTTGGTTTTTGGTGCTACTGGTTATGCTTTTGAATCTCCATTTGCGCTTAAGCATGCCAAAGTCTTCACAGATATCAACAAGAAATAACATATCGTTCTCCTGAAATGGAATTTTCTAAGTGATTGTTAAAAGCAAAATAAATATTAGCTGGGGCAGTAGTACCAAAAATTTACTACCGCTACCTAATACGTAGTTTCGACCTATTTTATTTTCTCCTGAAAATCACTTATCATAGTTCAGTAAACCATGTTGTTCTATAACAGTTTGAATCCCACTTCTGTCTTAGGACTTTCAATAACTCAAATAACATGAAATTAAAACAATTCCAGGTCTAGACCAATCCCTGCCAATAATCCCCCCGGACCCGCTCGACCAGAAGTTCCTGGAGACGGGAGTCGAGCGACTGAACGTGTTCGACGGCGACCGGTTCGACATCATGACAAGAGATGACGTAGACGTGGCTAACATGCACGCCGGGAAACGGAAGGACAAGTACCGCGACATGAAGGACTTGCTTGACGACAAGAGCGACGTCAAGAAGCTGGGAGATATTTATAGCAAATATAAGTAAGTGCATTTTAATTTGTATTGAATAAATTCCATTTTTCCGTAATAGGAATCTTTGAAATCACCGGTCGGCTAAAATTGGCCGCTCCCCGACTGCACTAAGCGGCGTCCGGTTGCCGCCGTGTGTCTACCTGTTCCGTGTGACTCATCGGTTGATGTTCATACGAGGGTCAAACTGAAAGTTCTTAGAACTGGCCACTTATAAACAATATAATAAAAAAATAATTCTATAATTTGAAAATAGAACTCTTTGCCAATATTACTGAGTATATACTTCATTCATTTGTCATTTGTTTTACGATTTGGCGGCAAATTGAAAATTGTCTGTGTCACGTCAACATGAATTTAACACGAGAAAATTTTCGTGCAATGATTTTTTATGACTTTCGATGTCATTTAAGTCAACAAGAAAGTTATGATAGACTACGATTGGCCTTTCACGATGAAGCCCCATCTCGTGCGACTGTTTACAACTGGTTTAATGAGTTTAAACGTGGTCGCACTAATCTCACTGATGATTTACGTGAGGGACGGCCTTCTACGGCGACGACTGAAGATAACATCTGTGTTGTGCGGCGTATGATAGAGACTGACAAAAGAGTGACCTATCAGCAGATTCGGACAAGCTTAGGCATCGGTATGAGTCAAGTGCACAAAATCCTACACGAACATTTAGCGGTCAGGAAGCTTTGCGCCCGGTGGATACCTCATAATTTGACTGAGGCTCAAAAACTCCATCGTGTGGATTGGTGCCGTAAAATGATTGAAAGATTTAACGGAGGTGACTCAAATGCTGTGTTCGACATACTAACAGGTGACGAAAGCTGGATTTACTGTTATGATCCTGAAACCAAAAGACAATCTGCTCAGTGGGTGTTTCCTTTCGAGGAGTTGCCAACTAAAGTGAAGAGAGATCGAAGTGCGGGGAAAAAAATGGTGGCCTCGTTCTTTGGAAGGATAGGTCATTTCGCAACAATTGTGTTAGAGGATCAAAAAACAGTTTCTGCAGAATGGTACACTACCAATTGTTTGCCACTTGTCTTGGAAAAAGTTCGAGAGAAACGACCTCGCAGTAGGATCCTCCTTCACCACGACAACGCCTCATCGCACACCGCCAAGCGAACGATCGACTATTTGGCGACATCAAACGTTGAATTACTGGGTCACCCGCCGTATAGCCCCGACCTCGCGCCTTGTGATTTTTATTTATTTTCAAAAATTAAAGAAAAACTTAAAGGAAAGCGGTTTATGAATGCTGAAGAAGCGGTGGCTGCGTATCGCGATGCCATTGAAGAGACCTCTAAGGACGAGTGGGCAAAGTGCTTTTCCCAGTGGTTCCATCGCATGCAGCGGTGTATTGACGTGAATGGACAATATTTTGAAAAGATATAATAAAACTAATAACTGGCTAATGTAATCAGTTTTTGATTTTCTAAGAACTTTCAGTTTGACCCTCGTACTAAAATAGTTTATAAACATCTGAAAATAAGGTCTAATGTCAAACAGAACAACTCGGTGCCCGGGTACTGCTTGGTATTTTACGGGATAAAAGCGACCGGTTCGACATCATGACGCGCGATGACGTCGACGTGGCCAACATGCACGCCGGCAAACGGCCTTACGGAATGGCAGAATAACTGGCAAAGGATTTCTAAAATTGCTAGGATTTCTATGAATTCTCGTAAAGAGACATCTGTTTGATTCCAGTTTGGTGTGCGACGAGGTGGCGATGTACTCGGACGAGTACGACGACACGTACGACTCGGAGGGAGTGACGCCCTCCGCCGACACGGCGGCCGACGAGCGCCGGCCGTTCGTCACTCCGCGCGTACTCAACACCAGGCCTGAGGTGAGTTAACACTCAGTAGTGGGAGAGGTAGTATGTAACGAGGTAGCGATGTACTCGGACGAGTGGAGGTGCAATTGCACCTCCCAACGTTCGTAGAGAAGTTCCCTGTGTTATCGAAAAAATGAAATAACTCTGATCTCTCTCTGGTCAGAAATAGTAGTCATTAAAAATAAAAAAAAATTAAACGAAAGACAACATTTAAAAATGAATACGAGAAACATGGTTTCAGAATTTCAGATGTAGTCCAAAATTGAATGCTGACACAACAAAAAGAAAATTATGGTCGTAACGCGCCATATATGTAGTCTATGTTTCCTTTATATGACGAAGCGCAGTGCGACAAATGTATCTGTGACGGTGACTAAAGCCGTTGCTGTCGCATTCAACTGTTATTTAAAATTCAAGTTGTTACTGTAAAAATGTGTGAAGAACGTTTAAACTCGTAACTCCTAAGCATCATACCCTCTTCCCAGGAATCATCATCAGAAGAAGAGCCGGAGTCAGCGCCTAGCAGTTCCAACGTACCCAGCGCCGGCGTCGACAGGAACCGGATGGACTTCTGCAGGAACCCCGAGGAGATGCGCGCGCGCAGGGAGGCCAACCTGGCCAGGGGCAGGGGGAGGGGGAACCGCCCGCCGCAGCCCAGGTCAGATTATTGCATTATCAGATAAATAGCTAAATGTTCCCACTGCCGGGACTCCGGGCAGTGCATCATCACTCGCTCAAGATCAAGGTCGCGCAGTTTTAGCCTACAGCTAGACCGTTCCTCCCAGGGAACAAGTGCCAGTCGGTTGTCGGACGCACGGCTGAGCGCTCGCGCAACTCGTAGCGCCGCGCTAGACAGGTACAGAGTTACGCGTTAGAAAGAGCGCAAATGTTTATTTGAAAATCGCGACAGGTATTGCGATCTGTAAGGTGTAAGGGGGTAAGGTGTGGGGTGTAAGGGGGAAGGGGGTGTAAGGGGGAAGCACTAAACATCTAGCTTCCCCAAATGTCAACCTCTCCTGCGCGTGGTACACCCTGCTGCCAACTAACGAGGCTCTGACGACCGAACCAATGGCGGTATAACCATTTAAAAGCCAGTCCTAAATTGACCAGACCGGTGACGGGCAGCGGCGTCA
The DNA here is from genome assembly GCA_963693475.1 of Ectropis crepuscularia. NCBI lineage: Eukaryota > Metazoa > Arthropoda > Insecta > Lepidoptera > Geometridae > Ectropis > Ectropis crepuscularia. The sequence continues at coordinate 24,345,204 of OY856358.1, forward strand.
TCGGTGCAAAGGGCTGGCTCCGCGGTCACCAACCCGCCTGCCAAGCGTGGTGACTATGGCAAATACCCCCCCTATGAAGAACACAATAAAGAAACGGCCCCTAGTCCCCGGCGGCTCTGCTATTCCAGGCGCTGGTGGCAGCCTTGGTTCCGGTGGAGCATGGGGTGCGAAGAATCCCCGGCAGACGCCCCGCCACCAAACCCAACGACTCGACCTGGCAACGTTTAACGCACGGACTTTGAGGGCTGACGAAAAGATTGTGGAGCTGGAAGAAGAAGTGGACAAGTTGCGCTGGGATATCATAGGGTTATCCGAAGTCCGTAGACAGGGCGAGGACAGGATAACCCTCGAATCCGGCAACTTGTTCTACTACCGGGAGGGAGATCAACAATCCCAAGGGGGTGTCGGGTTTTTAGTCCGCAAGTCTCTCGTCAACAACGTGATAATGATCGAGAGTGTGTCGAGCAGGGTCGTGTACCTTGTACTTAAAATTACTGACCGGTATTCATTGAAGGTCATACAGGTGTACGCACCGACCTCGACACATCCCGACGAAGAGGTTGAGACCATGTATGAGGACATTTCCAAAGCCATACATGTCTCGCCAACACATTTCACGGTTGTGATGGGAGACTTCAACGCGAAACTGGGCAAACGTAGCGGTGATGAGTTGAGAGTGGGACAATTTGGATATGGGCAGAGGAACCCAAGAGGGCAACGTCTAGCTGATTTCTTGGAAAGGGAGAGCCTCTTTATGATGAACTCCTTTTTCAAGAAACAGACACAACGAAAATGGACATGGATTAGCCCAGATGGTTCCACAAAAAATGAGATCGACTTCATTATGACGACTAAACGGCAAATATTCAGCGATGTCTCTGTGATCAGTAGGGTTAAGACCGGCAGCGATCACCGTATTGTAAGAGGCACGCTGAATCTAAACATTAAGTTCGAAAGATCACGTCTAATGAAGTCCACGCTCCGACCAAATTATGCTCAAATCGAAGATCCCGATAACTTTCAACTCGAACTTCAAAATCGCTTCGAAGCCTTAGATGAATGCGTAACGGCGGACGAAATAAACGACAGGCTGGTGGAAACTGTTCAAGCAGTTGGCAGGAAATTTTATAAGAGCCGACGCCAAAATAGAACCCAAAAGCTCTCCGATCATACTCTAAATCTCATGGCAGTTAGGCGAGATATGCGGTTGCAGTCTTCGGTCGACATGACGGTATACAGACGGCTCAATAGACGGATCTCTACTTGTGTGCGACGCGACATACGTTGCTTCAATACTTCGTGTATTGAAGAAGCGATCAAGCGGAACCAAGGCTCGAAAGTGTTCGCAAGAAATCTGTCTCTTGGGCAAAGTCAGCTGGCCAAACTGAAGACCGATAGCGGTAACGTAGTCTCGTCGAAGCCCGAGATTTTGGAGGAGATTGAGAAGTTCTATGAACAGTTATACACCTCTACACAAGCACAACCTGTCGTTAGCATGGCAAAAGACCCCAGAGCCAAGCTGACCCGGCACTTTACCGAAGATATCCCGGAAGTCAGCCTGTATGAGATTAGGATGGCCCTCAAACAACTTAAAAACAACAAAGCACCTGGCGATGACGGAATTACGACTGATCTTCTGAGAGCGGGTGGAAAACCGGTACTTAAAGTCCTCCAGAAGCTGTTCGACTCCGTCATACTTGACGGTAATACGCCAGAAGCGTGGAGCAGAAGTGTGGTGGTGCTCTTCTTCAAAAAAGGTGACAACACCTTGTTGAAGAATTACAGACCCATCTCACTTCTGAGCCACGTTTATAAGTTGTTTTCGAGGGTAATCACGAATCGTCTCGCACGCAGGTTTGACGACTTTCAGCCACCCGAACAAGCCGGTTTCCGAAAAGGCTATAGTACCATAGACCACATACATACGCTCCGGCAGATTATACAGAAAACTGAGGAGTATAATCGGCCACTATGTATAGCGTATGTGGACTATGAGAAAGCCTTCGATTCCATCGAGACCTGGGCAGTGCTTCAGTCTCTCCAGCGATGCCGCATCGACTATCGCTATATCGAAGTGTTGAAGTGTATCTACAGCAAAGCCACAATGTCTGTCCGATTACAGGACCAGTGCACAAAACATATCCAGCTACAGAAAGGCGTGAGACAGGGAGATGTTATATCTCCGAAACTGTTCACTGCTGCGCTGGAAGACGTTTTCAAGCTACTGGACTGGAACGGACATGGCATCAATATCAACGGCGAATGCATCACTCACCTTCGGTTTGCCGACGACATAGTCATTGTGGCGGAGTCGCTGGAGGACCTCGGTGCAATGCTCAGGGACCTCAGTAGAGTATCCCAACAGGTTGGTTTGAGGATGAACATGGACAAGACGAAGGTCATGTCAAATGTGCATGTCTCACCTGTACCGGTTATTGTTGGGAATACCACACTCGAAGTTGTTGACGAATACGTCTACCTGGGTCAAAAGATCCAATTAGGTAGATCCAACTTCGACAAAGAGGTCCAGCGAAGGATCCAACTCGGATGGGCAGCGTTCGGGAAACTTCGACACATCTTTGAGTCCAAAATACCCCAATGCCTAAAGACAAAAGTCTTTAACCAGTGCGTGTTGCCAGTGATGGCTTATGGAACTGAGACGTGGTCCTTAACTGTGGGCCTCATAACAAAGCTCAAAGTCACACAGCGAGCTATGGAGAGAGCTATGCTCGGAGTCTCTTTGCGCGACAGAATCCGTAATGAAGATATTCGCAAAAGAACTAAAGTGGCCGACATAGCTCAACGAGTAAGCAAGCTGAAGTGGCAATGGGCAGGCCACATCGCTCGAAGAACTGACAACCGATGGGGAAGAAAGGTTCTCGAGTGGCGACCACGAACCGGAAGACGCAGTGTTGGACGGCCTCCCACTAGATGGACAGATGACCTCACAAAGGTCGCTGGAAACCGCTGGTTGCAGGTTGCGCGGGACCGTTCGTTGTGGAAATCTAGGGGGGAGGCCTTTGTTCAGCAGTGGACGTCTTGCGGCTGATGATGATGATGATGATTGCGATCTGAATTGAACTTTGTTGTGTCCCAGCAAGAGTCGCTATTTATATAATTGTTTTCGGTAAGTGAGGCTTCTGTACTTGTACTAATATTTATTCAGTGCTCCGGGTCTTCTCTCGCAAGAAGACAGTCAAGACCATATAGGGAGCTTTCAAGTATTATGGAATGCAATTTTTAAAGATTTCACAAATCTCTGGGTGACGAGTGCAGTGCAGTGTTAGGTAATGATTTGGACTCTTCATGTTACAATAGCTGCGTGTCACTGTGCTGTTATGTGGCAGGCATGTTGCTAACCACCAGGCACATGTCCTGCTCGTCTCATCATTGTTACTATATAAAAAAAATATAGATACATGTCGGTTTCCTCACGATATTTTACGTTTTAAGTTAGCGGCATTGCGTACACGATTTCGAAAATAAAGTGGTATGCGTGAGATTAGCTGCAACGATCTTCAAGAAATTTAGTATGGCTTTCGAGGGCAATAACTCGGTCTGGCTAAGTTTCATTTTTAGAAGACGCCGTTTTATCCGTGTTTAAATCGAGCAAAAGTCGGTCATCCATATTCTAGTTTATTATTCCGTCATTTATTTGATATCTCAGATTTAAGTTTTTACAATATTAATATAAGTATGTAAAAAAACAACATAAAAACCTATACCTAGTTTAGTTAGTTTAGTTTAGTTTGACGGGGCTGTTTCCGCACTTAGCCTCTCAAAGTGGGCCATTGTGCGTGGCTCATACTTCCCTATCACTCCAACCATCCCAGGCTATCCCAGAAGGCAAGCAACCTATTCAGGTTGTTGAAGGCCTCCGGGACTGCTGCTGGGGAGTGGAGGAATTCTGCCCGCTGATCCGCCACGCTCCTGCATTCCACAATCACATGCTGTGGCGTTTCTTCTTCCTCCATGCATCCTCTGCACAGAGGGCTATCTGTTACACCTAAATTGAATAAGTGTTTGTTAAGGGGACAGTGGCCCGTCATAGTACCTATGACTTAACGGATCCTATCCCTGCTCAGTCTGATAAGGTTGCGGGCAAGTTTTTTTGTTGCTACCGGAACAGCAATTTTCGTTTGCCTGCAACCTTCAATGTTTCTCCATTCCATTGAATGTGCTTTTTCGGTATTTTCCTGCAGCCATAATTTTATTTGGGCCTGAGGTATAGGCATTAAAGGTTCCGGACCGTATGTTATTGCCTTTGCTCCTCTCTTGGCCAGTTCGTCTGCTGCATCGTTACCTAGTGAGTCGCTGTGTCCTTTAATCCATTGCAGGGTTACTCTGTTCGTCCCTGTTATGGATTGGAGTGCATTGTGACATTCCAGTATAAGGACAGAGGAAAAAAAAAACCTATACCTAGTTTACCATCAGCAGCGGGGAAGGGCCCAAGCTACCGGTGGTTAGGGCTGCAGAGTGAGGAACCTCCTGACGATTGTTTATTCATTATTATTGTATTTTGCCTCGTGGCTTAGTGGGTAGTAACTCTGCCTGCGACGCCGAGGATCGTGGGTTCGATTCCCACCCATTGCAAATATTTGTGTAATGAATTCAAATATTTATACTGTGTCTGGGTGTTTCTATGTAAAATAAGTATGTATTTAAGTAATTATATCAGCTATCTGGCCGCCATAGTACAAGCTTTGCTTAGTTTGGGGTTAGATGGTGTTGTGTGTGAATTGTCCACCAATATTTATTTATTTATTTGCAGGAGCGTCGATGTAGTAGGCAAGCCTAAAGGCCAGGGTCAAGAGAAGGAGGTGCTCGTGAGCCGGGAGAAGAAAGAGAAACATAAATCATCGCGCGGCAACCACAACCGGAGACAGGGCGCGCAGTGGAAACGAAGCCAGGGCATGATGCCGTCATAGGGATCTCCACTGTCATCACATTCACCCATGGACGTATAAAACGTAACATTACTGTGTTCCGGTTTGAAGGGCAATGTTTCCAGAGAAATTACAGGGCTTAGAGATGTAACATCTTAGATCTCTGGGTGACGAGCGCAGTGCAGTGCTAGGTAATAATTTGGACTCTTCATGTTTCAATAGCGCAATTTGCGTGTCGCTGTGCTGTTATGTGGCAGGCATGTTGTTTATCATCAGGCACATGTGCAACTCGTCTCGACACTCTTTATTTAATAAATAAAAAGTCGGACGTAGTGTCGCTAAAACAAAAACTGTGTCCATAGAGTCGGCCACGTAATATGCAATGTGCGCTGTCACATACAGGCTCACACACGCATATTCAAGTCAGTGGGTCATTACACGCGCAAACTTGTGTATATGTGTGCGTGTCAGGCTATCAGTGACAACCTGACAACGTGCAAATGTGGCCGACTCTAGTGACACAGTTTTTGTTTCAGCGAGACTACGTCCAACTTTTTTTATACGTCCATGCATTCACCTAGTTTTTTTTTCATTTTAGTCCAAGGCGGTAAACTAAATGTGAAAACATTACGTGTTCCGGTATAGTCGTTCCGGCTATGCTTCCATTGAAATCACAGGGCATACAGATAAAACATCTTATGTCTCTGGGTGGCGACCGCAGTGCAGTGCTAGGTAATGATTTGCACTCTTCATGTTCCAATAGCTGCGTGTCACTGTGCTGTCATGTGGCAGGTGTGTTGCTTACCATCAGGCACATGTCTTGCTCGTCTCGTCACTACTATACATATTTTTAAAAAAAGTAACGTGGTTGTTACACATATTTTACCTGGCCTAGTGGCTTAGTTGGTAGTAAGTCTGCCTGCGAAGCCGTGGGTCGCAGATTCGATCCCCACCCAGTACAAATATTTGTGTGATGAATACAAATATTTGCACTGTGTCTGGGTGTTCCTATCTATTATAAGTATGTATTTACAACTATATAAGTATTATATCAGCTATCTGGCCGCCAAAGTACAAGCTTTGCTTAGTTTGGGGTCAGATGGTGTTGTGTGAAATGTCCACCAATATTTATTTATTTATTATTCATTTAATACTGCAGCACGGGTAACTCTCGTGTGATATGGTCGGTCCAGTCCGACTTAAGTTTCAACCGCTTTTGGCGGCCTCTTTTTCAAGAAGAGTGCGCTTGCATTGTGGCAAACGGGCAGCAATAGGCAAGGGGACTAAGAAAAACTAATTAGTCCGTCAGTTAGATTTAAAAAAAATGTTGGATATGTATGTTTTCTTTTGTTTCAAGAAAAAAAAAATTACGAAAGATTTTATAGTGCTTGGAAGTTTCGATTGACGTCACGTCTTTATACGATTTTTATGTAACTAGACATGATACCACAACCCCAACTCCGGAAGTTTGATGAGAATCTTTGTCGATTTTTTATAATTTGATAAGACAAAAAAATACATGTCCCTTATGTTTTCAAAATCTTCCTGAGGGACTAATTAGAATGGTATGTTTTTAACCCTGTCATTACCCCTATTACTCGCGCACACTCTCCTCGAAAAAGGCCGCCAAAAGCGGCTGAAACTTAGCTCGGACTGGACCGACCGTATCACACGTGAAGTACCCGTGCATTTATTAAATATATATAAAGAAAACATTATAATAACAACAGTATAATAATAGCCCCTTATTCCATACTGACAATCTGAATTTAATTCATAACAATGTGTGTGGTTATAAAATATATCTTAGTTTAGTTAGTTTTTTGAAATAGGCCTCCCACAAAAATCAAAACATTAATTATCATTAATCAATACCACAGTAAAATACCCCAGTAATTTAAGATTCAGTAAAATACCCCACAGTAATATAATCGTAAAAATCAAAATTGTACAGTTTGAAAAAAAAACAGAAGTGTCACTTCGAGTGACAGTTTTATACAAGTCGTTGAAAATAATTTTAGTAAAAACTAGCTGTGACGTTGTGATATTTAATTGTCATTGAGACGTGTTCAGAATGACAGATATAAGTGACAGATGGGTGAAAAAAACATGTCAAATTATTGACATTGACGTACGCTTACCAAATTTCTTAGAAAATGTAACGGCACTTTAGACGTACGGAGATTGTCTATAGTTCGACATAGAACTTCGGCTACTTTTTAATGTGAAACAAGAGTTGTGAACGTGTCGACTGGCATCGTGGCTTAGTTGGTAGTAAGTCTGCTTTAAAAGCCGAAGGTCGTGGGTTCGATTCCCACACTGTGCAAATATTTGTATGACGAATACAAGTATTTGTTCTGTGTCTGGGTGTTTATATGTATAGCAAGTATGTGTTGTAAAAGTATAATTATATGTATTGTATCAGCTATCTGGATTCCATAGTACAAGTTTTGCTTAGTTTGGGGTCAGATGGTGTGTGAAGTGTCCTTGATTTAATTTATATTTCAATTTTTGGTGACGGCGTACTTAAAATATGATGATTTACTTGATGGAGCAGGAAACGAAAACTAGAGAGCTTGGTTTCACTACTATATTTTTAATGTAATAAAAAATGTAATTTTTCTCATTATTATATTAAAAAATGTCATTATTATTTCCGTAATTAAATTAATTGGTTTACTACACCATTCTGTTAAATTTTGTGCGTACGGCGATGGTAATTTCATTGCTTAAAACGGTACCCAAGCGAAACTAATTGGTGAGCTTTGCTCTGCTGTTTATTCATATTATTAATTTAATTATTTAGTCTGTCTTCTATCGATCGAAATGTTGGCGGACATTTTTCACACAACACTACCTAATCCCAGACTAAGGTATGCTTGTGCTATGGCAAAAAGATACTTGATATGATAGTATGATACTTTTGTGATTGCAAATATAAACTCACTTGCAAGGAAACACCCGCACACACGACAATAGGGTAGCGAACTGGGCCAAAAATTAACCATTGTAATTAGTCTCCGTCCGCTATTTTTTGCTTTATCGAATTATTAAAAATCGACAAAGATGTAGATCATCAAACTTCCACGGTCGTGACGTCACTTGAAAAATTGTACCCACAAGTGACATCACGCGAAACTTCTAAGCACCGTATCTTCGTCATTTTTTTGTGAAACAAACAAAAATACGTTAACAATATTTTTGTTTAATACCTACGTTTACAATATTTTTAGCAATCTAACTGTAGTAATCAGTTTTTTAAAGTTTTTAAAGTTTAAAGTTCGATTCTCGCTCAGGATAAACATTTGTGTGATGAGTTCCCCATTAGGATACAATCCATCACACAAATGTTTATCCTGAGCTGGTATCGAACCCACCCCTCGGCTCACCAAGCATACTCGCCAACAGAGCCATGAGGCCAATAAAATATTTTGTATTGGTTTATACCAAAATGCAGATTTCAGTACTCCTAATGTTAGTTCACATCTTAATGACCTTTTTAATGTAAATGAAGATATATGAATATTTATTTTAAACTTGGTTTATGACCGGCGCTCATCCCGCCATTATTGTACACATTTTAATACCAATCGACGGTGTACTGATTATTATACAGTTGTATTATTAAAAGTGGTATAAATAATTATCATAAATAAACAATTTACTTATTTATTACAGTCAATGGTTTTATTTTAATCGACTTAATTAATGCTGGAAAATTATGTAATATGGCAGCATATGATATTCTAAAAGCGTCTCGCGGTTTTACCAGCGCAGTTCACGTTCTCTTTATTTTTTCGGGATAAAAAGTAGCCTATGTGTTTTTGCTGACTATAATCTAACTGTAGTCCAAATTTCAACCTGATCCGTTCATACGTTATGATGTCATTGAGTAACAAAACATCTAAACTTTATCATTTATAACATTAGTAGGATGCCATGTTGTAGGTAAGTAAGTATTAGGTACTTTTTCAGTAACCTGTAGACATAGAATAGATAACTGTAGGTCCAGAATAATGTTTTACTTAATTTGTGAAATTGTGTAAGTTTTTTCAAGCACACCTAGTAGTTCTAAATATTTATTTTATCTCTATCATTTATTAACAAAACGAATTAATATAAAAAAATGGCAGTCATCGGAACTGCCGAAAGAAGTGAAAACTTAAAACTCCGAATTTGATAGCTCACTTTAGAAACTACGCGGATGAAACCGGAGGGCGTGGCCATGACCATGTCCATCTAGAAATGCTGACGCTTTTCTACATAGCCAATGGGAAATGCTGATGCATTTCTAGCTGGCCAATGGCCCAATGGCCATGGTCCAGAGTTCACCCGAAGATTTCTTATCATTCTCGAGTGTGACGCTAGAATTCAATTCACATCTTAATATTTAATTATTTATTATTTAATCTTAATATTTTTTTGTTTGTGAAACAAAAGAAAAAATATTTGTATCTACATATTTGTAAATATTTTTCTGAATAAGCTAACTGGTGGACTAATTAGTTTTTTAGTGACTTTTTTTTTTTAATAAAGAGTGACGAGACGAGCAGGACATTTGCCTGATGCTAAGCAACATGCCTGCCACATAACTAAGTATGGCTATTGAGTATTATCTTTGATATTTGCATCTTAAAAAAGTCTCGTTACTAAACAAAATACTACGATGACAAAGTAAATACCTATTCAACCAATAACTAGACATTCTAGACAGTACCTACACCCAGGTTGGTACTAGACGTAGCATGGCACGGTAAGAGATATACCAAGCAGTGGGATATTGGAAGCAAGACGAGCAGGTCATTGCCTGATGGTAAGCAATACGCCTACCCTTAACAGCACAGTGACACGTAGCAATTGGAATATTATAAAGAGTCCAAATTATTAATTAATCCACTGCGCTCGTCACCCAGCTATATAACGTATGTTATCTGTGTGTTCACTGGAAACATTGCCGTTCAAATCGGAACCCAGTGATATTTTCACATTACTGTGATTGGCGGTTGAATAACTGGCAAAGGTGTGGCACTTCACAAGGCAGACTGCAAAGTCCTTTCGTTTAAAAATATCAGTGGATAGTGATGTTAGTATAGGTACCTATACAATTCTACTTTACCATATAAATATACGACTACTAACGTTTTGAGACAATGTAGCTGATACAGAACAAAAGGTTTGGATCTCTACATTTCTGTTACCTAAAGGTACCTATCAAGTCCACCAACTCGCACTGGGCCAGCGTGGTGGATTATGGCCTTAACTCTCTCCTTGCGGGAGAAGGCCCCGAGTCCCAGCAGTGGGAACGTTTAGTGGGCTGTTGATGATGATGATGACCTATCAAGTACCCTAGTCTTTCCAACTAAAAGTCTATCACACTTTCTTAATTTAGTCGACTGAATTTAGTCGCTACTGAATTCAGTGAAGTATCTACAATAGCATTCAATAAGCTAGCATACCACATTAAGAGGATTGTTTGCTTCTGGATTCAGTCACTAAATTGTAGCGTTAATTGTGTGGCTAAGTTGTGGCGTTAGTTCATAACTGTTTTACATTAATATTTCTCATTCGTTATGTCACAATAAAGAGTTATCTATCTAAATTTAGCCAAGTATATTAACCCTTTAATCCTACTCACAACGACAAAGCGATGCCGACGCGGCGCGGCGCGGCCGACATTACGCGTCTTCATAGAGCCATAACTCGTTGCGTCTCCGTACGTCCTAAACATTAGATATTCCCGCTGCATCTCTGAATATCGCATAGCAATAAATTTTACAATGAAGCGGTGCCTTGCACGTTTTGAAGTTCGAACGCGCTACAGCTTTTGCTCAAGCCATGGCTCTTGCACAAATTATACAACGCAATAATAGCGATAGGTAGGTATACAGGCGCGCGTTGATACGCCACCTGTCGAAAATTTATCGTACCAAGTCAAATAAAAAAAATTGGCAGCCATAGAAACTGCCGATAAAGGTGAAAACTTATAATGCAGAATTTGCAAGCTTACTTTGGAAACTACGCGGGTGAAACCGGAGGGCGTGGCCATGAGCATGGCCATCCAGATCATCCGAGTTTACCCGAAGATTTCTTATCATTTACGAATGATGTGATTGTGATGATTGAACACAATTCAGAGCCCACGAAAAACCTATAGGAACGTGGTGCGCCTAAATCAGTTATCACGCATTTGTATTTTCGCTCTGAGTCCTCTGAAACCTCCTGAGCCTGAGTATGTGATTTGTTTAACAACTAACCCCGCCCCGCAGGTTTTCCCGCGCAGCTACCGTTCTCGTTATTTTCCTTAGACCCGCGCTTCTACCGCCTAACCAAAAACGCTTTGATGCTTTGATATTGCTGTCTCTTTTCTTCTCGCTTGAAATGAAAGAGACGGCAATGCCAAAGCGTTTTTCGTTAGGCGGTAGATCCCCAGGCCAGTAAAAATAGACGTTGTTTTTGGTCAACTTTGCTATAAATTTCCGATCCAAATTCCATCGGAAAAAGGAAATTTGGATCGGAAATTTATTGCCAAGTTGAATTATATTTTTACTGGCCTGTATTAGTTAAGTAGTATGGTATATTAGGAACACGATTGCAAGGTAAGTCGGTTGACCAGACAGCGCCATTATGGGAACGGTACCATACATCCGCGTCTGACCGAATGACCGCCGACACCTGTTGTCACTTCACTTAAAAGGCTTCGGCGGATATCCGTTTCCGTCAGCATTTTAGGCGCCTACGAAATAATATACCCTGTGATAACTTTCTACATATACCATGCATTACCTACTGTGGGACACTACGTCCAACAGTTTTACTAGTGTAGTGTATGTTCCAGTAATTTTCCCGCGTATGCTATAGCAATTTCATAGTTCCAATTCGATCCGTTCAGCCGTTACTTGATCATTCTGATGTGAATAAACAACAAAATATCGAAATTTAACATTTATAATGTTAGTAGGATATCAGGACGTCTACTCTCTTTCGACGAAAACGTAATTTCGAAAAAAAACTCGCGGATTTTTTACTTTCGGTTCTACTTCGTTTCGTCCGATAGAACATTCTTTGACGTTTAAATGTTCTAAGCCTATACTCTAATTAGAGTAGGCTCAGAAAATTTTAAACGGACAAAACCACGGATCGAAGTAGAATCGGAGTAGGAAAGTCACCAGTTTATTTCGAAATTACGTTTTCGTAGAAAGAGAATAGACGTCCAGACTAAAAACTATACCTATAGACAGAAAACACTTTAGCAGAAAGTGTTTTCTGGTAACACAAATACAAATATTACAGAGAATTACTTATAAACTAGCACCGTAAGTGGCGGCTTTATTGCTAATAGAGTAAACTCCTAGTTACACGGTTTAACACATCTGATGGGGTCGCGTTCTCACAATAAGCCCAGTCAGAACTCTTGAAATATGTGCCTGGTTGCGACAAATATGTACCTACATTTAGAAAGAAGTTAGCTACTTTGTCGACAGGGCGGTGAAAATAAAGACCACCTTAATATTTTGGAAGTAAAGCGTAGAATGACGTCACAGCGCTTGAATAATTCAAGTTGTATTAAACTTTGTCGCCGTCATAAAATAAATAAGTACCTACGTGGCATTAATGTCGACCTAATGACAATGCGCAGCGCATCCATCTTGTGCTGTGGAGACACGGACAGTTACCTGCTTTCAAAGTAGACAGCCGTTTTCCAACCAGACACAAAAATATTCAAAATTGTTTTGATATATTTTTTACCTACTTATAATTATAATATAGGATTAGACTTGACCACCAACATGCGGTCCACGAAGGAACATGCTTACTTACTTAAAATATCTTAAAATTTCAAACCAATACGGCTTCAATATAGTTATTTCTTTATTTTTGCGCTTGAAGAACAATCTCCGTATTCATCACACAAATATTTGTCCTGGGTGGTTCGATGTTCACCCATCTCAGACCTTGAAAGTTTGTTCTGTGCCATATGTCATTCACGAAATATAGCAACATTTTTGATTTAAAAAAACGTTTGGGTTATCAAGATCCAGCACTGTCAGTAGTGTAGCTGTATGTACCTGCGAGTCCGCGTTTTATTATATTACCCGTAATGGCGGCTATTAGGGCGGGCCAGGGATTGAATAACTGCCGGCGCGCGCGCACTGACGTCGCTCAAATTGCGTGCGCGTTCCCCGCGGCTTCTAGGGGTGCGCGGACTCCATACTCGCTAACGGAACCATATCGGTGGCGGGTTTTGTAACGTATAGCATTAAAAGAAAAAAAAGCGTTATGCACTTACAGGCATCTACGCACGCAAAAGGTTATTACGTCTTCTTTTTACTCCTCGTAATAGAAGTGTAATTTTTTTTTTAATAAAGTGTGACGAGACGCTCTGAACATATACCTGATGGTAAGCAACATGCCTTCCACATAACAGCACAGTGACACGCAGCTATTGGAACATGAAGAGTCCAAATCATTACCTATCACTGCACTGCGCTCGTCACCCAGAGATCTAAGATGTTATATCTCTAAGCCCTGTAATTTCTCTGAAAACATTGCCCTTCAAACCGGAACACAGTAATGTTTGCACATTACTGCTTGGCGGTAGAATAACTGGCAGAGGTGTGGTACTTGCCCAGGCGGACTCTGCTAAGAGTCCTACCACTACAAAACTTCAGCCATACTCGTGAAATAGCAACCTATTCTTACCAATAGAATATCTTCAATGTTTACTGAAATGTTTACTAGCTAATTTCAGGGTTTGGGTTTTTCGTGACAGTGTGCGCGCATCGTATAAATTTAGTCAAATCATTTTTTCCTAAAAAGAAAAAAAAAATGAAAAAAACAACATTTCAAAATATCATAGAGGTATGACCAGTCTCGTCTTTCCCATAGATTGGCGCAAACGCTTCTCTGATAAGTCTAAGGTCAGTTTTGTAACGTAACAGTGTAGAATACACAATTAAAATTTGAATATTCAAATGAAATAATAATATGTTGTGTATGTCGGTATATAGGTACATCTGTTATTTTTTATTATCAGTTTAGATTCCCACTGGTGGACAAACAGTTGAGGGAAACCTTCTATTCCTACTGCAAACTAGAATCGGTCTTAGAATTTAAAACACATTTTTGAGAATATCTGGCTAGATAGATATTTTAACTAGTTTCCTGTTCAAATGGGTCAGCGTGCGACCACTACCAGCTTAAATAATAGTCTAAGTTGGAACACATGGCTTGCACACGACACATGAGGGACCTGTGGCCTTGAAAAATGTCTTCAGGGACTATATAATACTATCTACATATATAAAAGCGAAAGGTCACTCATCAAGGAATCTCAGAAACTACAAATGCTAGGAATCTGAAATTTTGCATGGAGGTCCCTTTTAGCACGTAGGCGCTCGCTAAGACGGGGTTTTGCGAAATTCAACCCCTAAGAGGGTGAAACAAGGGATGAACGGTTGTATGAAAATTCGTGATTTTCAAAGTTATCAAATTTTAAATCTAGACACTTGACACGAAGCAATTAAATGTTTGTTCTATCAATTTTGTAATTTCGAAATGTACGGGGGTGAAATTGGGGTTGAAATGGGGGATGAATGTCAATATGGAAGCTCCCAACCGTTGAAGATAATATAGACACTTGACACGAAGCAAACGAATGTTTGTTCTATCAATTTGGTAATTTCGAACTGTGCGGGGTTGAAATTGGGGTTGAAATGGGATATGAATGTCAATATGGAAGTTACCTATCATTGAAGATAAGACCATGAAACTCTAAATATAGACACTTGACACGAAGCAAACGAATATTTGTTCTAGCAATTTTGTAATTTCGAACTGTATAGGGATGAAATTGGACATGAAATGGGGGACGAATGTCTCTCACGCTTTTACACCTAAATAACTGAACCGATTTTGATGAAATTGTTTTATTATACGCTGTTTTTAGTAACCGTTAATGTGTCTGGGTATAAAAAAATAGGGACCCTTTGACTTACCTTCGTATTTATTTCGCGCGGACGAAGTCGCGGGTAACAGCTAGTTACTAATATAGTCTTACTAGTTTTTCAGAAAACCTCAGGGCTAGGAGAGTATTTTACTCATTTCTGGTACACACCAAAACGGAATTTTACTAAATTTTACAACGTTAGGTATCTAACAGTACAAAATTACTAGTACCAGTGACTCCGTCCGCATAGAATAAAACAAGAGCTATTCCCCGAAGGGATGCCTTTTTTCTGATAAAAAGTCTAATCAAAAAGTGCGAAGATCATAAAAACCTTACCATTTTAAATGTTTATTTTTATTTGTAAAAGTCGAGCTGACTCACTCTCGTTTAATGTTGGAAGTAAGTTTTATAGATATTGCTGTCGTTTAGTCTTTTGAAACGAAAGAACGTGAAGTTTGGAATGTATATTGGCTAGGATGGGCTACCTACTTAGATACATTGCTGTGTGCTTTTAGTAAGTACTTACACATGTTAAATTGTGGAACGTCTTGTCCGTGGAAATGGTATAAGTTTCTTAAATTTCCGTATCGTAAGGTCAAAAATCATTATTTATACTACGCTGCCTACTAAATGTTCTCACTGGTGGGGCTCGTGAGCTTCTCTCACAAGCAGAGAGTTGCCGATTTTAATGTGACGTCATTGCTTAATCAACCCTTCAAAAGATATTGATATTCCCACAGCTCGGAATCGGGGCCTTCTACCACTATGTTAGCCCAGTGTAAGTTGGCAGACCTTGAAAGATTCTTAGAATATGCCGGTTTCATCACGATGTTTTCCTTCGCCGTTAAAGCCAGTGGTGATGACAACTTTGTATATCTGCACTAGGATATAGATTCAGAGGTGCATGCGGGACTCGAATCTGCGACCTCACGATTGTGAATCACGTTCTAGCCACTGGACAATCAGGAAATTTTATTGTTTAAGACCTGTGGAAATCGTATAGTGAACTCGATTAAAATTGAAACTAGCACTGGACTGCGCTCCTCCCTCGTCGTAATTTACCTGGACCCTTGCCCATCAAACCGGAACACAGGAATATTACACGTTACTGCTTGGCGTTAAAAACATGCTTATACAAAAAAGTTACTATAGCATTAACGAATACCTAGATGACTAAAATATATCCTACTCTTACGGCATTAGTATTAAAAATAATGTACATAGTTTAGAATCCTTAAATACATATTACGTAATATTACAAGTAGGTATCTACTTATGCTAAGATTGTAACTGTACAATTTAATATTGTTAGGTATGCCCTAACAGGGTCAATGCTCAGCTTATTTTGTCAGCTTTGTATTATTATGCAATAAATGATTGATTGATAGGATACGAATAACTGGCAAAAACTAGGTCCTTCATTCGGTGGACTATGCAAAGAGTACCACCACAAATCTCACGCTATTAACTCACGTATTTGCAAACCCTAAATTCGGAAACATTTCCATCAGCTCCGGCCTCAATACCGATAAAGCCGGGGCCTCCCTGAGGCTCCTCGGGTAATTTATCTCCCATTCAGGTTCCGACTCGATTATTATTATTGTGGCTTGAAAACCGGCGGAGCGTGAAATATAGCTTCATGGGTACAAAGTCGGATGCTCACGGATGCACTTGCCGAGTGCCAATTTACCGAATAGAAAGCTAAAAAATAAATGAAGAGAGGGCTCAGAAAACAGAATGGGGCATAGGTAATAGGTGGCTTCTTCACCTATGTATGTACCTATATTATGTACATTGTGAATTTTCGATCTGATCAGATTTATTTTACGATGTTAATTTACACAGACGCGTAAAATTTATATCACCGCTTTTTACATCGAGACAAATAAGTAATCTACATATATAGGTAGGTACCTATATACCTATATCTAAGAATAGCTATGACCCATAGCATTAACATTATGTCAGATGCTAGTTGCCCTCAGATTGCTTCTACTCCCTACCGAACAGAAGGGTGGGCTTAAGCAGTTTTTTTTTCACAGTAATGTTTGCACACTACTGCTTGGCGGCATGATAATGCACAAGAGGTGCTTCACTAGACGCACTCTACAAAGAGCCTTACTACAAAACACAATATAATATTCCATCCTAAGGTAAAGTTAAGATTTTTCAGAATTAAAAATGAAATTCCCGGGACAGGAAGCAAGCGCATCGAGAGAGCTTGTCGGATGACCGCACAAATTAGCCAAGCTTTTTCCATCACCAAAAAACACAATACCTCGCCGCTAACGCCGACCGCCGACCCGACTGACTCTATCAAAAGTAATTTTGGAAAATTGGGCCCGTCAGCTGCCGCAGTGGTCACGCTATGATGAGGTTTTGATGAACGAAAAAAGTTAAATAAGATATTTTGTTGTATTCCAAAATTTTGTAAAGATGTGCCGGTGTTTAGGTTTAAACGTAAATATACGCGTGAAGTAGATATCTAGCTACGTATTATCCTAACACAATTTTTTTTTTCATAATTGAAACTTAACTAATTTTTCTTTCTTTTACTTCCGAAATCCTCGGATGTTTTTAAAAACCTGTTTTTTTCGTAAAATGCTAAGGTTTTCCAGTTTGCAAGAGTAGGTATTATAGGTACTTACCTCAAACCACGACACTCGCGTAAAAGTACTTCGTAGTGACCAAATTGTCTAGCTTGTTACATAATAATCATTCTACACCAACAGAAATTAAATATTTGACTTTGTAGCAATGTTAGACTATCAGCACCCAGCGGTTTCACTTATTATCCCTGGGAAATAACGGGAACGGGAATTACCGCGGGGCTTTGCTAGTATTACATAAACTTAAGTGTTCTCTACGTATCGGTCCATTTAATTATCATCAATTTCAGCCACATCCCGACACTTTTCTGTGGCTAATGATCATATGTCTAGTCTCATACAACAACCACGTTATCTAAACGATGGGTGAGAGCGTCACTATCGCATATATCGGGACCATTCGAAAGTTTCCTTGGACGTTGTTTAGTTAATTATTTGGGTGATGGTAACTATAAAATGGTAGTGTGTTAATGTTAGGTCTCCTTAATTGTGTGTCGGTTGCCGGTCTGTTATTACGTAATAAAGTGTTATTAGGCGAGATGTGTCCGATAGATAGGGGGCTAATTGCCGGGTCGATCCTACGAGATATGAATCAATTAGAAGTTATGTAATGACCTGTTTCATGTTGTTTCCCTTGAGCGTCCGCTGTGGATCCATCACTGTTATCTTGAAGCCCCGATGCAAAAATGATGGGAATTCGTTTTTTTAATTTGAAATATGAATTATTTTTTTGTTTGAAAAGTGAATTATTAGGGAGTGATTTTAGGTGTTTCATCAAAATCGGTTCAGCCGTTTCGAAGTTATCAGCTCTCTTGTTATCTGAGATAAGCATCTTAGACGCATAATACGAGAGATCTAAAATTTTCAACAATTGCGTTGGGCTTTTTTAATTGAATGTGTACTTGTAATTGTCCACCAATATTTATATTTATTTATTTATATAATTATTTGTATTAACTCCGAAAAAGAAATAAGACTAAGAATAGTTTATTTCATCAACAAACATTGGTAGATCAAAGAATACATTTAAATCGTTCAATTAAGTATATCTGTAAACTTGGTACCTAGGACGAACTTGGCACCCAAATTAGGATTAGGTATCCTATGCGATGGGATACCAAGGCTACTACTACTAGGCCCGACTACATAAACTTAGATAACCACATTTTTATTGAATTAGGAAAATACGGGTAAATAAATCGTAATAATCGTAATAAATCGGGTAAACACCCGAAGACGCCTGAACCACAGACTAAGTAGGTAAGTAGAGAGATACTCGTACTCTGCCTGCAGGTCTACTACGAAGTCCGATAAACGATATATCGGCCGAACTTATGGATGTTTCTGACCACGAAACACAATCAGTCGGTTGATCGGATCGGGCGTTTCGTTCATTTCGTATTCCGACCGACATAGATTTGACAGTTTTTGTGTCATAAACCTTACTCCGAAAGCATTTAATTACCTTACCCATTATTCGACCAGCTCTCGGTCGGATCCGATTATTCGGAGGTTGTTTTCGTAGTAGACCTGCTGAACCTTGGCGCAGAAAATATTTGCCTGAGACCTGGACCGATTTGGATTATTTTTTTTGGTACAGGAGGTCTCGTTTAAACATGAATGATATAATTTGAAAAATCTTAAATTTTTAAGTATCTATGATGTTTTCTTTTCGTTAAAGTTACGCTGTTTCGTTTGGGAAGTGTGCTTAGTAGGCCTACCCATATTTTAAAAATAAACAAAAACATACCGTATAATTAAAGAACGACGCGATCATGCCAATTATTTTAAAACGAAAATAAAAACTTATATTTTCGGGACGTTCGTTAAGGGATACACTAATAAACATACATATTATGTCTGCATAGGTATTTGTCTATCGGTCTGTGTGTTTTTCAATTTGTGAGTTGCGACGTCTAGGTTCGCGAAGTCTCACTCAGAGAGTCGACAGTAGATAGTTTTTTTAAATTACTCGTGTGTAAAATGTTGAAAAACACTACGGTCTATGGGATCACAAATGTTTTTTATACACTATAGAGTGACGACACGAGCATGACATGTATCTGATGGTAAGCAACGTGCCTGCCAATATTGAGAGGAGTTATTGGAACATTCATTGGCCAAATCATTACCTAGCACCGCACTGCGCTCCACCCAGAGATATAAGATGTTCCATCTCTACACCCTGCAATTTCAGTGTAAACATTGCCCTTCAAACCGGAACACAGTGATGTTTTCACATTACTGATTGGCGGTAGAATAACTGACAAACATGTGAAACTTCCCCAGGCGGACTCTGCAAGTAGTCCTATCACTACCAAGTCGATTTTACAGTGCCGATTTATATTACGTTGGGATTTGAAAGTAGTGTTTGTCTGAGTTGAGGTTCTGGTATCATGACTCAGAAAGTTCCCGCCATTAAGTAATTGAGTACTAACGGACCGCTGTACACTGTAAGTCATGTTCATGAATTTATAGCTCTATCAGTGAAACGAGTCAAAGCTGACAAGCCGGCGGACGTCGCCGCAAAGGGCATCGGCCATAGCAACCTCTCCACTAGTTACTCCTTTGTCGAAGTGAAAATACTAAATAAATCTTTAATTTTTATTAACAATCATAGGTTTGCAATTAACTGCCGTCTCGCCTGATGTTAAGCGACGATGCGGTCCACGATAGAGCGTGCTGTTGAGAAGAAACCGATTCACTCTCGACTTGAAAACACTTTCAATTGTAACTATCGAGAAGAACTCTCTCAGGCAACGAATTGCACACATTGCATTTATTACGAAAGTGGAGTCGTAACATAAAGACTATTTTTATCGTCAGAATACTACGGAAAATTGCAAATACAAATTACATGGCAAAATTTTCAAACAAGAACGATCAAGTTATAGTGGGTCGGGCTATACCAAAGGATTGAAGTTATTTTGTCATACAATTACCTGATATCAAATATTATATAATACTGCGTAATTTCTAAAATCTGAAAGATCGCGCTTTGTGTGGAAAATTACGTGCTCCAAAAATTACATAAGTTATGAATACGACGAATAGGAAAGAAATAAGTAGTAATATTACCGCTCGGAAAAGTTTACATATCTCATCTCTTCCGCTGAAAAAGTAAGCGTAACGATTTACAGCACAAATGCTTTCTGGCCACTTAGACCTTAGAAGACACTATTAAAAGATATTTTTTAATTGATAATAGGTTTACTTTTAACTGCCGTCTCTTCTGATATTTAGCGACGATGGAGCGTATTCACTAAGAAAAACTAATTTAATCTTGACTTGAAGACACCTAGATCCAATCATCAGGGAATATCCACTTAGTTTAAGTCCATAATTTTAGGTTTTTGGCCTAGGTAAATAATGTAGATTTTTTTTAAATTCATTTTTTTATTGTAGCACAATTCTACCCACAGATTTCAATTTTTTTTGACATATGACGTCTTTGAGAACAACTGAACGGATCCAATTGAAGTTTGGAACATGCATGGTTAATTAATAATCTGGAGTAGCGCATGGGGGTTTCATTGCGGAAAAATTACTACTAGTAGTAACAATATTACATTTACAGTAAAAGTAGTATTACATTTACAATAACAAAACCTTGTAACGAAACAGTTCCAATGATAACTTCTCTGGGGAATATCGATAAATTCGCAACGTTCGTCCGCTTGACGTTTATCGGTATTTAATTATAAACTCGCTTCGATCCGCGATACCCTGGAGTGAGTAGTGCGCCGGCTTCATGCTGGAGGCGAGTGGGGGAGCTAGTGTCATATTTTATAGTATTTTGTCTATAATTGTCATTTTTATAAATTCTACGCGGTCGAACCATATTAATAACATAATATGCAATATTTATGTAATATTTATGAAAAGTATTCCTTATGTTTTTTTTTGAACGGAACCTTTATTAACAAAATAAATTACAAGAACTCCACTACACTTCTTATCTAACCATCTATATACTTACAACAAGCACATTTGAATTATCCAAACACTAATGGAAGTCTTAAAATAATCAAGATGTGACCAAGCCGTTGGAAGCATGCCCAATTGCCCAGCATACTGGGAGGTAGGTTTAAAAAAAGTAGGTTTCTCAATTCGACCGATTTTTTTTTTATTTATCTATTATAGGTTTACACTAGACTACTACTTTGGCAAACCATAAAGGGTGGCTTACTACTGGATTCTTCTGACTTTCAAATACCATAATTGTTATTGTGCGCCCCACAGCCCATAGTAATTTAGATGCACAACACAGTTACATTTCGGAAACAAGCTGTTGCTTTATTTACGTGAAATAAGATTTAATTTTACATTACATAAACTTACCTACCTTGAAATACTCGAATTACCGATATTAAAAAATACCTTGAAATCTATTTGTTGTATTTTTTTTAGTTTGCTTTATCTGTTTCATATATTTTCTTTGTATTCTCATTCATTCATAAATAATATCAAGTAAATAAGGAACCACATGCCAAAATTAGTTAACTCATCTTATCAACTGTACATTTAACTTGGTCGAGCAGGGGGCATGAAATGCTAAAAACCGGTAGTTGTTTTGTGTTTCGTTGCAATTTGACGGTTATCGGTTCGATGCACCTGCTGAGTGATATGTGATATCTATCTATATCTTCATACATATTAATAATATGACTATGTGTCTGTTTGTAATTTCAAATTAACAGTAAGACAGCGCTTATAGGCTACTGGCCCGTGAACAAAATTTACGTAGTAAATGAACCACCAAGGAGGCCTATGTAGGATGATAGAAGGGTATAAAGTAATAAGATTCAGCACATTCGAAGAAGGGGGGTTGCAACCCTCGAGCATTTCTCCTTGTCGCATGATTTTTGTACGGCATTGCGAAATAATGGTAGGATAGGTATTGAAACTGTATGGAACCAATGCCGTACGTAATCAAATGCCCAAATTTAATCTCCAAATCGTCGGAAAATCCCGAATTTTAGCGACAAACTAATAATGAAAAACTTAAAATTTATAATTTTTATAGTTTCAATACCTCTTCTAATCTATTATTCTGCAACGCCGTACAAAACTCATGCAACAAGGAGAAATGCTCGAGGGTTGCAACCCCCCCTCTTCGATTGTACTCAGTTGGACAGCTTACAAGTGACGGCACAGTGCTGAATCTTATTACTTTATACCCTTCTATCATCCTACATAGGTCTCCTGGTGGTCCATTTATTACGTAGGTACATTTTGTTCACGGGCCAGTAGTCTATTACATAATAAAAATCATTTATGAAGTGAAAACTTCTTTTGGCGCACCACAGACAGATTGTCCGTGGGCTGTGAATTGAATTCTAGCGTCACGCTCGGGAATGATAAGAAATCTTCGGGTAATCTCGACGCCACGCTCTCTGGTTTCACCCGCGTAGTTTCCAAAGCAAGCTATCAAATTCTGAGTTAAAAGTTTTCACTTCTATCGGCAGTACCTATGACTGCCAAATTTTTTTTTGTCTGGTCCGAAGTCACGACTAATCTTTGAAACGACTAAACCGATTTTAAAGGGACTGATTCATTTTGATACGTGATGTTATAAGGCTATAATAACTAGGCTATCTTTATATTGGAAAAATAATTTATTGATAGTTTAGGAAAGCTGCGTGGCTCGTGTTAATTAAAAAGGAAAAACCCTCTACAATGTGACTGACTGGATATTGCCCAGTATCTGGATAATTACCCAATCTTCGGACCTTAATTTTTATATACCTACCTAATATAGGTCGTTATCTGATCATAGCTCAATCGCTACTGAGGTACTGAGTATGTTTACTCAGCCGTCGGATAGGTATGGTAGGTCATAGGTTCGATTTCCATCCAGAACAAACTAACCTGTGTTGAACTCAGACGATTGCGAGGCCTTCATTTATTAAATATGTATCAGATAACTGCTTTCCACAGTACGTTAGTTTGGCTCTAGATGATCTTGTGTGAAACAATATCGAACAATATTTATTTCTTTATCTTTAACGTATATACGTATAACAGCGCACTAAAGATAAAGCTATAATAATCCCCGTATGGTACTCTCGTCACTCGGAGATAATAGTACATTATGATATAAGTGCGCTAAGTTGATAATTACAGCGGAGGCTTTATTGCTATAATTTAGCAGAGGCTGTAATTATCAAAGCGCATTATGACATATCATACGACGTTATATAACATACTAGCTGAACGCGCGCGCGTTGCTACCTACGCTATCTATCGAAAATTGGTCGTACCAATTCAAATTTTGAACAAATTCGGTTACTTTAGGTTCTAATGACGCAACCTTTAACATATATGACAAATGCTGTCACGCAACGAAAGCTCTATAAAAGCAATATTTTTTCCCGTTTTTGTTACATTTTACATTCAAGCTCGGCTCCTGT
Source organism: Ectropis crepuscularia (assembly GCA_963693475.1). Classification (NCBI taxonomy): domain Eukaryota; kingdom Metazoa; phylum Arthropoda; class Insecta; order Lepidoptera; family Geometridae; genus Ectropis; species Ectropis crepuscularia. The sequence goes on from OY856358.1 coordinate 24,369,058, forward strand.
TGATAGTAGCGTAATGTTTAATAGCCTATAGCCTTCCTCGATAAATGGACTATCCTAAAAAGTACGAATGAACGGTAGGATCTCTGGAACTACTGGTCCGAATTGAAAGGTTCAGAACCTTTCAATTCGGACCAGTAGTTCCAGAGATCCTACCGTTCAAACAAACAAACTCTTCAGCTTTATAATGTTATTAGTATAGATTTGCGAGGAAATAAACAAACCTCTGACGACATTTTCAAATAAAAACAATACAGCGAAAAAAAGGCGCGGAATATATATTTTTTTAAACAACGGCACAGAACCAGCCGGTATGCCATTAGTAATAAAGTAAATTATTATTTTTGTGTTTTGTTACAGAAAAATTAAAGTAATTTATGGTCAAAATTAATTAAATTAACGAATTAAATAATTCTTTATTATATTTTATCTCTCACAGTTAATTTTATTCATAAAATGTTGACCACACTTTTCTGACATAAAAACTCTTTACTAAGATTTAAAAAGGTACCGTTCGTTTTAGACGGAGCATACCTCTCTACCTAGTCTGTGGACGGAGCATTTTGAAACCGTGCGTTTTACATTACACATTACAGCACAAGAACGTAATAAGATACATTACGATACAGAAATTGGTCCAATAAGAGACCCTTTACGAGCAAATATGTTATAAAAGGTGATTTATTTATCTTTGTCCTTTAAATTTCTCGGGAAATATTGCCCTTCCTGCCAGAAGACAATAATATCCTCACATTACAGGTCAAACGCCTCATATTCATTTACAAAAAACAGCGTAATACAAAGTACTAGAACAAAGCAATGCCGCTTGCGCGTGCGCCGATGCCGATGCGCCGTTTATCTTCGCTACATCTCCATGATGACGGCAGCGAGCGGACTCGTCCTTATAGTATCTTTCAAATGCCATGATAGGTACTATAGACAATACTACATACTTACTACTTAGAGCTACGTATACTATAGTATGTACTTAAATTTATTTGCAAATGTTATAGACTACAGGCCCGTGAATTTAATTTATGGGTCAAATGAACCACCAGGAGACCTATGTAGGATGATAGAAGGGTGTTAAAGTAATAATAATCAGCACTATACCAGTTTAAGAGAGGGCCCCCTCCTCCCCCCCTCGGGTTTGCAACCCTCGATCATTTCTCCTTGTCGCAGCATGATTTTTTATACGGCACAATACCTCTTCTAATCTATTATTCCTACTGTAGTCTATTATCAGATCTAATCTATCTAATAATAAACTTGGGAGAATATAGTGATGACTCAAGAGTTGAAGTTGGATCATGGTAATCATGGTTAAAGTAGACCTAATTCCACTTCGTAGCAAAAATATTTTTTTTCTCATGCAACTATGTGATGATGTCTTTCTACGAAATTTCATCTATCGACATGACACGGTTGTGTCGGACAAAGGCTCGACAATGTCCGACAAAAACAGCCGAGGACGAGCGGCGACCACGCCAAATTGCCCCGCAATCATAGGGCCGAGCCGCCCCTGTGTGCGAAGTGTGCGGCGCACACAGGCGCCAAGACAATAGGGGCGCCAGCGCCGCCATCGAATTTTTTTTACACTTACGCGATACCATGTTCTTTGTAGTAGAGTATCGTCGATTAGTTAGTAAGTAGGTAGGATAGGCGCAACATTTGCCTATGTAGTTAAATAACAATTCATGAATTGCTAAGTTGCTATAGTTCATTGTGTCTCCCAAGATAATGTTTACGTTTTGGGTTTTGATTTACATTAATTACGGTCTCGCCTTTAAAATCAAAAGAACCACCGCGTCGTGAGTTTGTTTATGTTTAGTTCCAATGTTACGGTAAATATTTTGCACTTTTTTGGGTTGAAAAGTAGTTAGGTAATGTTCAATGCCAGACTTAAAAGTATATGTGTTACAAATTTCAACCAAATCTGTGAATAAGCCATTCTGATGTTACAGTTAATTAAACTTTGCACTTTTCTGTGATAAAAAGTAGTAAAGCAATATGTTATTCTATACTACTAACACGTCAGATTAACACAACGAATTGGTTTGATATTTGAAACACAGGTGTTTTATAGTGTGAAATATTACATAGAATCCTTAGGTCCTTATAAATTCGGAAAAAATATAGTTTCTAATATTATTAATCAACCGTTCCACGGTTCAACGGATTAAGTTAAAATTTAGCAGGATTAGCAGCCCGCTAAATGTTCCCACTACTGGGACTCGGGGCCTTCTCTCGCAAGGAGAGAGTCAAGGTCATAATCCACCACCTTGGTTCAGTGCGGGTTGGTGGATGACACATGACTGAAAGATTCCAGGTACATGTCGTTTTCCTTGCGATGTTTTTCTTCACGGTTTTTAATTTAGCGGCATTACGCATATGTCTTATACAGTGGTGCGCGTGGTATTTGAACCCAAGGGTCCGGGAAGTCGCCATTCTCCCGTCCAGAGCAGCTGTTGCTTGTTTAAATTTGAAATTTGAATAAAACAGTCAATTTCTACACATACCACATCTCAGATTCTATGCGGACAAATTCGCGGGTAACAGCTTGTTTATTATTATTGCCAGAGGAACTATGCATTTTTTTAGTTATTAGTAACTAGCTTATATGCTACTCCAGACTATAAACTATCTGTGTTTCAAATTTCAAATAGATCCATTCAGTCGTTCCGACTCTTATGAGCAACAAACATTCAAGTATTGACATCCTGCTAATATCATAAATATCAATGAATAGATGTTTGTTGCTCAATCACGTCGTAATGTATGAACAGATCGGGCTGAAATTTGGAGTACAAGTAAATTATAGTCTGGAAGAACACATAGACTAAATGGCCGGCAAAATAACGCGAACAGGAACTACGTGAGTAAGATCGCGGGGACCTGCTAGTTTATAATATAAATGGGATGTTTGTTGCTCAATCGCGTCGGAACGTCCGAACGGATTGGGTTGAAATTTGGAACACAGTTATAATATGGTCTGGAATAGCACATACTTAGGGTAACACGGTAAAATATCGGTATTTTATAGTACTAGTCAAGTCCTTTCATTTGATACCTTTGATACTGAGAGAGTTATGATAAAAAAGGTTGTTCCACCATTTTGTGGTGGCGGCTATCATAGAATTTAAATTCATTACGGTGTATAGGATTCTACTAGTCAAGCCCTTTCTTTTAATACCCATATTGAGGGAAGTTGTGAAGGAATATTTTATCCGCCATTTTATGGAGGCGGCCTTCATGAATCGATATTAACCATACATAGCTAAGAACTACCCCGCAAGGAAACTGGATTTTAAATGAAAAAACTGCATCGATATGGGCTTATCCGTTTGAGAGCTTCGATGCCACAAACTGGATTTTAAATGAAAAAAATGGCACTGCAACTGCCGATAGAAGTGAAAACTTATAACGCAGAATTTGATAGTTTACCTTGGAAACTACACGGGTGTAACCGGAGGGCGTGGCCTCGCCATCTTGGCATGGTCATCTAGAAATGCGTCAGCATTTCCCATTGGCTGATGCGTTTCTAGATGGTCATGCCATGATGGCCTGCTCTCCCCCCGTTTCAGCATTTCCAATTGGCTGACGTATTTCTAGATGGCCAATAGCCATGGTCCCGAGTTTACCCGAAGCTTTCTTATCATCCCCGAGCGTGACGAATAAATCCAATTCACAGCCCACGAAAAATCTGTCTAGGCGCGCCTAAAGAAGTTTTCACTTCAAAAACTTCATCGATATGGGCCTGTCCGTTTGAGAGCTACGATGCCACAAACAAACACACACACACCGACACGACATACAGGCAGACAGACATTGACGTCAAACTTCTAACACCCCTCTTTTTGCGTTGGAGGTTAAAAAGGGGCGCCATAAAGGTTTGGCACACAGGCGCTGGTGGGGGTCGGCTCGGCCCTGCATGTAAAGACCCTTTACATGCACGACACGACCACGCCCGACTCAGGATGATCATTATACTTAGTTCCCAAAAAATATAAGACCCGTTTTAAAATTTCAGGAAGACAATAGAAAGGAGCTTGGAATAAACCAGAAAGAAAGAAAGTAAAATATTTTTTTTATTAATAATTTACGTAAAGTGTTATGCTTGGCGTATTGTGAACTTGACTTAAACATACATACATTATTTTACACACCTTGCTGTAGTTGGAACACTTGTAAAAGAATAGTTATTTGGCGACAAAAGTTCACGTGGTTGATCGAACTAAACTGTCGAACCACGTGGCCTGGAGGGACAAACCAGCAATGTCGTAAACATACACTAATTCTACAAATATCACAAAAGCAAAAGTTTGTATGTGTTACACATACAAACTTTCGCTTTTTTCGAACATTTCTTAGTATTTGAAGCAAAAACTACTGAAGTGTCTGGTAAGTACATAGATTTATACTCTAGAATACGCTACTTTATTCCAGGGGAATAAAAGATAACTGGAACCACGAAAGTAAAACCACGTGGAGGTAATAGTAAAAAATACACACGCTTGTTTCCAATCTAGAATCGATAAAAAACTTTTGCAAAGAACCCAAATTAACCCACAAAAAAGTCACAGGTAGGTACTAAAGATACTTAATTCGTTCGTGAAAATATGTCGTACCGTTCGTTATAAAACTTTCTTTATGTGTCGGCGTTCCACAAAACGCGAAGCTAATTATTTTTTTACCGCACGAATCTGTAGGCTCGCTTTGATGACACATAATAACGATAAACCATATCCTGAGATCTCGGTGTCGTGTCGTCATTTCGACCGTCGAAATATTTGGAGCGTTTCCACGGCGGTTTATCTGGCAACCCTGGATCCGCCGTCAGTTTAATTGCTTTAATTACTGGCAATTGACAGATAGACGACCGTTCATTAGAAGAAAATGTTAAAAGGTTCAGTAATTGGATGTATAAACACTAAGAAATATTACGAAGGACTTGGTACGTTATTGACAAATCTCGCGACTTGTATACTTATGTAGAGTATTTTCGGTTTCAAACTGATCAAGCCGATATGATCCTCCTAGTCCTAATAGTTTTTTTTATTGCATAGACACATAATATTGAATCAGTAGTTTTACTTAAATATAAGAAATTCCCAACAATATTATTGAAATGAATAAATATTGGAGGACAATTCACACACAATTAATCTAATTTTAGTTATTTAACCAGAATAAACTAAATAATTGACTTAAGCTCCTATGAATTATGCAACGTCAAAAGATTACACGGTCTCGGGGCATTCTCGTACATTGAGAGAATCCAGGCCATAATACACCACTCTGGGCAAATACGGGTTGCAGGATGATATATTACGTATCAGGAAGATGTTTTGTCGATTGAAGATATCAGTTACCTCACGATGTTTTCCTTCCCCGAAAAAAGCCATTGATGATGACTTGGAAAAATAGTCAGAGGGGCGACCAAAATTAGAATTTACATTACTGGTTGATACAGGTTTGAAGGACAATGTTTTAGTGAAACAGAACAAAGATAAGTTATGTTATGTCTCTGTAGAGTCGAATATAGTGTAGGTATAGTGCTAGGCAATGATTTGAACTCATCGTATTCAAATGGCCGTATGGCATTCTGATGTTATGGGTAGTTAATTAGTGCAGGACGTGCTGGATACCATCAGGCGCATGTTATGCTCATCTCGTTACTCCATATTAAATTATAAAAAATAAAAAATGGTTGTCTGTAAAGTCGGTTTACTGACGATAGAACGTGACAACGTCTTAAGAAATCAGTATGCTGATAGCGCGAGTAGTGATACCGCTCGACTCGGCGGGTGGCGCCCTCAGCGCTCAGCTTCGTCCGCATGGCACGGAAGACGAACTAACGGTAACGGCGGAACGTTACAGTTTTGCGGGCGTGCAGCCGGCTTCATCGAATTATAAGACGCTATCACGTCAAAAACAAATACGAAGGATTTTACTTTGAACTTTGAACACACAGGGTTGTTCTAACACGAGTAACTGATCTGCAAGATTGTCACAATGAGGTGCTCGGGAACCTTGTCGTACATATCGGATACATTTCTTAGAGTGTGCAATTGATCTGCATGATCTTATACCACCTTGCCCTTTTTTCTATCAGACCGCTAGTAGTTCGAAAAAGCAACATCGTTTCACGGTTCCACAGACTCGAACGAAGAGGTTTGACTCTAATTTTGTTATAAGAACGTCTAGGTTATGAAAAGCGTTGCCTTGGGTTTTTCCTGATGGTTACTATTTAGATGTCTTCGAATCGAGAGTCAATCAGTTTCTTTCAGATAAGAACGCACCATCGTAGACCGCATCGTCGCTTAACATCAAGCGAGTTGACGGTCAAATGTAAACCTATAAAAGTTAAAACAAAAAATATTGGGACTATAGGGACTTGAGACATACGTGGGACACTCAGAAAGTTTTGAGAAACTAAAAAAAAATATTTTTACTAAATCTTTTCAAAGAACTCTCCACCAGCATTTATACAAAGTTTCATGCGTCTGAACCAATTTCTAACCATTTTTTCCAGTCCTCCGCAGACACCTCTTCCACGGCTTTCTTAAACGCTGTTAGCGCGACTTCCGGCGATGAAAACTGTATTCCTTTGAGCTAATTTCTAATTTTAGGGAATAAAAAGAAGTCACACGGAGCCAAAACAGTACTGTAAGGAGGGTGCCCCAAGACTCTGACCGGTGTGGAGTCCAGGAAGTCCCTCGTTTTGATCGCTGAGTGTGCGGGCGCGTTGTCTTGGTGAAGAAGGACCCCGCGGACCCCGGTGTTCGGTCACTTGTTTCTCATTGCAGAAAAAACTTTTGGCAAGCATTTTATGCTGTACCATTCGGCGTTGATACTGCTTTGGTCTCGAAGTGGAATTGAAATTAGGTACCCCGTCAAAGTGAAACTAGCGATCAAAATTTTCCTTGCGCTCCGCGATCGCTTCACTTTCGTAGATGCTGGTTCATTTTGAAACAGCCAAACTGTCGACTGACGCTTTGTTTCTGGATCGTATTGATAAATCCAGGATTCATCACCTGTCACAATATCGTAAACGCGCCTTGACGAGCCTGCATCAAATTTTTGTATCATATCACGGGACCAATCCGTGTGGATTGGTGCCGTGATATGATATGGCCTGCTTCTGAGCTTCGGTGAGGTTGTGCGGCACCCAGCGGGAAACTATCCTCCTTACGCGAAGGTGCTCGTGCAAAATCTTGTGAACACTTCCTGAACCAATTTGCAAAGTATGCTGAATCTCTACGTACGTAATGCGTCTGTTTTCTTGAATTAAATTGTTTTCTGCCAGCACACTTTCTGCGGTGACAGCCGTCGTAGGACGACCACTCCTTTGTTCATCCCATGTTGAACTCGCTATATCAGCGGTAGATTAAATATTAAATAAATTAAATATTGGTGGACAAATCACACACAACACCATCTGACCCCAAACAAAGCAAAGCTTGTGTGATGGTGGTCAGATAGCTGATATAATACTTGTATAGTTTTAAATACATACTTATTATATACATAGAAACACCCAGACACACTGCAGACATTTGAATTCATCACACAAATATTTGCACTGGGTGGGAATCGAACCCACGACCCTCGGCTTCGCAGGCAGAGCTACTACCAACTAAGCCACGAGGCCAGTCATGCTTTGCATGCAAGATGGTTGCTTTTGAAGGTCCTTCATCCATAAAAGCAATTCGAAGTCGATCAAATGACTCGTCAGGTTTTAAGCCACATTTGAAATCGTAAAAAATCATAGCACGAAAATGTTCTCGAAGCAGATCCATTTTTTGATAAGACAAAAAAAATTTGAATTGGTTCTCAAAAAAAATGCGGAGGGAAATTTGAAAATCGAACAGATGTATTTTTACTTTTAAATAATCGAAGTTTTCAAAATAATAACAAGTGGCCAGTGTCTTATCCATAAAAACTTTTTTTCACAAAACTTTCTGAGTTACGTGGTAGAGACTGCGGATAGAAATCGAAACTATAGTTTTTGAACTCAGAATTTGATAGCTCACTTTGGAAACTACGTGGGTGAAACCGCAAGGCGATGCTAGTCTGGTGTATTATATCTTCAAAGCATGGTCGTCTAGATAAGTTTTCTAAGCATGGTCGTCTAGATAAGTCTTCTAAGCATGGTCGTCTAGATAAGTCTTCTGAACATGGTGGTCTAGATAAGTCTTCTGAACATGGTGGTCTAGATAAGTCTTCTGAACATGGTGGTCTAGATAAGTCTTCTGAACATGGTGGTCTAGATAAGTCTTCTGAACATGGTGGTCTAGATAAGTCTTCTAAGCATGACCATCTAGATTAGTCTTCTAAGCATGATCACCGTCTAGAAATACGTTAGGCCTCGATTGCACCGAACATTTCCTTCAACAAGCGTGACGATGAGCTTCATTCAGAACTCACGGAAAATCTGTGTGTGTCGCAATAAGTTTTCACTAAAACCCCTTAGGATCAATAAATAATAATTCATTTCCTAGAGCAGCTAGGTTCTTTCTGATTGATCGCTAAAAGACAGCAAGAAGCCCCCAAATCGTGGTGGGAACTTTTATACGTGCTCCTGGCTCTTCAAACAGTGCGTATAAAAGTTCCGGGGTGGGGTGGGACTGGAAAGACTTGGGAAAGCCACTTAGTTGAAATTCTTATCTGGTAAGTTACAAGCAGACAGGTAGACAGTGATCATCATCATCATCAACAGCCCACTAAACGTTTCCACTGCTGGGACTCTGGCCCTTCTCTAGCAAGGAGAGAATTAAGGCCATAATCCACCACGCTGGCCCAGTGCGGGTTGGTGGATGACACATGACTTCGAAAGGTTCTAGGTACATGTCGGTTTTCTCACGATGTTTTCCTTCACCTTTTTAAGTTAGCGGTATTACGCACATGACTTCGAAAAGACAGTGGTGCGTGTGGGGTTTGAACCCGGGGTCTCCGGATCGGCAGGCACCGTTCTCCCGACTAGACCAGCCGTAACTTGATAGACAGTGATAAGTGAGAGTTATCTGGTAAGTGGTTAGTTACTTACCAGAGGAGTTCTCAGTTGAGTAAAACTACATACCAGAGGTGGGGGTCATTCAAAGATTCTAACCTTTGGATTGAAATTATCGGATGAAGTTACATTACATAGTTGTAATGGTCCAAAACTCTACCAAACTTTGGCTAACGCAGAAAGCGCAGAGCTCTACTAATGTAATCTTATTAACTACGAGTATATTTACTCACACTTGGTACACGTTGGTTTGGAGGCAAAGCTTGAATGACCCCCACCTCTTCGTAATAAAAACCTCCAAAATGTAAAATGAACGTCTGAGTACGGGTATATAGTCTAGGTGTCTTCAAATTTAGAGTGTAACGTTTTCTGGGTGAGCATCGCTACTTAACATCAGGTGGTACCTAACCATCTCGCCTGAAAATAAAAAGCATAAAATAATTTAGCTTTATACGAGTTAATGGCAACAACATCAAAACCTTGAACGCATGGGATTCATTTCTCGCAAATATGACGCCGGAAAACGTCATAAAATTGGGGTCCCACAAATAAATCTGTTGGATGCAGCTTGTGGTATTAATACCACATCCACTGGGAAGACGGTATTATAAGTGGATATTCCAGTTACAGCTCTAATGACCCGTAATTACGCAGGTAATGGGGCAGCGGTTCGCCACAAAGCGCCTCCATCTTGGTTTTTTATTCGTGGCTCGGCCGCGCATGCGTGAAGCGGCCGATGTGTGAAGCTTCGCTGTACATTTGCGTCGGTTTCTGTCTAATGAGTGCTTCGATTAGGAATCTACAAAATATTACAAAACGTAATGACTAGTAATAAATGCTTTGATAATAATGAATTACTTATTAAGGAATGTTAGCCCTTTTTGTGGCTAAGCTTTTGTACGGCACTAAACTGTATTAGGGTACATCATATTTATGCTATTATACTCGCAAAATTTCCCAGGTTGACTGCTTCTGACACTGCTGGTATAAAAAGCTCACTTTATGTTCCCAGTACTGGGAATTCAGGCTTTCTCTCACAAGGAAAGAGTGAAGGCGATAATCACCACTATTATAGTCAAGTGGAATGTGCTAGTTTCCTCATGATGTCTTTCTTCACCGTCAAGGCAGTGGCGATGACAAACTCGTTCAGTATGAAAAACACTCAGTGGTGCTGGCGAGAATCAAACCTACGACCTAGTGACTGTGAAATCTAACGGCATTCTACGTTCAGGTCACAATGGCTTCACTGATGCAGGATTCTGATTCAGGGAGCTATTTGGGATAGTGGCAGTGCTATTATTTTCTATATCTTTCTTTGCCAAGCTATAAATACTTAGTCTTAATGTATTCTACAGATATTTTAATCATCCACTAGTATCATTCATTACAAAATATTTACCGTGATATTTCCATGCAGTTTAATGTACAATTTCCAGCGTTAAATATCCCTTGAAGCAGTGAACTACTGTGATAAGTTCAAACAATATTGTTTTTAAGTTTCAAAGTTCCCAAAAGCGAAATAAAATTAATGTTAGAACATTCTGTCGTGCGTGACTAGCAACTCCGCCGTGAGCGTAGAGAATCCGTCTAATTCCCCACTTCCCGCGGGCGTGGCGACTAGCACCTCATCTGTGGAAGCAATCAACCTCAGACTCTAATCAACTCACAAAAACATTGATTCTACACCATCGTACTGGCCGGCGAGAAACATCGAGGGCCAATTCGATTCGAATTTTGAAATGAAATTAATATAAAACGCGGCGGTGGTCGAAGCGTGCAAAACAAAACGTGTGGCAAAAATACTCACTGTAAAATAGATGCTGAACAATTAGATTATTCGAAATTACAATGAGGCTTTTATAGAATTACTTACAGATAATATATGATCGATATATTAAAAAAATAATATAGGTAACACGTTGTTGTAACGACGTCAATTTTATATTAAATAATTTTGATAAGTTACTGGTAAGTACTTTTAGCGCGCTTGGAAAATATCACGAAAGTGTGTTTTATGTTGCACGGGCACTCTTGCACTCTGACTTGGTCGTAGCCTCGTAGCCTTCACTGTTTCCCTATGACAGAAATCCCGAGTCCCAGAAGTTTAGTGGAACATTAAGTTAAGGGCTGTTTAGAATATTGTTTAGGAAATGTATAGAATTATTGGGTCTAGATTACTTAGACTTAGACTGTTTGTATTCCTAAGTTTAAAATATTATTGATAACTATGAGCTGTCCATTCTATAAACCTACTGCTGGGACTAGGTGTCTTCTTTCTCTCAAGGAGAGATTCAAGGCCATAGTCCACTACATGACCTCTGTCTTTGAGAGAAAACCCAAGAAAAAATCCGAGCAGTGGGAAAGGTGGTTCATAAAGCATAAAGTATACTTGGTTATGCAACACTTTTTAACCATGAACACTCCACACGTGAACAACCAATGATTAAAGTCGATATTAGAGACAGTAATTTAAATTAATTAAATCAATAAAGTTTCCGTAAAAAAAGCTTTTAATTTCTTACGAGCTTAGTTTTGTAAGCTCTAATTTGTTACAAGATCTTAACAGTCAAGCTCAGTTTTTTCCGTTCTAATATACTCATCTCGGATACATACAAGCAAAAACTGTTTCATAATCTCTTAAATAATTTAAGCTGATATCGATATTAGACACACCGAGAGATGATTTTATCGATAACAAAAAATATGCCGACGTCACTAAGATAGTGACCACGAATTTTACAAAGATGTAGGGATGCTGGATCAGTGAAGACAGCAGAGTTTTTTTTTAAATTTAAAATGTAATAACTCGACAGGCTCCTAGGTCCGTGAGCTTTGTCATTTGTTTTTTTTACATACCTTGAATTAGGAGAAGAACTACAGAGTAAGTATTTGTAAAGTTCACTTTTTTGGTATTCATTTAATAAAGCTAACCAACGTTGCCGTGGTGGTGTAGTAGTGAGAACGTCTGACTCACATGACTCACTGAGATGGTGGTCACATGCAAGCTTTATGCCATCATCAACATCAGCCTATCTGCTGGACATAGGCCTCTCCCATGTCCCATGGCTCGCCATTCAGCCCTATATTAACCCTTGTTTATCAACAAGGCTAAAGTAAAATAAATCAGATTTTGTATAAATAACGGTGCGGCGGTTATTTTTTATCATCTAGCATCCATAGCTCTATGTTCCTAATCCAAAATAGAAAAAAGCCGGACATTCATTAGGCGTCATTGAAAGCTCACGTTCGTCGGGCGACTTTAAACTTCTTTCAACAACGCGCCCAACTCATCTTACACACTCGTCCAACTTGTCGAACTAAAACTTATCTATTCAGTTATTTTTGAGGATTGCTTTAGTGACTCCGCTTTGTGATCGTGGGAGTAAGTTTGTGATCTGTTTTTTATGTAGTTTTGTTTTAAAAATCAACGAATTATTCGTGCCTTTGTATTTGAGACTATTCAACGTGGAAGTTTGGTACGCACTTAATTGAGATTATTAATACGAGTAGGTACGTGGTTTTTCAATCTTAGACAATGCAGTGTTTTGTTCTTGGGGATAAAAGATGGTGGATGCCCTACGACCTGCAACTTTATTAAGAGTCTGAGAAAAAGTCCGATTTCTCAACGTGAAGGCAAAAACTCGATTGCCTTTGTCTCTGATTTTTTTGTCATGAGCAATTGTACGAGATATTTAAATTTTCACGGGATTTAACGGTCAAATAAAACATCATACACGTACGTACTATTACCGATAAGAGATTGAACTACTAAACAACTAAATGTCCTTTGTCAAAAGAAAAGTAAAACGACAAAGAAAAGATGGTCCGACGACATAATAAACATGATATATAAATATGGGTGCATACGGCAAAAGATAGGGAAAGGTGGAGGCTTTTACGCATTGCCCACAGAGAAATAAATAATTAATAATCCTATCAAAGTTCGTATGTTTAGATGGCATTCACTGAACAGATTCAGTTGAAAATTGGTATACAGTTAGATAATAGTCAGGAATAGCACATTTAGCTGCTACTACGACTTTTCATAGCGAGAAAATAAAGGAACTAAAATAAACGCGTCTAAAAAATAATTAGTACCTAAATGTTAAGTGAAAAATAAAATCGTACATAATACTTAACAATGATAATAATTGTAACTATTCATATGTTAGTATCGAAATTACATAATTTCATGGCAGTCAATTGAGATGGCTATCAAGCCTGTTTCGTAAAAAAAATATAAGGTTCGAAAAAATATGGCTTAAATCTAATTACAAATCTCCCAGTCTGCAATAGATTGATGAAATATAATTAATGATGATTGAATGTACGTTCACCGTTGTAATTATGATGATGTTCTTGTATTAGAACTTTCAATTTAGCCGATAGATATGAAACTAATCGATAAATGAAAATTAACTTCACATCGTCACTAATCGATTAATTGAGATGAGCTTTTGACCGACGCTGTATTGAAGATTTCTGGTAAGTAATTGTATCTTCTCGGCAGTCATGTTTCCATTAACAGATATCTTTTTGGATCTAAAGGTTTATCTATACATATGTATAAAAGCGAAAGGTCACTCATCAAGGAATCTCAGAAACTACAAATGCTAGGAATCTGAAAATTTGCTTGGAGGTCCTTTTTAGCACGTAGGCGCTCGCAAAAACGGGGCTTTTCGAAATTCAACTCCTAAGAGGGTGAAACAAGGGATGAACGGTTTTATGAAATTTAGTGATTTTCAAAATGTTGTATCTAGACACTTGACACGAAGAAATTAAATGTTTGTTCTATCAATTTTGTAATTTCGAACTGTACGGGGGTGAAATTGGGGTTGAAATGGGGGATGAACGTCAATATGGAAGTTCCCGACCGTTGAAGATAAAACCATGAAACTCTGTATTTAGACACTTGACACGAAGCAACCGAATGTTTGTTCTATCAATTTCGTAATATTTAACTGTACGGGGGTGAAATTGGGGTTGAAATAGGGGATAAATGTCAATATGAAAGTTCCCAACCGTGGAAGATAAAACCATGAAACTCTGTATATATAAACACTTGACACGAAGCAAACGAATGTTTGTTCTTATAAATTTTGTAATTTCGAACTGTGTGGGGGTGAAATTGGGATTGAAATAGGGGATGAAAGTATATATGGAAGGTTCCAATCGTTGAAGATAAAACCATGAAACTCTGTATATAGGCACTCGACACGAAGCAAATAAATGTTTGTTCTAGCAATTTTGTAATTTTGAACTGTATGGGGGTGAAATTGGGGTTGAAATGGGGGATGAATGTCAACATGGAAGATCCCAACCGTTGCAGATAAAACCATGAAACTCTGAATATAACCACTTGACACGAAGCAAACGAATGTTTGTTCTTATAAATTTTGTAATTTCGAACTATGTGGGGGTGAAATTGGGATTGAATTAGGGGATGAAAGTATATATGGAAGGTTCCAATCGTTGAAGATAAAACCATGAAACTCTGTATATAGGCACTCGACACGAAGAAAATAAATGTTTGTTCTAGCAATTTTGTAATTTCGAACCTTACGGGGATGAAATTGGGGTTGAAATGGGGGAATAATGTCAATATGGAAGTTCCCAATCGTTGAAGATAAAACTATGAAACTCTTTGTAGAGACACTTGGCACGAAGCCAATAAATGTTTGTTCTAGCAATTTTATAATTTCGAACTGTATAGGGATGAAATTGTAGTTGAAATGGGGGACGAATGTCTCTTACGCTTTAACACCTAAACAACTGAGCCGATTTTGTTGAAATTGTTTCATTATAAGCTGTTTTTAGAAACCGTAAATGTGTCTGGGTATAAAAAAAGGTACTGCCTGAGTTACTTTAGTATTTATTTTGCGCGGACGAAGTCGCGGGTAACAGCTAGTATCTTATATAACTTGTACACTTTCACGATTCGATTCCATTAAAAAAACATTATTCAGGACTACATCGCGAACAAGATACTTTATTAACTCATCATAAGCAACTTTATTTTCCCATAGCTGCTATTTGGGGCCAACTCTTAGAAGATTGTTTCCACCACGTCGGCCACGTAGGGTTGGCGAATGACACATGTCGTAGAAAACGGTGTTGTCATCCACAAATTGAAAAATTGTAAGTTCTCGCCACTTAATTAAATATTGGACATTCAAAACATAATTTAGCCCCAAAACAAGTAGGTAAAGCTTGTGTTATGGGAGCCAGATAGCTGATATAATACTTATATATTTGTAAATACATACTTATTATACGGACGGCGTCGCAGTCTTACTACCACCTAAGCCACTAGGGCCACAGATAAGAAAATAGTTACTTCGCAGACCAGGGCAGCCAATACGTTCAACTTTTGTGACAGAGCCTAGAGAACGGACCACGCCTAGAATTCGCAGCGAATTACTGCAACAGTCCGCCAACATGCCACCTGCAATACAAAAATAGTTTAATTTAAACGATCAGCAAGCTTCATCTCGTGAAATAAAAAAGTTTACTCTTAAAACACTAAGAAGCGGCATGCGCTCATCAACGATCACAATGTAAAATCAGGTGACGTCTCCTGATTGAGTCTCAGTCGCAACAGGAGCCACAAGTTGAGTGGACGTTCGCTAATAATTCAAAAAAATCCGATATGAGCCGTAGTAATGTCTCATTCTGCTTTTGCAAGGTGCACAAACAGTTCAAAGACCAAGAACAAGTTCCATGGTATCACTATTCATGCGTAAGTACACAAAATCTTTAATTATTTCCATAACAGTTCAATGATTATTTACATCTAAAATTATTTTCCTGTTGTAAACAATTTTACAATTGGCCATTTCTAAAAAGAGACAGATATACATACAGCGTAAGAGTGCAACACGACCGGCGATATGTTAGTTTCGGCTATTTTGTCTCTTTCACGCCAGTGCATTTGTATGTCTTTCTATTCTTGTCGAAAAAAATATCTAAACAAATGTGATGTAGCTATCTCATTTGCACCTACTGCCTACTTGTCATGATGTCTTTGTCATTCATTCAAACGTCTCTGACGATGCAAGTGAAGCTGTGTGCACATTGCGTATACTTGTGTGAGATTTTCGTTACATTATGCTGTCTTTATATTAGAGCGTACCTTATCTACGTTTACTTAGTTTCATCAAAGGATCCAACATTAATTTTCGCTGACCAATTAACAAAATACTCAAAACAGCATTTAAATGAGCAATGAAAAGCAATGTAAAAGCTTTCTGGGTCAGCAATATGGTTAATTAAAAACGTCGGCATCGAAATAACGTTATGATAGGGGATTTCACATGGACGTTCATTTGACTGCGCCCGCGCCGCCAAGACGAGGAATTTCGTTTTAATTGGGTCTCAGAGCGATAAAGTGTATGTAAAGTTTCCGTTTAATGAATTCTGAGCGGAGGTAAAGATGAAATAAACGCAGCTTACGATTATGATGAAAGCTTGACGCCTAACAGCCATTTAAAATTTAATCACTGCGTACCTACTTACAGTTTATCTTATTTTTTATAACTGCCTACCGAAGTTTGAGCTAACGCATAAAGTGTATTTTTTTTTTAAAGTGACGAGACTAGCAGGACTTTTGCCTGATGGTAAGCAACATGCCTGCCACATAACAGCACAGTGACACGCAGCTATTGGAACATGAAGAGCCCAAATCATTACCTAGCACCGCAATGCGCTCGTCACCTAGAGATCTTAAGTTGTTATATCTCTAAGCCCTATAATTTCTCCGGAAACATTGCCCTTCAAACCGGAACACAGTAATGTTTGCACATTACTGTTTGGCGGTAGAATAGCTGGCAAAGTTGTGGTACTTTCCCAGGCGGAGTCTGCTAAGAGTCCTACCACTACTAAAAAATGTATCCTCTAAACAAACCTTAGGTTTGAGACAGGTACAGCTATTTTAAGCATAAGCAACCCACTAAATGTCCCCACTGCTGGACTCGACCCCTTCTCTCGCTGGGACAGAGTCAAGGCCATAATCCACCACGCTAGCCCAGTGTGCGTTGGTGGATGAAAGATGTTCTCGAAATATTCTAGGTGACCATGTCAGTTTCCTCGCGATGTTTTCCTTCATCGTTAAGTTAGCGGCATTATCTCCCGACTAAACCACCCCCAATTTTTTTAAAGGGACTAATTAACTAAAGTGTGGCACTTTCCTGGGCGGATTCATGGAAATGGTAGGACTGGTGGAGCGGGTAATTCAGCTGAGCGACTAAAACGACGCAAATATGCAACCCTCGGAAGAGGTTACATATTTGAGCCCTTTCGGGTTGAGACATTGGGCCCAGGGTGTTTATTTGGTCCAACGCATAAGCATTGCCATTCAGCGTGGTAATGCCGCCAGGATGCTGGGTACGCTTCCGATTGGTAGTGGGCTTGAACATCTTGATTATCTGTAGACCTTCATTGGTCTATGGATAATTCAGGTGCGCTTAGTGTAAGTAGTTCTAGTTAGGTATGTAGCGTAGTGTAGTTCTCATTGTATTTTAGTTTTGTTAATAAAGGCATGGAAATGTCCTAATGTAAATATCGTAACATCGTGTCGAAGTCGGTGGCAATTCGGCTCACTGTGCTTTTTTTGCACAATTGTTTTTTATAAAAGCCAAAGAGAATGTAAATTATATAAAAGCTGCAATTTATCACATTCGAAGTCAAAGCCAGCTGCTAGTTTGATGTAAAGAATAGCTCGGCGCATTATTTCGACCGCAACAATCCGAAGACGTTATATTCCACCGCGCGTGAATCCTCCGTCCGCGAGCGTGGTGAATCGATCCTCCTCGCCGCAAACCGACGCCGGTTCGGATCCCAGCGCTCGGCAATAAAGACACCAACAATTATACAAGGCTACGTGATACATGTATTGTATTAAAAGTTCTTAGTTACGACGAAATGTTAAGATTCCTTTACAAGAAGTACACTTCTGAAAGGATACAGTATGTAACGTACTGTGTAACATTAGTGTTGTGTATTAGTACTAAATTCGAAATCATGAGTTTTCACCAATTTCGGCGGTCTCTATAATAATAAAAATTAAATATTGGTGGTCAACTCACACACATCACCATCTAACCCCAAACCACAGTCTATTAAATCATACAGTCGTTCGACGAAGCCGTCTAGACAGGGCAATCGTGTGGGGCGTGCGGGGTGAGACGCGGGAAGCGCGCTTCTTCATTGCCTACATTACAATGCTAGTATTGCAGGAGCGCGGCTCAGGGCTGACGTCTTCCGAATGTTTTTGGAAAATTCTTGTAAAATATTCATTGTTCCAAAATCTTGAATTAGGAGATTTGACTTCACTTTTGTGACAACAACGTCTAGCATGTCGAATGAGTTGCCTGAGCGGGTATTTCCCAATGGTTGCATCCTTGGTCTTCAAATCACGAGTGAATCGGTTTCCTATAAGATAAGTATAAATATCGTAACATTCATAACTATACCGCATCGTCACTTAACATCAGATGAGAACGCGGTCGAGCCTAAGTACAAATTAAATATTCTCAAAAAAAAAGTCTTATCTTATTATCCTATGACTCCACGGTGGAAAGTCTGGCGTTCTAGCTACTGCACCATCTTGGCAGTCGGTTAAAAACAATTTAATTTGTAAAGTAATTCCAACGGAGCTCGGAGGAGCAATACACGCGAGTGAAAGTAAGCGTTCGCCGGCCACTGCGCAGGTTTATAGGTTTCTGATTATTATTTACGATTATTGCACCGCGCTGCTCTCGTAATCATTATTTAAGTTATGAAAGTGACTACAGAAACTTGCGCTCCGATAAGTTGAAATGTTGAAACTTTGTCCAACATATTTTAACCTGTAAAAACTTTAATTATGAGTCCAATGTATTCGTGTATAATCAATAAATCACTACTTATAGTAATTATAAATTAATTAAAAAAAGTTTATAATAATATAAATAAATTAAAAATTAGTTTATTATTATAGATTAATTAAAAACTAGCAGCACTCTGGGGATACCGTTATTTTCCCGCCATAAAATATAGCTTGTGTGAGTATTCCCATAACCCCATTGTCAGAATGTGTCGCCAATACAATGATATCCTCAATAAACATCATCAATCTATTGATATATTTTAATGTAATTTAGCCAAATTTATTAATATATTAGCTCTACTTGTTATTAACTCTACTTACAAATTTTTCGTCATTGTTTTAATATTTTTTAGTTCACGCTGTGAACACATATTTTAGGTACCTATACGATTTAGAACTGTAGGTGTACCTATTTTATTTTTTTACCACACCTGTTATTTTATAACCTTGTTCATTACATCATTTGATTGTATTTTTTTTTGTAACTATTATAGGTTCGCACTTGACCACCATTTCGCCTGATGTTAAGCGATGATGCGATCTACGATGAAGCGTGCTTACCTAGAAGAAACCGATTCACTCTCGATTTGAAGACACCAAGATTGTAACTATATACTGTTTTGTGTGCCTTAACAATAAATAAAGAAATAAATTCAAATCAAAATTCTTTCAGTAGTTTTTGTATGCAAGAGTAACAAACATACATTCTTACAAACTTTCCCGTTTACAATACTTATTAGTAGGACGTGAAAGCACAGATAAGAAAATAGTTACTTCGTAAGCGAAAGTACCTCTGTCTGTTTATTACGCTTTCAGGCATAAACTACAGAATCTATTTTTTAACTATTTTTTTATATAAAGAGTGATGAGACGAGCAGGTCATGTGCCTGATGGTAAGCAACATGCCTGCCACGTAATAGCACAGTGACATGCAGCTATTGGAACATGAAGAGTCCAAATCATTACCTTAGCACTGCACTGCGCTCGTCACCCAAAGATCTAAGATGTTGCATCTCTAAGCCTTGTAATTCATCTGGAAACATTGCCCTTCAAACCGGAACACAGTAATGCTTGCACATTACTGGTTGACGGTAGAATAACTGGTAAAGGTGTGGTACTTCCCCGGACGGACTCTGCTAAGGGTTCAGACTTTCAGACTTAATTTCTTTAAATGTAGTGGTTCCTACCACTACATTTAAAGAAATTAAGTCTGAACTCTGAGAAAGGACATAGGCTATTTTTTTAAAGCAAGACAGATTTGTAAGAGGTAAAAAACGGGATGAAATTTCATAATTAACCTACTGTAATTTTTTTATAATTTTTCCATTCATTACACAATGTTAAGAGGTTCAAGTAACTTTTCCCAAGTGCAAAGAAATAAGTTTGTCTAAGCTACTTGATTTAACGGTCAATCTAAACAACCTTGGTAAAGAATCCCATGAGATATCCCATGAAAGACATCTTTCGAAGATATTAGGTATATATACGAATCATTCGTCAACCCGTACTTGGTTAGCTTGGTGGATTATGGTCTTGAATTTCTCCCTGTGAGATATTTTCTCGAGTCCATCAGTAGAAACATAAAATGATCTATTTATACTTACTAATGCTTTCAACATAATAAAAGAAACGAGTCTTATGTAGATGGGAGTTTTATATAATACTCTTTATTCGTTCAACGGTTGCCTGGAAGAGATAGCAAGGTCACCAGTTACTATATCACATTTAGCGTTTTCTATCTTTCAAATTTAAGTGCAATGAAAAGTGAATCTTTTTATCTATCAATTGCTAGTTGACTACAACCCTCCGCAGATTTCAATGAAAGAAATTTAGTACCGAATTTTGAATAAATCTCCGAGTCATATTCTGTGCGTTTAATTTACACGATGTAATCTTCAAAGTCAGATCGAAATACTTGATTGTAATTAAGCCATACCGTCCCACAGCCGTCCGGGGCCTACACAACTACTTTGTATTCATTAATGCGGCCCAAATGCATTTAAATAAATGCATTTATCATGTAAAGCTTACCTCAAATTATGGCCCGTTTCGGACCCAAAGTCCAAAACAAATGCACGTTTTATGCGAAATAAATTTATTTGAATAATAAATTGCAATTTCATCGAGTTTATCGGCGGGACATAAAAGTCGGGCTAGAAGGCCCCAAACACTGTCCAAAAACGGGCAAAATGTCAATAAGCATTAACTTAAAGATATCTCGAAGCTCAGAATTAAAGTTTTATTTCTCGAGCTGTAAAAAGGTTTGTGCAAGTTCGACGATTCTATATAGGCGAGGATATAGAGGTCAAAACATATCGACAGAATTCCCCACGGAGGTTTAGCTATGAGTGACTGACTGACTTAATATGAGATTTTGAGAACCTGACGAGATTTTTGGTTATTTTCTTTTGTTTTACTCGAATCAAAAAATCAGTTCGTAAGCGTACACAAAAAAAAAAAATTAAAACAAAGACAACTTAAATACAAACATTTTAGCAAAAAACTAAACTTACTTTTTTCACGCAGAAAATAAGAAAAGAAAGAAACGACAGTCATGTCTAGTTAAATCGCTAACTTACATCATTACTCACAATTACTCCAATCAATTAGCCACAACCTCGCGAACCTGTATTAAATGTAGAATAAAATATGTTTGTGCAATTACCAAGATATGCGTTCAGCGGAACTCCGCGAGGTGTAATTGCGACGATTAAGTGTCGTAAAAGCTTTGTCGTGATGATAAAAGGAACAAAATGACATAAAAAGGCTTAATTACCGGCCCGATGTTCTACGTAAACAATTAAGGTGCGTATTATGGCGTTTTGTAGATGAATTAAAGAGTGTTCTTATTGTGATGATCTGTTTTTGTTACGGATAGAAGATATAAAGCATAAAGCAGGTGTGAGTATTGTATGTTCTTATAGCTTATGGTTTACAGCTAGTCGTTTACGTAACCAAAGTGGTGACTCCCGCTCTGGCTTGTTCCTGAAGCAGAGGATAGCTATCACTATTCAGCGAGGCAACGCAGCCAGTGTTTTGGGCACATTTGCACTAGGAACGATTCAGTGTAACGATTTTAATTAACGACTTAGTGGACTTGCATATTGATAATATTTTGGTTTGATATGGAACCTAAACAATATTTAATACATTATCAATAACGTTAAAAATAAATAGATTGTGTGTGCTTAAGACTGGACGGCAAAAGTTAAATAAACACTTCATTATAAAAAGTAATAATAAGAATTATTGCAAATAAATTTAATATAGTAAGCACAGCGATACAGCACTGCTACTAGCTTACCTACTATAGACTGTACCCTTTTCGCTCGTGTATACTCGGCAGTCCCGAGGTTGGTATCGGGTGATCGAGCCTTTCATCTCAGCACGTGAAGAGTCAGTCTGATTTACAGTCCGTAAAAAAACCTGCGTGTCAAAAGAAGTTTTCACTTCAATAATAAGAGAGTGACCGGCCTCCTGGCCTAGACGGCCGCTACAAAGCTCTCAGGGTAATCGAATTGATTCGTTAATTACCGGTTTTATCTCGATCCATTAGCGTCCCACGAGACCCGGCTAGCCAACTATACATACCGACGTGATATAGCCAGCTATATACGTAGCTAGAACCGCGGGTACCATTTGAATGGAGACTTCATTTGATGTTTAAATGGGTAGAAAATGTTGCGGTGTTGGTAACTTTAGTAGGGTTTTACGGATGTTGAAAGTTGTGACAGCAATTGCACAGTTCAGTAAATCGTACAATTTTTTTATCGTATAGAGTGACCATACGAGCAGCTCACGTGCCTGGTCGTAAGCAACATGCCTGCCACATAACACCACAATGACACGCAGCTATTGGACCATGAAGAGTTCAAATCATTATCTAGCACTGCACTGCGCTCGTCACCCAGAGATCTAAGATATTATATCTCTAAGCCCTGTAATTTCTGGAAACATTACCCTTCAAACTGGAACACTGTAATGTTTGCACATTACTGTTTGGCGGTAGAATAACTGGCAAAGGTGTGGTACTTCCTCAGGCGGACTCTGCCAAGACTCCTACCACTACTAAATTATAAATGCGAACGTTTAGATGTCTGTTGCTCGATCACGTCGTAAAGTATGAACAGCTATGCATTAAAATATTTCATGTGTGCATTCAGGAAAGCTTTACGTACGTACGTGTGTAAGTATAGAGGTAGTTAGTAAGATAGTAAGTAACCGTCGCTTACCATCAGGCGAGTTGGTGGTCAAACGCGGACCTAAACCCGATAAAAAAAAATCTAAGGTTAGTAAAACCCTGCGCTCGCTAGCCCTGCCCATAGCCCTGGCTAGCCCATAGTTCCGTAGGCAGAAACCTTCTGAGACCTACAAAAATACATGTATGTATTTATTTGTATTAGGTAGGTATGTAAGTATGTATTTACTAGTATCTGTGCATGTATAGAAAGTACTTACCTATTGTTGTAAGACGCTCACATCGTTGACTAAAATTTTCCCGTAATTCGCTGTTACTGTTTTTCAATATGGACATAACTGATTAAAAAATAAGAGGTTTGGGTTCCTTACGACAAATTCTATTTGCTTTAGAAGAATAGTACCTACACCTTACGGCGAAAAAAGAAAATTATAATTATGTCATTTCTAATAATTACTAGCTCTATATCTAGCTAGCATTTTTAGCCTTTCAGCCCGATCCATTCAAATTTTCCGACGTGACTGAGTAACAAATATCGGAACATCTCAACACTCAAAACTTTCGCATTTCTGATATTAGTAAAATTATATGTATTTTATTTTGTTTTTGTTAATGAACATTGTTTCGAGGCTCGCAGAATAGCCGCGAGCTCCGGTTAAAGGCTAGCTCGGGAATAAGGCGCTCGATACAATTACGTGTAATTAAGCTATCGTTAAAGCGACCGTCGAAGTCGACAATTTGTCACGCACGTCGGCGCGGGCGCAGCGCAGCCGCGGGGAAGGGGGGGAGGGAATTAATTGACGCTCTGAGCAGGTAGCTTCCAGAGGCACGACTCCTGAAATCGCAGAGCTTTAATGTACATGTGCCAAAGATGTAAAATCTGAATGTTTCCGGTTGATATTTGTTTCTGATGGGAAGTTCTGGAGTTGCTGAGCAAAACTACATACTTAGGCTCTCAGATTCGACGAACTTTTATGTACTCGCGAATGGACTAGTGAGTGGGTATTACATTTAAAATTCTGTAAGTATTATTTTAAAACTTTATTTATGAAACGAAGTATTTTATAAATACTATTTCAGTGTCTGTCATTCTAATCTCTGATTGTTACTAATTATACTCTGATTCTACCTGTTATGGTGGTAGCCTAATCATTAATTAGGTAATTAGCTAATTAGACTATAACGAAAAATTTTGTCTAATCTAACTGATATATTGCAATAAAATTAATTGAAACAAATAAACTTTTCACTAAAACATATTATGTTGGAACAAATTAATTATTAGAGTTATTCCTCTGGAAGCATATCTCCTCTGCCGAGATGAGCCTCAGATAGCGACCACTGCATCGCTTTGATGCGCCGCCGCAGGTAGCTATAAAGCCGCAGTAACTTTTATGAAGATTACATGTGAATCACATACTGTTACTAATTTGCCTCCACGTTTTATTGAGTCTATACTGGCTGTTGAAATTGAATTCAGCTTTCAATCACATTGTGGGAATAGACCATGTTGATTAATTCACATGTATAGCACAGATTTATGGTATACAAGTTACGGGTGGTATAGAACGGCAACTACAGATCTGCAGCTCTTAGTTCGATTCTCACGCGCACCACTGTCTTTTCGAAGTATTGTGTGTAATGCCACGAAAACATTGTGAGGAACTCGCAATATTCCTAGAATCTTTCGAGGTCATACGTTATCCACCAAATCGCACTGGACTAGCGTGGTGGATTACGACCTTAACTCTTTCCTAGTGAAAGAAGGCCCCGAGTCCCAGCAGTGGGAGCATCTAGTGTGCTGCTTTTGCTATAAATAAAAAATAAATATTGGTGGACAATTCACACACAACACCATCTGACCCCAAACTAACCAAACCTTGTACTATGGCGGCCAGATAGCTGATCTAATACTTGTATAGTTGTAAATACATACTTATTATACATAGAAACACCCAGACACAGTGCAAACATTTGGATTCATCACACAAATATTTGCACTGGGTGGGAATCGAACCCACGACCCTCGGCTTCGCAGGCAGAGCTATTACCAACAAAGCCCCGAGGCGAGTCAAACATATAACTCAGATAGATTAGGAGCGCTAATAAAACTGACCTTTAGTCGATCTAGAAGCTACTCGTATACTCGTAAGCTACAGGAAAGACAGCTGCGTATGGACTTCATTTAATAGATTTGTTTTATTATGAGTTCTACAATCCCCTTAGTATTAATTTTGAGTCTTTGAGCTCTGGATTTAATCGAGAGATATGCTAAAAGACTAATAGGCAACAACTACCTTGTTCGAAAAAAAATACTTCAATATCATAAGCATCAATGCAAAGCTAGCTCATATTTTTTATCTGATATATTTCGTGTGAGCAACAACGCAGTACAACTACTCTGCATGATCTAATTACCCTTCTTTTTAAATCTGAGATTTAAAAAAAATTAAGACTGTGTGAGAATGAGTGGAATTTTCCCGATGGTTACAAATCTTGGAGTCTTTAAGTCGAGTGTGTAGGCTTCACACTCTCACTCTCTCACACTCTTCTAGGAGCGCAAGTAAAGCACGCGGGTCTCAAAAATAGAACGATCTCATGACAAAGATGTGCCCTCACAAACTTCAGGCTTAAGGGCGCACGGAATCATGTTATCATGGAATCACGGGAAGAGTGAGCTCACTCTTTCCGTTCTAGTCGGTTGCAGAAAACTGTGGACGCCGGACGTTTTTACCTATCACTATTCGTTGTAAACAACCAAAATAAGTAGAGCCCCAGCATATCTCGCCGCTAGCGATTCTAGGGATTAAGCAGATTGGTTGTTTGTAAGCAGCCACTTACAATACACGCAGAGTTGCAGTTTATTACCCATTTCAAGGTGCTCAGGGCACATCCATTGGTTTATATCGATGGGAGAGATGAATTTCGGGGACTGTGAACACGAGTGCAAATCAAGATTCATGCCGAGCCAAGCCGATTCAAGCAGTTCAAGCCAGTATTCAGCTCATACCAACGGCCACCAACAGCACTACTGCTGAATTTAAATCATTATTGGTGCTTATCAGTGAAGGAAAACATCATGAGGAATTGACGGATGACACAAATAATGACCTTTAAACATATCGAAGACACGTGTCATCCGTCAACTCGTACTAAACTAGCGAGGTAGATTGTGGGCTGACTTACCATTGATACTCGTATATACCGAGTCCCAGCTGTGGGAACCTGAATTGGGCTGGCTACTTATGCTACAAAGCGGCCCGTAATTGTGCATTGTATGTAAGAAATTATAATAATTATTATATTCTTTGTTACAAATAACCCAAAACTTTCGAGCTGGTATGTTATCAGCGCAATTTTATGACTGTAAGAACAAAAAAAGAGGGTTTGTTTGGAACAAAGGTAAGTTTACCATACTTTTTTTCGAGAACCTTTTTTGTACCTGGCTGGCTGTAAAATTTAAACAAAGGGTGTTGAGAACGGCTTAAGAGCAATAATTGTTAGCAAATTACCGGTAAAAAGTTAGTTGTTGCGTCTTTGTACTTGCGTTTTATGTTTCGAGTTTATTTTGGTTTTAATAGTTTCTTTGTGAAATTTATGTTAAATTGTAAAAAATGAAAGTAGATGTAAAAAATTTAGAGTTAGTACAGATATCGGTTTTCGGACCTTGGTTATTTTGTGAAATTGTTCCGTGATATTTTAATCTCAGAACATTTTCACCAGCTTTGGTGCCCTTAGTGGGTTAATGGTTAAAAAACATCCAATTTCAAAATGGCGTGGTCGTAGGTTCGGGATGTTTAAAAAAAAACACATTCTATGCATACGTCATCCGCCAGTCCATACGTGACCAGTGTGGTGGATTTTGTAAGGCTTACGTAGACTCTTTTTTGTGTGGGAACAAAAAGTGGACTGCTCATGTGCTCATGCTGAATTTTCACTAGTAAACGTAATATGTATAAATATTGACAAAATTAAAAGTATAGCATCTCTTATAATAGCTCACTACACCTTCCTTCTGCACATTCCTTTGCACATTTACCTCACTACTAGCGTTCGCTGTGATCGCTTTAAGTATTCTGTGTTTGTTTCGTTTCACTAATTCTTATCCAGCGCTGCTTTTGCGAGACTAACAAAACTAAGTGATTCTGTTACATTGTGGATATTTTCCTAGAATGTTGCTTAGCTTTCCGCACAGGAGAAGGCACTCGAGAAGATGGTCACCCTGTGCCAGGTGTATAGGCGCCACGCGTCGATGTCTTTTTCAGGAGCAAATAACTTTTCCTAAAAAATCTCTAATTATATTGGGAAAATTGAAATCGGTACAGAAAGTTTCGAAAAGTTTAACGTTGTTAAACAAAAGTTTAAAACTGGTTATGTTCTACGGCGCTGAATAAATAAATCGTTTACCGACTTCAAATCAGGGTGCGATTCTCAATTCTTACAAAACTACCCACTTATTTTTATGTTTGTTCCTCAGAAATTTCGATTGAGTAAGTTTTATACAATTCAAAAATCAAGTACTTAAGTGGTAAGTTACAAAAAGTAACATAGCTTTCTGTTGATGTACTGAACATAATGGTGTTTTGTAGCGAGCACTCGGCGCGTCAGGGTTCGCCGGTCACACGAGTTTCTTTGTTCGTACAAACTGCTATTAATTTCGCAGCAAGCTTCAGAAGAAGTTTGCACACTATGTAGGTTATGGTAGAGATGGTTATTTCAGTTTTCTAAAATTACGCTACTTACTTAAAGTAACATAGTTAAACAGCGCAGCGCGCTACACGGGGTGCAGAAGCGAACCGCGGTTTCACCTGCGTAGTACCCATTCCCATTGTTTTTCTGGGATTAAAATTATCCTATGTGCCATTTCAGCCCATAGTTTACCTACTATGTTTAAAATTTCAGCCCGATCCGCTAAGACGTTTCAACGTTATTAAGCAACAAACATCCACACTATCGCAATGAAATGTATAATGTTAGGATTAACATTGAGGCTTATCAAAGTTCGTTCAACAAAATCAAAACCTAAACCTAACCTAACCTACCTATATAAGTATATATATTATTTACCTATAAAGCTATTTTGAGCAGTATTTTGCATTTTGAAAACGCCTCACTAGTACGAAAATTGTTTTTTTTCCTTCATCTGCCTTCACCTTTGTAGTGGTAAGACTCTTAGCAGAGTCCGCCTGGGGAAGTACCACACCTTTGCCAGTTATTCTACTACCAAGCAGTAAAGTGCAGACATTACTGTGTTCCAGTTCGAAGGGCAATGTTTCCAGATAAATTACAGGGCTTAGAGATATAACATCTTAGATGTCTGGGTGACATGCGCAGTGCAGTGCTAGGTAATGATGGACTCTTCATGTTCCAATAGCTGCGTGTCATTGTGTTGTCATGTGGCAGGCATGTTGCTTACCATCAGGCACATGTCAAGCTCGTCTCGTCACTCTTTAATTTAAAAAATCTGCCTTTGTGAAAATGTCTCATTGCTGTTATTTTCAAACAATAAAGAACATCAACGTGAGTATGCACACTTGTCGAAGTTTGTTCTTTTATTAAATACCTGTAGAATCTAGACACGAAGCGCGGTGTGAAGGCTGCTCATGGGTGTATGAGTAGTCAATTATGATTGCATTTTCCATGCACCGCCGCGGGCGGGGACGGCCGGGTGAGAGGGGGAGGGAGGGGTAATAGCAGCGCCAAAACTACACCACGCTACGCGAACATTACACGCAATTGCAGGCGATACGACTGCGCTGGGTGCAAGCGCAGTCAGTCCAAATCACCGTCCATTTTTATTTGTAATTTATGTGCCACAAAGCTCTTTGATAGAACTAAAATTCTATAAATATTACTTAACAGATTTTCATTAAATGCAAATGAAAGCAGGGCACTCACAAAAAAAAACATTCTTTTATTTTTTTATCTGTCTGACATGGTCTTCATGTTTTACCAACAGTTTATTTAATTTACTGAAGTTATACTTATTTTGGGGTATAATAAAATCAATAAAAGTTAACTGTAGCATAAAATAATGAGTATATTTTACGATGCGCGTGCACACTGTCACGAACAACCCGCACCCTGATATTAGAAATATCTGAGTAGACATTGTAACTTACTTCACGTTATTCATTCTTGCGTTGAAGATATTGTTTATGTCTTTGGTTGAAGTTAGACTTCTTATGCTGGGGCCACACTAACGAGAAATGGCATTAATTATCGCGATAATGGACGTTAACCGTTGGTGTAAAATACACCTAATGGACATAAACCGTAGGTGTAAAATACACCTAATGGACATAAACCGTAGGTGTAAAATACACCAACGGTTAACGTCCATTATCGCGATAATTAATGCCATTTCTCGTTAGTGTGGCCCCAGCATTAGACCGAGGAATAAAGATAAGAAATATTAACTTCTTGCGTACGTACACATATACACACACTTGCTTATTTACTAAGTTTTATGCATAGCTGGGCACCGTTAATCAAATAGTTAACTTCGTTAATCGTTAATCCGTTACAAAAAAAGTTAACTTCGTTAAACGTTAAAGCGTTACATTTCGTAAGAATTAACGGAAGTTAACGTTAATCGTTAATGCGTTAATATGCGTATTGGGTTTTTATATCGTTGCGTTAGTGAACTTATAAAAAACCTGTTGGTTTAGCTTCTGGAAGTTAGCAGGTTAGAAAAAAACCAAATACTTGTAGAGATAAATTTTATAATTGAAGTGAAAACTTCTTTAGGCTCGCCGAGACAGATTTTTCGTGGGCTGTGAATTGAATTCTAGCGTCACGCTCGGGTATGATAAGAAATCTTCGGGTAAACTCGGGACCATGGCTATTGGCCATCTAGAAATGCGTCAGCCAATGGGAAATGCTGAAAGGGTGTAACCTGGCCATCATGGGCATGGCCATCTAGAAATGCATCAGCCAATAGGAAATGCTGCTGCTTTTCTTGATGGCCATGCCACGATGACCAGGCCACGCCCTCCGGTTACACCCGTGCTGTTTCCAAGGTAAGCTATCAAATTCTGAGTTATAAGTTTTCACTTCTATCGACAGTTTCTATGACTGCCATTTTTTTTATTTAATTTAATTTAATGTGTAATTTAAACGTCGGGCATAATGCGCATAGGTATCTATTTCCCCTCATGAACATTAACATGTCGAAGTTCTCGTCTGAAAGCGAGGCTCACTTTGGCGTTAAAATGTCTTTACTCGTAGATAGCAGACGTTCAACTGCAGCGTTTGAGGGCTGTTTTCCAAATTTCAACCCAAACCTTTCCCGTTCCCAGACGTTCTGACGTGATAAAATAACAAACATTACAACATTCATAAATTGCCATTTATAATATTAGTAAGATGTTAAACACTGGAATTTTCATTGTTTACCTCCATTTCTTCATCCTTATACATTAATTTGTTCATTTTATTTAAATTTTCTTTGGTTAGTTGAAATGAACTACCACCGATTTTATTAAAATAAAGTTACAATACAGATAAACGATCAAAAAAGTATAATTGAATTTATCGGAGTGTTCCCCACTAGCTATGTATTACTATAATCTACTTGGTTTACTAGAGATGTGTGAAATATTCAACTAAATTGTAAACGTCAGTCAAATTCGAGTATGTCTATGTTCAAATTTTCAGCCAAAAAGAACTCGAGATTATTGGAAATGTGACTTATGATAAAAAAAAATATTTGTTTTCATATAACGTCAACCAATCATGCCACAGGCTAAAATGACGCCTCAATCCTGCCAAAATTGCAGGAACCCGCCAGATAATATTATGGTCACACTGCGCCTAGCACTTTTCGTTTCGTACTTGTCTGAACCTGTTTTTTGCGCCGCGCCGAGGTGCCGTGCGGTAAATAGTAGGCATTGGATTAACGATTAACGGACTTCTGCATAATTAACGGAAGTTAACATGTCCGTTAACATTTTTAAAAGTTAACTTAAAAGTTAATCCGTTAATCAAAATGTTAACTTCGTTAATTAACGATTAACGGATGAATGAGTTAATGCCCAGCTATGGTTTTATGCACGTGTGTTGTTTTTAAAAGACACAGAGTTTGGAGCATCAAAGGCAATCTACTGGATAATTGTTGAATTTATAATATGAATTACGGTATAATCCGTAAAAATTATGCACGGCATGAAATATCTGGCATTCGTTGCACCATACAACCAATAAAATAAATAATTAATAACCCATAATTAGCAAAATTGCAGAATTTTGTTCTGGACATCAGATCTAGTCACAAGCTGCATCATGTTTTTTTTGCTTTTGGATTGTATTAGCATGTCATTTTCCTTTGTCAGAAATGTGAATAAACCCACGGAAAGTCGCAGCGCAGTCACGCGGGCGGCCTGCACGGCCCGCCCCGGGTGTGGTCACCGAAGCGGTGTAAAATTAACCGTCGGAGCCGACATCAAAGCCGCCGCCGCCTTTGTACTCGCCGCCCATTGTCTCCCACATGTTGTTTTATACTCTTAATTTCATGTTGTCATGTTAAAAGTTTATTATTGCGTAAACTGCAAACTAATTTCAACCTTAGTCCCTTATAATAGCAAAATATCAATTTTGCTCGAAATGAGTTTGAACTTTGATGTTTTATCCAACAAATAGTGCTTTAATGGTTCGAAATAGAGTCGAAATTAAGTTTAAACTGTTTTTTTATTCTTTGTTTCTTGTGTTTAGTCTACAGTTTAATAGCGGAAGAGTGTTAAAAGGGTTCCAAATTGAGATTGAAGTTGTAGTTTGTAGTTTAAAGGGTGTTTTTATTACTTCTCTATTCATGGCCTGTCGCCACTGTTATGTACATTGTACCGTCTGCGCCACCACTCAGGCCTTTTGACAAAAATGTTGAACTACGCTTTTATGATTGAAGTTATACAACAGTACATATAAACGAGAGTGACAGCGATGTGACTAGTTACTTCTTTGAGTGATTTGAAACTATATATTTTATCACTGCACGTAGGTAAAGCCGATAAGAGTGACTAGTTACTTCTTTGAGTGATTTGAATTTAAAACTATATATTTTATGTACAGTAAACGAACAAGCAACAGTATTAATAATGGTAAGTTGTTAACGCCACCTACGGACATCTGCTGTAGGTACACCGTAATTATTGGCGATCGGTATCGAGTTAACTAGAACAGGAAGGTTAATACTTATTATTATTTTTTGAAAGAGTGCAGGAATAGCACGACTTATGCCTGAGGGTAAGCAACGCGCCAACAGTAGCACAGTTCACGCAGCTATTGGAATATGAAGAGTCCAAATCACTAACTAGCACTACACTGCGCTCCGTGCGCTCGTCACCTAGATAAATAAGATGATTTATGTACAAATACCCTATAATTTATCTGGGAACTTTACCCTTTAAACCGGAACACAGCGATGTTAGCACATTACAACTTGACGATAAAATAGATTGCAAAGCTGTGGTACTTCACAGGTGTACTCTGCGAAAAGTACTACAATGTTTTTTGGTGTGCCCTGAATTCCACATTAGGTCTGGCGATTGCGGGTTTCAGCGATTGAAGCGGATATAATATTACGAACGGCATTTCCCGTCCGAGTGCGATGAATTTTATTCTCACAAGATAATAAAACTAAAATCTCATTCTTCATTAGCACTCGGATATTTCTTGACACGTCCGCATCTCGTTTATAATGCATGCCAATCTTTCGAATAGCTCACTTTTCAGGAATAAGAATAATTATTGTAATTTTTGGGTAGAATATTTTAGATTTTTTTTCGCTAAGATATAGTTACTGTGGACTAAAATTTATTGATTTTAGAAGTTGTATGTAAATTAATTTATTTATCGGAAAAACTAAAGATGAACGCAATTAGACGCACGTTAGACAACACTACCGATATCAAACATTTTTCCAGTAAAAAAAAAAAGATTTGATAAAATTTCACAACTTTCGCCTGCGTCTTCAAACAATAAAGTATAGTACCTATACATTCCATTTACATACATACTACATTTTGTCTGTTTTAACTAATGCGGTTACGTTCGTCTATGTGCGCGCATGTGACATCGGGGATCGTAAGATCGTAACGTCACCTACGTGGGAGGAAAAAATTCTAAACCTTGGTTTTTCGAACAAGGCTCACAATTTAACTTACTGAATCGAAACTATTACTTTTCATATTGAATGTTTTATGTACCTATGTTTAGAAAACCAATTCAAATAAATAGTAATTAAAATTTTCCAAGAAGGTGACGATGAAAGTCGTAAAAATAAGAACTAGCTAAGTATAGCTTTAAAATAAGTATTTTTTTTTATCGAAAAATGAATTTTTGTGTGCTTTCATATACCTACCCAAATACCCAATTGTGCCATAAAATTTGTCTCTAACTGTAGCACAGAGTAAAACGAGTCGTTTTACAACGTAGCGCGTTTGAAAACAGTTTTACCACCGCGACGAATCTCGCACTCTGCGCTGACAGCCTCTCAAAGGCTTTTGTGCCGAAGACTCGCTTCTTTAGCATCACAATAACATCACACAGAATCGGGGATAGTTGTTATGGGAACCGCTGTCCCGTACGATATCTTTGGTGAAATACCTTTTAGTTACTCAGGGAAAATCCTTTATGAAACGCATCCTCTCCGTAGGGAGTTCCGGGGATGTAGGTGGGTATGGATGTGGAACTTCTAAGCAACAGTGGCCTACCCCTAAAAACCCTGTGGTTCAAGCGTGCGCTACCGTACCGTGCGGTACCGGAGCTACGGGAACTATTTTATAAATAAATAAATACCACAATTCACACACAACACCATCCGACCCCAAACTAAGCAAATGAGTTTACGCTTGACTGCCATATCGACGATGCGATCTACGATGGAGCGTGCTTACCACAGATTAGATACCTTTTTGATCGGCGATGATACGAATTTTACCTACTATCACAACTCACCAGCGGGTGCGCAGAACGAGGTACAATAGTGCCCTTGTGATTAGCGAACATCCGCGAGACGTGCACTACTTTCCACGGATGATCGGACAAAACGAGATAGAGTTATACAAATTTCAAAGGACAAAGCAGGATGCAAAGAAAGACATCAACAAGTTCCCATTATGCTGAACTGATCAATCGTGCTACTAAACAGCGATGTAAGTCGTAACGATCAGTCAAGTGGATGATTGTCTTTGGGGCTTGACCAAAAGAAACCGATTCACTCTTGTTTTCGCACACGCTCGCAGCCTCAGTAGCACTGGTCTCCTCAATGTCCTCAAATAAATAATGATTTTTAAATACAGGGCAAAATCATAAAACAACATATATATTTGGGCAACGAGCGCAGTGCGTTTATGGGTGGGAATGTCGCTTACTGTCTGACGCATGTAGCGCTAGTCTTGTAACTTTATAAAAAAAGTAGAAAAAGTCGTAATAATGCACTTGAGTACCATTATGGGCTGATGATATGTTATAACACTTGATACCAAGTAAAAAGTAAATCTCTTGAAAGTTTCTTGAGACTGGCATAATGCCCCAACAGTATGCGAGTATTCTCAGCAGGGGGCAGGGTTGCCCGGTGCAGGATATTTGTAAACAAGGGGCTATGAATAATGTAGGGCGAGGCTACGTCACGTCGTCATGTCGTCACGTCGTCACGTCGTCACGGCGTCACGGCGCGGCCGCGGGCGCCGAGTGACAACACTTGAATCACAAAATAGAACATGTTCGGAAGCTGAACGTGGACACAAGTCTGTGGAGTCGTAGATGTTTAAATGGATAGACATCGATATGCAAACATTACAGTATTCCAGTTTGGAGGTTTGTGTTTCCAGAGAAATTACAGGGCATAGGGTGACCAGTGCAGTGCAGTGCTATCTAATGATTTTGACTCTTCGTGTTCCAAAAGCTGCGTGACACTGAGCTGTTATAGACAGGGCTGTTGCTTACCATCCAGCACATGTCCTGTTCGTCTCGTCCACTCTATACTATAATATTACTAGCTGACCCCGCAAACGTTGTTTTGCCTTAGTGAACAACCCTTGTCACTTAGGGGTATGAAAAATAGCTAGTAGCCGATTCTCATACCTACAGAATATCCATATAAAATTTGGTTAAAATCAGTAAAGCCGTTTCGGAGGAGTAAGGAAACAAACACTGTGACACGAGAATTTTATATATAAGAAGACTAGCTGACCCCGCAAACGTTATTTTGCCTTAGTGAACAACCCTTGTCACTTAGGGGTATGAAAAATAGCTAGTAGCCGATTCTCATACCTACAGAATATGCATATAAAATTTGGTTAAAATCAGTAAAGCCGTTTCGGAGGAGTAAGGAAACAAACACTGTGACACGAGAATTTTATATATAAGAAGATTAAGTTATACGTTTTTAGCACGCTTTTATTAGCTTGGTATGCATGTATCTATTTTAACATGAATCTATGTATGGGCAAATGGAATCTTTGAATATGATTTTCACCATTTACTGAACTATGAATTTATTTGAAACTTTGCACAGTTATCAAGGACCGATGACAAAGCAATAATTTGTAACGCTTGTCGTATCAACCATTCATTCTCACCACGATCATTAAGATTAATAACACGCTTTTATTATTTTAAACAAATACACGGGTAACTCACGTATAAAATAGTCAGAACAGTCCGACTCGAGTTTCGATCGCGTCCGGCGATCTTCTTCAAGGCGAGTGCGCGCGCATGTTCGCAGCTCGATTAGATTAGATTGATGTGCTAATCGAGCTGCGAACATGCGCGCGCACTCGCCTTGAAGAAGATCGCCGGACGCGATCGAAACTCGAGTCGGACTGTTCTGACTATTTTATACGTGAGTTACCCGTGTATTTGTTTAAAATGTGTAATAACCACGTTAGTTTTCATACGCTTTTATTAGCTTGGTATGCATGTACCTATGTTAAGATGAATCCATGTATGGGCAAATTATTTCTTTCTTTTTAGTTTGATTTTCTGTAAAAGCGTGTTTTTTAGTTTTTTTTGTGTAGGTATTGTGTATTTAACAATATTGTTGAACTGTAATCTAACTAACTGAACAGTAAGTAGTAGTGTAGTTTTGGTTAGTAGGGCCCTGCGTGTTCTGCCCTAGCCAAAACTTTGATATTCAGTAAAGACTTTCTAAGGCCAACCACCACAGATCTTTTGTTTAAAAAAATGGAGTAATTAATTAAAAGATCAAAAAACCATTTGTTACCACACGTTTCGGCAACTTACGTACAATTCTGACAGAACCTTTACAAATCCAAACAAAGGAAAAGTATCTTTATTCAGAATCATCATTCACACCTATTTGTAACGGCCTTCCTAAATCCAAGCAAAAAAAAACATATAAATAAATAATGACTCAACAGCTTCCCCTGTCCTGTTTCGGCGGGTCTCACGCGCGCGGTGGGAGGCTGGTCGCACCTACCGCGCTCCTACATGAAGGAGCTAGGCGCCGACACCCTCGCTGTGAGAGAAAAAATATGTTCTCCCATTGTAGATACAAAATCTTGGGATGAATCACACATAAATTAACTTCGGCGATCTTAAAGAAGTGTGTGTTGGTTGCGGCTTTCCCGTTTTAGCATTTTAACACCAGGCCAGATGGGGTCAAGGGTAAATAAATTACTTAACAAACGAAAAAAAAAACGTAATTAATTATTTGCATATTTATATGCAGCATTTTGGTGGATTACGCAAGAGTAGAAAAAAAACTGTCTTAGTGCTTTTTCTCCGCCAAAATATATGATTTTTATGTAATTTTTCAAGTATGATTTCTAGTCGACTACATAATATATTATATAATATGTAACATTTCAGATTTTAACATCTTTGTGAATCTTTATAAGAAAATGGAACAATGTAACAAAAACTTTATTCATAGGTTAGTTGGAAATAATCATTAAAGCCACCATTTGTTTTGCAAATTGTACAATAAAATGTATTAATTTTAAGCTTATTGTAAAATGGTTTACTTTAAAGAACTTTTAGCGCAAAGAGCGCATCATATTTGACTTATGGATGACAAGCGCAGTACAGTGCTAGGCAGTGATCTGTACTCTTCAGGTTCAATTAGATGCGTGGCAATCTGCTGTCATTGGCAGGCTGTCTTAGTTTTAGTCCAGTATAAACCGCGGCCCGCGGTGTAACTTGCTTTTACTAGTTTGTCTCATTTAATTATTTTTGACAAACCGATTCATGGTTAATATTTTTGCAGACTTTGAATGTAGTTAATGTTTTTTTCATATCTAATAAAGAGCATAAAAATAAGTTTATAGCTAGACTATAATTGCTGTACCGAATTACAATTCAATCGGTTCAATTCAGGCATTAAAACGTGACCGACAGACAGACTTCCATGCGCATTGATAATATTGAATAGGGGCTGTAAGTACAGCAGTAAACCTCCAAGGTCAACAGGACTTTTTGCGTATGTCAATCAGACGTACTACTATTACTTAAATTGCACGTACTGACTGAAAACTTATTAAGTACGCACTGAATGTTTTCAATAAGTGTTGACAAACAAAAAAATTGGCAACATAACCGTACACTCTGAATAACAGCGACTTTTTCCCAGTCGATTTTTAAGTTCGCGTTGTCGTAAGTTTTTGTCGCTACTAATTTTGTGTAATTTCCAGGTATCAAGCGGGTGATGTGGTCGGAATGATCGTAGTCGTGTTGGTCGTTTGGTCAAATTTTGGTCCATTCCGCCGACCGCGCCGGGTTCGTCATAGTTTTTGTATCGCAACGCTTCGCCAGCCGGCATTCCGCTCAAATTATACGACTGACTGTATCACCATGCTTCTGATAAAACCGTGGATTTTCGAATTTGAATAGTATTGTATCTACATAATATGTGATTGTCAAGAAAATACTTGAAAAAAAAGACATTTGCACAGAAGGGAAAACACAATATTTGTTTATAAATACAAAAATGTCGGTTACAGTAACAGTGTCACGAGTTCAATACTTTTTCTAATCGTCAAAATAGCCCAACGTGCTTAAAAATGTTTTCACTTCAAAGACATTACAAATATTTTAATATTTCTTATATTATAGGAGGTAGAAACAAAATGAAAAAAAATCTTAGTTTTCAGGTCTTTACTCTGCGATATAGGTCATCAGAGGCCAACTGCATAACTCTCTTGACAAAAGGAAAACTAAAAAAAAAATGTTTAAATGGTAACGTGTCATCACTTAGGTATGGCATCATGTTTTGGTGAAATAGTACCGATTAAAAAATGTTTTATTAGAGTAACAGTAATTGTTAATTATTTTATTTGGGTGGAACCCAGAACCCACGGCCACCGTAGCGGTCCCGCGGTCGTCCCGTTTTTGCCCGAGCCACTGAATTCGTTAAACTGTGTCTGGGACCGGCAGCCGCGCGACTCCCGCGCGACTCCCGCGGTAATTGCTCCCGCTCCACGCAAATACGCTTTTTCGGCGCAATGGCGGCGAATCGCTGGGATATTAGGCCACTGCTGGAAGTAACCCTGCTGCCTATTAAAATATTTGTTGATTTAACTCTTGAAATAGTTTTTCTACGCAATCACAAAATACGAGATTCTAAATTGTCTGATAGAAAAAGTTATAAATGAAACGAAAATTTGTTTACTTGACAGAATATTATCACAAATAAATTGTTGTCTTAAATACCTGAGGTAATGTACAATTTTAGCGACAAAAAATATTGTTATATGACATTATCATTACTCTGTTCTAATCAGTCAATATTTTAAATGTATACTGCAATGCTATCCAATTTTTACATGATATTAAAAAAGTGTGAAGTCTTCAATCTTCATCTTGAAATAGTTTTCCTTTAACAAATTAAAAGATTCTAAATTGCCTCATAGAAAAAGTTATTTATGAAATAAAAATGTGTTTATTTGCCAGAATATGGTCACAAATAAAATGTTGTCTTAAAATAATTGTTATGTATCATTATCATTACTCTGTTCTAATCAGTCAATATTTTAAATATAAACTGCAATGCCATCCAATTTTTTACATGAAATGAGAAAAGTGTGAAATTTTAATGCAGAGTATTAATTTATTTAGGACACTGCTAGATTTGCGCGCGTCGATGTCTTTTGTACGGCCAATGATCTTCACTAATTCTGTAAAGTCCCTAGATTTTCGCGGTCATGTTTTTATGTATTCGCTTATCTGAAAGTTATCAATTGGTTTTATATCTATTTGCTTGGATAGAAAGAATGCTTAATAATAAGGTCTATGTACTTACATGGAATAAGCAGCCTACTTCTTATTTCCACTGTTTTATCGTCACCATTGTATAAGTGTGTATTGTACAAATGTACATTGTACATATTATGTATATTGTAATTTTACTCCTGTTAGCACTTCCAGGGTGCAAGTGCCTTTTTTTTAACTTGGTAGGTACTAATAAAACTGTTTACAATTTTTATAATATTGTTTTATAGGACTGGTAGCACTGATGGTAAGCAACAAGCAACTCACCTACCCATGGCAGCCCATTGTTACACAACTAATTGAATATGAAGAGTCCGAATCACTATCTAGCTTTATACTGTGCTCGTCACCCACAGGTATAAGATGTTCTATCACTTTAGAATAAGCATAAACAGCAGATCACACACTCTTGGGATTGACACTCGAGCCCTTCTTTTGCAAGGAGAGAGTCATGGCCATAATCCACCACACTGGCGCTGTGCTGGTTGGTAGATGACGCATGACCTGGAAAGATTCTAGACACATCTCGGTTTCCTCTTGATGTTTTATTTCACCGTTTTTGAGTCAGTGGCATTACACAAATGACTTCGAAAAGACAGTGATGCGCGTGGTTTTATATTTTTCTTATAGTTTCTCTGAAAACATTGACCTTCAAACTGGAAAACAGCAACGCTTTCA
This sequence comes from Ectropis crepuscularia, assembly GCA_963693475.1. Taxonomy (NCBI): domain Eukaryota; kingdom Metazoa; phylum Arthropoda; class Insecta; order Lepidoptera; family Geometridae; genus Ectropis; species Ectropis crepuscularia. Next base: position 24,409,036 of record OY856358.1, read on the forward strand.
CATCAATGTTTAGCATTAGAGGAACTTGCAAAGATATGGTACTCCCCGAGGTAGACTCTATAAGTCCTACTTGTTGTTAAAATTACGTAACCCCGTCACAGTTTAGGCAGCAGTAACTGAATTTACTGTGAATATTATATTTATACGTGAGCGGAAGATAAGTATTCAAATTCAAATGCAGGTGCTTTGAATTTCGCGAATAAGCTATTTACGTCGCCTTATCACCATACAATTGACACTTAGTTCGTTTGTCGGCGAGTGCAGCGGCGGGGCTTTGAAGCCGCAGCGTGTCGAGTGTCCGACTGTAGACCCATCAGTATTCTAGATGTAGACTAGAGTCGTGCAACGGCCTGATATCCTACACATACGATCTTTCATTATAAGTTGCGGTTACTCTAGTCGGTAGAATGACAACTATCGATCAAGAGACCCTTGTTCCAATTTCACGCCACAGTCTTTTCGAAGTAAGGTGCGTAATGCCGCTAACTTAAAAACGGCGAAGGAAAACAATGTTAGGAAACTGACATGTTCTTAAAATCTTTCGAGGTACACCAGTGGGCCCGCGTCGTGGATCTTGACTTTAACTCTCTCTTTGCGAGAGAAGGCCCACACATTTAATGTGCTACGTATGCTTATGATATTTTATGCCCCTAGCTTGGATAAGTCAGAATTTTAGGTAGTCCAGTAACAAGAACGTCCACTAAGTCCACTTGTCAGTCGTGATTATGAATGCGTAAGGCTGAATCTCATCTGTATATTTGCCTAGATATTCAAATGTAAATAGTTTGACATTACTTGCTTAGGAAAACATCGTGAAAAAACTATATTTTTTAATAAACAAGGCACGTAGATTGAACATGTAAAGTCCAAATCATTAATCCAATCAAACGTCTGGCATAATAGTCATCACTCATATGCATATAAGATTATTTATGTCTTCGAATTGAATATTTTCAAAAACAGCTTCGGAAAACTTGTGACATTTGCCACCCTCCATTTGGTTCGCGAAGATGATTCTAATTGTTACACAAGAAAAATATAATCATATTTTCCATTGCACTAAAGATACACCGCTTTGAGTATGGTAGCTTAATAATGCAAAAGAAAGTACAGTGGTTTATCCAAGTAACTACCAGAAGACCAATATATCAATATCCTTGGGCCAACTATGCTAACAGGAACGGCTGAACCTAAAAGAAATAGGGAAGAGTGATATCGATTTTGAATATCAATTACGTTCTTTTTTACTAACTCATTTTGTCTCCATTGACTCCTGGGGCTGTTTGATATTTTTTTTAAATTATGCTTATATAGTAAGTTACGGTGGTCTAGTCGGGAGAACGGCGGCTGCCGATCCGGAGACCCCGGGCTTCCCCACCCACACGCACCAGCGCACCACTGTCTTTTCGAAGTCATGTGCGTAATGCCGCTAACTTAAAACGGTGAAGGAAAACATCGTGAGGAAACCGACATGTACCTAGAATCTTTCGAAGTCATGTGTCATCCGCTAACCCGCACTGGGCCAGCGTGGTGGATTATGGCCTTAACTCTCTCCTTGCGAGAGAAGGCCCCGAGTCCCAGCAGTAGGAACGTTTAGTGGGCTGTTGATGTTGATGTTACATAATTTGTTCATTCGTTTTTCATTTGAAACACAAGAACTTTTAGATTAGTTCTTGAAAACTGAACAGTTGATTTTGTAGTATAGTGATGGGACGAGCTGTACCTGCGCCTGATGGTAAGCAACCAAACTTTTCCATAACAGGACAGTCTCACACAGGCATGGGAACATGAATAGTCGTAATTTTTCTAGAAACATTGTCTTTCAAACCAGAACACAGTGATATTTGCACATTAGTGGTTGGCGGTAGAATAACTGGCAAAGGTATGGTGCTCCAAGCGAACTCTACCTCCTATCTCTACAATTTAATGATGAGATTCTATTGAACAGCTTTATTGTAGTATTTGCAACAATATATGTACAGGTTTGCGAGCCACATTTAGCACACGCTCGGAAACAGTGGTCGACGTCATCAAAAAACGATGAAGACCACGTTACACAAGACAGAGAGACCAGATTAAAAGGGTCTTGTGATTTAGGTCTTTCCTGCGCGATAGAGCGGCCGTGCATTCTTCATTAAGTTGGATCGCACACGGAATAAGTGATCGCGAGTACAGTCGCTGGCCGCGCGAGCGATGCGCCATATCTGACGTTTTAATTACGATTCCCGAGCGCATGCCGTGCGGGTGTGGCCATACTGCTAGAGAGACACAATAAAATTGTAAAAAATTGACGTTGTTCATTACAATTGTAATAAATACATATATTTTAATGTTTGACACTTATTTGTACGATACTTATTTTCGTGCAATATAATGTTCAATTTAAGCTTTAAAAAAGGAAAACTCTTTGTATGCTAATTTTTTTTTTGGTTTTTTAAATTGACGTGTAAATTGGACATTTATGAATAAAGAACTTTGACTTTGATTCTCGATCAGAGTGTGAATATTTATCTTCCGCTCTAGTATGTACATAAGGATTTCGTTTTCCGCGGTGTACTCGCGTAGTGACCGTTATCGTTATTTTCCCACGATAAAAAGTAGCATACAATAAAACAGCGTTCCGAATTTCAATACGATCCATTCAGCTCGTTTCGACGTGGTTGAACAAAAACATCCAAACTTTTACACTCTTATACTATTAGTAGGAAGTAGGGTTCGAACAATAGGAGGAACTACGTAGGTAAATTTGGTTACTGTTTTTTCTTTTTATTCTATGTTCGATTAAAACCATAAGCAGCCTACTAAATATCTTCACTGCTTAGAGTTGGGGTTTTCTATTGCAAGAAGAGATTCAAGGCCATAATCCAGTAATAATAATGTAGACGCGAACTAATAAGATTTTCCCTCACCAAAAAGAGCTAAAAGTGGCTAAAGGAGTTTTCACTTCAAAAAATTACGCTACTGTAGACACTTTTACCAATAAAAAAACAGAAATCGCTGCCCGCTGTCAGTAGAGCCACCGCGCTCACCCCGAAGTCCACGCATGCGTCCTTAATTAGGCATTCCTGCGGCGTCCGGCGCATACGCAGCGGCCTCTTTGTCGGCGCCTCGTGCCGTCTCTCTCGCACAATGCACCTATTGATGCCGACCGCCCACCACTACCTGAGCCGCACGATCCTTTCAATATCAAACAAAACTACTAAAAACGAGAGCTCAACTTAAACTGGGCCATATAACTTTGAAACACATTTTCAAATTTAGACTGTATTTTAATAAAGATAGAGTTGTAATTGGAACGAAGTTGTTGGACGGTATCAAAGGTGTTATTTGAGTGATGTAATGAAGGGACCTAATTGTATATTCAATGGTACGGTGGAAGATAAAAGCACGGAGGAAGCGAACGTATCTCTTTCATATCTCTTCGCAATGATAGCGATAAATGTGTCGGGAGGAAAACTTATGGGGAACAGATTTGAATGCGAAACATTGTAGTAGCGTGTTTTAAGAGAAATAGATTATAAGTACAGGACGTCTACTGTCTTTCTACGAAAATGTAATTTCGAAATAAACTCGCGACTTTCCAACTTCGATGTAGCGTGAATCCGTCGTTTTGCCCGTTAAAATGTTGTAAGCCTTCTCTAATTATTAGAGTATGCTTAGAACATTTAAACGTCAAATAATGTTGTATCGGACGAAACGAAGTAGAACGATAGTAGGAAAGATGCGAGTTTTTTTTCGAAATTACGTTTTCGTAGAAATAGAGTAGACTTCCAGTTACGTAGATTTTTGTAATTTTGTCAAAGATTGCATTTCAATCTTTAATTCGTTCAAAAGCGACAAAGTTAAATCAAGTAAAAAGCCGTAAAATTAAAAAAAACTATCAACATAACCTTTAGTACTAGTAACTAGGGCCCTAATTAGTTTTTTTTTAACTGTAAAAGGTTCGCACTTGACCACCATCTCACCTGATGTTAAGCGACGATGCGATCTACGATGGAACGGGCTTACCTAGAAGAAACCGATTCACTCTCGATTTGAAAACACCAAGATTGTAACTATCGGGAAAAACCCACTCAGGCAACGCATTCCACAACCTAGACGTTCTTATCACAAACGTGGAGTCAAATCTCTTCGTTCGTGTTTTTGGAACATCAACCATGAAACGATGTTGCTTTTTTGAGATACGAGAATTCCGATAGAAGAAAGAGCAAGGTGGTATTAGATCATGCAGATCAGTTGCACACTATCCGAAGTGTATCCGATAAAAAACCGATAAGCTAGCAATTTTGCGCCGATGATCAAGACTTTGAAGCCTTTGAAGTCTTTTTTACGCACAAGAGTGTCATTGTGTCAGTTTAGGTGATTTTGAGAGTACTTTGATGCAAACGTTTTAAATCATTATGATTTACAAATGACGATCAGTCTCTCAAAAAGGTAGAATATAATAAGATCCCCATACCAATTTCTCATCGCTTTTTTAGGTCAATTGCCATGGGTTCATTCCTCAGAGCATTTGGTTTCAAATGGCATCTACTGCCTACTAAACTTTACAACTGTTCCTATACCTCTAATTGCAACTATTGTTCAACGTTTAGCATCTCGTGCACCGCAACTTGAATCGTATTTGGCGGTGATAAGGTTCGCAAAAGTTAAGCATCAATTATTTCGCAAAACCACAAAAAGGAAAGCGGGCTATTTCGGGCTAGGCACCTATGAGGTACAGAGCCTGTAAGCAATTCTTATACTTAATTAAATGTAACGTCTGAAATAAAATTCTATTAATTAATTTATGTGGGCGAAAATGTAAATTTTTATAGAATAAAACTACTAATTTATCCATTTACAGGACAGAATAAATTTTTGAACTGATCTACGAAAATTTGATTTTTTTCTCTTTATTATTTTCCCCAAATTCTTTATTGGAAACTGCAGAATTGGTACTCTGAAAACATATGAAAATAGATATTCCGCATAAAATTGAACTCTACAAAATGTGAAACTAAATAAATATAAATAACGGTAGTATTATATCAGCTCTCTGGCCGCCATATTACAAGCTTTGCTTAGTTTGGGGTCAGATGGTGTTGTGTGAATTGTCCTTGTCCACCAATATACATTCCTCACACTAACCAGCCACAAAATTACTGAACCTCTAATATAATACGTAATTGTAATTTACGTGTGATACGAACACCCAGATACAAGACATGGAATTAATTTTTTTGCGAATTTTGATTTGACCCGATTTGTGAAAATTGTTCATAAATAGTTGAGCACAACTCGCCTCGGCGCTTTGGAGAACTCTGTATAATTTTCCAACTCCAAGCCGAAATCACAGGTTGATTTCCTCAGGAAGTTATATACCGCCGATAGCATCTCCATCGAGCGCCGGAACACCGGAGTATCAATAACTCAGCCATCTCCAGTAATAGTACACTAATCAACATTTCCGAACCTCTCAATTACCCAACACTTTTATTGCAGCAATTTCGTAAAATAAAATCCAGCCATGGGCAGATACACTTAATTTTATACGTTCTTCATTGTCTCTGCGTCTCGTTCTAACGCCACTGTGGGAAAGGAGATGGAAGATAATGGCTCCCACTGATTGCAGTGAGCCGTCGAATTAGGCCTTTTTTTTCTTCTTAGCTTTAATGCCCTGTTCATGCGTCGAAACCTTTTATCGGAATATATGCGCCGTGGCTTCTATTCACGGGCGGCGGAAACTTTTCCGACTTCGAAAAATACTTCCTGAAGTATAGTATTATGTCATCGTATTATGAAATTAGTTTTGTGTTATTGGTTAATTTGTTTTGTGTTCATTTGTTGTTAAGTTTTGTGAAATTGCGTTTCACATTTCCTATACTTAAAACTAATTCTACACTACTCACACATTTAGTATTAGAAAGAAAAAGATAGTTTGATGAAAGAAAACTTAGTTGTATAACGACATTAAAAAAGTAAAAGTGTATTTAGGTACCAAAATTGCGTTTTAATTTTTTCATCACGAAATTAAAATTTCGACCTATGTACGTAATAATGAGCAGAAAAAGTAGAGTCGCTAATCAGTCCGATATCATTAGACACTGCAGCATTCGTATTACTGCACTATACTCGTGTTATAATTAGAATCATATTCTATAAAAAATATTTTTTAACACAGACATACATACATAGGTGTAGACATATTTACAACAAAAAATGTTAGTATTTAGTTCGTTTTTAATTGAAATCCAAAAAGAGCCAATAAAATTAGACCCATTCGATTGTTTTCCGAGCCCATCGAAGCCTTACAGGATGGTGGCACAGACAGCCGTGAATAGGAGCCGAAGGCTGCACCACAGAACGCACCGGCCGGCGGCGTCGGACCGGTTTCGCCTTTGCCTTTGACTCGCCGCACCGCGTTCGAATTTTAAATCAGTCCGCTTCGAAAAGAGCTCGAGTGAGGACGTGTTCTGTGCTAGTAATTGTAATACAGTATTACGATACTTTATTTACATCAGTACCCAACTTAAAAAGTGATTTTGTGACTGAAAATGATTAGTGTTTTTAGTAAATAAACTTAAATTGAGACACAAATGACATTTTCAAACGATATAGCAAAAAAATTGTGACTTGATATGACAATATTTAAAACTTGTGATAAAAATATGAAGTTTTTATGAGAGTAGATTCTCATGTCGTGTGGATTGCCGAGTGTTTCGACCACCATGGCTTGGATTTGGCTGGTGCTCCTTGGAGCGGTGCTGGGGGCAGCTGAAGAGGAAGGAGGGAAGTGCGAGAGGATCAAGCTCCCACTGTGCCAGGACCTCGAGTACAACTGGACTGCGATGCCCAACCTCATGGGACACAAAGATCAGAAGGAAGCTGAACTAGCGGTAAGGAAACTAATTCATACATAGCGTTCTAAAGAATGTTCATTAACGTATGTTATTTCAGGGTAGAGCAATTTTAGATGTAAACAAAACAAACAAATCATGATTTCAATAGACGTAGCAAAATGACAATATCAAAGACGTTTAAGAAACCCTTATTCAAGAATTCAAATACCCCTGTGAATTTGAAATCAAAGTATAATACGAACCAGACATACAATATGATATTGAGATTTTAAAAATACATTGTTTTCTCTTTTTGCCAAACTCTTGACTGGACTATTATATTATGACATTCTCAATTTGTACTCTCGTTTTAAGAGGAAGTAGATAAAGGTCATCTGAGGCCACGAGCTATAGGTCTCTTTTACAAAATAATAATAATAATCTATCTTGTTATTTGGAATAACCAGATAAAAGAGACTTGTATCTTGACTTGTGAGAAGCACATGAAACATCATTGAGCATACATCTAAATACACCAAGAAGTTTCTCCTAGTCTTTCCGTTGGTCCCACATTATGCACCATGCCTCGTGTTGTTGTGACTGATACTAGTGAGAGATTAGGTATTTCAAAACAGTAAAATATGACTGCTAGGGTATGTATTAAATAAAACTTGGAAGTATTAAAATTCATGAATAAAGGAAATTATATTTATATGGCCCTTAGACAAATTAAACATATTTAAGTATACTTCCTAGTTTTTAAATCTATCACAATATCAGGTGCTAGTTCAACTTTGTGAGAACAAAAACAATGTTGCCCCTGACAACTTTAAAATCAATAACTTTAATTTTCTGCCCGAGCCAGCAACCCTTGCTAGTTACGAAGGGGATGTTTTAACAATAGATTTTATGGTTTGTGAAACTGATATCAAATATGTAGAGGGTTCCTTTTTGCTACCGCTTGGTAATCTTTAAATTTGTATTAATTGTTTTGGCGAATTCACACGGGAAAGTTATTACCTAATGCTGACAACGCGGTGGCTTCATGATATCTCGTTACAATACATGGTATTGTTGTTTATAAGGAATTTCAATACTAAGCGAGTTCATTTACGAAACATAACATACATATTTAAAACTCTAACAGCGTGGTTTTACCTGCATAGTACCCATTCCTGTTATTTTCCTGGGTTAAAAAGTAACCTCTTCCCTCTTTTTTCTCGCTCCCAGACTATAAACTATCTGTATTCAATAATTCAACTCGATCCATTCGTACATTACGACGTGATTGAGTCACAAACATCGAAACATTGACATTTATAATAATTATGAAGTAGAATTGATGATTTCTAATGTAAACTTAGCTATCAACTTAACACTTAACCCTACTAGGTACTATCACTAGCTAAATTATATATGAATTAAATGCTGCCAGCATTTTAGCCAGTTTTCACCAAGGTATTTCGATATGATTTCAATAAAAACATCCTAGTTTCGGATTATTATTGGCAGAATTAGTTTACTAGTACCAGGAATGCTTTCGAAAGACTTCATCAAGGTAAACGTAATTTACCAATTATACTTTTAATTTTTGCCCATAACATCTATTCTATGCTATAACGTCAGAACTGAGGGTCTCGGAAGTTTGGCATGTCTCTAGAGTCTAGAGCAGCGTAACTTATAAATTAATTAAATATATTGCTAAATGATAATAGCCTATTGCTAAATAGTATAATTTTTGTTTGATCGAAATATTTCGATATTACAACTTGTCTACTAATTTTGTAATCAAACAACGAAATAATAATTACAGCAATACGTAATTATGTAATTTCTCAAAATATACGTCATTTAGCTCAAATAACATTGAAATAATTTTAGATTCGGACAATATTTTTATAGTTATGTTAAAAGTTGTTTGACAGGCGTCATCTAACATTTTTTTGTCTTCTTTGAGAACTTCTTATTGTGGAATGGTGTCTGCACCAGTGTTGTCACCATGCGCGACTCTATGGCCCCGCACAATACTCCAAATGACAGTTAATTTAACTCGAGTTGTTTGGCTGTCTGCTTGTCGTCTGGTATTTTAATTAACTAAGCTTCGCCGACCGTACGGTCCTAATTTAGAACTAATGGTTGAGTTGGTACTAGTCGTGTGAACATAGAACGTAGCTTAGATCAGCACGTTTGTTTGTAAATACAGTACATAATATACAGCACATACTAGGAAAGTTCTTGACGTGCCAATTGCACTTGAAAGTTATCGACGTCTGGATCGGTTTCGTAGATTATGAGATAGCCACAAACAAATAATGGCAAAGATAATGGTAGCCAAATACACAATACGTTCAATTAAAAAAATACTCATATTATTGTTTAAGTACAAGAATCAATCTTAAATGTTTTTATCGATTAAAAATTTTCACTTGATTGTCATCTTGTCTATTGTTAAGCGACGATGCGCTCCACGTTGGTTCGTGCTTACATACCTAGAACAAACTGATTCACTCTCTACTTGAACACTTGAAGACGCGAAGAATATTATAATCCATCAGGGAATATCCAATCAGACAACGAAACACAGTTAAAATGTTCTTGTTACGAACAAAGAGTAAAACAAACCTCTTCGGAATGTCATCAACAAACTTTGCCAAGACAAGAAAAGTTCCCAAGTAAAGAAAAATTCCACCGACTGTTTTCGAAAAACATCGGAATTGCCCTAATTGTAGAACGTTGACGAAGAGCCCGCTATAAAGTAGTTGTTGTTGTCGGTACAACAAACGCGCGATAAGGCCGACAAACGGCGCTTATCACCGGCGCATCAAACGAGCGTCGATCTCCGTCGCGGCCGGCTCCACCTGCGGCCGGTTACCTGCCTAGGTACCTACCTACATGTTATGTTTTCTGCGAAAATGCTAAATAAAATGTATTATTAAGAATTACAACACTTAAACAGGAATCAGCGATAAAATGAAAGCACTTAAACGCCGTATTTGAAACATGTATCCTAGGGTCATAGGACCGACCAAAAAACCTGCCAAATTTTGGTGTATAGTTAAATCTAAAGATAAAGAATTTTCGATGAACCTTTTAGTCATCGATGCTTACGGTTAAGCTAAACTCAAGAGAGATAAGATTAAGCTCGCGTTTTGTAATTCGCCTGTAAATTTAAACTAACTAGAGTATTGATAATTGGTAATTGCACCTGTTTATTTTTATCATTTTAAATTTGAATATGATGCTTTCGCAGCCAAATACTTAATGCTAATAATAGCATCCTAGCTTTTAATAACTCCTTGAGTTTTTAACAACTAAATGAACAAAATATCTCTTATAATCTTACTCTACAACTATGACGATTGGTTCCAAGCATCAGTCTAAAAATCACAAATGTTAGCGTCACAATTACAAAATTTAAAAATATTATGTCAAAATATAATATATAGTATATGTAAAAATATAATGTAACCAGCTTATAAATGATCTATCGTTTCATTGTGAAATTTGATAAAATTAAAAACATTATCAGATCTTGAAAAATCCTCTTTATGAAGGAGTCATCAATCATCGACTCGTTTATAAATTATTGTAAATGCATCGAATTATCATGTTTATATAAAACTATACCACGCATACTGGTTTTTACTTGATTAATGCGCCCTATCGTGGGCCGCATCGTCGCTTAACATCAGGCAAGATGGCGGTCTAGTGTAAACTAATTCGATAGAAACACATAAAAAATTGGTGCATTTTCAAAGAACGTTGAAACAAAGCGCGTATCACGAGTCATGGCGACCGCACCAAATGCAGATAACAGTAATCCCAACCCCCTAAATACCCCGCCGATATTGGATATTACACGGGATTAACCAATAAACACACTACCGGCCGATAGTGTTGGGCACGGTGCTATTTTATACTAAAACTTAGCGCAATAACTGTTAAAGCAAATATGTGATATCACTGTTAAATGTTAGGTACTGAAAATCGTGACCGTTCACGTAGTTTCAAACAGTTCCTCTACATTTCGTAATTTTAATCCCACTAGTGATGTTATAAAGGCGAAAATGTATAAGGCCAATTAATTCCATAGATAATTTCATTAAAATAAGAAAAAAACAGGCTGTTACTTTTTATCTCATTTCGTTTTTTTTGGTTAGTGGTTTCATGAAAAGAAAGTTTATCAAGAATCATATTTGGTGGTAGTTAATTGAAAAAGTTACCTACACATAAATATTGCCGTAATAACAATGTCATATAACTATTACGTATTTTGCATGAAGTTGTTGATGATATAAGCTTGTTACTTGTTAGTATTGCAAATGGAAAGTTAAAGAGCAAATAACTAGTTTCATGGTACGGTTGTACTATAAGTATAGTTTTTCTTACGAAGTGTTGTTTACAAAGGAACAATTAAAAAAATACTAGACTTATAGCATAATATTTACCACGTCGCTTATACGTGAACTGCCGATATCCTCATATAAGGACGTATCAATAGAACGGCTAACATAACCTAACAGTTTCGCGTTTCGATAAACTGCTAAGTGCTAACGCGATTGCTAAATAAGCTGATTAATCCAGCCCTATTGGCAGTATAGTGATACTGGATATCTTTACAGCGGTACCAACTACCATTTATTTTTATTTATATCCGTTATCAGGCCGCTATCGGTGCCTTAAGTGGCGATGTGTATCGGCCTTAATGCTGACTATCAGCGGCATCGCTTTTACTCAATACATCAGATATATCTGTACTTATACCAATTTCGCTCGATGATAAATTGAACGCGTATTTGTCGTGAGTTGTGTTTTGTGGTTTCGGACGAATGATTAGAAATTAGAATTAGAAACACAAACGATATACCTATTCAGCGACTATTCGGTCTAAAAGCCGGTTTGCATTTTGATTAGTGCAAGTGCGAGTGCATGTGCGAGTGCGATGGCGAGTGCGAGTGAGTAATCGCGACTGATTACTATGCACTCGCAATAATTAATGTTTGCTACTAATCACTCAACACCTGCACTACTCACTCGCACTGGCACTAATCAAAATGAAAACAGGCCTTTAGATGAAGCTTACAAATTGACGGCAATGAAATTGTATGCAATTTATTCCATACAAAATAGAATACATGGTAAAATGTTAGTACATGCAATGATCTGTCTATTTAGCAAATTACCTAGCTGAAAGGCAACTATAGCAGAAACCTTCACTGTAGATTTTTAAATTTGAAGACATCTAGATTATTTTCATCGCGGTAGACTCTCGCAGGCAGGATATTGATACATCACTTAGTTTCTCTTTACCTATCTCCAACCAACAAAAATATAAGGGCCTGAGTTAGCCCAAGTTTGGTGAACGGTAGAGGCATACTGCCATAGGCCTTGAAATGAAATAAAAGCTTGGAGTAATCATACTCGATGTAATTTTTGTCATTACCAGATTGAAATGACGAACAAATAATGTTACTAACAAAGTTTTTTGATAACAGGTATTTCCAACCTCGTATATCTCAGCTGGCATTTGTCACAAGGTATCTGCGAGTTCGTATCTCCTCGCTCTGTTAATGAGCGATTTGAATAAATTATATCCTCGGCGCTCTACATTATCTCTGACTCTGAGTTTTATATTATCTGGGATGTATTCGGTTCGTGAATAATCCGTCGATGATCAAGGTGTCCCCGCCGACTTTACGCTGTAATGAGTTCCATTCGAGCATTCACATTATAACGTTTAATGAATTAACGCTTAATACGCATTGACTTAAGTTAAGATACTTAGGTCTTAAACGCTTGTATCGTGTTGTACGACAATTCATAACTCGAGTCTAGTAGATCTAAAAGATGAAAAGTTATACAATCTTTTTTTATGTAGTGTCTGTACATGGACGTATAAAAAAGTCGGACGTAGTCTCGCTAAAACAAAAACTGTGTCACTAGAGTCGGCCACATTTGCACGTGTGCGTCGTCAGGTTGCCACTGATAGGCTAATACTCACACATATACACAAGTTGCGCGTGTAATGACCCACTGATGTGTGCGTGTCATCCTGTATGTGACAGCGCACACGTGCATATTATGTGTCCGACTCGATGGACACAGTTTTTGTTTTAGCGAGACTCCGTCCGACTTTTTTTGTACGTCCATGTGTCTGTATTATTAAAGTTAAATTATACTGAATATTGCATTGACAAACAATCTAACTAAACAAACTACCTACCCAACATTTCATTATCCACAGATATCACGTTTACTTACTACCGTTGACACATGTAGTCAGTCAATCAAAAACTGTCTATAAACGAGCTACCTGACGTATTAGGTGGACATGTATCAAAATTTTACAAAAAGATCGTAATCTTCGTAGTCGGATGTTTCAAATACTGGAATTATAAGTATTCAGAAGTTTGCTTAAAATAAAAACGGAGGTGGAAAAAAGGTGTTGTACCTTGGTTTTGCAGAGACAGGTATAATTCTTTCCTGTTTGAATTATTTCTGAGAGAACCGTGTCATGTTTTATTTTAGCCATGTACCGTAAGAAACACAAGTTAGACGGTCACGTTTTGATAAGCTCTCATCCTATTTCCCCAAAAAGACACGAATTACAACTGTTAGTGAAATCTCCGCAATCTCCGACCCACACGGCTCGAATCACGTCGCGGTTGGGTTCAAATATTCAGCTTCCCAAAAAGGCTTCTCGACTGACTATTACTTTTATCTATAGCTTTGTCTATCCCGTAGCGGTGCTTCAATGGCCAGGCCTACCATAACTCGATCTATATCTCGGCGGTCACAGCGGGTCTAGTGGGGCGGTCCGCTCACGAGTACTACTTCGATTCGGACACATTGCCTTCGTTCATTCACCTTGCATCGGGCAATTAAACTCATTTCCCGGACGATGAGTTGTCGTTCGTCTCTATAATTCTAGTCACTCGTCGCTGCTCGTAAATCATCTCCGACCATAAAACCTATTTTAAAACTGATGACTCTCAAATATAAAAATTGTAAATCCCGAGTAAACATTCGAGCGAGGCCAACAAAGGCGGCTTTTACATCTCGGAGGTGGTAATGAGCCTATTCGAGCCCACACCTCCGCTCCGACTATTAGCGCCGACTGTACCAACAAACTGACACGAAGAAATGCGCGTTAAAAACGTACTTTATGGTACAGAAACACGAATTTCGCGAACACAACGCACGGAGCGATGAACCGCGGGAGCTCCATAAAGAAGATTGATGCCGTAGTATTCCTAGAATAGGTTCGCGTACGAGTACCGTAGAGCATCATAAAAAGAGCTATCTAGTGATATAAAACAGTTTACCGACTAGATAAACATGTCCGAATCGATTGCCCAAACAATGTACTGTAAAACTGTTATCTGCAAGTTATGAAGTGCAGTAAAATAATAAAAAGTTTAAAAATATGCCGATAACGCGGTGCGCGGACAAAAGATAACCTATTATCCTATTTCCGTCGGCGTTTCTGTTGAAGCGAAGTAATATTGACCGTTTTAGGGTTCTGTATTCAAAATAGTTATAATAAATAATAATAAAAAATTTAATCAATAAAATCGGTACATTATTCACTTAAATTACTAATTTCCCAAACTAGGTGAGTTCACACCTGTATTTTGGGTATTAGACCTATTCGTTTTTACATCAATCTATGCAAGTACACTTCGTCAATTCTTGTTTATCTATTTTATTTATACAATTTATTTTAAGAAAAACTGAAATAATGTCAAATGAGAAAATATTAACAATAATAATAAAAATTTAAATAATTTCAATTAAATATAACATCTTCGGTACAAAAATATTAGCTCAGAATTAAAATATTATTGTGGCATTATAGCGACTTATGCTCGTGTGTGAGTGTGAGTGTGTGTGTGTGTGTGTGTGTGTATGTTTGTGTATGAGTAAGGGTGTGTCGTGTGTGGCAGGAAAAGGTATTATGAGGGGTTATGAGGTAATTTTGAGTAAGTTTTCGGTGTCGTCATAGGTCAAGCTCATCAACCATCTCTCAATCGCAATTTTGCAATTTTTCAGATTCAGACTGTAAATATTTAGAGTTTTGTTCACTCGGTTATATAATCGGGCGCTCACGTCATCATAATGTCGGTTGGCAAGTGCTGTTCGTGTGCGAGTAATAGTACAGACAGAGTGTTTCCTGCGCCTGCTGGATCGACTGTACGGGAGAGTTGAATGTCTGCGGAGAAGTACCCGCTTCACGTAGAGCTGTCTGACCGTGAGAACAGCACAATCCTCATACAACTGTTTAGTAGGATATCTACGTGGTTTACCGGTCATAACTTTCAGTACTGCTCTCTGTGCCCTTTCCAGTGAGAGCATATTAGTAGCGTAGGTGCCTCCCCACGCTGTGATACAATATGATATCACAGACTGTGCAAGAGCACAGTACACTGTTTTTAGGAGCTCCCTTGATGCAGTCGCCCTAAGTCTTTTGAAGACAAACATAAGTTTCCTAGTTCGGGAAATTACATTCTGCAGATGGGGACTCCAGCTCAAAGTGTCGTCAATCGTCACTCCCAAGTATCTAGCCTGAAAAGCACGTGAGATTTCCTGACAATCACAGTATAAGCCCCCTTGACCACAAGTGTGAGCCTTAATCCTCAGGGAACCGATTTGTGGCCCCAAATTTGCACTTGGTGAGAAGGCGATATACAATGTCTTACTTACATTCAAGGTCAGAATATTTTTCGATAAGCAAGACATCACCTCTGCAAGAGCCCTCTCAGCATGGTCCTGTGCGACCTCCCAGGTACTCCCATGGACTACCAGAGCTGTATCATCGGCATACATTAAGATCCTACAATTTGGGATATCGAGCAAACAAATGTCATTCACATAACTATTGAAGAATGTAGGCCCCAGCACACTACCCTGCGGCACACCGCACGTTATTGTTTTCTCCGAACTGATGACGCTGTCTATTTTAACTGATTGTGTTCTGTTAGTCAAGTAATCAGCAAAAATCCCGTAAGCCTGACCGCGTATTCCCATGCCCTCCATCTTTGCGAGTAGGAGAGGGATGGATACCGTGTCAAATGCTTTAGAGAGATCCAGTAGTACACAGAGAGTCTTGTCCTTACTTTCCAGATTTCTGACTAGGGAGCTCGCAAGTCCAAGCACAGCGTCCTCGGTACTTTTCCCTCTGCAAAAGCCGAACTGGTTGTCTGCGATCAGCTTACGAGCCTCCAGATAGTCTACGAGTCTTTTGTTTAGTATTTTTTCTAAGATTTTTGACAGACTAGACAGTACAGATTTTGGCCTATAATTGTTAACATCTGATCTAGAGCCACTCTTGAATATAGGGTGGACTATTGCTCTCTTAAAAACCCCCGGAAATACACCCGTGGATATACATACATTGAAAACGTGAGTTGCCGGTGGCACAAAATATTGTCGAGCGCATTTCAGAAGCTTAACAGGAATATCGTCCCACCCAGTAGCACAATCATCTCGCAAACCGGCAATAAGTGAATCCACCTCCTCATGATCCGTTGGAAGCAACACCATAGAGTCACCGCTCGGATTACCATGAAGACGTGGGGGGGCAAAGCATCATTCCCGTCAACAAAAGTAGCAGTAATTTTATCTGCAAGTCGCCTACCAATATCCACGAAGTGTTCATTAACCCGATTTACAGAGTCGTGAGGACTGTTTTCAATTTTCAGCAGGTCAGTTGCAGGCGTGGAGTCTGCACGCAGGTTAGCAAGGCCTCGCACAATTTTCCATGTAACCTTCGGGTCTCGTATGACCTTTTCTAGCTCTTGTCGTTCATAATTATTTTTTAGCTTACGTAATAGGCCAGTGCAGTAATTGCGATATCGACTATATGTCACTTTTAGTATCATATTACCTGGATTCTTTCTTGCTTGTTTGTGCAATTTGTCTCGTTGTCTTATACACCTTAGTACACCAGGGGTCATCCAAGGCTTTATCATGAAAGTGGTGCGCGAAGACCTCGTCACCCTTGTATGTTTTCGAATGACACTTGCAATCATATCCACCAGCAGATCAGCGGCAGCCTCGGCACCTTCACAGGCAAACAACGGTACAAAATTGGTGTCTTTCAGGTCAGCTGTTGCTGCCTGTATAATGTATATCTACCCGAGCTTTTAAAGAGTTAGGGGGCTTATTCGAGAGCGCTGAGTCACTTAGATGAAATAGTATTGGTGCATGATCAGTTATTGTTGCCTCTAGTACGAGAGCTGTCGCACGATTAGACCTAGACTTAAAAAGTACATGGTCCAGACAGTTGTCCCCTCTCGTGGCCAGGTAGTGTGCAGGCATTAGCCCATAAAACGCAGCTGTGTCCAGGTACATCTCCCTAAATTTGTCCCTTATTTCCGGTATTATGTTTATGTTGATATCTCCTGTGATTACAATAGTTTTATGAACAGAGAGAGACTCCAAAAACTCGCCCAAACTGTCAACAAATCCTTCCGGAGAAGAAAAAGATGGAGATCTATACACCGCAACCAAAACTGTGTCCGGCTCACATGTTACAAGCATACAATTGCAATCAACAATATTAGCTTCAGTTACACTGCACTGAATAGTGTTTTTTATGTAGAGTACTACACCGTCGTTCTGATTACGAAAACTTGTCAGGGTTACAAACCAAAATTCTTGACATTGTGCCTTCTCTTCTATTGCAATCAATTGTAGTTTTTTATTTCAAACTGCTACTGTATATCGCCATTCCATTGAGTTCCAGAATAATTAACTATCCAGGTGACAGAAAATGCCTTGATATACAAATTACTCATATTTTATCGTAATTGACGCCCTGGCATAAAAAAACTACGTGCAATTAATTAGCTGTTCGTGATCTAATTACAAGTACCTAGATAGAATACAAAACACAACAATAACTTAAATTTTGATCTAAGTGCAGTTCATAAATTAACTTAGCATTTCCTGAGATCCAATCGATCTACAAAATATACTGAACCCACAAAGCACAAACCCCACTCGCATTTACCAATTTGTATCAGGGTTACCAGGTACAGCTGCTAATGTGTTATTGAGAAGTCGAGGAGTATCCCACACCCTATCATTATCCCAGGTACGAGGATGAAAGCTCCGCTGCGATGAAAGAAAGTTTTTAATGGCGTCAAGTCATCACGGATTCCGCTGGGGATCTACGGCCATTGTATCGATACTGTGAATTTTCATGGTGATTTTGAAGGAGTATTGTGTCAGTACAACATTAACATAGATTTGAATAACTTTGACATGCATAGTTACGAATGTTTTAGTGCGACATATGGTTTTAGACCCGTTTGAAAATATTTTACATCCATGTGGACACTTGTAAGATAGCTCAAGAAGGTACTTTATCGGGAGAAGGGGCTTATAAAAGTTTATTATCGTTCACTTTTCTTTTATTATCTCTAACAGTAGGTTGCCGCTTTCTTTATCATTGATAGGATGATAGGTAGATGGTTTACGATTGACTGTCATCTCTACTGATGTTAAACGTTGATACGCTCCACGATAGAGCGGTCTTACCCAGAAAAATCTTATTTATTGTCGACTTAACGACACTCAAATCATTTTCATCAGGAAATACCCACACACACTGTGCAATACACATTGCACAGTTCAAATTTTCGTTTAATGAATGTTGAGTCAAACCTCTTCGTTCAACAATATCAATGAAGTTGTATCACTTATTGAGCTACGAGTTATTGAATCGTAATTGTCAGATGCCTACTTCTCGAAATATATCCGATAGACTAGGAACTTCGGCTCATCTCAACATCACTGTAGATAATTACCGAAATTGCCTAAATCACGTGATCTAAAAAATTACATTGTATTCGAACATGGGATCGTCATATTTATGGCTACATCGGGCTCGGTTCTGAATAACTTAGCACTTTTTGTGGTAAAAAGCCGTGTTCTTTGCGGCCGCCTACCTGACGGTAATTAAGGGGCAATTTGTGAGAGGAGCCGACGTACGCGCACAGAATATGCAGCTGCAGAATGTCGGTTACGAAAAACGACAAATAACTCTAAATATGCACTTAACAAACTGTACTTTAAAAACTTATATTTTTGTGCAATAGCACACACACATCTTGGGTGTTTAATCTTAAAGAAACGTTATACTGAATAGTATGAATAAGTTTTATTAAAAAATCTACTCTGAAACTGTTCCAATTTAAATATTTTTTGAGAATAATACCTATCCGTGAATTTGTCCGTGTATATTTTCTCTAAAACTAACTAACTATGGGATAATAGGGAGACAAAGACAATGTGCTGTATCTGGTATACCAAATTATTATCTACTTGTGTTCCAAATGTATGTCTAATCCGTAGAATCCGTACAGTTCCTCCGTTGTGATTGAGTAATTTCGTAAAAGAGTAATAAACATCCATACATACCTAATCCCAAACCAAACTTTCGCATTTATGTTATTAGTAGAATTTATATTTATAATAAACGTTTGAAACGATATCGGCGGAAAGTCATGTCAAAATGTGTGTCGATGTCAAAATGTTCTATTTGAAAGTTCACCTTCTGTATCTGTTCTGCTGGCGGCAGTTTTTGCCCGGTGCGCCGCCACTCTCCGCCGCCGGGCTGGTCGGCTTCCACGAAGCTATGATGAATGTCCGCACTCTTTTGTTTGTTGGTGTCTATTAGATTACGTGTGGATGATGGGATTGTAATGACGAATGTTACTTTATTCACGAAACACAGAAACGTTTGACGACAAAAACGACACAAACAAATTGGACACAGATTTTTTTCATAAAAGTATTTACCTATACAAGGGGAATATTTTTCGAGGTATGTAACATTTTTTTGACGATTGAAAATGGAATGAAAGATGAAATAAACACACACAAGAATGTACACGTTTTTATAGTGAGTAATGAGTTAGAAAGTATGTTACTCACTCAAAATATTATGATAATAAAAATGATAATTATCTGCAATGTACAATGAGATTTTAAGAGAACAAACAATGCAGTTTTGTTTTCTTCCTCCTTCTATTACTATCCGTAGACGAACAAAATAATCTGATACGGTCACAGAAGCTTTAAAACGAAATGGGAGTGTTTCGGATAAACTGCCGTTCAGCATGGGAATCCGCCGCGATCTGAACGGTAGTGGTTACCCTAGATAAACCTAACTTAAATCTAGGTCTCTGCTACCACCCAGTTTACGACTGGGAACGTTTTCACACTAAACCTATAAATAACTAGTACACGGTACCTTGGCTAACCAGTCCTTCTGGATAGGGTGTGTAAAACCTAGACTTCCCTAGAATCTACCCCAGGTTCCCCGTGTATCTAATATTATAATATATATAAATAGATGGGTACGATACGTGTCAGATTCTCGTCCGAGTCGGCCTCCTTCCGAACAATTGAGCACCGCAATCCAGTAACCAATATCTCGCGTCCGCGCGGATAACTTTTATCCCACAAACAAAAGGGTTAACGCCCGGCGTTATATAGTTCACACAACCTTCGTTCTCGCGACCGCGCTGAGAAACGAAGGCACCACAAAAACACGCGATCCTCGCGAAGGGTCCCGGACCTCTAGCAAACACTTGCACCCGGTGCACTTGAGTATGCGACAATTATTCCCGCGACCGCGCTTTCGAGTACCGACTCGACAATTCAACAGTCCCGGACTGATAGTTGAAACAAAGGGACAATAAGACATGCGCCCGCGCAGTCGACTAGTTCTCAATGCACAATCACAACTGTGTCGGAGCCGTCCGAGCGATGTACTCAACTTAAAAACGAAGATGTCGGTAGATCTAAAACGTTGGCCGCGCCCGGCCATAGACCATAAATACCCGTTTCTACAAGTTAGCAAAATACATTGTTACGTCATTCTATTCCGAACAACCCCCCGCTCTGAAGTGAATCCGTCACTTCACTAGTTCAATGCACCGGCAATCGAGACAAGGTGGCAAGGGCTCGTTTTAGTCGAGATCCGTCAACTAAAACCTCAGCGATGCGCGGTGTTCCGTCCGCGCCTGTAATCAACTTCAAAATACGGCCCCGCCGCCAATATAACGGAGGCATATTGCCCTCCTTTAACAAAACCAAATCGCCTTCCCTTGGCGGATCTGTCCGGTCTGTCCATTTGACTCTTTGTTGCAACAGATGCAGGTACTCGACCGACCACCGGCGCCAAAAGTCCTGACTCATCTGCTGCAGCAACTGGAAGCGCGATAACCGGTGAGCGCGCTCATCCTTCCAAGGATATTCGGGCAGAGCCGTAAGCGGTTGCCCGACCAAAAAATGACCAGGAGTCAAGACCTCCAGGTCGTTAGGGTCTAAAGACACCGGACAGAGCGGACGAGAGTTGAGGACCGCCTCTACTCGACAAAAGACCGTGGCCAGCTCCTCAAAGGTCAACACGGTCTCCCCAACGACGCGTCGAAGGTGGGTCTTGGCCGACTTCACTGCGGCCTCAAAGATCCCACCCCAATGAGGGCAAGCAGGCACTCCAAAGCGCCACTCTATACCTCGCTGCGCGAGTGTATGGCCCAACAAACCTGTTTGGGCAGATAAGAAGTCCCCGACCTCTTTAAGATACCTATCCGTACCCTTATAGTTGGTACCATTATCGGACCGGATTAATGACGGGACCCCCCGACGGGCCACAAACCGATCCAAGGCCGCCACAAACGCCTCCGTCGTCAGTGCGGATACCACCTCCAGGTGGACGGCTTTTGTGGCCAAACAAATAAACACACAAAGGTACGCCTTTGTGACCTTCGCACTCCTTAGCGTGGAGGATTTGACAGCGAAAGGGCCGGCAAAATCCGTGCCGACTCCGGCAAAGGGCCTAGACGGCTGAACCCGGTCAGCCGGCAGATCTCCCATTTGGGGTTGCATAGTGGGGGCCCGCAACCTATAGCAGGGCACGCACTTAAACAAGACGTGACGCACCACGCGTCGCGCCGACAAAATCCAGAAATCCCGCTGGAGTAAGGCGAGCATCGCCGTATAACCCGCATGGGAATTGATCTTATGCCTGTGAGCCACCACTAGCTCCACCAAGGGACCTCCCTTAGGTAGGAGGAGTGGATGGCGACGCCCGAAGGGCAGGTCAGCATTCCTGAGCCGACCTCCTACGCGGATGAGACCACCCTGGTCTATGAATGGATTCAGGCGCGAAACAGCACCCTTGAGCTTAGCGCCGTCCCGGAGCTTCCGAAGCTCTGACGCGAAGCGTTCCTCCTGTAACCTGCCAATCAGGTACAGCATTGCGTCCCGACGCTCGCCAGCAGTGACCACTAGGGAGACTACCTTCTCCCGTGGGTGCCGACAATTATGTATGAAGCGTCTGACCCAGCTCGTGACGCCCAGCAGTTTATCCAGACTGCTGTATTTGGTTACCAGCCAATCCATGGTAACTGACGGTTCCTCCGTCACAACGTGGACTCTGAGTCCAGGCAGCTCCTGCGTGGAGGCACTCGGTGGGCTGCTAGGCCAGGACTGCTCCGGTCCGGCCAGCCATTCCGGTCCCCACCAGAGAGAGTGGTGTATCAGCTCCGGTGCTGTACATCCCCTGGACGCGCAATCCGCGGGATTCATCACCCCTGGTACATGACGCCACAGGATCGGCGTCCCGATTTCCTGTATTTGGGAAACCCTGTTTCCCACAAAAGTTTCTAGCTTGTGCGGTGCCGCGCGTAGCCAAGCTAGGACCACCTGACTGTCAGTCCAGGCATGGACGCTCCTGATGTCCACATTGGGCCCCAATTCGGTGGACACGTGACTGATCAGTCGGGATAACAAGTGAGCTCCACATAGCTCAAGCTTCGGAATCGTGAGCCTCGTCCGAATGGGAGCAACCTTGCTCTTGGCCAGCAGCAGTGTGACTCGAGGCCGTCCTCTAGAGTCCACTGTCCGCAGGTAAACCGACGCAGCGTATCCTCGCTCTGACGCGTCGCAGAAACCGTGCAAGCTGGCCTGGTACCTGCCCGGCGGTAGTATCTTTCTTGGCAGAGCCACCTGGTTCAGATCCCCCATGGTGGATATCAGCCGCAGCCACTCGTCCATGGGTTCTCCTACAAGGGGCTCGTCCCACGAGACACCCAACGTCCAAAGTCTCTGAAGGAGACATTTGGCGGAGAAGAGGACGGGGCAGATCCAACCATTGGGATCGAACATCCGTGCCAGAGTGGAGAGGACCGTTCGCTTGGTCCACGCCTTAGGGGCCTCCAAGTCCACCCGGAACGTAAATACATCCGTAGCGGGCTGGTATCGCATACCCAATACCGCTACCATGTTGGGATCCTCAGCATCTTCAAACAGCTGAGGGTTCTGCTGGTGGTCTTCTGGAATCCCTGTCAGAAGCCTGGGTTCGTTGGACAGCCACTTGCGCAACTCATAGCCGCCCGCGGCGAGTATGCCAATGAGCTCGTCCCTCAAGCGAACCGCTTCTTCAATGGACGCTGCTCCTGTGCAGACGTCGTCAACATACAGGTCCCGTGTGAGCACGGCCGCCGCGCGCGGGAACCTGTGTCGCTCACGCTCCGCCAATTCCAATAGCGTGCGGATTGCTATGTAGGGGCTAGACTTCAGCCCGTACGTATTGGTATTCAACTCGTACACCCTCATTGGTTTGGTCGGGTCCTCCCGCCAAAGTATGAGCTGAAACCTTCGGTCATCAGGGTGTATCAAGGTCTGGCGGAACATCATCCGGATGTCCGCTCCAAACACCACCTGATGTCTCCTGAAGTTCAGGATGATGTCGATGATGTCCCGATGCAGCTTTGGCCCTGCATGGAGACACTGATTCAGCGACACTCCTGTGGAGGTAGGCGCTGATCCGTCGAACACCGTCCTCAGCTTGCCGTTTGAAGCCTTCAACACGGCGTGATGTGGCAAGAAGTAATGACATGTCGATGTCCAATCGACGCGAGCGAGAGACATGTGTCCTAACTCCTCGTACTCTCGCATGAAATCCACGTACTTCCCCCTAAGTACGGGATCGCGCTGCATACGTCTTTCCATAGACAGCAGACGCTTCTCGGCCAACTGTCGGGACTGGCCCAGCTCCGGCGGGCAGTCCACGAATGGCAGTCTGGTCTGAAATCTACCCGACGGTGTCCTCACCGTATGAGTCTCGTAGAAGGACTCGCATTCCACATGGGCCGGGTCCAACCTGGACACCATGGGAGGCTCTTCCACTTCCCAAAACCTCTGTATCACCCGCGCGATGGAGGCTGAAGCGTAGAGCAGGTTGTCCTGGGAGAGCTCCCTCTCCACCACAGGACCCATTATGCAATGGCCAAGAAGGGTAGGAATTGCCGACAACGAAGTGTGGGCAATAGCCTTGGTTGGTCCAGACCATAGCAGCCCCAGGACATCGCAGCCCAGCAGCAGGTCCACTGGTGCTGGCTCGTAGAACCGGGGGTCTGCCAAGCGCAAGCCCTTTGCGAGAGACGCCAACCCTGGCGGTAAGAACACGGAGGGACTGCATCCAACTACCGTGTCTATGACCGTAGCCTGAACCTGGATCCTCCAGGAGGACGGTTCCGCACCTGAAAAGGCGAAGGATGTCTCGCCCGCGAGACATCTCACTTCCACACCCCCTACCCCACGGATGGGGGAAGCCTTAGCTTTATATCGCAGGCCCAGGCGTGTCGCCACTCGAGTGGTGAGCAGACAACCCTGGGCGCCTGTATCCAGGAGAGCACGTACCCGTACGTGGTCCCCTTTAGGACCCCACACGCGGACCCACGCGGTGGGGAGGAGCACAGTCCCTGGCTCCTTGTGTGACTGCGCACCGGCTAGTCAACACTGGCCGGCGCCGTCCGACACCGGCGGACTAGGCGGGCCTGGCCAGTAGGGCGGTCTCGCGCAATAGACCACCGACCGTGGTGGTGCGTATGGCGCAGACGGGTGTCCATACCGGAAGGGAGGCGGGTGATACTCCAGCCGCGGATACTCGTGTATCGGCGGCGAGAAGCTCACCGGCCTCTCCTTGTGCTGCTCTACCGGAGGCGGCGATGGGGGGTAGGAGAAGGGCAGCCGGTCCAGAATGTGCGGGCTTATAGGGCGCCCGTCCCGCCAACAGGCCCGGGTCCTCGGGGGCCCACGCGTAGCCACATATGCCTGGGGCGGGCCGGTAGCCCTACCGGCCGGCGCGTGGACCGGACTATCCACCCGGATCCCTGCCGGGTTCATGGGTTGAGCGCGGGGTGCGTCGTACACGGGATGTCCGTAGCCTCCCGGAGACTGCGGAGTCCGTGGACGCGCGCCCCCGCCCGTGGGGCCCCTGCCCCTTGGAGGGGGCGTGCTTCGCTGAGGGCGCCCTGCGCCCTGTGCGTGTCCAGGTCCTCTGGACGGCGCGCCCCCGCCCGTGCCCTCTGCATCCCCAGAGAAGCGGCACAGGGCCTCCAGGTGTGGTCCACCACACCTGGGGCACGGCTGCTGCTCGGAACAGTCGCGGTAGTTATGCTGCCCGAGGCAGCCGTAGCAGAGTTGGAGCCTCTTCGCCAGCTGCCGGCGCTCCAGCACCGGGAGGTTGGCGAAGGCCCCACACCACCGCAGCTCATGTGCCTGGCCACATGAGGGGCACCCCCCTGGGGTGCTGGTCACGGCCGCGGTCACCCTTCCGTGGCCCCGTGTCCCCCTGGAACCTCCCGGAGGTTGCTGCGCACCCGTGCGCGGGGGAACCCCGGAAGACCCTGCTCCCGGGTCGGAGGACTCTGCCAGTCTGGCCTCCCACTCCAGGAACTGGAGCAGGTCCCCCAAAGTTGGGAAGGCCGTCTTCCCCTTTCCGGCCCTGTCCAGCTGCTCGCGGTCAAACCGCGACCTCGCGTCCGCCGGGATGCGGTCCAGTATGACGTGGACCAGGAGGAACCCCCACTCCTCCACCGGCAGCCCTAGGAGTCTGAGGGCGTTGATGGCCACCCTCACCGGCGTCAGGATTTCCTTCCTGATCTGTGACCGGGAGGTGACCTTCCTCAACGTCAGCAAGCTCCTGACGTGGGCATCCGCCAGTAGTCGAGGGTTCTGGTACCGCGCCTCCAGCAGTTCCACTGCTGTGTCGTACTGGTCGTCCTCGACCGGGAGATGCTGGATGAGCGACCGCGCCTCATCCCGCACCGACGCGAGCAGGTAAGCCAGTTTTTGACCCTTGGTGAGATCCGCCCTGTTCTCCACCAAGGATCCAAACATATTTCGGAAGGCCGTCCACTCCTCGGACCTACCTCCGAAACTGGGAAGCTCGAGGGTGGGCAGCCGGCTGACCACCCCCGGTCCCATGGCCATTGCTGGCTGAGCGCCAGCCGCTGGCGCCTTGGCTGCCTTGCGAAAGTATTTACCTATACAAGGGGAATATTTTTCGAGGTATGTAACATTTTTTTGACGATTGAAAATGGAATGAAAGATGAAATAAACACACACAAGAATGTACACGTTTTTATAGTGAGTAATGAGTTAGAAAGTATGTTACTCACTCAAAATATTATGATAATAAAAATGATAATTATCTGCAATGTACAATGAGATTTTAAGAGAACAAACAATGCAGTTTTGTTTTCTTCCTCCTTCTATTACTATCCGTAGACGAACAAAATAATCTGATACGGTCACAGAAGCTTTAAAACGAAATGGGAGTGTTTCGGATAAACTGCCGTTCAGCATGGGAATCCGCCGCGATCTGAACGGTAGTGGTTACCCTAGATAAACCTAACTTAAATCTAGGTCTCTGCTACCACCCAGTTTACGACTGGGAACGTTTTCACACTAAACCTATAAATAACTAGTACACGGTACCTTGGCTAACCAGTCCTTCTGGATAGGGTGTGTAAAACCTAGACTTCCCTAGAATCTACCCCAGGTTCCCCGTGTATCTAATATTATAATATATATAAATAGATGGGTACGATACGTGTCAGATTCTCGTCCGAGTCGGCCTCCTTCCGAACAATTGAGCACCGCAATCCAGTAACCAATATCTCGCGTCCGCGCGGATAACTTTTATCCCACAAACAAAAGGGTTAACGCCCGGCGTTATATAGTTCACACAACCTTCGTTCTCGCGACCGCGCTGAGAAACGAAGGCACCACAAAAACACGCGATCCTCGCGAAGGGTCCCGGACCTCTAGCAAACACTTGCACCCGGTGCACTTGAGTATGCGACAATTATTCCCGCGACCGCGCTTTCGAGTACCGACTCGACAATTCAACAGTCCCGGACTGATAGTTGAAACAAAGGGACAATAAGACATGCGCCCGCGCAGTCGACTAGTTCTCAATGCACAATCACAACTGTGTCGGAGCCGTCCGAGCGATGTACTCAACTTAAAAACGAAGATGTCGGTAGATCTAAAACGTTGGCCGCGCCCGGCCATAGACCATAAATACCCGTTTCTACAAGTTAGCAAAATACATTGTTACGTCATTCTATTCCGAACAGGGAGGGTTCGTTTCTGCCTATCGCAACAGTAATTAATTTCTTGAAGAATGCAAGCCGCGCCTGGTGCGGCTGTATGGCTGTATGAATGCGCCGGCGCAGGCTCGCGGGTTAATAGCGGTTTAATTACGACGCTAACAATCACAAATGACCGGTAATAAAGCTGCAGTCGAGTGCAGCGGCGGCTCAGGGGCTGTGTGGTGCGGGTTCATAATATTATATTCTGTATAGAAATACTAGCAGCGTTTCGTGGTTTTACCCGCGTAGCTCACGTTCTTATATTTTTTCAGCGATGAAAAGTGTCTTTAATATGACAGATATGAGTCCTAGACGAATACACACATAATAAAATGCACAATTTTTTACTTTGAAGTATATCTATCGAATTTATCTTCAAAATTAAAGATTAACGTCCGTTGTGGAATAATTGAGAAATAATTCAAATAATTTTGACTAGTTTTTGTGTATTCTTTAAATGCCTCATTGCCCTATTGTCATAACTTAAAAATAGTAGAGTAAGCCCTATTCACAAGTGGTATTCCATATCTCTGCCTTTTTTCTTGCAGTTTATATTATATAGATAGTTGATATAGACAAAGAAACCGATTTATTAGATTTTATCATAAAGTCATTGGTTAACACCAATTGTAGTTATTGGTATACCTATAATTTTACACATAATTGTGAATATTTACTTTGAAGTGAAGAAATGAAATATATTTTCGCAAATTTGAAATCTATTTGTATAGTTAACACATTGTCAAGTTTAAAAGTATAGTTATCTTATCGTCCGCCGTTGACTCGGACCACACCTCGCGATCGGCGAGATCAAAGAGTTGCGATTACTGCGGCGATGCGCGGGCGCATTCGTTTTATTACAGCGGGCGACGGCGGTGCGTCGACCCGTACCTCTACCGCCTAACGGCCTAACTAAATCGGCTATGGCTTTGCTATTGCTGTCTCTGTCATTTCAAGCGAAAAGAAAAGAGAGAGGAGTATCAAAGCTAAGACAGTTTTAGTAAGGCGGTAGACTCTCCGCTTCGGACCCGACTCGATCGATCGATACCTCTCGATTTGCTCTACTCGATCGATTCCTTACGATTCTAATTACCATCTCCGAATGCATAATCGATTAATTAGCGAGAAAGAATCGAGACGATGCTAATGAATGCAGATTGATTGGCTTTGTAGAGATAGAGATCAAACTAAGTTCTATAAAACAGTTCTTATCTAAACTATAGACTTTTTTGTTCATTAATTTATTTATCAACTAGCAGCGCTCCACGGTTTTACCCATGTAGTTTTCGAATCCGTTGTTTCACCGGGATAAATATTAGCCTACGTGTTCTTCTCGAATATAATCTAACTGTGTACCAAATTCCAGTCTGATCGGTTCAGACGTTACGAAGTGATTGAGCAACAAACATCTAAACATTAACATTTATAAATATTACTAGCAGCGCCCCGCGGTGTTACCCGCGAAGTTCCCGTTCCCCGTTGTTCCCTTTGTTTTTTCGGGATACAAAGTAGCCTATGTGTTTTTCCAGACTATAATCTATATGTGTTCCAAATTTCAGCCCGATCCGTTCATACGTTAGGACGTGATTGAGCAACAAACATCCATAAATTGACATTTATAATATTAGTAGGATAGCAGGAACAGGTTTTTGACTGTCATATCGCGTAATGTTAAGCGATGATGCGGTCTGAAATTAAGAGCTCTACTCAGAAGAAACGATTCATTCTCTATTAAACGAAATACTAGTACATTCAGATTAGATTATTATCTGTTCTCAGTTAAACATTCTGGTTTTGTGATCTCTTGTAACTTAGCCAATGTATTTATTATTCCAGGTAATGTAACATAGCTATTACTTTCAACGATCATTAATGTTAGATTAATAATTTTATTTTTGTGGCGAAACTTACTTAGAATACCTACAGTTATATCATTTTACTTTAATCTCACCTGTTATTAACTAAACTAAACTGAAATCAATTAAATTAAGACGTATATTCAGGAAAAACAGACAAACAGACAACACAAAGACATAAATAGCTACTTTCTCTTTTACATTTGAGTGATGATTTTTGTGAACGAATGCGTGATGGTAAAGAATGAGAGAATCCCCAAAGCGTGCAGTCATCGCGGGGAGGGGGTTCTATTGTGGAGCGCGGTGGGAGGCGGAGGAATGCTGCCCAATTAGATAGATGCCGGGTTCGATTCCCGATCCGACACGCTCGTAGGGGTGCCACTGCGCAGCGGATGCTTTTTGTTGTGTATTTTTTTGTACATGCTTCATGATTTAAATTTTTATTGATGTTTATTGATCTAATAAACTTCCTGTTTTAATTGTTACTAAAAATGATAAAAGTTTGTTATTCGTTCAGATACTCTTTGGTGTTAACAATTTAAATATTTCATTCATAGCACTTCAAGCAACACTACATCGACCAAGTTTTCATTTCATTCCAAAACAAGTTAGGTAATAACGACCTCGAAATAATTTTATAACTAAAAGTATGTTTTTTCACTGAACAGAGCTACTACTAACTAAATCTTAGTCACAATTAAAATTACATTTAAATCACTTTTGAATTATCCACAGAGCGATAAAGGACTAAAATAGCATCGATAATCAAGTTTATTGAGTCCATTACCACATAACTCAGAAATACATAAAAATGTGTAACCTTTCTATGTTTCTAAAATAAATAAAAAAACAGTCATAGGAACTGCCGATAGAAGTGAACACTTATAACTCAGAATTTGATAGCTCACTTTGGAAACTACGCGGGTGAAACCGGATGGCGTGGCCACGAGCATGGCCATCTAGAAATGGTAAAATCTGACGCATTTCTAGATTGCTAATGGCCATGGTCCCGATTCCACCCTGAAATTCCTTATCATTCCCGAGCATGACGCTAGAATTCAATTCACAGCCCACGAA
Organism: Ectropis crepuscularia; assembly: GCA_963693475.1. NCBI lineage: Eukaryota > Metazoa > Arthropoda > Insecta > Lepidoptera > Geometridae > Ectropis > Ectropis crepuscularia. Next base: position 24,439,252 of record OY856358.1, read on the forward strand.
AAATCTGTCTGTTTTGCACCAAAAAAAGTTTTTACTTCAAAAAATAAACATGTTATTGTATAATATTGCCAATATAAAATTTGATATTCGAGGCAACCCTACAGATGATCGGAGCCACCATTATTATTTTATGAAGCCTGAGACGCGAGGTATCATCGAGAACATTTAATGACGATCCGATACCACGGAATTCGATCCAGGCCTGTTGATCCCGTCAAACGCCGATATGTATAAAACGCGACTAATGGACCTACTCGGAACGTTTTATCTAAGTTTTTAATGAAAAGATTGCTTTTTTTTACAAAATACGTAGAGTTTGTTCTCGCTTTACTAAGAAACACACGGGTACTGACGTCTAATGTTTACTTGATGAATTGTAATGTTTAATTAAACTATACAATTCATTATATTTAAAAAAAACTTTATTCATGCTCCTTGGTAAATGGAAAAGTAGCCAGAACGCTCATGGCAGCTTTTTCACGCCGTATCAAGTTCAAAATAGGTGGAATAAATTAGTATTTGGTCTGTAATTTTGCTGTTGATAGCAATGTTTGTTAATTTATTTTCATATACTTAGTACATTTATGTCACCTACGTCATCCTACTTCACACTAATTAATCCTACTAACATTATAAATGTCAATGTGTGCAATATGCATTATGCAATAAAAACCAAGTCAAACATGAAGCTGCACGAGAGCGTGCCCCATGCGGTTGTTGCAATCTCACGGCACACGGGGACCTTCACGTACTACGCTGACGACACCGACGACGCCATCGGTCGGTTCGTGTGGCGAGCGTTGGCTGCATCACCGTAGACCATCCGAGAGTTCAACCTACAGATGGCCATCAGGGACAGAAATGCAGCCGTAGTGGAGGCTCTCAGCCGGGAGGAGGCGGCTTAGGCAAATGACAATAAGGCAAAGAATCGATGTGGAGTCGATTACTAGCGGAATCCCAACCGGTAGTGATCGGCTCAACAGACGAGCACTAACTAGTATTAGGTTTAAAATGTTCCCAACTCCCCCCTTATTTTCCTCTTCTTCTAATTATCCAAGCAATATGTAAAAATAAATAAGATTTGAAATAACAAAAGTCACGGACCCCGGAGTCTGTGGAGTAGTAAATTTTGAATAAAAAAAAAAAAAAAAAATGTCAATGTGTGGATGTTTGTTGCTCAATCACGTCGTAACGTATGAACGGATCGGGACGACATTTGGAACACAGTTAGATTATAGTCTCGAAGAAGCCGTAGGTTACTTTTTATCCCAGAAAAATAACGGAAATGACAGCTAAGCTATTACAGGCTAGGCGGGGCGCTGCTAGTATTACCTCTAAGCTGAATTCTCTTTTTGTTAGAAAACGTATAAAAACTTATAAGCTAAAAGTGTGGAAATACCGAAATTGCATGCAAGATACCGACAAGTGAAAAAACAGTCAGTCGTTTAATTCAAGCGCGCCATTTATGTGCAGCCGTGCAAAACTGCAGGAGGTAATAGCTACAGATGGAAAACTTGCCATTTTCAACTTTAACAAGGTGTTATACACGTACCCAAAATTAAGGGGGGAAATGTTGGAGACAATCCTAGAAACGCTTTTGACAAATTGAAACTCGATACATAACGAGATTAAATTTAATTGAGATTGGTTGAACAACCTGTCAATTATAAGATTGTTAGTAGAAGTTTGTTTCTAATATTTTTAACGGAATAAAAATAGTATAAACGATGTATCTTATGAGTCGTTTACAGAATGCCAAAACCTGTCAAAAATAGTTCTCAATTGCATTGGCTTACATTTTTCATTACATAGATAAATTATATGCACATATGCATGTTGTACGTCAATGGCAACAATTTGACACATATTTTTCATCCATTTAGCAATGATATCTGTGATTCTAAGATTTGCCGACATTAGAGATGTTCTTTCAAAGTGGTATAGTAACACTGTAGCAGCTACGGCACAGCTAGTGTTCCATAGATTTCTAACATTAGACTATGTTGATGGTGGCTCCTATTTTCGGTCTTCGGCTACTGTAAGCTGTGTCTCTGCGCGTTGCTCGTCTGCAGCAATGGCGGTCTGCATAAATAACCATTAAAAACTGTTTATCTTGAAACGACAACGCCGCCTCGTTCTGTTGTCAATTAACTTCCTTCGGAATACGTTAGCTGCCACGGACGGGCTGCCAACTGATGTGACTGCGCCGTTGTAATGCACCTTTTTAGTATGGGTCGTATAAAATTTTATACTAACCGCTTTTCCCGCGGCAAATTTTAAATTTGGAATACGAATTCAACTGTCTCTATCTCAGAGGAAGGCAATATTTGAATTTGTTTTCTATGAACGAGCCCATAAAAAAATCATCTACACTACAAAACGTAACTTAAACTGTGTATACCGATTTCATTGAATTAAAAATTGTAACAGCTTTATAGGTCGTGTAAAGCTTTATTTAATTGTTTTCACATTTTTGTACTTCACCGCCATCTTACCCGATGTTAAGCGACGATACTGTCTGTGTCCATGATGGAGCATGCCTAGAAACCGATGTGCGTACTATGATGCTACGGCGTGTCTACCATCAGGCGCCCGTCTTGCTCGTCTCATAACTTAACAACACATTGGATAATTTCTTGACATAGCTAATGTTAAATACGCAATGTAAGTATTTTAGTTGAAGTCGTAATAGTGATGGATATTGAATGTACGTTACATTAGCAAAAACTTTAAGCACTTAACAGTGGAAATGGTTAATTAACCTTATTGTTAATGTTTAGCGAACATTAATCACGTTTCTTGCGTTAAACAAACATTAAAGGCTTTTGTTTTTTTAATTTATCGAGCTAACGTCGAGCAAAAATGAATCGAAAAGTCAATTACGGAACGAGTTGCCATAAATAATAAAATTAGCATTTTGTTCGAAACGACTTTTTGCCGGTAGCTATTAAAATAGTTAAATAACGAAACGTGGGTAATATTTAACACATTAGAGCTTAATTGCTCCCGGCAACGCCTTTTCGGTTGCTATTTCTGCTATAATTGTAACATTCCGTTTTGTTTTATCGTTGTCAGATTGAATGCCTGTAATTAACGTTTAGCTTGTTTTCTGTTTAAATTAAACTCTATTACTGAGTTATCTGTAGCTCTATGGAGTTGTCGAGCAAACTTTTTATAAAATAAATTTTAAATATATGGGTGAATTCTTTATTGCCCATAAATTAAAAAAAAAAAAACCTTAAAAAAAGTTGCAATAGCGACCTCATCGCTAAGAGCGATATCTTCCAGGCAACCGTAGGATGGAAAATATATGAATTTTACAGGAAGACGAAAGGTATTTAAAACCGATACGGCCTCCGTTGTCCATGGTGATTAATTAAAACGGGAAAAAGTAAACATTAGTATAACTTTTAAGCATGGATCTTTATTGCTTACCATCAGGCCTGTTTAGCATGTCCTGCTCGTCCAGTGATCCTGTAATGTCATAAAAAAATAAAGTATTGCATTTTAACATCGTTATGGGTACCTACCTGTATAAAAATTACTATACACGTAATAAATAGTAATGTGAGGTAGACTGGTAGAGCAACACCATTCTAGCATACATAAATAATAATTACCACGAGTCATTAGCTGTGACCATTAATCAGCCGCCGTGCTCAGCGCACCGTGTCCAGATATCCCATCCGTCGGATCGGTGATAACATCTCGAGTTATCGCATTCCGCTCGCTTTCCATCCGCGATGCTCTAAATAGGATCAGGATTTCATTTATTAATAAGTATAGGAGGATAGGTAGATTGATACGTTTTAAATTATACGGATACTAGCTGATACGTGCGCGCGTTGCTACGCCATCTTTCGAAAATTGGTCGTACCAATTCAAATCTAGAACAAATTTGGTTACCTTAGATACTAATGACGCAACCTTTTAAAAGATACACACACATGCTGTCACGCAACAAAAGCTCTCAAAAAGCAATATTTTTTCCCGTTTTTGTTACATTTTTCATTCATGCTCCGCTCCTGTTGATAGTAGCGTAATGTTAAATAGCCTTCCTCGATAAATGGACTATCCAACAGAGAAAGAATCTTTAAATTCGGACCAGTAGTTCCAGAGATCGTTGCGTTCAAACAAACAATTTATAATATATAATTATAATATTTATAATATAAGTAGATGATGAAAATACGCGTCAAATTATTGACAACTAGCAGCGCGCCGCGGATTTACCCGTGTAGTTCCAGTTCTAAGTAAAAAAAACAATGTTTTATTCCAGACTATAATCTAACCACGTTCTAAATTATTTCAATCCGATCCGTTCAGACGTTCCAACGTGATTGGGCAAACACACATCCAACTTTTGCACTTATAATATTAGTAGGTTTAGGATTGGTAAAAGCTCAATATTCACCGATAGAGAAAATTTCCTGTCTATATTTTCCTTAACCGTTAAAGAACATCATAACAACATACACTTGGAAACTACTACTTACTAAACTACTTTATTTCGCGGGAACAATATGGGAACAAGAATAATGCAGGTAAAACCGGGTGCTAGTAAAATATACAAACAATTACACGGGTCTACGCAGAACGCGTATTGTAACCTGAAAATCTTTCCTCTCATCTCACTCACTCAACCACACGGCGCAGCTTTACGAACAACATTCATAAAGCGACCTAAATTGTGAAAATCAGTTGTTCCATCATATCCAGCCGTGGTGTTGCATCAAGGAATGTACAAAAACAAGCAACACAGGGAGATGCGCGACCCAATTACTGATATCAGCTGCTGATAACGGCGCCAGCCTTCACCACGCATTTATTTCACTGTAACAATTTTACTTTATGAGAGTAAATTTTTAATTATGTGCGCGCACACTGGCCTCCCAAAACGACAGGAAATTAGCAGAACTGTCTCTTCCTAGTGAACTTTTAAGATACCGACACCCAAATTCGACATACTGAAGTTAGTAGTGTATTTTTTAAAGTGACCTATTAAGCACTCTTCAAGTTACTACGCGTTAAAGTTAGTAATACTTCTTCAAAAATAAAGAACTAAATATTCTTTTCTTGTGAGCGTACATAAGTACACACACACTTTTAAAAAGATTCATCTGAACTAGCTTTCCCGCATTTATTTTTATTTAGCAGTCGCAATGTTCTAATTTATTTTGAGTAAATCTCTTTGGACTACATTCAAAAAGGAAATAGCACATTAACTGTAGTACTTCCTGCGGCAATTAGTTAAAGCGTGAAGTGCCAAATCTATTAAAACTAATATAAAATTTTCTTGGAACTAGTATTTTGGCGAGTAAAATTTTTCTCAAGTTCTCAGACATCTAGGTAGGTACTATCTAAACTTTTAAGCTGTACCTACTAAGACTGTAAAGGGCTTAATTTAGTAATAACTATAGCCAAAAGTTTAATATTTTCCTTTTTGAGATAGGTTGTAGGTACCTATAGGCTACAACTACCTATGTAGGCATAAAATATAAATAAAAGATTTTTAATCTTCGTTTCATTGTTTAAATATCCGATACTTATTGAATAACTTCACAGTTAAAATTATCTGTATTCACTTTTACTTATAAAGAAACTTCCGTGAAAATCGTACATTATTTTTTTTATTAAAACCTACTTTTTAATAAAAATATCGTAATTCTATAGAGTACGACAGATATAGCATCTTAATGTTTACCAAGAAAACGATATAATTGGCCTGAAATTCTTCAGTTTTTACCGACAGCCGATATAAATATCGTGGGATGATCTTTTAAACTTTTATCCCTCGTTACTTTGACGTGTCTGCGCGTATATTTCCTGTAATATGCAATTAGTTTGTCAGTTATGTGGATTAAGAGGACTTTTTTATGGATTACGTGAAGGTTAATATCGTGGTATCAAAATAATTAGTTCGACAGGGCTATCCGGATTGTCTATACTACGCCGGTAGCGTCTTTTTAAAAATAATAATAGTCATATCGCTTGACGTTAGGTGACGATGCGATCTACGATGTTCAATTGAATCTCAACTGGAACACTCCAAAATTGTCTCCATAGGGAAAGCACACTCCGGTGGCGTATTCCACAGCCTAGATCCTATTAGGAAAGTGAGGTCAAACCTCGTTTGAGGCTTTGGAATGTCAACCATGAAACTTTGTCGCTTTTTCGTGCTACAATAGAAAAAGGGCAAGGTCTAAAATCATGTAGATCTCTTTCTCCTCAAGTAGAAAAAGTAGAGTTAATTAAAAATAGTTAGCTAAAATGCCCAAAAATTGTACTTAGTCATTATTTCTGTCGCATCTAAAGTGGATTTTTGTTCGGAGCAGCTGTTTTTGTTATTTTCAATTTGGTGTCTTAGTGAAAAAAATTCGTTAAGGCGATTAAAACACAGCTCTTTCGGTGTGCAGGTGAACTGAGAAACCCTATCCATCAATGAAGCAGCTTTCCTGAATTATGATATGGTTTGGGACATCATTAGGTGGGTACCTAACTATAACAGGAATTCAGGTGTGGCGTGACTCAAATATAATTAAAACAATTTGTTCATATTAAATACCTTTCACATATTTGAATTTAATTGGCTAATTTAGTTTTAATCAACTTTGTATGATAGGTTATCTGAAATTAGTATCCAAGCCAGTAAATTATAAAAGGAATGGCTGCTGTGTTCTTTACAATTTTAATTAATCGTTTTGACCGTTACCTCAAAGTCAAAGTTAAAGTTCTTGATTGATATACAATATATACGTCAATTAATAAAAAGTAAAAACAAAAGAAAGGTGTACAATTTGTACACCTACATTTACAAAGTTTGAAATGATCACTTCACTGTATTATAATAAAATTTCCTGCCTTAAAGTTTTCTATCATTAATGTTTAATGGAGAATAATTTTTCATGGGTAAATAAATCTACAACTCTTACAGATACGTTTGCGACATACAAACCGACGTACCTATATAATATATAAATGTCGACTGTTTATTGCCCGCTTTACGAAGTGTTAAAAGCGTGACGGGCTGACGCACTGTTATACTTTATTATGTGTCATATAGTGTATGTAAAGCTCGCACTGTTGGGAAACTATATTTTTTGTTTGGATAAATTATGTTTATGACACTCGGAAACGTGCCAGTGATAGTCATCTTTGCGACGAAATGAAGCAAGATGATTCAGCCTCTTTCATGAATATAAATTGTTAAAAAAATTGTAATGTTTTTTTGTTTATGGAACCTGTATTTTTTTTATTGCCTCGGCAGTCAGGCAGTCACTTTGTGTTTCCAAATCCTGATTGTACTTTTAAATGACTGTGTAACAAATCTATCCATGGGTCGTAGTTTGTATGTTCGTGGGTAGCCGAATCGAGAGATAACTACCATTAATTCCATTAATCAATAAATTGGGCAGTAGTCAAGCAATCAAAGGCAATAATATTTTTTCCCATCAAAAACAGGATCATCTCGTAAAATGTATCCAAATTATGATTAACGCGGAGATGAAAGAACGATTTCACGAATTTCGCGTTTCGATTAAACCATCCGATATTTTTTTTATCAAATACCTAAGTACTTCTGATATATTGATTAGGTAAACGGGTAACTCACGTGTAATGAGGTCGGTCAATCCGACTCGAGTTTCGGCCGCGTCCGGCGGCCTTTTTCAAGGAGAGTGTACGCGCTCGATGGCTTCCCGTTTGGCACTGCGAGCTGCCGCACGGCGCGCACGCAAGGTCAGCGGCTGTTGCGGGGGTGCAGGTGAGGGGGTGCGAGAGGGTTGCGCAGGAATACTCCCGAACTCTTCGTCGCTGGTGAGCGAGTCGGGAACGTTGCAGCACACTGAGCTCACTGTGTCTTCACTCGTATTACGAACACAATACCGAGTACTATGTAGGCACGGCTTCCAAGCGGGCGGCACATGCCATCCTCCATCTCTATTAAAGGTAGGACGCTTATCAATTTCAATGGCCTCCCTGACCTTACGGGGTACAAAGAACTTCTCCCGTGCCAGGACCTCCGCCTTATCGAAACGAATAAATCTTTGTACCCCGTAAGGTCAGGGAGGCCATTGAAATTGATAAGCGTCCTACCTTTAATAGAGATGGAGGATGGCATGTGCCGCCCGCTTGGAAGCCGTGCCTACATAGTACTCGGTATTGTGTTCGTAATACGAGTGAAGACACAGTGAGCTCAGTGTGCTGCAACGTTCCCGACTCGCTCACCAGCGACGAAGAGTTCGGGAGTATTCCTGCGCAACCCTCTCGCACCCCCTCACCTGCACCCCCGCAACAGCCGCTGACCTTGCGTGCGCGCCGTGCGGCAGCTCGCAGTGCCAAACGGGAAGCCATCGAGCGCGTACACTCTCCTTGAAAAAGGCCGCCGGACGCGGCCGAAACTCGAGTCGGATTGACCGACCTCATTACACGTGAGTTACCCGTTTACCTAATCAATATGTGTAACAACCACGTTAATTTTAACACTAAAAATACTTCTGATATTTTGTTTATTTAAACAAAAAAGCTGCTTCTGATCAAATAACATTGGGATGACTTTTAGTTTTTTTATTGTTGTTAGGAACAACAATAAAAAAACTAAAAGTCTAGGTTTTTGTAACATCTATGACTTAGTATTTTAAAATTCTCTCTTTTTAGATATATTATGTTGACAATATACATAATATGTAAATGTTTTACATCTAAAAATAGTACGGTCAGCATATAAAGAATCAGAATTTATGCATTAACGAACAACTTTTATACTGTCATTGTATATTACTCCAGATTAGACCAGGGAAATGCGGCAGGTACATACTTTAAAAATAGCTCGGTCTTGATATCTCCGTCCGTGAAAACCCTAAACACAGAAGAGGGAAAAGCAGCTTCGTCCTCTTATGCTAAAGAACATTCATCAGCCCTAAGCGAGCAATCTCGGCGAATTGTCTTCTCTGTAAAATGCCGCTGGATCGAATCTGAAATCACCTCAGACTCGTCATAGAAAAACCACCTTTATTTCGAAGACAATAAAGTTTCCCATAATATCAGATCTCAAATATTCTACAATAAACTTCGTCGAGTCAAAATAGGTTTTATGGCACAAAGAATAAGGTTCGTAAAAGTGCAGTGTTTGTGATGGGAGTGTGGGAGATGGTCACGATTCCGTCGATGATTATGAATTAGACACGCTTCGCTGCGACTCCGGCGCACATTACGACAGTTGCTTTATAAAACTGACTTACAAAGAAAGGATAAGTTCTAAAAGAAGCGTTATTTCTGTTATACTTAAGGCATATTTTCCTGGATTTTCCATCATTATTGTAAAAAAATATAAAAATATTCGTCCCATGGACTTCTTTATCCCGTGTTATGACCTCTTAATTTATTATCATTAGCCGTCATATTACATCAAAACTTTACTTAGGATCCATCAGTTCATCTGGCTATAACTTAGAATTAGTGTTCGCGCCGCTAATTAAAATATAATATAGGAAATTTAAAAATGCCGCTCGAGTGGATATCTCTGTTCACTCCTGTCACCTCCTATCCTTTGTCTTCGTTCCGCACCACTCAAGCAACGCATCTATGAAGAAAGAAGATTGACTGACCGAGTATGATTCATTCGGTCGTAACCGCCGCATTCAAAATTTACACTCGCAATTAAAATATCCAATCGTGCGCACGGGATGCCGTCTTACGCCAAAAAATAATTAATTTAAATCTAACCAAAAACGTTAACCATATATATTTGTGAAGTGTCTGTGAAGGTTCCCCCTGGACTTAAGAACGAGACGTCGGGACAAGGTTCCTATACGCCGCGTTGGTGCACGGTCAGTGTCTTTCTGTTTCCCACCTTTCTTTCCATTTCCAGCTAGACAGAGATATCCCTCGCAGATACAAATAAAAACCGCGCATTTACCTACAGTCCACTAAACGAAACAAAATAGAAGTGAACCAGCGCAGGTGTGTCCTTCCGACATCACCAGTTCTGGTCACTTCGAGCCGTATTAGCTACTTACTTTGATTTTACGTATTGTCAACCCGCATTCATAAATAATTCTTGCTAAAATTCTTACAATATAACTAAACTTGAAACTTAAACGGAGAATTATTACCCGCCTTTTTGTATTACTCGGACGCATCCCATTGCCAACGCGCATAATATCGACGTACTTGTTGGTCGATTAATATCTTTTTACCGCACGCCAATCGTGTTAGTAATACATAAAATATTTATACCGCATCGCTATTATAATATACCATTTCGATTCGAAAAGACTTGCCTACCTAGGTATAAGCCATACTTACCTAGGTCCCATTAATCTTATAATTGTTTCTTACTCGCTAATAGTAGTACCTAGAAACATTATTAAGTAAGGTTTTAATACCTGCCCGCTAATACAGTGTAAAAATTGACTGTCCCGAGCATTCATTTATTCATTAGGTTTTATGTTCGATTTCATTGATTTTTAATTTTTTGTACCTACGCTATAGTTTGGTACTGAATTAGCCTATTACAAAAGTAGTTTCTGCACATATTTTTATAACTTACCACTCATATAGTGTAATTTATACACGTTTCATTTGTTACTTGTCATATATTTTTTCTCAATGAAAGTAGGGTACATTTGAAACATATTGGTAACAAAAGTTGAACCGACCTTCTTATCGGTTATTATCAGTGTGCAGTCAGAGAACAATACGCTAGAATAAATAAAGTTGGTGGCACACTGGTAACTTGTAGGTGTTTATTAGGTAAATCATGAATGTGATTTCTTCTTGAGTTTATTTCACACGGAGTTTAGAATTATTAGCAAAACACGTATAATGATCTGTATTATGTACAGTATATTCAAAAAGATATTTTGATTATATTTTAAGTAATACAATTATTGTGAAATAACGGATGTTCGATAATTTGATTTAATTTTGTATGAAAAGTTTATAAAGGCAAGACATTGATTGCCATCATTGCTCCAGCTATCACCAAGCCCACCCGCATAACCGTGGTAGTGGGTTCGATTCCCCAGTTCACGAACCAATTTTTTGCAACAACATTTTCTAATCATTCTATTACATAGGCTACAGTAATTCTTTGTGTATACCTACATCCTTATATTAACCGCCTTTTGCTTACCTTTTGAATTAGTAAACCTACAGTTCTTTGTGTAGTTACTAACAAACCGCCTCTCTTTGATAATTGTTTACCTAGATTGATATTTATAATAATAATTTTGCTTGCATTTTGTTCAATCGCTCAGAATGGCAGCTAAGATTTCAACTTTGAAAGCTAAAAATAATGCTATATTCGCGCGATTAACTAATATTTACGATGTAGCTAGAAATATAAATATAGCTACCGCAAATCTTCGTTCCACGGAAACATTTATGGCAGATTCAGAAACATTGTCTGTTATCCGAAATGATTTCATTTCGAATCTAGACTTAGTTAATGAGCTAGGTTATATGGGTGACGAATTGTTCGTGCCTGATTATAAATCTTTAAATGCGTTTGAAGATATTTACACTCGCATACAAAGAGTGCGTTCCCAAGTAGTCGAGAACTCGCCTCCTTCCCGCATCGCGGTAGAAGCGGCCAGGGAAAATAAAGGCACGTTCACGCCTATCAAACTTCCGCCGATACAAATTCCTTCTTTTGACGGGAAAATTGAAAATTGGCCCGTGTTTTATGAATCCTTTAAAGCAAATATACATTTAAATGAATCCTTATCTAATGCTCAGAGAATGCAATATTTAACCGGTAAACTAACTGGGTCCGCTTTGAAAATAATTGCAGGAGTTATTCCCTCAGGTGATAACTACCTATCCATTTGGGAAAGTTTAGTACAAAAGTACCAAGACGTAAGGTCATTAGGGTGTCATTACATGTCTATTCTATTTAATATTAAACCCGCAGTTAATCATTCCGCTTCATTAAATACGTTTGTTGAAACATTTAACGCAGCTGTCTCCGCTTTGGAACAGTTAAAAATTATAGATTTAAAAGATTTCATTATGCTTACTATGGCAACACGTAAAATAGACGCGTCTACTGCTCAAGCGTTTGAAATATTTGTAAGAGAAAAACCAATTCCATCTTATAAGGATTTCATCGATTTTTGTAAAGGTCAGGTCAAAATATTAGATCGCACCGCTCCAAACGCTAACCGCCCCTCCGCCCCGGTGGACGTGCACCCTAATAATGCGAAATCGAATCGCGCGCGTAATATTAATACACAAACGTTCTTAACGAACAATAGTGATGGTACCGAATCATGTTCGTTATGTAATAAAACTGATCATCAACAACTTTATAAGTGTCCCACTTTTAAGTCACTGCCGGCTAAGGGTCGCTTTGAATTTATAAAATCAAAACGAGCTTGTGTTAATTGCTTAAGTTTGTTGCACACTGTTTCTCAGTGTAAATCTACTTTTACATGTAAATCGTGTAGAAAGTCGCATCATACCTTACTGCATTTGAGTAATAATGATTATAATCGTGGCGGCCACGACGCGCCGCCGGCGAGCCCCGCTCCCGCGCGCTTCGCGCCCCCCGCTACGCCTGCTCCCGCGCTCCCGTCGGGAAATGAAAATGTATCGCTCTGCGCTCACGCTCGCGGAAACGAATATAAACGTCCACGTACAACTATTTTACTTTCGACCGCACAAGTTAACATTTTAAATAATGGTAATCAACATGTTTCGGCGAGATGTTTAATTGATAGTGCATCACAAAATAATTTAATTACCTCTGCATGTTGTAAACAGCTAAAGTTAAAACCTATATCTCTTTCAAATTCATTTATTAAAGGCATTGGCTCCGTCTCACAACCCGTTCGTGGATACGTGGCTTTGCTTGTGAGCTCCAACGATAACAAATACTCTTATAAAATTACCGCTTTGGTTGTTGATAGCATTACTGATCGTATGCCTCATGACTATGTTGATACTAAGATAGTGCAACATCTAACTAACTTACCTCTTGCTGATCCTTTGTGGCATATCCCGGGTGAGGTCGAGTTGATCCTCGGCGCTCAGCTGTTTCCTTTCTTGTTGCTAGGCGGCAGGGTGGTCGCTCCACCCGCGCCGCCCGCTATTGAAACCGTGTTTGGATATATTTTAATGGGTGATGTACCCACCGCGTCAAATAATAAAAATAATAATGACATACCCGCTTCTTCTTTTTTAAATCTTGCTTCCGCGACTTTCCACACATGCACTAGTGATGAAAAGGTATCCGACCGCTTTGAGGACTTGCTCGATAAAACTTTAAATAAGTTTTGGGAGTCTGAAGAAATTCCCGCCCAGGATTTTATGAGTCCTGAAGAAACTCAATGTGAGGAGTTTTATACCTCCACTATTTCACGCGACTCTAATGGTCGATATTGCACCGCTTTGCCTTTCCGTCGAGATCCCTCCGAGCTAGGTGACTCTCGTTCAGTCGCGCTTCGCCGCTTACTTTCTTTAGAGCGTAAACTCCAGGATCCCGAGCTACGTGCTAGCTACAATGAAGTTATCCAAGACTACATAGATAAAGGATATCTATCTGAGGTTCCACCTAGCAGTGATGACTACTCTCAAGGATACTTCATTCCGCATCACGCTGTTGTTCGACGTGACAAAGAGACAACGAAACTTCGTGTTGTTCTTGATGCTAGTGCTAAATGTCATAATGGCGTTTCACTTAATGACATTCTTCACACGGGACCTAATCTTCAGTCTGATATTTTTATCCTGTTACTTAATTTCCGCTTATTTTCTGTGGCGTTGGCCGCCGATATAAAACAAATGTATCTCAGGATTTTGCTGCAACCTGAGCACCGCAAGTATCAAAAGATACTATTTCGTTTAAACTCTTCTGAACCTATCAAAGAGTTCCAGTTCAATCGAGTCGCTTTTGGATTGAAATGTAGTCCTTACCTGGCTATGCGCACTGTGCGACAGCTAGCGCTCGATGAACGCGACAAGTACCCTCGTGCGTCAGAAGTCGCTTCGCATGAATTATACATGGACGACCTAACTACTTCTGTCCCTACCGTGGACGAAGCCAAGGTCTTATCCCAAGAACTCATCGAGTTATTCAATACTGGTGGTTTTCATTTAACCAAATGGGCCAGCAATTCGCCTGAGCTTCTCGCTTCGGTTCCGCCATCAAGTCGCTCTGCGATTGAATTCTCGAATAATGATAATATCAAAGTGTTGGGTCTGAAATGGCTTCCTGCTTCAGACATATTCACCTTTTTAATTTCCGCTAACAAAGAAGCGTATACTAAACGTACCGTTCTTTCCAGTATCGCTCGTTTATACGACGTTCTCGGATTTGCCGCTCCTGTCATACTTCATGCAAAACTCATAATGAAAGAGTTATGGCTTCTCAAGGTCGGTTGGGATGATCCTTTGCCAGACGACATACGATCTTTGTTTCAAAAATACATAGAGCAATTACCTCTTCTCTCTGAGTGTGAAATATCGCGTCACGTAGGTGTGCACCCCGGTTGCACTACCAATATCGTCGCTTTCGCCGATGCAAGTATGAAGGCCTACGGTTGTGTCGTGTACCTTCATGTCACTGACAGTATGGGAAACGTTCGTGTCAATTTAATATGCGCCAAATCCAAGGTAGCACCCGTTAAAGTTGTGTCTTTGGCTAGGCTCGAACTATGCGCCGCTGTGTTAATGTCGAAACTTGTTCGCTTGGTAAATGAGACTTACAGTGCTCGCATTAAAATTGATAATATATACGCGTTTTCAGACTCTAAAATAGCGCTCTCGTGGATTAATTCCTCACCACATAGATGGGATATCTATGTTAGCAACCGCGTCGCGATATGCCAAGAAAATCTTGACTCGCGTCATTTCTACCATGTTAGTGGCACCGAAAACCCGAGTGACTGTCTGTCACGAGGTCTTTTACCTGATCAGCTGTTGTCCCATCCTCTATGGTGGCAAGGCCCTTCGTGGCTCTGCGCTCCAGTGTCCGGATGGCCTATTTCACCGTTCGTACCCGACTCTTGCGAGACTTTACCGGAATTTAAAAGTAGAACATTAGTATGCTCAACTACGCGCCCTGCGGAGCCCGGCTTGCTTGGTAGTATCGCTGCAAAATACTCATCATGGAATAAAATTCTACGCATTATTACGTACGTTCTTAAATTCGTAAAGCTGACACCGCGTAATCAGCACTTAAACGCTCAACAGATTTCTCTAGCTGAAAGATATTTGATTCTTGACGTGCAACGTACTCATTTTGCTCAACTAATTCGAGATTTAAAAGCTAATAAAGCTATTTCCGCATCGCTGAAGAAACTTGATTTGTTCATTGATCACCACGGAATAATAAGAGTCGGAGGTAGACTTGCCAATAGTAACTTACCATACGAAGCGAAACATCCCGCGTTGTTACCTAAACATGACCATGTCACTCACCTGTTGATCGATTACTGTCACCGCCTTCATTGTCACACCGGTGCCAATGTCTTATCTTCCTTATTGCGACAAAAATATTGGATTTTGTCATCACGTAACGTGATTCGACAACGCATTCACGCATGCAATACCTGTTTTAGGAATTCGCCATCACATCTTAATACGAAAATGGCAGATCTGCCCTCTTATCGCGTTCAAGAGACTAAAGCCTTCGTACATACCGGCGTGGACTACGCAGGCCCAATAAACATTACTCTCTGTAGACGTAGAGGACAACATAGCTTAAAGTCATACATATGTTTGTTCATTTGCTTGGTTACCAAAGCAGTTCATATCGAACTCGCGACTGATCTGTCTACAGACGCATTCATCTCTGCATTTAAGCGCTTTATCTCCAGGCGTGGTCCTGTTTCTCATATGTATTCCGACAATGGAACAAATTTTGTCGGAGCTAAAACTCAATTAAATGAATTGCTTCTGGATCACCGCATTCAATGGCAAATGATGCCACCCCGAGCTCCACATTTCGGAGGTTTATGGGAATCTAATATTAGAAGCATCAAACTTCATTTGTACCGCGTGATAGGTAGTCAACTACTCACCTATGAAGAACTTTTAACAGTTCTGACTCAGATTGAAACAATTTTAAATTCGCGACCGCTTTGCGTCTTGTCCGAGGACCCTTATCCGGAGCCTCTGACTCCCGCTCATTTTATAATGGCTTCACCTTTGACTTACTTGCCTACCGCACCTGTTTCCGAGGAAACGAAAACTTTGCGTTGTCGTAAAGAGTTGCTCGACCAAATGGTTAATAGCTATTGGAAGCGATGGCACCTGGAATATTTGAACAATTTGCAAGTAAGACAAAAATGGCTCAATGATACGAGCAATGTGAAAGTCGGTACCATCGTGCTAATACATCAGGATGATGTTGCTCCTCTCCATTGGCCGATAGGCATAATTAAGGAGGTTTATCCGGGTCGAGATGGTAGAGTTCGCGTTGCTTTGGTTAAAACCGCTACTAGCACATTTAAACGGGCTATTGTAAAACTTTGCCCTTTACCTTCTCAATAATTCAGCATCATCATATCTCAATAAATAATATAATGCAAATAACATAAGTTTAGTTATAGCTTGTACTTAATATAAATTTTCTTTCTTTACTTTTGATAATACTACGTATCATCAAGGCCGGGAGGATGTTCGCGCCGCTAATTAAAATATAATATAGGAAATTTAAAAATGCCGCTCGAGTGGATATCTCTGTTCACTCCTGTCACCTCCTATCCTTTGTCTTCGTTCCGCACCACTCAAGCAACGCATCTATGAAGAAAGAAGATTGACTGACCGAGTATGATTCATTCGGTCGTAACCGCCGCATTCAAAATTTACACTCGCAATTAAAATATCCAATCGTGCGCACGGGATGCCGTCTTACGCCAAAAAATAATTAATTTAAATCTAACCAAAAACGTTAACCATATATATTTGTGAAGTGTCTGTGAAGGTTCCCCCTGGACTTAAGAACGAGACGTCGGGACAAGGTTCCTATACGCCGCGTTGGTGCACGGTCAGTGTCTTTCTGTTTCCCACCTTTCTTTCCATTTCCAGCTAGACAGAGATATCCCTCGCAGATACAAATAAAAACCGCGCATTTACCTACAGTCCACTAAACGAAACAAAATAGAAGTGAACCAGCGCAGGTGTGTCCTTCCGACATCACCAATTAGAGTGATCTCATCTAGGCAACACTGGGAAGCCTTTACTGCCAAACTAAACACATTAAGAAATTTAACTTAATAATTTAGTGATCTTTCACATCGGAATTTTGAGTCCAGTGGTAAGCGTGTTTTATAACACAATGGAAATTGGAATCTTCAAGTTGTTTCCAAGGTGTTCTGTAGTTGATATTTCTAAGGCAAAAATATTTTTTTATGTCATCAGCAAGAATATATCTAATTTAGTTCTTCACTGTGAGCGTCGCAAGTGTAGCTTCCGACAGCGCTGAAAGCCAGTAGAGGGCGGTTTTTCGCGCGTTAATTAATCTCTTGTGCTAAGTGAACATGTAGTTTCAATTAGGGCTGTGAATAAGATAATCTTTATTGCTTATACTGGTACTAATATAGAGTATACTATGGGTATGTGTACATAGAACAAATAAATTACCTTATAGTTCTGGGTGACAAGCGCAATGCAGTGCTAGATAGTGATTTGAACTTTTCAAGTTCAAATATTTTCGTTGCCCAGTGCTTTTATGAGCAGACTTGCTGTTTACCATCTTGCCCATTCTGTCTATAAAACGAAAAAAACTATAAATTGTAAGTGAAACATTAAGATTTCAGCAGTTATCTATGTCTCGACGAACAATTTATAATAATGGCAGTACTTACGTAGGTAGGTACATACATAATTTAATATTTTATTATCTTATTGTAGTAATTACATGTCCTTAGGTAAGTACTTACTATAATATTATACAAAATAGTATTTTTATTCAGATCTACTGAACTCAATTTCATATATTTATTTATGGATATTTTACAAAGTCTAGTCTAATAGTTGTCAAATTTTTTACTTGCTGACTGCAAATTTGTTTGCTAATTACCTCCACTAATCGCCTAGGTAGGCATTGGCAGCAAACGGTAAATTTTCTCTTTGTGTACTATACAAAACCGCTTATAGTTTTATTCTAGTAAGTAAAACGACCTAGACAGCCCTACTTAGATAAATCAGGAAGTGCAGTGAAGTGAGCCAACTGTGGAAACTGTGCCGCGTAGATACAAACACGGAGAAATTGTAGCGAAGCGGCTAAATACGTCCATCATGAGACGAGGGCCACATTGTTTTTACAAGGGAAAAGTGGAAAAATGCGCTCTTTGAGCTGGCCTAGTTGTAGGGCTTTCTAGTATAGTTGCAGTTATATTTAAATACATTAAGTACCTATTATATCAGCTATCTGGCTGCCATAGTACAAGCTTTGCTTAGTTTGGTGTCAGATGGTGTGTGTGAAACGTCCACCAATTCATAGTTTGTTTTGAGACTATCGCGATTGTTTAGTACACTAGTATTATCAATTGCGGGATATTTACTGTGGTTAAATGGTGGAACGAGTCGCCTACTTATATTTCGATGCAGTTTCATAGTTTCTTGTTCACGGATTAACTGATGAATATATACTTATATTTTATCGAAATCTGTGTAGTGGTTTTTGAAATACAACACACTAACAGCCCACTAAATGTTCCCACTACTGAGACTCGGGACCTTCTCTTGGAAGGATCAAGGAGAGTCAACGCTGGCCCAGTGCAGGTTGGTGGATGACACATGCCCTCGAAAGATTCTAAATACATGTCGGTTTCCTCACAATGTTTATATTCACCGTTTTAAAGAAAATTAAATTAAAATGATTCTTGTAGAAAGTGTTACATGTATAATTGTATCTTGTCAGTTGCCACTTACTATTATAAGTATAAACTTAAATCGAGCTGGATTTATCAAGTAATATGTAAATATCGCCTTAATGTACCTACTTAAAAAAATCTTATTTTCGTATGTCCGTAATTCAAATAACACATTTCTTGCTACGCGATTGAACCGTGCGATATGGTTCGCAAAAACAACAATAAACTGGGTTTATAGTTTGTTTCGCCGTGGAAAACGAAACACGTAAAATATAGTGCAAAATGATCGCACTAAACTATACTAGCTCGTATTACTGGTCCGCCTGTGTTCGTGATAATCCAAATAAACGTATCGCGAGAGTTGCCCATACAGCGATGTTTAGGTACACGGCGGCGGCTTTCATGTTAGCTACAGATTAGGATATAGTTACTTAGTTCTAGGGTTGCTCTGAAATATTGCAGCTTAAATATTAACATTATGTGCTTGGTGTATAAATGTGTACGTAGAGTTAGGTATGTACTATGTAGTGCATTTGTGTAGTTTTCTTTGTTACCGCCGTATTCTGACATCTAGGTACGTCACTTATTCTTGGCTCATTTAAAAAAAAATCTAATACAGTGACGGGATAAAAAAAAATGGTTTTATTACGTTTTTAGATTTTCCTTATAATAACGTCAATCAGCCCTTTCAATTCTTTAGATTTTGACAAAATATCCTGTATCCATGTTAAGTGTAATCAAATATCACCGAATCGAATAAAAATGTTAGTAAGTTTTACTAACTAAACTAACTAACTTAGAAAAACTTAGTCACTGAACAAAAGCCACATGATTATTCACATTTACGTACATCAATATTATTTAACTACTAACCGATTTCATACCTATATTAAATTTGTAACCGAGCCGAATATCGGGGACTTTTTGACACAAAATAAGAATAATATTAATTTATGAATATATGATTATATATACAATATTATGATAAAAATTGTAATAATTAATTTTATATGAGCTTTTGATAATCAGGCACCCCTACCTCTAAATACCGGTAGGCATGTATAGAGTCGGTACAGAATAGTACATCAAAGGGCTGGAGTTAATGAAGTGATAAATAACTGTAGCATGATCCCAGAGCAGCTTCCTCAATCTAAGATAATTGGACTTTCGACCTTAAATTTTCAGGAAAAACATTATTTTCATATTAAATGTTTAACATATGGAACTATGAAAGTCATAAAAGCGACATCGTTCATCGTCACAAAAGTAGAGCCAAGCCTTTTTGATTTAAATAATAATTAATAACATAATAAATTAAATGATCTAAATGTTGCAATATTCCAAAGACTTAAAACAAAAAGGCTTAGCTCTACTTATGTCATTATAATGTCTAGGCTGTACAATATGTCTGAGTGGGATTTTGCCAACGGCTACAATCTCGACTGAATAAGTTTCAAACACGTTCTATCGTCGCTCAATATCTATTATAAACAACAAAAAAACATGGTAGGTATATCTTATACCCATACCAATAAAATTTACCAATTAATTGCGAGAAAAACAGTGATTAAACTTAAAACATTTTGGACACAAAAGGCAATCTTATTCGCCGGACAGCGAACTCTTCCGGACAGCCTTTCGCTTATTAGGACAGTAGGTGTAGTAGGTATTTTTGATACATGTAGGTGTAGGTATTGTAGGTACATAATTAATAAAAATATTACAAGTCCTTAAAAGATCTGTTTAGGCGGCACTTCATAGAATTCCCTCCATAAATGGTAAGAAAATGATCTCCTTCCCTGAACAGAGTCAATGTTATTTGAAGCGACCAAACACCCCATAAACATGCAACTGTAAGTGAATCTACGGCATGAAGACATCAAACGCACCGATATAGCCCCTTTATGATGGCATCAAAGGGCCTTTGTACTGCTTCGGTTATTCGACGACAAGCTTATCCATTCGTGCGGTAGTATGGATGCCAGGAAATTGGCGCGACTCAAACTATTTAGAAAGATATAATATAAACTCATTATTGCACTTTAAAACAAAGCTTCTTACGAAAAAGAAAATATAACCTAAAAATTTAAAAACAATTGGCAAATATTTCAGTTTTCTCAAACATTTCGTGGGAGAGGTAAACGCAATTATAACACTAGAAGCATATCCACGCATGCACTATGTTTTTTTAAAATCAAGAATAGGTTTGCACTCGACCACCACGCTGGTTAATTGCGGGATGTCAGACGCTATGTCCTCCAAAGATATCTCTTGAAATATCCTCTCGATGTTTTCCTTCGCTTTTAAATCCAGTGGTGATGGCGCTACTACATCTGCGCTATGAAAAAACACCGACGTACCTGCACGTCTTTTGAAATTACAATCTTTTGATTATGAAACCTGACGTTCTCGTCATTACGCCGCGCCGTCAGGGATTTTGAGGCGCGTCGCTAAGCCATAACGGTGTTTAACCTTCGCTCATCAACTTCTTTGTGAGACAAAGGTGAAGGTAGTTGAAATCTAAGTGCAACAATGAAAAATTTGCTCTTACAAAGGTTCTAGCGAATTCGATAGTCATATAATGGGCGACGTCAATAGAGAAGTTAGAATCTGGGTATCTGTGGCATATCTCTTAAAAATGACAGAACCAATTTTAAGGAATTTTTTCGTCGTTTAAAAGCAGACTTGAATTATTTTCTGAGCTATAATTTGCGTCGGGGACTCTTTAGATTTTATTACTTGTCTTAGAATGTCGTCCATGCCACAAAATTTAAAATAATTTTGGAATCGTGACGCAGCAAACTTTCTAAGTACCTATTTACTATTCGCCTCTTTTTTTAAGGAATCATTTGGCATCAGAGATTTGGAGGAGATCATTCCTTTGAACTTTTGCCGAACGAATTTCGGACTATATCAGAAGGTGCAGATTTCTATTAACCTAAACATAGTAACTTTACCCATAGGTACAGGTAGGTAATAATGTAGAGTTGTAGAGCAGGGATCTGCAACCTTTTGGGAACCACATGGTGAAAAAAGTTGATACAAGCGGGCCGTACTTACAAAAGTGTTTAATTAATTTGTCCCCCCCCCCTCCCCCTCATAGGTTCATAGTGAGCATTCCTGAAATCATACCGACAATTTGACTCTGTTTTGGAATTCTAATAAGTATATATGTATACCCCTATAAATGTGAGTCTCCAACTATTTTCCTCCAAGGATTAATTATTCGTGTCATCGTTCCGTAACGCACTCACGGTCCATCTCCTGCGCACCGGCCCGATCTCCTCCGAAGGAAACATCAAAGCTGCGCCCGCGCATCTCGGCTATTCTCGGATGAACTCGGCAATTAATTTTTTGTCGCCCGACGAAGCCCTTTGTTGTAGAAAATGTTTGAAACGAAAGTCTGTGATCTTTTTGGAAAGTATTTTATCTTTTCACTGTGTGGGATCTTTCAAGTATTTCAGAGTTATGTGAAGCTATTTATTTAAAAAAAAAAGTTATACGGTTAGGGAAAATGAATCGCTGATCCTATCCAAAAACCCAATTCTGATATACTTTTAAATTATGTGAATCATCAACTGTCCCTTTGAACCATTGGGGGAGTTGGACACTTCCCTAATTTCGTCCGGTTACGTTAAAGAGCTATTATAGAAGGCAGTATTTCTGAAAGCAGAAAACAGAAGTGATTTATGTAAATAAAATCTCTGGTTCCTAACGTAACTTAGGTTTGGGAAACTGCAACTTTTCCAGTGTTCGCCTGGGAAAGTACCATTGTCAGTTTTTCTACCGCCAAGCAGTAATGTGAAAATATCACTGTGTTCCGGTTTGGAAGGCAAGGTTTACAGTGAAATTACAAGGCATATAAATGAAACAATTTATTTCTCTGGGTGACGAGCTGACGAGCGCTGTGCAATGCTAGGTAACGATTTGTTTTCTTCATGTTCCAATAGCTGCGTGTCATTGTGCTGGTATGGGCCGGCTGCTGCTTACCATCAAGCATATGTCCAGTTTGTCTAATCAATTAACATAAGA
Source organism: Ectropis crepuscularia (assembly GCA_963693475.1). NCBI lineage: Eukaryota > Metazoa > Arthropoda > Insecta > Lepidoptera > Geometridae > Ectropis > Ectropis crepuscularia. The sequence continues at coordinate 24,462,108 of OY856358.1, forward strand.
ACTGTAAAATACCTATGAAAAATACCTGGAAGAACGCAAAAACCTGTCAAAAATAAATCTCGATTATGCCACAAGTGGCGTTATTGTATAATTTTATTAGAGAACTGTACGTAAATGCCTTATTGTTGACGAATGTTATAAATAGAACAAGAGCAAAATATAGTTTAGGTACTTACACAAATTTGATTTAATGCAAACCACTGATTCTTAACAATGAATTATTTAAAGTTATCTATAAAGGAAAGTCGAAAGGTCTCTCTGGACACTGCCAGCACTAACTTCACAGTTGACTTACTTCCAAAAGCTTTTTTATGTCGAATACCGAAGTACTTATCTAAAAATATTCCTTTCATGATGTCATCTATCAATCGGCGCCTTTTGAAGCGCGTGTTTACCGAAGCAAATAAATAATACCGCTCCTAAGAACTCAATGGAACGACTAGAGTAAACAAAATTCTCAAGTAAATACCGTCTAGCAAACTTATATCATCTTCAACAGAACGCAAACCCCTTATACGTATATCCATAAGGTTGAGTTTCGAAACCGAAACTGCGGTTAACATAGTTGTTTTTTGTATCAATAGAAACCCTTGTATATGATCCAAAAACATCAGATACCACTTTATGTGAGCAAATGTTTGCTGCGACGGCTTTAATGTATTAATTCTGGAGAAAACTTGTCTATGCTGTAAACCTGAGTGCTCACATATGTATGTGGATTAGACACAAAGATACAAAGTGAAGAAACTCCGGAATAAACCATACATACAGCTGCAAAAGCCTTAAAAACTTAAAATTGGTAAATGGGACAACCGCTTACCATCAGGCAGGACGTCTGTTAATAATAGCAGCACTTTCTACTTAAAATATGGGCAAGTAAAAAACTCCCAAAATTGTAATTGTAATTTCATTAGGTTTGTTATTTCTTTGTGTGTTATAAGTTATAAGTTTAAAAGTAGTATTTTATAAATGTATTTGTTTTGATGGTAAAAGTTCATCAACAAAACAACATTAGTTCGTTTGTTTCTTAATTTATTTAAAAGTTTTGTGTAGTTAGAAATTTTGCAACAGAACATGGAAATCTGTAGGTAGAGTAGTTGGTTCTCGCGTTACAGGCTTTACCTAGTACGGGGACTGCACTATCCCCTATTATGCCACCCATAAAAATATTTTATAAAAACCTCACATTAAAAAAAAACCAAGGTATATGTATCTACCTACCTATTTTTATTTTTCAATCTTAATTTACCAAAGAACTCTACGTCAACAGCAAAATAATGAAGTACACGCGTTAAAAAAACTACAGCGGATGTGACACAGCAAACACAATAAACTAGCTATATCAAATAACAGTTCGACCTTAAAACATCTTAAGTGGTACCGACTTAAACCTTTCCGGGCTGCAAACAGTTCTATTTGCTCACAATTGTAAACTGTAGGATAAAACGAAACGTCTGTTCGACAAAAAAAGAAAAAAAAAATAGAGTCTACCAACTTTGTCAAGTAAGCTGGCAAGAATATTGAACCCCAAGTGTATTACTTAAGATTTTTCAAGTATCATAGAATTCTACGACAGTTACGCCACTTGGAAACGGACTAGTGTGTTAGCCAGGACTCGAGTTCCAAAATACTTCAGTTGGAGTGCGATCTACCGTTCTTAATGGGATAGACGCAGGTAAAACTGTTTGTTGCGTTTTGTTAATCCGGAACGGTTTTTGTATAGATATTGATCTCGTTTTTTATCTTCAGCTTATTTGGAATTATCGTAAGAATGTGTATGTATCTTTTACTTGAAAGATGAGTGTTAGAAAAAATGTAATTGTGCAAATTGTAATTTATGAAAAACTTACGTTACGTCAAACTTCGCATGTATATAGGAATGTTTAATCATAAATTATTATTATGTTATTATTTAAACTTTGTATTAAAACTGATGCGATACTTACCTAGCAAAAAAAACAAGGAATCGAATATAAAATATCTTACCTAGATCTTCTAAGTCGCATCATGTGGGTCAAATACCTGTGCGCGCATTTGTCGAGCTTTCTTTGAACATTTGTATCTTTGTTAAGCCTGATAGCAACAAAATATTTTGTTGTATATTGTAATCGGATAACTTAATTTATTTGGTACTTATCCCAATTTTAAAATTAACTTTCAGAATGTAGTTTCAAATTCAGGGTTACTCAAACAAACCTGGTTATTTGGTTATCATAATGAACATGTATTTTGTATGTATTTTAGTCAATTTTTTTTTTCTTTGGATATTTTTGTCCATGGCGACAACCCTGAAATCACAGTTAAAAATTAGCCGACCTGAATAACATGTAAGATTGCTCACTATAAAAAATCTACAAATAAAACTTCAAAACGTTTAATCCACCATGAAAACATCATTCATTTCATTCTTCGCTAATACCAATGATATCTTCAGAAACGTTCAACTCTTTTCTATTAAGATGCCTGCCGGTGTTATAGTAGCTGGCTCCACTTCAAAGAAATGCTTCCTTTGAACTGCGATCAAAGAATACCTCTGATTATAATGTATTGCGATAGTGGATTGATCGAATGGCATTTAATATCAGAGATGTTCCAAAGTTGTAAACATGTTTAGATATTACAGCAAATCGATTCTCTTTGATTTCATTTTTTGTTTTTTGCAATTTTTATATTTTTCGACTTGAAACTATCTTGAAACAAAACCAACAAATCTGCCAATCTCAATATTAAAGAATAGAGTGTCTCCCTACTTAGTCTGTGTCATACATTTAATAACATTCAATGATAATTCAGTAAAATATTGTTCAATTAATTAACTAATGCATTTAAAAAAAGAAGTCGCATTGTCCTGTCCACAGAATTGACATACCTAATTGTTATAACTTACACCTATACAAAAATATTTGCGATAATGGCGTTGTTATTTTCTATCGTTGAATTAATTTAAAAACTACAGGGCCGTTTTTTTATAAATTCTTCCATCATCTAAAGGAAATAAAAATGTAAATAAAACCCCTATAAAATTCCTTACTCCGTGTGCACAGCCAAAACTGTTCATTTCAAATCATAGAAAAAAAATATACCTACCAAAGTGTGGAAATCATCTAGAAAAATATAGATAGGTACGGACTTATTGTCCATTCTGAATTAAATATCATCCGACTGACATAATGGATGCCACGAATTTACCGAAAAATGCATTTCACCGTGTAGCTATATGGAGTCAGCGGGGCACAAAATTATCCGCTCAACAACCGACAAGGACTTTCCATGAAATAACCTTTTTACTGCGAGCCTCAATTACCCTTGTACAAAGGTACAATGGCCGAGAACTCGTGTTAAACGAATGACTGCTTTTCTCTGAAGAAGCCCTAGTCAGCGGCTACCTTTCGAAGCGATTTAAAAAAAAACTGAATCACTATTTTAGTATGCCAATACCCAAATTATTTTCGCGATAAATGACCATGACGGTAAAATGATTTACTGTAACAACGCTTCGTTAATTGATATGTCGTTCTTACGTATGGTGTCGCGCCACTTTGTAGGTAATATCTTATATATAAAATTCTCGTGTCACAGTGTTTGTTTCCTTACTCCTCCGAAACGGCTTTACTGATTTTAACCAAAATTTATATGCATATTCAGTAGGTCTGAGAATCGGCTACTAGCTATTTTTCATACCTTTATTTATATGACAAAACAACGTTTGCGGGGTCAGCTAGTTTCATATACAAGATTTACGTTCGTTTTTCGGATAATTTATATTAACGAGCAGTTAATAGAGTACTTCCATCCATTTAGCATTGTATGAACTGTCGTGACTCTTGCAAAGTTTCCAACTCCGAAGTGGATTTTGGACTTCAGCATTGCATCACCTTGTGATTATTTTAATGGTCATTATCGTGAATCTAAAAACAAACTAAAAAATCTTAACCTTATTTTAAGCTCTCCCGGTCTTCACTTCACTAATTTTATTAATTATGGTATGCCTACCATGTTTACCCGTGAACACGGTGCATCTAAATATCGTAGCCTTGTTGCACCACAAATCCTTACTAATATTATAAATGCGAAAGTAACTCTGTCTGTCTGTCTGTCTGTTACCATCATAATATAAGGGTAGGTCCCTAACCACGGTAAAATATCCTGTAATTAGTAATATTGTGTACAAAACTTCAAAAAGACGAGCTAGTCCCTCTGTCCATTATATCTAACGTATATTACGATTATTTCTATTACGATTATACGTTTACGTCAATTGCCAATATACAAGGCCGACCCATCTGATTACAATCTATAAACTATGAAGCTATGATTTATCTGCGTTTGATCCGCGTGTAAGATAAAGTAGGTATCGCTATCAAATTGATTGTTATCAGACCTGTATCAATTTACCTAAACATGACTTTTATCGTTCTCTGTCGATTAACCCGAATTCAGGGGAAGTGGGTTACTCATGTGTGTTTTGATTTTTAATAATTTTCTTCGAACACATTTGTAGAGCAACTGATCGCGCCTCGGATAGTCTAGAACCATTTACAATAATTATTATCGATAGGGAAATATCTGTTAAATTGGCTTTTGTAGTAAATTATACCGAAAGGTTGTAAAGATAACATCTTTTATTGTGAATTACATGTCGCTGTAGTGATTGGTAGCGCAATTTTGATAATAGGTAAAAGTAAGTTGTTTTGAATACTTTTTCCTGCAATAGTTTTCTAAACAACTCATTAGATTCTTTGCCCAGTGAATAAGCTTGTTTTCTACTGATATAAAAGTTATTCTCGAAGGGCATCTCTGCGATTTGCGACGAGTTTGTGGTATTCTTTCAACTTACTTAGAAGTGCTAACTCTCGGTTTATAAAAAAACATAATCTTGATAATTGCGGAGCTCGTCTATTTTAAAAACATTTATGTTAAAGCAATTACTGCGATGTTAAAAATGCAATCAAGCGATTCCTTTAAGAAATTTAAGAAATATATTTTGGGTCATCAAAGTTCTTCGTAAATTAGAGGGTAATTTGCCAACAAAACAACCCCGGAGCGGTAAACGTCGACATCTCCGAGTTGCGTGACATCCGTCTGCACAAAAACGCGTCTCCGACCGGCGCGGCGCGGCGGCCGGCGGCGACCTTGCCATTGTCTCGCGGAGGGGTTTTTGTCTCTCCCGGTCCTCTACCGCCTAACTAAATCTGCTTTGGCTTTGCTATTGCCGTCTCTTTCATTTCAAGCGAGAAGAAAAGAGACAGCAATGTCAAAGCTAAGACAGTTTTCGTTAGACGGTAGATCCCCGGTATACATCGTGTTTGTTTGTTGGAAACAGGAACGTTGTCGGGGTTCAAACTAAGCTTTTGATGAAACACGAGTATATTTCAATTTGAGAAACCGGTCAGAGAAATGTAGTTTGTATCGCAAATATAAAGTGTTTCGTAAATTAACTCTAAATTACGTACCTACCGGTTTATTTGTACTCGTTATGATTGTACAACTTCAGTTAGCCCGTAGGTACTTACGTGCGCTCTATATTTTACTTGGCCAGTCTATTTTAATCGGTTTTCTAGATATGATAAACGAAATGCACCGGTTATTGCAACCGGGTGAAATCGCATGTCCGCTTCAATATTAATGTCGCTTAACATCAGGCGAGATGGTGGTCAAATGCGAACCTATCATAATTAAAAAAAAAAAAAATTGTAGCGTTATAAAACGTTTTTTTTTCTGTAATTCCAGATGGCGCCGTTGGCTGCGGCGGTGGCGAGCGGATGCTCGGCGCACCTGCGGTTCGTGGCGTGCTCGGGGTTCGCGCCGCTGTGCTCCGAGGACGTGTCGGGCGCCGTGGCGGCGTGCCGCGACGTGTGCGAGGCCGCGGCGGCCGCGTGCGGCACGCGCCTGCCGCCCGGCGCGCTCGACTGCGCGCTGTTCCCGCGCCGCGCCCCGCGCCGCCTGTGCATGCACCCGCCCAACGCCAGCGCCGCCGAGCCCGAGCCGCCCGCGCCGCGCTGGCCCGAGCGCGCGCCGGCCTGCCTGCCGCCCGACTGCCGGCCCGGCTGCTCCGAGCACTCCCACTCCGCCGACGAGAAGCGCGCCGCCGAGGCGTGGATCACGGCCCTCGCCTGGCTCGCGCTCGCGTCGACGTCGTTCGCGCTGCTCACGTTCTGCGCCGAGCCGGGCCGGTACCGCTACCCGGAGCGGCCGGCCGTGTGGATGGCGGCGTGCCACGCGACGGTCGCGCTGGCGCACGCGGCACGCGGCTGGCTGGGCGCGCGCGGCGCGGCGTGCGCGGGCGAGGCTCCGCCGACCTGCATCGCGTTCTTCTCGCTCACGTACTACTTCACGCTGGCGGCGGACGCGTGGCTGACGAACGCGTGCGTGGCGTGGTACCTGACGGCGGCCAGCGAGTGGTCGACGGAGGCGCTGGAGCGCGCGGCCGCGTACCTGCACGCGGTGGCGTGGGGCTGGGCCGGCGCGTGGACGGCGGTCGCGCTGGCGCTGCGGCGCGTGGCGGCGGACGAGCTGACGGGCGCGTGCGGCGTGGCGGACGCGGCGGCGGGCGCGCTGGTGGCGGTGCCGCGCGGCGCGCTGCTGGCCGCGGCGGCGCTGCTGGCGGCGGCGGCGGCGCCGGGCGTGGCGCGGGTGCGGCGCGCGCTGGGCGGCGGCGGCGCGCGGCGCGTGGGCCGGCTGGCGGCGCGCGCGGCGGCCGCGGCGGCGCTGTACCTGTCGCTGGCGGGCGGCGCGGCGGCGGCGCGCGTGGCGGAGGCGCGCGCGGGCTCGCCGGCGCTGGCCTCGCTGTGCCTGTCCCTGGCGGCGGGCGTGGCGGCGGGCGCGTGGGCGTGGTCGCGCCAGTCCGCGCGCGTGTGGCGGCGCGCGCTGTGTCCGCCGCGCAAGGCCCCGTGCTGCGCGCCGCCGCTGCTCCGGCCCCAACACCCGTATTACAAGAGACCGTTGCACGTGTCGCGAGTGTGATATACGAACTTAAACTCTAGTTTCTCGAGTGACAATTTTTTCACCTGACGACAAAAATGGCGGACGATCCTCGGTCGGCGAATCCTTGCGACCGATCCGAGCTCGCAATTTCGAAGATGAGTGGTGCTGTCGATCGTCCGCCATGTTTATCCATCGCTCGGACGAGCCGAGAGATGAATCGGGGAGTGCTCTGTGGACTAACTTTCGAGTGTCTCGTTTCTATAAGACTGTATATTAAGACTAATTGCCTTCTGTGAAGGCGTGTACAAACGATGTAAATATGAAATAAATACCGTTGTTTTTTAAGCTCTCGTTTTATTTTATTTCCAATGAAACACATCCTCTGTTACATACGTTTATTAGTGAATAACATTATAATACACAGATTAGAATAGTTTGATATAAACTCTCTATACAAAACTCAATTAATTACATACATATATTACACGGTCTCTCCTACACTTCTTTATTATTCTCTAAACAGGTTCAGAATTACGCACCAAATACCTACCCTTTCAAAATATTTATTTTAGTTCTCTTTTACATTCTGTATGAGTTGAAATAAAATTGGTTATATTACAAACAGCCCACTTTGCCTAAACCATAAGCCTTGGAAGTCTAGTGGTTAAAACATGCAATTCACAATCGGGAAGTCGTAGGTTCTAACCCCACATTCACCTCTGTGATTTTTTCCAAATATACCAATGTGTCCATTACCAGTGGCTTTAACGATGGACGGAAACTGATGGTCTTAAAATATTTCATGGTCTTCGTCATCAGCTAACCCACACTGGGCAAGCGTGGTTTAATTTGGCCGTGGTCATCTTCTTGTGAGGGAAGGCCCCGAGTCCCACCAGTGGGAACATAAAGTGAGTTAACAATAAGCGTCCCACTAAATGTTCCCACTGCTGGGACTCTCTTCCAAAACAGAGAGCTAAAGCTAAAATTCACCACGCTGGCCAACTGAGGGTCGGCAGTGGACACTGGTGCTCCAAAGTTGTTTTTCTTTAACATGATTTTCTCAGGTTTTGATTCACCGCTGAGGCCAGTGGTAATGACAAATTAGTACATTTGTAGTCGGAAAAATATCCCAAAAGGTGCAGTTTTCGAACCTACGGCCGGCGTTAGTGAAATCGAATGTCCTCCACTAAGCCACTACGGCTGCCATTGAATCTTTCAAACTAAATATCACCAACCCAGCACAAATACTAGTCAAAATCGTGTTTTATTCAATCGTGGTCTAAAAAATAACTAAAATCTAACCAGAGAGGCATACACACTAAAACAAGACAACTAGCTAACGAAAATTATACAATAAATATAGTTTTTAAACAATCTTAAGGCCTGGAATGTGTGTCTACAGAAAACAATAAAAAAACATCGAAAATAAATATACATGTAAATAAATAGGCCGTTGTAGCGAAAACTTAAAGAAAAATAGGAAAATTAGTAATTTAAAAACGACAGCTTTCGTCAATTGGGATTCAAAAATATATTATTGTAATTAATTAGTCCGTCAGTTAGATTAATGAAACAATTCGATAAAGATACCTATAGATCATCAAACTTTCGAAGTGAAGTTCGAACTTTGTGACGTCACTTCATCGTGAAAATCGTACCAAGAAGTGGCGTCAATCGAAAGTTCTAAAGCACTCTGTATCTTCGTCATTTTTTATTTGTGAAACAAGGGGAAAAATACGTGTACAATATTTTTAATAATTTAATCTAACTGACGCAGTAATTAGTTATTTTAATTATCATACCTATTATTCTACCGCCACACAGTAGTGCGCAACATATTGCAATACTAATGTCTGCATATTAGTTTTGTGGCGTGAAGGGCGAAATTTTTGCAGTGAGATTACAGGACAAAGATAGATCTTACCTATCTATATCTCTGGGTGACCAGTGCACTCACTGCATTATGTTTAAAACACTTCATGTTCAAATATCTGCGTGACGTGTTATAGACAGGAGTGTTGCTTACCATCAGGCACAAGTCTTACTCATTCTTATAAAAGAATTGCCAGTCATAGGAACTATCGATAGAAGTGAAAACTTTTAACTCAGAATTTGATAGCTTACTTTAGAAACTACGCGGGTGAAACCGAAGCGCGTGGCCACAAGCATGGCCATGGTCCCGAGTTTACCCGAAGATTTCTTATCATTCCCGAGCCGAGCGTGACGCTAGAATTCAATTCACAGCACACGAAAAATTTGTCAGTGGCGCAACAAAAGTTTTTTTTTCACTTCAAAAAGAATAAACGAACACGACACTCGAGCGACATCTAACTTTCATATCATACTTTTTTTTGTGGAAATATGTATGTTTATTACTCATTGAGGCGATGCAAATAGAACTCCCAAAGATCTCTCAATTTCACGAAAATGAGGTGCCAATTAAACATTAAATTTTTTAAAATTAAGGTTTAACAACATGCAACATTGGCGCCACCTATGGTAAAATTGAGAACTAAGAGTATCTTTGGCAGGTCTATTTGCATCTTGACAATGCCTCATTACGTCGGCGTCGTGAGAACTGTCCAAGTCAAGTTAGGCGTCCTATGAGCGACATCTATCAAAATGTGAACCGTTTCGTTGAAAACGTGTCTTTGGAACGGAACAGTGAAACAGAACAGTTTTGAACTCATGACAGATAGTCTTGAATCAGGAGCGATGCGCAAGAGTCCCCCCCCCCCCCCCTGCGCGTATACGCAGTATCTTTACATTTAAATTATGCCTTATTTGGACCATAGGCAACTGGAAAAGATTGCAACTACGCAATAAGGTTATCACGAAGTATTTAGTTCTAAACCAGCTAACTATATATAACAATATAAGTTTTGCTCGTTTTGGGGTTAAATATATGAAACATGTCTACCGATACTTTTTTTAAAATTAATTCCATAGATAGCCTGAGAAGATTCGACATAGAAATGAAGACCATTCACAATGGAATATTGTATCAGTTTTAAATGACTAAAACATCAAACAGAGTCTGAACCATTTAAAGGCAAATAAGAAATATCACCCCAATTTATTTAGAAAAATCAATGTAATTTATAAAACATCAACGCACATTTAATATTCAACCGTATACCTTTAAGAATTAAAGTCGATTTTGAGTTAAGTTAGGAGAATATAACAATTATTTGACCTCCTAAAACAGATTAATGAGCAGAACTAACTGAACGCACTCACTTTTGAGGATACTCTGTAAACGTTTAGCGTCAAATATGACTATTTTTGACTTGTCAAATTTAGACAAATTCTGTTTACAAACATGTTTGTAAGCAATTTTTGTTTTCGGTTTTAAATTGAAGACGAAATTTCATTGTTTGTTTATAATTTTTGTAACAATGTGTAATTTTTTTAGCATTATCAATTGTGTTTTACCTTTAAAAGGTAAAATATGTTGATATTATGCACCTCCACTACCACCTGTTTTACCTATTATACGATATACAACAAACAAAGATCACGTATTGGCATTTCGTCAAGTGGTAAATTCATTTCCATTGTCATCGCTGACGCTGACGTCAACTGCTTCGCTATTTTATACTAGCAAATTCATTATAACAAAAATAAAACAAAGTATAAATACTAGCATTTACAGTGCAGATAAATATAACACTTATCACTTTAAATCCAAGTCCCAATATCGCACTCCATCCGCTATCCTTCCTGAGACATCAGCGAATCGAACACTTCGGAACCGCCTCGCTCATTCACGGACCCGAAGTAACTCGAAAAGTTGAATATACTAGACTCCTGTCTTATGTTGTCCGTTGAGCCAAATTGAGCTTTATTCTTATGCATGGGAGTCGTATTTGCACTGAACGATTTCTGCTGATCTACATTTAGTAAAGGATTATGCAGCAGTTGTTGGGGTTCGTATAAGGTCTCTTCTCGCGTGTTATCTTTCACTTCGTAAGGGTTTGTTAGATAGTCGGCGTATAGCTCTCCTTGTTCAACTGCGTCGGAAGATAAGGGAGAGATGATGTTTTCGTCGTAGTTGATGTCGAGGATCGTGTTGGACTCTATTGCTGGAGCGGAAGGTTCAGTTTTGATCGTATTGCCGTCAATTTGTGGGTAAATTATCGGTATAGGTTGCGGTTGGATCGCTATACCGATTGGCGTTGATTTCATCTGAAATTTAGAAAAAAAAAACATTAGTTTTTATTGCTATTTGAAATTTAAGGAAGTTACTTTATAATGAAATTTGGATTTTTGTAAACAAAACTTTTGAACATTGGGAAATAATTGACAAAGATTGAGAAGTAAATGTTTTATGTCAAATAATAGTCAGTATAACTTGCGCCATCTTCGCGCATGTTGTCGTTAACATCCGGAGAATCTCGGATTAAAAATCAAGCAGGCAGGGCAGAAGAGTGAAATATACACTACTATATTTTACTATACTTACCAACACATTAAAATATCATAAAAAGCAGGGGATCCGTTTCGGAGACAAACATTATCTCATGAGATTTTAAAAAGAAGTTAAAGAAATTATAATAAAATCACGGCATACCTCGTTTAGCGGCTGTAAGAGCACAGACGACGTGAGCGGCGACTGGTCATACAGCGGGTTCCGAATCGGGACCATCCCACTTATAGGCGTGGGGGCGACCAACGCCGGCGACGACTGCGGCGGGGTTTGGGTGATGTTGACGGGAGAGTGGGCCAACGTTGGCACAAACATCGGCGACGTTGGCGATTGGGCGAACGTTGGGATAGCTGGGGAGAACTGGTGTAGGTACGTTGGCGGTGTTTGTGCCAACGTGGCGGGTCTAGGAGGAGGGTTACTGTTGGCGGCGGGCAGGATGGTGGGCAGGGACGCGGGCAGCGGCGGGTGCATGTGGCTCGGCACGCTCGCTGCCGGCTTGCTGTTGTCCTTCACTGTAATATTATTAAGATATAATAACTCTTAATTCAGGTCACATGTATGTACATCTTTACAATTTGTCAAATAGGAAGTGGAACCCAAACTCGACTAGGTCGATTTTTGTTGTTTCAGGCAACTATTTTAGATATGACAGAATGTACAGTACGCATGTAATGTTCGTATTTCAAATGATTTACAACGGGTTATGGCTCAGTTACCACTGGCTTTAACGATAAAGGAAAACACCGCGAAGAAACCCACGTGTTCCAAGTAAGATGTATGCGTCATCCGTTGGCGGAGTACACATTCATGTTGAAATACATTTTGAACATGAAAAAAATTACTCAATTGAATGAAAAAAATATTTCGTAACTATGACTAATGACAAAATTAGCATTATGTATAAGAGTATACATCTTATAATTCGTTTATTACGTTGAAATTTTCGCAGTAATACAACATTCACGACACAAGACATCACCTAGTGTGAGATCCAGGGTTTCTTATCCACAATACTGTGATTGTATTTACCTTATAAAGTTTATTTATTATTTACCTTGTGGGAATAGTTCTTCTTTGAGACCAGGTAAGAACTCCCCGATCTTGTTCCAGGTTATATACCACAGGTCGTTGTATGCGCCTTCCGCGTTACTGAATATCTGGAATCGAATTAACAAAGAATTATCATCTCGATATCATCTGTCAGGATCGGACTGGGCGGAGAGCGCGCGGGTGGCGCCATGGCGATCACAAGCCCGAAGCCCGAGATCTTGTCCTACGGTTGCCGCTTGCCCCGCAAGCCAGGCTTGTGGGGAGCCCGCGCTGGCTGAGGCCCAGAAATAGCAAGCTGGGAAATTCCACTTCGACTGTATAGCCAGTCCGGCGGTGTCATGCGTTTCAATTACCAGTACTCTGAGACGAAAAAAATACCTGCAAAATTGCACAATACACATACATATCTAATTTAATTTAAATCAAAAATAAATCCCGAAATTTTAAGAAGGCAGCCATCTTGGATTTTAAATGTGTTACAATACAATGTCACAAAACTAGTCGAGCCTTTTCTTTCGATACTCATTGAAAGAGTTCTGAAAAAAAAATGCCATTTTGTAATTTATATTAATAATAGTGTTTATCAAGTAACAATTTAACGTCGTATAAAGGTTAAGTAAACGTTATCTGAATACCATACATCGCTATAATAAAGTCATACTAACGTTATAATAACGTTTACTAAACGCGAAAATGGCCCCAGTTATATGACCTAAATGGTCGTATAATGGTCATACAGAAAGCTCGAGCCAACTTCGTTAACGTCATTCAACAGTCGTACAAATGTTATGTGGTAACCACTTTCGTCGCGCAGTAGTCGCATCCTAACTTTTCGTTCGAAGATTTAATTTAGTGTAAAATAAAAACATACTACAACTTACTGCAACTGGGAAATAATAAGGTGGTGTTATTTAATTTTCATATTTTGCTTACTTTATCTGTCTCTCATGCTATTTAGTTTGACTGGGAACTGAAGTTTTATGATAATATACCTATGTGAATACTATTCAGATTTTCATGCCCCCTCGTAATTTTGTGTTATAATCATATTTTCATTAACAAAAATAGTTTAATTTTTTTCTAAAAATGTCTGACTGTTGCTTTTGTCGCACACTTACCTCTGTACGACCTGATAATGATGACGATGGTCGCCATGACAGCTAGCTATTAGAGTTCCTCAAAAACATTAAAACCCTTTTCGTATTGTCAATATTCACCAAAATTTATTATTTGTAAATCTATTTCAGGAAAGAACACTTCATAGCGCAGTGCGGTTTTTCGTAGGAAAAAATCATCAAACTTCCGTAAATATGGCCGTCTAATCATTATAAAGTCAAAACCTGACTTAAATGCGACTGCAAGTTTGATTAAAGTCAGGACAGGACTTTAAACGGACATCATGTAATATAAAGGTTATATTTGAGTCGTCAATAAACAACCCAGTCATTTAAGAGTATTTAATTGACCGCTGTAAAACAAGGTACTGATTGTTATATAAACGGCACAATGAAAACGTCTATATAACACCCACGTTGTATAAATGTTGTATAAAGGTTTTCCAAAAACATAATTTGGTTAGTGAATAGTGTGTTCAAAACGTTTATTGGACTATAACGTTAGTATGACTATTGCGTTGTCGTACAAACGTTTTAGCTAAGACTGTAATATAACGTCGTATCGTTTAGTCTCCCCAACGTTGCTAATACCAGTTTACTATGACATATTCGTCGCACGACTAATTAGTTGCATTAAAGACATCTATAGGACCTGGTAGTCATCTCATTACCATTGTACGACTGCTATCCAACTTTAGGTCGTACAAGTCAAGACTTATACGACGTATTTGTTTGTTGGATAGTATTATACTAGTCAAGCCCTCTCATTTGATACCCATATTGAGGGAGTTGAGTAAAAATATGCACTCCGCCATTTTCTGGCGGCGCCCATCTTGGACGGATTTTCATCAAACGTAGAAAGAAATTTCCCAACTAATTCAACTTTCGAACGAAAAAAAAAAAACAATATGAAATCGTTTCTTCCGTCACTTTGTCGTTTTTGCATTGAAGGTAAATAATAAAAATCAAACTCTTCTTGGAATCGAAATGTCATCCCAATTTAGAAAATGTATCCAAAACATTAAACTTCTTATGTACCAAACAAATCTTTAAAATCGCAACTCGACCATAACCCATAAAACTCATGCAAACTCTAGTTTTCCGCGTTAAGGTGTATTTCGACATCTATGAAATGGTGTTGTATGTGAATTGTCCACCAATGTTTATTATTGTTATTAACGTATTTATTTCCTTTTTTAAGCCTAAGTTTTTAGAATATTGATATATTAAACAACATAAAAACATGTATTATTAGTATAGAGAGAACTGACCCTGACTGAGTCCATGACGAGGATCATGTTCTTGAGGGACTCGAGCGCGGCCTCGGTGAGCGCGTCGTCCGCGCCGGCCGCGATGAGGGCTCGCTGTAACTCATAGTATAGAGAGAACTGACCCTGACTGAGTCCATGACGAGGATCATGTTCTTGAGGGACTCGAGCGCGGCCTCGGTGAGCGCGTCGTCCGCGCCGGCCGCGATGAGGGCTCGCTGTAACTCATAGTATAGAGAGAACTGACCCTGACTGAGTCCATGACGAGGATCATGTTCTTGAGGGACTCGAGCGCGGCCTCGGTGAGCGCGTCGTCCGCGCCGGCCGCGATGAGGGCTCGCTGTAACTCATAGTATAGAGAGAACTGACCCTGACTGAGTCCATGACGAGGATCATGTTCTTGAGGGACTCGAGCGCGGCCTCGGTGAGCGCGTCGTCCGCGCCGGCCGCGATGAGGGCTCGCTGTAACTCATAGTATAGAGAGAACTGACCCTGACTGAGTCCATGACGAGGATCATGTTCTTGAGGGACTCGAGCGCGGCCTCGGTGAGCGCGTCGTCCGCGCCGGCCGCGATGAGGGCTCGCTGTAACTCATAGTATAGAGAGAACTGACCCTGACTGAGTCCATGACGAGGATCATGTTCTTGAGGGACTCGAGCGCGGCCTCGGTGAGCGCGTCGTCCGCGCCGGCCGCGATGAGGGCTCGCTGTAACTCATAGTATAGAGAGAACTGACCCTGACTGAGTCCATGACGAGGATCATGTTCTTGAGGGACTCGAGCGCAGCCTCGGTGAGCGCGTCGTCCGCGCCGGCCGCGATGAGGGCTCGCTGTAACTCATAGTATAGAGAGAACTGACCCTGACTGAGTCCATGACGAGGATCATGTTCTTGAGGGACTCGAGCGCGGCCTCGGTGAGCGCGTCGTCCGCGCCGGCCGCGATGAGGGCTCGCTGTAACTCATAGTATAGAGAGAACTGACCCTGACTGAGTCCATGACGAGGATCATGTTCTTGAGGGACTCGAGCGCGGCCTCGGTGAGCGCGTCGTCCGCGCCGGCCGCGATGAGGGCTCGCTGTAACTCATAGTATAGAGAGAACTGACCCTGACTGAGTCCATGACGAGGATCATGTTCTTGAGGGACTCGAGCGCGGCCTCGGTGAGCGCGTCGTCCGCGCCGGCCGCGATGAGGGCTCGCTGTAACTCATAGTATAGAGAGAACTGACCCTGACTGAGTCCATGACGAGGATCATGTTCTTGAGGGACTCGAGCGCGGCCTCGGTGAGCGCGTCGTCCGCGCCGGCCGCGATGAGGGCTCGCTGTAACTCATAGTATAGAGAGAACTGACCCTGACTGAGTCCATGACGAGGATCATGTTCTTGAGGGACTCGAGCGCAGCCTCGGTGAGCGCGTCGTCCGCGCCGGCCGCGATGAGGGCTCGCTGTAACTCATAGTATAGAGAGAACTGACCCTGACTGAGTCCATGACGAGGATCATGTTCTTGAGGGACTCGAGCGCGGCCTCGGTGAGCGCGTCGTCCGCGCCGGCCGCGATGAGGGCTCGCTGTAACTCATAGTATAGAGAGAACTGACCCTGACTGAGTCCATGACGAGGATCATGTTCTTGAGGGACTCGAGCGCGGCCTCGGTGAGCGCGTCGTCCGCGCCGGCCGCGATGAGGGCTCGCTGTAACTCATAGTATAGAGAGAACTGACCCTGACTGAGTCCATGACGAGGATCATGTTCTTGAGGGACTCGAGCGCGGCCTCGGTGAGCGCGTCGTCCGCGCCGGCCGCGATGAGGGCTCGCTGTAACTCATAGTATAGAGAGAACTGACCCTGACTGAGTCCATGACGAGGATCATGTTCTTGAGGGACTCGAGCGCGGCCTCGGTGAGCGCGTCGTCCGCGCCGGCCGCGATGAGGGCTCGCTGTAACTCATAGTATAGAGAGAACTGACCCTGACTGAGTCCATGACGAGGATCATGTTCTTGAGGGACTCGAGCGCAGCCTCGGTGAGCGCGTCGTCCGCGCCGGCCGCGATGAGGGCTCGCTGTAACTCATAGTATAGAGAGAACTGACCCTGACTGAGTCCATGACGAGGATCATGTTCTTGAGGGACTCGAGCGCGGCCTCGGTGAGCGCGTCGTCCGCGCCGGCCGCGATGAGGGCTCGCTGTAACTCATAGTATAGAGAGAACTGACCCTGACTGAGTCCATGACGAGGATCATGTTCTTGAGGGACTCGAGCGCGGCCTCGGTGAGCGCGTCGTCCGCGCCGGCCGCGATGAGGGCTCGCTGTAACTCATAGTATAGAGAGAACTGACCCTGACTGAGTCCATGACGAGGATCATGTTCTTGAGGGACTCGAGCGCAGCCTCGGTGAGCGCGTCGTCCGCGCCGGCCGCGATGAGGGCTCGCTGTAACTCATAGTATAGAGAGAACTGACCCTGACTGAGTCCATGACGAGGATCATGTTCTTGAGGGACTCGAGCGCAGCCTCGGTGAGCGCGTCGTCCGCGCCGGCCGCGATGAGGGCTCGCTGGAGTTCCACCACGCGCGCCCACAGCGCGCCGAACGTCGGCCGCGGAGACAGCGCCGACAGGTGCTGCAGGAACACCTGCCAACACATTTATCGACTTGAGAAACAGCTTCGAAAAAAATGGCGGGAAAACGAGTGTCAAGTTACGTAAGGGCGTTGTTTACGGTTCGTTATATGTACTCACTAGCTGTTACCCACGACTTCGTCCGCGCGAAATAAATACTAAGGTAACTCAGGCAGTACCTATTATAATACCCAGGCACCTTTACGGTTACTATAAACAGGTTATAATAAAATAATTTCATCAAAATCGGTTCAGTTGTTTAGGTGTGAAAGCGTAAGAGACATTCGTTCCCCATTTCAATCCCAATTTCATCCCTATAGACTTTCATGGTTTTATCTTCAATGGTTGGGAACTTCCATATTGACATTCGTCCCTCATTTCAACCCCACTTTCACCCCGTACAGTTCCAAATTACGAAATGATAGAACAAACATTCGTTTGCTTCTGTCAAGTGTCTACATTCACAGTTTTATGGTTTTATCTTCAATGGTTGGGATCTTCCATGTTGACATTCATCCCCCACTTCAACCCCAATTTCCCCCCCGTACAGTTCGAAATTACAAAATTGCTAGAACCAATATTCGTTTGCTTCGTATCAAGTGTCTATATATAGAGTTTCATGGTTTTATCTTCAACAGTTGGGAACTTTCATATTGACATTCTTCCTTCATTTCAACCCTAATTTCAACCCCGTACAGTTCGAAATTACAAAATTGATAAAACTAACATTTAATTGCTTCGTGTCTAGTGTCTAGATACAAAATTTGATAACTTTGAAAATCACGAATTTTCATACAACCGTTCATCCCTTGTTTCACCCTCTTAGGGGTTGAATTTCGCAAAACCCCGTCTCAGCGAGCGCCTACGTGCTAAAAGGGACCTCCATGCAAAATTTCAGATTCCTAGCATTTGTAGTTTCTGAGATTCCTTGATGAAGTGACCTTTCGCTTTTATATAGATATAGATTTGCAACCCATTACTCCCAAGAGCCTACATTATAAATTATAAGGAAGGTATAGTAATTTTATGTTTTAAATTAATTGTATACAATTCTATTCAGATCAGTAAACCAGTCAAAAGTATCTAGTGTAACGTGTCGTCGTATCACTGCCAGCCGGCAGGTATAGGAGCTCCACCATCACGTAAGTCGACACCCTTCATTTTTGGTTGCCTAATTTGATGTGTAATTCTTGATTTTTATATTGTGGACCTAATCAAAGCTTGAACCAGCGCATACATATATTTACAAACAAAAAAACTTGATTCAATAATGTAAATGGAATTTATGAAATGATAAATATCGAAACTATTTTACAGAAATATTTGTAATACGAAGTCTCAAGAGGCGTCTACTGCTAGGTCCCAAATGGTGATACATGGTGGAGGTGGTAATACATTATGTAAGACAATTTAAAAATCTATTGTATAAAAAATAATTTAAAAAATGTAGAGTCAGCATATCAGTGGACACATATAAATCATTTACATCAAAATAGCTGCGCAGTGTCCTACGAAACTGCTGAACACTACGTTTCACCAATTCAATTGAATCATCCTCGTAAAGAGAGGAAATAGGACGCATTGAAAGCCGAGGATCGGGCTGAGTGGCGTATCATTAAAGAGGCCTATGTTCAGCAGTGGACGAATGTGGGCTGATTTGCTGAAAGCACGCTCAATTGCACCCTAAGTTTAGTGAAATATGAAGCATATTACCTTACACATCGTGTTAACGCACGTGGTAGTCTCTCCCGTAAAAGAAATAGGATGTATTGGAAGCATAGTATACTGTAGCTTAAGTGTAGTGAGACAGAGCACATGTTACCTTGCACATGATGGTGTTAGCCCGCGCGGCCGCAACGGCGCGGTGCGGCAGTCTCACCAACAGGACGCACTGGAAGCACGCTATATTACACTGTAAGTGTATTGAGATAGAGCGCATGTTACCTTGCACATGATGGTGTTAGCCCGCGCGGCCGCAACGGCGCGGTGCGGCAGTCTCACCAACAGGACGCACTGGAAGCACGCTATATTACACTGTAAGTGTATTGAGATAGAGCGCATGTTACCTTGCACATGATGGTGTTAGCCCGCGCGGCCGCAACGGCGCGGTGCGGCAGTCTCTCCAACAGGACGCACTGGAAGCACGCTATAATACACTGTAAGTGTATTGAGATAGAGCGCATGTTACCTTGCACATGATGGTGTTAGCCCGCGCGGCGGCGGCGGCGCGTCGCGGCAGTCTCTCCAACAAAGGGAACAGTACACACTGGAAGCACGCCTCCCACCCGCCCCCTCCCATGGCGGACAGACCCGGGACTAGAAGAGCTCGCTGGAGGTAGGCTATCGCGCTGTTTGACACCTGGAAGATAGTAAAAAGACAACTGATAAAAATCGTATCTTGAAAGTCACGATTTTTTTGTATGGTTCTCAAATGTATGTATGAGAACTTACGCGGTTGTTACACCATTTTTAATTAACTTTGGGTAACTCACGTATGATAAGTGCGACTAAAGTTTTAGTAGCATTCGGCGTCTTTTTTCAAGTAGAGTATACGCGTGCGACTTCACTTCTATTGTTGTGTGTGAATTGTCCACCGATATTTATTATTATTATTTGTTTGGCACAAAATAAAATAGAAGAGAACCATAACACTCGTGAATGAATTAAAAAAGTTCTAAGTAATAGCACAAGAATCTGATAAAAAGGCGTATTCATATTTGTTCTAATAAAATGTAGTGATGGGACAAGAGAGACGATCCCCTGATGGCAAGCAATACACCTGCCTATAACAGTTCAATGCCACGCAGTTACTTGAACACGCAGAATTCAAATGACTGCCTAACACTGCACTGCACTAGTCACCCAGACAATTAACGTGAATTATATCTTGACCCTGTAAAAAGTTAACATTGCACTTCAAACTAGCCCAACCGTCTCCCCAGGCGGAAAAGTATCCGTATGCATGTCATGCATTTCCTCTACGAAGAAGGTATAATGTTTTGCTAAGGAAGCTATTTATAAACGATTTTATAACATTAAAATATATATTATTCACTGTACCTGTTTTCTTCGGTCCGTGCAAAATTGTGCGATTCCTTGTAAAAGCGGTTTCCAGGCAACTTCCCATAAATCGTATTCTTCTGCACCTACAAAATACATTCCAAAAAATAAAATACACGAAAATTTGTAAAAATTCTTCACACAACGCTCATTTAGCCCCAAATTCAGCAAAATTATTACGAATAAATTATAAAGAAGCACTGGGTTGATCAATATAGAATTTTGATTCATTCATAAACTGAATTTTAATCTAAATTAATTTTAGGTAACACGTAATGGATTGTGTTGTGTAATGTTGCTTTTTTAAAGGGACTTATGCCAGTAGGTTTTAAATTGCATCAACAGCCTACCGAACTATGGGCTAACACAGAAAGCAACGCCCTACTTTTGGTTATACATATACCAACGCAACTGCTTTTATACAAGACATGGCTGAGAACCACCGCTAGGAAATGGGCTTTCAAATGAAAAAATCGCTTCGAAATCGATACATCCATTTGAGATCTACGATGCTACAGGTAGACACAAACACAGACAGAAATCGAAGTCAAACTGAAAAGAGCCTTCTTTTTGCATCGGGGGTTAAATAATATGATAATCATGTTGTAGCCTACCTTCCTGTTCGGCCTCGTCCCTCCACCACTTGTATATCTGCGCTGTCCGACTGTGCAGCGTGTGCATTAAGTCTAGTAACTGGAAAAATAAAACAACTTGTGAGCCGAATGTAAAAGGTATACATAGTATGGTCCGCCATATTAATTTCGTTGAATTAAAAATAATCTATATATATAAAAGCGAAAGGTCACTCATCAAGGAATCTCAGAAACTACAAATGCTAGGAGTCTGAAATTTTGCACGGAGGTGTCTTTTAGCACGTAGGCGCTTGCTAAGGCGGGGTTTTGCGAAATTCAACCCCTAAGAGGGTGAAACAAGGGATGAACGGTTGTATGAAAATTCGTGATTTTCAAAGATATCAAATTTTGTATTTAGACACTTGACACGAAGCAATTAAATGTTTGTTTTATCAATTTTGTTATTTCGAGGGTGAAATTGGGGTTGAAATGGGGGATGACTGTCAGTATGTAAGTTCACAACCATTGAAGATAAAACCATGAAACTCTGTATATAGACGCTTGACACGAAGGAAACGAATGTTTTTTCTATCAATTTCGTAATTTCGAACAGTACGGGGATGAAATTGGGGTTGAAATGGGGGATGAATGTCAACATGGAAGATTCCAACCGTTGAAGGTAAAAACATGAAACTCTGTATATAGTCACTTGACACGAAGCAAACGAATGTTTGTTCTATCAATTTCGTGATTTCAAACTGTACGGGGGTGAAATTGGGGTCGAAATGGGGGATGAATGTCAAGTTGGAAGATCCCAACCGTTGAAGGTAAAACCACGAAACTCTGAATATAGACATTTGACACGAAGCAAACGAATATTTTTTGTTCTAGCAATTTGGTAATTTCGAACAGTGTGTGGATGAAATTGGGGTTGAAATGGGGGATTAATGTCAATATGGAAGTTCCCAATTGTTGAAGATAAAACTATGAACTATGAAACGCGGCGAGCATCATGGGTACTTTTGCGCCCCGCAGTTAGGGGTGGGTTATTCGGAGATTAGTTTATTAATTAATAAAATATTTGTAGGGTTCATTTATTTCTGTCATTTGAAACTCTTTATATAGGCACTTGGCACGAAGCCAATACATGTATGTTCTAGCAATTTTGTAATTTCGAACTGCATGGGGATGAAATTGAAGTTGAAATGGGGACGCCTCTTACGCTTTCACTCCTAAACAACTGAACCAATTTTGATGATCAATCTTACTGAGGGAAAGTAGGGTTTTGCGTTTGCGAGCTGGTTAAATAAACACAAAATGACTAAGAGTGCTTCGAAGTTTTGAGTGTCGTCACTTCATTAAGGAAGAAACTATGCTTCCTTCAAACCGGAACACAGTAATGTTTGCACACCACTGCTTGGCGGCAGAATAACTGGCATAGGTGTGGTATTTCCATAGGCAGACTCTGCATAGAGTCCTACCACCACCAACACGACGACTAGGAAGACGGGAAGTAGAAATAAGAAGTGGTGCATAAGGTGAGAGCTTAGATGAAGTATAAGTAAATATATCAGTTTTTCCGCACGGTTCCTTTGTACCAATCGTACGCAGATGAGGTGTATGTTAGCTATGGGAACAAATTGATATCCTGCGACAAAAGTATGACACTTCCACAAGAGCGATCAGACCCGGGGGTCTACCGCCTAACGAAAACGCTTTGACGCTTTGACATTGCTGTCTCTTCGTTTTCGTTAAGCGGTAGACCCCCCGTCCTTTCGGTGTAAAGGACTGACCTCGTGGCTTAGTTGGTAGTACCTCTACCTGCAAAGCCGAGGGTCGTGGGTTCGATCACCACCCAGTGCAAATATTTGTGTGATGAATTCAAATGTTTGCACTGTGTCTGGGTGTTCTATGTATAATAAGTATGTATTTAAAACTATATAAGCATTATATCAGCTATCTGGCTGCCATCATACAAGCTTTGCTTAGTTTGGGGTCAGATGGTGTTGTTATTTATAATAATTATTTACAATATTTATTTATTTATAAAGCATTTGTTCTAACTCTATACGTAGTATATGTAAACTCTTTGCGTGAGAGTCACAGACCTGGATGCTGACCATGTGGTACTGGTCCAGGGAGTCCACCTCCTCGTCGCTGGAGTCGGAGTGGCCGCGCCGCCGCGCTGAGCTCGGCCGAGACTTGCGGCCCTCCGCGGGTGCGCTCGCTTTCTTGCCTGGACAGACATACGATCATAACGTCAACACTTAAGTATTATTAACTAATAACGCCCCGTAGTGTTAGTAGTTCACGCTACCGCGTGGTACTCGTGATAAAAAGTAGCTTATGTGTTATTCCTAGACTCCCAGATTCCTTCAACAGTTTTCATTAGGGGAGGCTTACGTCTGGCGTTGGACAAATATGGGCTGATGATGTTGATTTGAGGTTTGTGCAACGCGCACGGCGGCGCGCACGTTGTGCGGGGTGACGTGCACCACGTGTCTCGCACCAGCTTACCGTGGAGCGTGGCGCGCGCGAACACGCGCACGGCGCGCACGGCGGCGCGCACGTTGTGCGGGGTGACGTGCGCCACGTCCCGCACCACCAGCGCCAGCGCCTCGCAGCAGCGCGCGAGCGCGGCGGGGTTGTGCGCGCGGAACACGGCGCCGCACAGCTCCGGCTCCCACGAGTCCGGGCTCGCCTCGTTCTTCACCTGACACAACAACAAACACAAGATATAATCCACGGTTCCATTAAAAAAACGTACCAATTTATTTAACCACCTTCCCATTCAAATTTGTCATGCTAGGTGGATAGAACCAAAATGGTTCCCGCATTCACGAGGCGGGGGGCTCAGTAATCGTGGCCTAGCCAAAATCTAAGAGGAATCCAGATGTAGGGGAGCCGCTCAGCTAGGCTTTGCAATTCGACCATATAGGTTGCACGGTGTATGAAGCACCGGCTCACGCGATGTAGGAGGGTAGACAACGCGGCTTAGGGGTAGAGGCCGTGGCGGGAGAGAACCGTTGGCATTACGGTACGCCGCCTTCCCTGCCCGCTGCGGCCTTGACGGGGTTGCCACCGTTGGATGGCGAACGCGGTAGGGCTGCAGGGGAAGAAGAGCGCCGGTATTGCGGCGCGCCGCTCTCTCTGTCCACCGCAGCCGGAAAGTGGTAGGCGGCGGCACCACAGTCCTAACCCGTTGTCGAGGACCAAAGGTATCCAGACGTGGGGGCGTCTGGCACTCACGGCGTATCTTGGGTTCAAGTGCACCGTTGGCGGGGATGTGCCCCATAGGAGGGCCCGGAGCAAACCACCGCGGGTTCGCGGAAGAATGCGAGAGCTGTCCCGCGTTCACTTCGTTAGCGAAACAGATAGAACCCTGTGGAAGTTTTAGTCCCTAAGGGCACCATGAATGTACAAGGTGTCGATTCCAACATAACTCGACCCTCTCCGCCAGGTGGATGTATACACTATACATGTCTCCCTGTCACATGATTTCACTCATCCGAAAAAGCGCCAAACTCGTACGTCCCGTTCTGCAGCTCCGTCCCCGACCCAACACTACCTACCTCGCTACATCATGTCGGGGACGCGAAGTTATAAAGTTTTTTTCTAACAAAAAATGCTAAACGTGGCAACATAACTACGTTTCTACTTCAACAAACTGATAGTGAACTGACCAGTATCCAGCCCTGCGTCTGCGGCGAGTGAGACAGCTCACTCTCCGAGGAGACGCTCTGCGGCCGTCGGTCGCTCTCGTCCTCCGAGCCCTCCGAGCGACTGGACGCTGTGGAATAACTTTTTGTTAACGGCTAGCTTTTGTTAACCCTTAACTTTGTGTTAACGGCTCAATGGTGAAATTCGTCTGTACATTAACAACATACTCGTGTCAATTTATTTTCACAGAATATACAAATAGTATATACAATTTGTATGAGCGACATCCCAACATCATCAACATCTTAACATCAAGGTAGGGTACTGCCCCTACACAATTAGTAATTGCACCTATACAATTTCAACAACAAAAAAAATTATGTATAATAGGAACATTTATTTCTATGAATTTAACAAAATATTTTAGACAAAATGGAATGTTCCGGAATTATCAATATTTTGTAAGAATAAGAGGGGTGTACAATTTTGTGAAACCGCCCAAGTACGTCTTCTGTGTATCTATTATTCGCTATACCTGGTTTATGTTTTTTACACAAAACTTCAATAATTAGTTAACAGATGGAAAGCTCACCGGTGGAGAGCGCGCCGGGCCGGTCGCCGGCGCCGGGCCGGTCGCCGGGCCAGGCGCCGGCCCCGGCCGCGCACAGCAGCGCGAACACGGCGCCCCACTCCGCCGCGCTGTGCACGTTCTGCGCGCTCGTCTTCACCAGCTCGTACAGCCCGCACGATATCTGAAAACCAAACAGACACTTACGTAATAGTACATTATGATATAAGTGCGGTAAGTTGATAATTACAGCCGAGGCTTTATTGCTAGCTCGAGCCGAAGGCGAGAGCTATAATTAGCAGAGGCTGTAATTATCAAAGCGCACGTATGTCATACGACGTTTTATAACATATTTGCGAGGAAATCAACAAAACTCTGACGACATTTTCAAATAAAAACAATACAGCGAAAAAAAACGCGCGGAATAATATTTACTTGATCACAGATCACAGCACAGAGTAAATAATCACTATGGATCACAGATTAGCAATGCGCGCGCATCGGCGCCCTTTTTTTTTTTAAGCAACGGCACAGAACCAGCCGGTATGCCATTAATAATAAAGTAAATTAATATTTTTATGTTTTGTTATAGAAAAATTAAAGTAATTTATGGTCTAAATTAATTAAATTAACGAATTTAATAATTCTTTATTATATTTTACCTCCCAAAGTTAATTTTATTCATAAAATGTTGACCACACTTTTCTGACATAAAAACTTTTTACTAAGATTTAAAAAGGTACCGTTCGTTTTAGACGGAGCATATCTCTCTACCTAGTCTGTAGACGGAGCATTTTGAAACCGTGCGTTTTACATTACAGCACTAGTGCGTAATAAGATACATTACGATACAGAAATTGGTCCAATAAGAGACCCTTTACGAGCAAATATGTTATAAATTATTATACATACTTGTTTTGGGGCATTAGGGAAAAAATACGAGAATATGACTCTCGTTGAGTTTAGTCGCAGAACATGAAGCCCGCCGATTTAAACTCACACGAGTTCCATTAAATTTTGAAGTGAAAACTTATTTTGGCGCGCCACAGACAGATTTTTCGTAGGCTGTGAATTGAATTCTAGTATCACGCTCGGGAATGATAAGAAATCTTCAGGTAAACTCGCGACCATGGCGACCATGGGGCTATCTAGAAAAGCGTCAGCATTTCCCATTGGCTGACGTATTTCTAGATCGCCACGCCCTCCGGTTTTACCCGCGTAGTTTCCAAAGTAAGCTATCAAATTCTGAGTTATAAGTTTTCATCGGCAGTTCCTATGACTGCCATTTTTTCTCTCAACAAGTACACTCACCACGACCGCCTGCTGATAGAACAGCTTGTAGGGCAGAGCGAGCAGCAGCGTGAGGTGTGTGAGCACGGGCGGCGCGCACTGGTCGCAGCGCATGAGCCGCGCGGCCGAGCGCAGGAGCGCGGTGAGCGCGCGCGTGAGCGCGTGCGGGCCGCGCGGCGCCGCCCACAGCACCACGCGGCGCAGGTGCGGGCCCGCCACCTCCCACACGCACGACAAACGATCCCTGCACAAAATACTCTAATAAATGATACAATCGTTAAACGAAGACGTCTAGATGGGGCAATCGTGCACGAAGCGGGAAGCGCGCTCCCGAGCTCCGAACACGAAAATGTCAGCAGGCCGGGAGCGCGGTTCACGGCTGATGTTTGACGCATGTTTTGATTTTATTCTGTTCGTAATTAGAAATTGTCTTTCGTATGTGATGATACATCAATGTTCACTAAAAATAAATAAAATAAAGTGGCCAAGTGCGAGTTGGACTCGCCCATGAAGGGTTCCGTTGCAGCAAGTAATATAATATACATATTACATATAGTTCTTGTAGTTTGTTGTAACTTTGATCGAAGTTTCAATAATAGTGTATTTATGACGTACTAAAAAAAACTACTCATCAGATCGAGTTCAAACTAATTTTCGTTGGTAGTTTATATGGTAATGTACATCATATATTTATTTTAGATTTTTCATTCTCTTACTTTAGAAGTTAGAGGGGGGGGACACACATTTTCCCACTTTGGAAGTGTCTCTCGCGCAAATTATTCTGTGTAGACGAAAATGATTTTAGAAACCTCGACATCATTTTTGAAGACCTATCGATAGACACCCAACACGTGTAGGTTTGATGAAAAAAAAATTTTTGAGTTTCAGTTCTCAGTGTGGGGGGCAACCCTAATTTTGTTTTTTTTTTATTTTTTTTGTTAAAATCTTAATGCGGGTCACAGAATACATCTATTTACCAAGTTTCAACAGTGTAGTTCTCATAGTTTCGGCAAAAAGTGGCTGTGACATACGGACGGACAGACAGACAGACAGACAGACAGACAGACAGACAGACAGACATGACGAATCTATAAGGGTTCCGTTTTTACGTTTTACGGAACCCTAAAAACATATAAACACTTTTTATTTGTCACAGCCCTCTGCATTGTCTGCATTTACCATAAGTCCAAAGGCGTCTTCATACTGATGGTTTTTCTTTATACTGTGACGAAACGTACTTCTTAGGACTAAACCGAATATGGCGCGTGAAACTGAAATGACGGATTTGTACCCATGGGTAAATGTATGGAATTATATTTTTAAATAGTTTTCAAAATATGGGCTAATACTGTACTATCACATTAGAAACATTGACAAGTTATTATCTGTGAGTTGGCGTTTTTATTTTAACTTTTATAGGTTTACACTTGACTGCCATCTCGCCTGATGTTAAGCATTTTAGGTGGGTTTCGCCGACGTTGCGCTTTGTACCAGACAACGCCAGTTTCCCCGCGCACACCACTCCGTATAGTCGTACTCTATATTCCCTAAGATAATTAGCATAGATTTTATTGTATTTTGTTTTTTTTTTCGATTGCTTAATAGTACGAGTTACTGTGAAGGATTTTTATTTCATAACTGTTTCTGATTCAACCAACTATATCCCCGGAGCAGGATAACCCCTAAAAGCGTGATTCCGCACCTGTTCTGTATGAGGGTCTGTTCTAGGAGCTCCATGAAGAAGATGGCGATGTCTTCGAGCTGAGGATTTAGCTGCAGGCTGTCCGAATCAGGGGGCGTGCCCACTTCGATCATGGCGTTCACCAGTTCCTAGAAACAATAAACATTTAATAAATTAATGATAATTCTTCATTGTTCACAATTTAAACTAGCACAGATAAAATAGGAAAACAGGAAAGCTAGTGAAACAGCTGGCGGCCTTATCGCTGAAAGTGAAACAATAAATATTGGTCGATACTTCTTTTGTAGTTACGGCTAATTAAACGAAGTTACGATTGGTCTAGACGGGAGAACGACTACTCCTGATGTAGAGACCATGAGTAACCGATACTTAAAAAAAATTGGCAGTCATAGATTTAGAATTAGTTTGATTAATAGAATTTGATAGCTTAATACCTTGGAAACTATGCGGGTGTAACCGGAGGGCGTGGCCATGAGCATGGCCACCTAGAAATGCTGACGCTTTTCTAGATGGGCAATGGGAAATGATGACATATTTCTAGATGACCAATGGCATGGTCCCGAGTTTACCCGAAGATGTCGTATCATTCCTGAACATGACGCTAGAATTCAATTCACAGCCCACGGAAAACCTGTATTTGGTGTGCCTAATGAAGTTTTCATTTCACAATCGGAGTACATTTCTGAAGTGATATTTGGCTCATACCTGCAAGCTCTCGACGTGAAGGAACTTGGTCTCGGTGACGAGGAGGCTCGGCAGGTTGCATTTGGCGACGCACTCCGTAGCCGCGTCTATGAGGGTCTTCTCGTGGGGAGTCGGGGCTCGCATTCCTGCAGAGATGGCCAATTACAACCTTATATCCATTCCAATATGATCTGTTATCGTATTTATCACGTCTGAAAGAGGGTATTGTTACGACATAACACCTAGCTTGGGTAACAAGATTTCTTTACCTGAATTACCAGTCAAGGTTCGGTAAAGTGTATACATTTTTGGACCTCCAAACTATTGTAAATTCCAAATAAATTCATCTTTAGACGAAGAATTTACATAATTAGTGTAAGTTTAGGGTCGCACAGCTTTCTATGGTACGAGCTAGGCTTAGACTATATCTGAGGGGTCGTATCCGATACTAAGTTATCTATCAGAGGATAGATGATGATCTATGACCGATATTTTTGCTCCTAAATTGATCGATATGATTAAGTTAAGCTAGATGAACAGATAGCCAGCAGAAGCACTTAATTTTATGCACTACAGAAAAAAATACAGACAATGATTGATTGATCAAGTGCCATTTGATAGCGTCCTTGTAACTTAAAGCGATTTCTCCTAAGCTACCATCGATCGTAGGGAAACATGAGTGAGACGAGAAACAAGGGCTATTAGCGAAAGAACTGCGGTGGAGTAAAGCGTTTCTGTAGTTACGGCATATTAACACTGCGGTGAATAGACTAGACCCCGGGGTTTTTAGTTGGTACGCAAGGGCGGTATCAGCTTTGGTGTCACATGGTCGTGGTCAAAGACCGTGAGATAAGTGGATGCGTATGTTTCAATTAGAGGTCCACCTAGGATTTGGATCCCAAGGGGGTTATGACCCACGGAACACCACCCCCCCCCCCCTCCCCCTTGGATCCGCGCTTCTACCGCCTAACGAAAAACGCTTTGATGCTTTGACGCTTTAGCGTTGCTGTCTCTTTTCTTCTCGCTTGATATGAAAGCGTCAAAGCATCAAAGCGTTTTTCGTTAGGCGGTAGACCCCCCAGCCTTGGTTGGTAGGTCGCCATTCTGGGGACCGGTGCCTCACCAGACTCTCCCAGCGCGATGTACGAGTAGATGCTGGACAGTAGACCGGCCTCGTTGCCGCGCTGCTCTCGGACGAGCGACACGCTGCCCGTGGGGCTCAGGTAGTCCTCGGCTTCCACCAGGCTCTGTGGGACGAACGAAGGAAATCGTGTCTTATTTACACACACATAAAGTTAACAATAACATTTACAGCAAACATACCATTTTACTCGAGAACGAAGTAAGCGTTGTAACAAACCACATGACATAATTATATTTACCATTGACAGGGTAGTTCCGTAAAATAAGCAGGCCTTGAATAGGGGAGCCTAAAATAAGGAATTTAGTTTTATTGTCACAAACAGCTTAAAGTTTGAATACCACAATGATGGACCTTGTGGAGATTTTTCATTTCGTTCATTGGAGTAATCAATGTAACTATTTAACATCTTATTGTAACTGTCTATTTTCGCAATTGTATTTTATAATGACAATGTATACGAGACGGACGCATCTGTCCGAAATACGAATAGCGCTGTGGGTTAGAGTGAGAGAGAAGGAGCGTGCCTACCCCTGGCTTATGCGTGAGAGAAAGGGTCAAACATACTGGTGACGTAACGCGTTACGTAACGAAGTGGTTTAAGATGCTTCTCTCGTAAGAAATGTCCTGCAGGTCTACCGACTAACTCTCCTGCTCTCTCCTATGCTTTGATTTGTGACGCAGCTGAAAGCAGACAAATACATCTGCTTTCCGTTCCACTGCATTATGGAAAGTAGATGTAGTTGTGTGCTTTTATCGGAGTTACGAAATTGGCCTATGACGTCACAAATTAAAGCATAACAGAAAGCAGGAGAGTTTGGTCAAGGGTTCTCTCTCTCAAGGGTACTCTCTACGACGCTCTTTCTGCTACATTTCAACGATCTGTTGAAGCCCAGTATCTATGAGTACGAAGATGATAGCACCGTTGTAGAGTCACATATCTAGCGCGAGAGCCAGTGGACAGCAAACAAAGGTATTAAGAGAGAGTATGATCGAGCGTTTGAACTTGCCCTAGAAGCAGTCTCTGAATGGGGCGAAGCCAACCTTGCTAAGTTTAACGAGGGAAAGATGTCTTTTCTCCGCAAAAAGGAGTCCATTCCAACAGACTCTTATGTGTACCTTGGGCAGCAGTCGGCCGCGGTACAGCGTGTTCACTATCTCCAGCAGGTGTCGCCACGCGGCGCGCACGCAGTCCGCGTGTCGCGCCGCCACCGCGCACGTATGTGTATGTGTACCTTGGGCAGCAGTCGGCCGCGGCACAGCGTGTTCACTATCTCCAGCAGGTGTCGCCACGCGGCGCGCACGCAGTCCGCGTGTCGCGCCGCCACCGCGCACGTATGTGTATGTGTACCTTGGGCAGCAGTCGGCCGCGGTACAGCGTGTACACTATCTCCAGCAGGTGTCGCCACGCGGCGCGCACGCAGTCCGCGTGTCGCGCCGCCACCGCGCACGTATGTGTATGTGTACCTTGGGCAGCAGTCGGCCGCGGTACAGCGTGTACACTATCTCCAGCAGGTGTCGCCACGCGGCGCGCACGCAGTCCGCGTGTCGCGCCGCCACCGCGCACGTATGTGTATGTGTACCTTGGGCAGCAGTCGGCCGCGGTACAGCGTGTTCACTATCTCCAGCAGGTGTCGCCACGCGGCGCGCACGCAGTCCGCGTGTCGCGCCGCCACCGCGCACGCGCGCCGCAACGCCAGCTGACACTTCAGCGACTGACCCAACGTCACGCCTGCAACAAACATCACCATAAAACACATTGAAACACACGACTGAATGAAGATCTTAATTATTATTTAACTAGCTGACGTGGCAAACTTCGAATCGCCATACTTCGTTAACATTTTCTAGATTTGCCGCTATGCAAACCTTGTCCCGACAATACGAACAATAAGCAGTGGTAGGACTCTTTGCTGAGTCCATCTAGGGAAGTACCACAACTTTACCAGTCATTCAACCCCCAAACAATAATGTGCAAACATCACTGTCTTCCAGTTTTTAGAGCAATGTTCCCAGATATATTAACAGATATTGTGGAAAGCGTTGTCCGAGTGGGTTTTTTCTGAAGGTTATCTTGGTGCCTTCAAATCGAGAGTGAGTGAAAAGTGAAGTGAGTGGTTTCTTCTAGGTAAGCACGCTCTATCGTAGACCGCATCGTCGTCGTCGCCTAACATCAGGCGAGATGGCAGTCAACTGTAAACCTATAAAAGTATTAAAAAAAACTCACCGATGCCGATGTAGGCGGGGTGCTGCGGCGCCAGAAGTCCCGTGAACTTGCACAGCGTCAGGAGTAGCGTGTCCACAGTGATGGAATCAGCCGGGAACCGAGACACTGAACAAAAAAACAACAACTTTTTAATGTGACATACGAAAAGTAACAGATTTTATTTTATTCTAATCAGAAAACAAACATGTTCTGTGAGGAATATCCACTACCAATAAAATAAACTATATGTACAGAATAAAAAAATTGGCAGTCATAGGGACGGCCGATAAAAGTGAAAACTTATAACTCAGAATTTGATAGCTCACTTTGGAAACTTCGCGGGGGAAACCAGAGGGCGTGGCCCTGACGCATTTCTAGATGGTTTATGGCCGTGGTTCCGAGTTTACCCGAAGATTTCTTATCATTCCCGATTTGACGCTAAAAAATTCATAGGCTGCGGCCCTCTCGAGTCCCCGCAGGGCGAGCAGAGCAGGGCTGTCACCTGCATCAAGTGTTGTAGGTCACGTACCTAGGGCTGCCGCTCTCTCGAGCCCTTGCAGGGCGAGCAGAGCAGGGCTGTCACCTGCATCAAGTGTTGTAGGTCACGTACCTAGGGCTGCCGCTCTCTCGAGCCCTTGCAGGGCGAGCAGAGCAGGGCTGTCACCTGCATCAAGTGTTGTAGGTCACGTACCTAGGGCTGCCGCTCTCTCGAGCCCTTGCAGGGCGAGCAGAGCAGGGCTGTCACCTGCATCAAGTGTTGTAGGTCACGTACCTAGGGCTGCCGCTCTCTCGAGTCCCTGCAGGGCGAGCAGAGCAGGGCTGTCACCTGCATCAAGTGTTGTAGGTCACGTACCTAGGGCTGCCGCTCTCTCGAGTCCCTGCAGGGCGAGCAGAGCAGGGCTGTCACCTGCATCAAGTGTTGTAGGTCACGTACCTAGGGCTGCCGCTCTCTCGAGTCTTTGCAGGGCGAGCAACGCAGGGCTGTCACCTGCATCAAGTGTTGTAGGTCACGTACCTAGGGCTGCCGCTCTCTCGAGTCCTTGCAGGGCGAGCAACGCAGGGCTGTCGCGGCTGTTGTTCTGCTCCACTTCCTCGCGGGTCGGAGCTGCGGCGCGCTCGAACGCAGCCGACAGGGCTGTCACCTGCAACAGGGGTTAGCGAGTTAAAACAGGAAGGAGAAAAATACAATGACTGTCGAGCCCGCTAGTTATACTTATAAAAATAACAAAATTAAAAATGTTAATTTACTACCTCGGATTTATAATCTGTAGCGGGGCGATGGGCGGGTAGGTTGTGAAGAAATATTTTGTCCGCCTTTTTGTATAGGCGACCATCTTGAATCGATCTAAAAAAAACATAGCTAAGAACCACCGCACGGATATTAACTTTCAAACATAAAATACCGCATCGAAATCCATCCATCCGTTTGAGCTCTATGGTGCGTATAGACAGACACACAGACACATAGACAGGAAGACAGACATCGACGTCAAACTTATAACACCCCTTTGGTCGGGGGTTAAAAACAATTAGCAGTCATATGGACTGCTGATAGGAGTGAAAACGCGGTCGGTGCCCGGTACCGCGCCGCCCCCGCCCCCGTGTCGCGTGCAGTACTCACAGTGGGCGGGCAGGCGACGGTGAAGAGCCGCGCGCGGTGCGGGTGACGCGCGGCCGGGGCCCGGTACCGCGCCGCCCCCGCCCCGCTCCCGCCCCCGTGTCGCGTGCAGTACTCACAGTGGGCGGGCAGGCGACGGTGAAGAGCCGCGCACGGTGCGGGTGACGCGCGGCCGGGGCCCGGTACCGCGCCGCCCCCGCCCCGCTCCCGCCCCCGTGTCGCGTGCAGTACTCACAGTGGGCGGGCAGGCGACGGTGAAGAGCCGCGCACGGTGCGGGTGACGCGCGGCCGGGGCCCGGTACCGCGCCGCCCCCGCCCCGCTCCCGCCCCCGTGTCGCGTGCAGTACTCACAGTGGGCGGGCAGGCGACGGTGAAGAGCCGCGCGCGGTGCGGGTGACGCGCGGCCGGGGCCCGGTACCGCGCCGCCCCCGCCCCGCTCCCGCCCCCGTGTCGCGTGCAGTACTCACAGTGGGCGGGCAGGCGACGGTGAAGAGCCGCGCGCGGTGCGGGTGACGCGCGGCCGGGGCCCGGTACCGCGCCGCCCCCGCCCCGCTCCCGCCCCCGTGTCGCGTGCAGTACTCACAGTGGGCGGGCAGGCGACGGTGAAGAGCCGCGCGCGGTGCGGGTGACGCGCGGCCGGGGCCCGGTACCGCGCCGCCCCCGCCCCGCTCCCGCCCCCGTGTCGCGTGCAGTACTCACAGTGGGCGGGCAGGCGACGGTGAAGAGCCGCGCGCGGTGCGGGTGTCGCGCGGCCGGGGCCCGGTACCGCGCCGCCCCCGCCCCGCTCCCGCTCCGCTCCCGCCCCCGTGTCGCGTGCAGTACTCACAGTGGGCGGGCAGGCGACGGTGAAGAGCCGCGCGCGGTGCGGGTGTCGCGCGGCCGGGGCCCGGTACCGCGCCGCCCCCGCCCCGCTCCCGCCCCCGTGTCGCGTGCAGTACTCACAGTGGGCGGGCAGGCGACGGTGAAGAGCCGCGCGCGGTGCGGGTGACGCGCGGCCGGGGCCCGGTACCGCGCCGCCCCCGCCCCGCTCCCGCCCCCGTGTCGCGTGCAGTACTCACAGTGGGCGGGCAGGCGACGGTGAAGAGCCGCGCGCGGTGCGGGTGTCGCGCGGCCGGGGCCCGGTACCGCGCCGCCCCCGCCCCGCTCCCGGCCCCGCGCCGCTGCAGCACCCGCCACAGGTACGCGTCACGCACGGGCCCGACACGCTCCGCCGGCATCACCATCTCTTCGTTCCTGGAAAGGACGTAACAAGCTTACTAAGTGTAGCGACACATCTGCCAAAGTCTAGCTAATAAAAAATTGGCAGTCACAGGAACTGCCGATAGAAGTGAAAACTAATAACGCAGAATTTGATAACTCACTTTGAAAACACGCGGGTGAAACCGGAAGGCGTGGCCGTGAGTATGGGCGTCTAGAAATGCGTCAGCACTGGGTCAGCCAATGGGAAATGCTGAATTTTTAGATAGCCAATGAGAAAAGCTGACGCATTTCTAGATGGCCAATGGCCATGGTCCCGAAAATACCCGAAGATTTTTAATCATTCTCGAGCGTGATGCTAGAATTCAATTCACAGCCCACGAGAGAAGAGAGAGAAATTTGTCTGTGGCGTGCCAAAACAAGATTTCACTTCAACAAGAAATACGTGTCCAAAGTTTTTTCATAATCTACTAGACGGAATAATTTGAATGGTATATTTTTGAAAAGAAAAGAAACACCAATATCAAAGATAAACCCGTTTCCTTTAAGTAGACCCCCTATTTGTGGAGTCTAACAAGAACTCACTTGATGGAATAGAAGACCTCCTCCAGCATCTTCTGGTCGAAGTCCCCGGAGCCGTTGCAGCCGCGCAGGTTCCGCACGAAGTCCTCGACGGTCATCGGCACGTTCAGCTTCTTGGCGTTGTGGTTGTGCTGGTCCATGTTGAGCATGATGACCGCGTACGCGAGACGGAAGGCGGCGTCCGTGTTCGCGAACGGTGACCCGTTTGTTGACTGGAAACGCATAAAATACGCGTTACACTCAGAAAAACATAAACACTGAAAATGAGTACAAAGACAAAATCTTTACTGATTAATATGACGCCCGGCAGGTGAAAGGTCTCGAAGTAGACCCCGAGAGCTTGTTCGATGCCAGTCCAGTGTAGTCTTTAGAAGTCAACCATTAGTTACGTCTCATGTCCTTAACATGAACTATAATAACTTCCCCCTTAGGGAAGGAGGGGGTCAATTAAGTATGACAGGAGGAGTGAATTGGTCCCCAATTTTGTGCCATCACAATTTTCAAAATATAATATTTTATATCTAAGTATTACAACACGTGGTCATACGTGGTGGTGGTTATACGTGGTCCTTAACTGTGGATTTCATCAACAAGCTCAAAGTCGCACAGCGAGCTATAGAGAGAGAGCTATGCTCGGAGTCTCTTTGCGCGATAGAATCAGAAATGAGAATATTCGCAAAGAACGAAAGTAGCCGACATAGCTCAAAAAGTGCGCAAGCTGAAGTGGCAATGTTGATGATGATAATGATGAAGTACTTACATGCCACCGTTCCGCAAACCGCTCCATGACAAGGAAGATCAGGGGTGCTTCGCCCGGCAGCCGGAAGGTCTCCAGATAGAGCCTCAGAGCCTGCTCGATGCGAAGGCCCGCGTAGTCGAAACTGTCTGCAAACGCGCCCAGAACGCTGGGGCCGTCGTCTTCTTCGCCGCGGGAAGATCGCTTGCAGATGTATTCGCCTGTCAAACAGATATTTTTGAAGTGAAAAATTATTTTGGCGCACCACACAGCATTTTTCATGGGACCGTGAATGTCATCGTCACGTTTGTACAGTATTTTATCCAGAAATTACCGTCTCGGGGCCCATAAGCGAGAATTAAACATTATTATTTTGCGTTTATACCGATTTTAATATTTACCCCCTAATTGCAAACAAGGTACCGAAAAGAAATTACTTACATAGGGTTCCCGGCGTCGTCCAAAGTCCAGTTTGGTCGTCAAGGATAAAGGGAACAGGGTTGGAAAGAATTTGGAATACCAAACCAGACAGTAGTTCCGTAGACTTCCCGTTCCAGAACGATCCTGCGTTGTAGAAGCGGCCAATCCAGCAGCCACTTCACAATTAATAGTCCAGCACTAATCCAGTAGTCACACTTAACGTTAATAATGTGTTCCCGCACAATACTAAAGCTTTTATCCCGAAAAACTCGTCGTTCCCGCGAACTATAACACTTTTATCCAGAAAAGCAAACCAGGAGTCTCTCGAACGTACCGGCGAAACGAGACAACGTCACTTGAATGCCGGCTGTCAAAACATAGATCCGCTATATTTCGATGGCCGATATAATGTTGCCCGATTATACGGAACAAAACCCCCGACCAATTGAACTCCAGCTCAATTCTAGCAATCAGTATTTAGCAGTATCCGGACCCCAAATAAAACTAAATTCCCAGCTTTGACCCGAAAGTGGAAATCAAACCAAAAAAAACTTAGTAATAAAATTAAATTAAATTTTAACCTTGACAAATACGTATATCTAATAAAGAGGCAAGCGGGCCAGAGAGGACACCGCGCGCTGAAGTCTGGAACCAGAAACCAGAATCTCCGCCACGCGGGGTGTGCCATCAGTACCAGATATCAATTTTAAAATACGTCCCCTACGCCAGAGTAGGGGGGCCAAATTTGCCTCTTTTAATAATACTAAGTCCCCTTCCCGAGGGGCCTCCGTCCTATCTGTCCATTTTACCCGTTGTTGCAACAGATGCAAGTACTCGGCCGACCAGCGCCTCCAGAAGTCTTGACTTATTTGCTGCAATAATTGAAAACGGGACAGGCGTCCGGGGCGCTCATCCTTCCAGGGATACTCCGGCAACGCGGTTAAAGGCTGACCGATCAAGAAGTGACCCGGCGTCAAGACTTCTAGATCGTTAGGGTCAGGCGAGATTGGACAGAGAGGACGGGAATTAAGCACTGCCTCCACGCGGCATAGTACCGTGACTAACTCTTCCCAAGTTAACACGGTCTCCCCATTTCAGACCCACAGTACCCCTGGCCATACCCCCGGTGGTACCGTGGGTTTTTAAAAGTTAAACGGTACCATCAAGTATATGACCCTAGTGATGTGTTGACCTATATATCTCTCGCATGATAACTAGTTAATTAGGTAAATAATAGAAAATGCATATTCCAATAATGAATGCAAGTAAGTACCGTACCGTCTTCTGTTTACAACCTCTTTGGTTTTTAAAAGTGTGTTCTTATTTTTCTTCTTTCAAATGTCTAAAATTTTGACTTTAAAAACAAGGGAATTGTAATATTAATATTTTGCGAGTTCTTTCTGTACTTGTGAGAAAATACCATGAAAGAGGAAGATAAAGAAAAGTCAATTGAAATAGATTACATTAAAATAAATGGCGGAACCGCCCTTCTTCGGGGTAATTACCGTTACCATCGACACAAGATTTACACAGATGGGTCAACATTATGGCGGTGTTCTACATACAATAAAAGTAAATGTTGTGGTACTGTCAAAATTTCAAAGGTAATGCTGTAATGATTTTTTAAATAATTATTCCAGTTTTCAGAGTTTCGTACTAAGTAACTTACGTCTATGTTTCATTTTAGGATTGCATATTTATCAAAAGCAAAGATCATAGTTGTGAGTTTAATGGATTGAGTAATGAAATATTAAAAGAAAAGATAAAGCTGCGTGAAGGAGTGCTTAATTCGGATAAACCCATCGAACAACTATACGACGAGAAAAAGAAAGCATTTAAAAATTCTGGACTGAATTTTGTGAATGGGGAATATCCTCGATATGAGAGCGTAAAGCACTTCCTTCAAGATGCGCGAAACAAGTCAGCACAAGTTTCCAAAACTGTATTTCGGAATTTGAAAGAAATTGAAGTGCCCATTAAATATCATAATTTAATTTTAGCCGATTATTATTGCGAGGAAGAAAACAAACAAACCCGGATCATTGCTTTTTGCTCAAAGAAGTCTCGATTAATAATTCCGAATATAAAATAATACTTTTTTGATGGTACTTTTTACTGTTGCCCAAAACCCTTTGCACAATTATATAACATTCACGGTGACATAGGGAGTGGTGTGGAAACAATTAAATTAAGACCCTTAATCTTCGCACTAATGTCGGATCGAACTGAAAAAAGTTATACGATTTTGTTCAATATGATAAAATCGCAACTTCCAGAGTGGAGTCCACATAAAGTTCACACTGACTACGAAAAAGGTGCGATGAATGCAATTTTGAATGTATGTCCAGATATTACATTACGAGGGTGCTATTATCATTGGACTCGCAACATTTGGAAGAAAGGCAAGCCGTTACGATGCACAAAAACGAAATCTGGGCGTAGAATCGTTGCATTGGCCAGTGCCTTGCCGCTTCTTCCTGAAGACAATATTCAACAGGGTATGGACTACCTACATAAAAGCTGAAGCCGATAACATACCAGAAGCATTTATAAAATATCTTGAATCGTTTTGGTTCAAGGTCCATAGTCCGAAAATAATTAGTGTGTTTGGTGAACGCCACCGAACAACAAACATTTTAGAAGCCTTCCACTCAAAAATAAACAAACTGATTAAGAGTGCGCCTAAAGCCAGGAAAAAATCAGATTTCACCCGCGCGACGCGTTTCTTAATGTGATGTACATAAAGTCGAGAATAGCATGACACAGTTTGGAGGAAAAATCAATATTTAATCAGGAGTCCATTTTTGACCAAGTTTTATTTAATTACTCAATAACTAAACATAAATTTAAAAAAGTGTTCGGTTACTTTACTAGAACGTACAAATAGGAATTTTATTACCAAAAAATAATGTGGGGTCATCGCTGATAATTTCGAGTACTCGAATGAAAACGGGTTTTTTGGGTGTCATTTTTATTTTTTTATTGTAAAAAACTCTGATCTATTTTTAAAATTCTATTCGGTTATTGTGCTTCTCCTTGATTGTACCCACACGACAATTTTTTTTTTGTCGTAGTTTTTAGTTTCTTAACTTCAGTGAGCGGCGTCGAAAATGTCCTTTTTTCGTTTTCTGGCTTTAGGCGCCCCCTTAATAAAAACACGGTTACGTTGATGCGATTGCTTCACGTACTAGAGCAAGTTCACACTTTGGAGATGATTCCAAAAAAAAGACGCAAAGATCAAATCGTCAACGATGATTACATAATGAGCATACAGCTCCAAATTGTAAATAAAGACATATCTGTAGGCTACGGACTAGATAAATTGCGTTAATTACGTTGTACCTATACATTTTTTTTGTAGTGTGTGACATGTTGGTTTAGTGAAAAGCTTAAAAAAAGCTATGATTTGTTATACAAAATGTCTTTTTAGTTATTTTAGAATAATAAACATATTATAGTAATTGCCTATTTACTGTTAACACCGTGTTTTATCAGCCATGGCTGTTGCATCACAACACTAGTTGTCGATGGTACCGTTTAACTTTTAAAAACCCACGGTACCACCGGGGGTATGGCCAGGGGTACCGTGGGTCTGAAACGGGTCTCCCCGATGACACGGCGGAGATGGGTTTTAGCAGACTTCACCGCAGCCTCAAAAATTCCTCCCCAGTGAGGACAGGCCGGCACACTAAATTGCCAGCTGATTCCCCGCTGGGCGAGAGCCAGACTTAAACTATTATTACCAGAATTTAAAAAATTATTAACTTCGCGTAAATAATTCGCCGCCCCTCGATAATTTGTGCCATTGTCCGAACGTATTAAAGAGGGTACTCCTCTTCGCGCTACAAAGCGATCCAGCGCCGCGACAAAGGCCTCCGTAGACAGCGCAGAGACCAACTCCAGGTGGACTGCTTTGGTGGCCAAACACACAAAGACGCACAGGTAGGCTTTAACGACCTTGGCGTTACGCAACGTCGATGACTTGACCGAGAAGGGCCCAGCGAAGTCCGTTCCGACCCCGTCGAACGGCCTCGAGGGAGAAATCCTATCCGGAGGAAGATCTCCCATCATGGGCTGCATGGTAGACGCCTTGAGCCTATAACAAGGGACACATCTAAACAGCACCTTTCGGACCGCCCTGCGAGCCGACAAGATCCAGAATTCACGCTGCAACACAGCGAGAAGCGCGCCACATCCAGCGTGCGCGTTACCGATATGCCGATCGGTGATCAGCAGGTCCACCAGAGGACCTCCTTTCGGTAGCAACAAGGGGTGCCTGCTGCCGTACGGCAGGTTGGCTTTCCGGAGCCGACCTCCTACGCGCAGAAGACCATCCTGATCTGTGAAAGGGTTCAACTTGGCGACCGCACCCTTCAAGCGAGCGCGTCCGCAGCGCAGCGCCTCAAGTTCCGTCGGAAACCTCTCACCCTGCACCAGCCGAATGAGGTGCAGCAAGGAACTCCGACGCTCCTCCACAGTGGCGATCTGGTCACTCCTCCTCTGACGAGGGTGACGACAGTTGTGGATGAAGCGTTTAATCCA
This sequence comes from Ectropis crepuscularia, assembly GCA_963693475.1. Lineage (NCBI taxonomy): Eukaryota > Metazoa > Arthropoda > Insecta > Lepidoptera > Geometridae > Ectropis > Ectropis crepuscularia. Next base: position 24,503,472 of record OY856358.1, read on the forward strand.
GCTAGTTACCCCCAACAACTTATCCAGCTTGCTGTAACGACCCGTCAACCAGTCAGGGTCTGGGGGCACTTCCGCCACAATCGCATGCACGCGGACTCCGGGCAGCTCCGCTCGCTCCGAGTCCACGCCGAGAGCTGGCCAGGAAGCTTCTGGCTCCCGCAGCCAGTCCGGACCCCACCATAAGGGGTGATCAACTAGCTCCGGCGCGGAACAGCCGCGCGAAGCACAGTCAGCGGGGTTCAACTCACCCGGGACATGTCTCCAAACCATGTCCAGTCCAATGTTTTGGATTTGGGAAACCCGATTTCCCACAAAAGTCTCCAAGGTGTGAGGGGCTGCTCGTAACCAGGCAAGTACGACCTGACTGTCTGACCACGCATAGACCTTCCGGATGTCTATCGAGGTGGACAGTTCCTGATATACGTGCTTAAGCAGCCGAGCAAGTAATGTGGCTCCGCTCAATTCCAGTTTCGGAATAGTGAGTCGTGTCCTGATAGGAGCTACCTTGCTCTTCCCCAATAAGAGCGTGACATTGACGTGGCCTCCAGCGTCAACTGTACGCAAGTACACAGATGCGGCATAGCCCAGCTCGGACGCATCACAGAACCCGTGCAGGCTGATCCGGCTACAGCCTGGTGGCAGAATGCGACGGGGCAACGCCACTCGATTGACCGTTTCGAGGTCAGATATTAAACGAAGCCAAATGTTAAGCGAGTCTCCAACCAGGGGGTCGTCCCATGAGACCTTCAGAGTCCAAAGTCGCTGTAACAGACACTTGGCTGCGAACAGAACCGGACTGATCCAACCGTTTGGATCAAACATCCTGGCGATGGTGGACAAAACCGTCCGTTTTGTCCACGCGCGTGTGGCTTCCAGTGCCACCCGAAAGGTGAAGATGTCAGCAACCGGTTGATACTGCATGCCCAGAACCGCAATCCCGTGCGGATCGTCACCTTCCTCGAAGAGCCCCGGATCCTGCTGGTGATCGTCCGGGATACCAGCCAGGACGTTGGGGTCGTTAGAGAGCCATTTCCGAAGCTCATAGCCTCCAGATGCGAGAAGCTCTGTAAGCTCATCCCGGAGCAACAGAGCTTCCTCCACCGTCTGCGCACCAGTGCAAACGTCGTCCACGTACAGGTCGCGTTCCAGAACTGCGGCTGCACGTGGGTACCGAGCCCGTTCTTGCTCCGCCAACTCCAGCAGTGAGCGGATCGCAATGAAGGGGCTTGATCTCAACCCATAGGTGTTGGTGTTCAACTCATACACCATCATAGGGTCCTGAGGACTTTCCCGCCAGAGGATCAACTGGAACCTCCTGTCCTCGGGGTGTATGACCGTTTGTCGGAACATCATACGGATGTCCGCTCCCAACACCACCTGATGCCTACGGAAATTCAGGATGATGTCTACAATATCCCGATGTAACTTCGGTCCAGCGTGGAGGCACTGGTTCAGTGACACTCCTGTCGAAGTCGGAGCGGATCCATCGAACACCGTCCTGAGTTTGCCTGTCGACGCTTTCAAAACAGCGTGATGAGGCAAAAAGTAGTGGTCCATGGTCGACCAGTCGTCGCGAGCCGGAGACATGTGGCCCAGTGCCTCATACTCCCTCATGAACTCGATGTACTTTTCCCGAAGTACAGGATCTCGAGCCATGCGTCGCTCCATGGACCTGAGCCTTTTCTCGGCCAATGATCGAGACTGGCCCAGACGCGGGGGGTTATCCCGGAAAGGCAGCCTAGTCTCCAATCGCCCAGAAACCATTCTCCGAGTGTGAGCCTGATAAAAGTTCTCACACTCCACGTGCTCGGGATCCAGCCGAGACACGGTAGGCGGCTCTTCGATCTCCCAGAACCTCTGCATGATCTGAGCGAGGGCCGTTCCCGTAAAAGAAGCCTGATTCGACTGCTGCCACTCATCCACCATTCCCAAAATGGCGTTCCCGTAGATGGTGGGCAGCGCCATCAGCGAAAACTGATCCAGCAGTCTAGGCTTGCCGTTCATGATGTAACCCAGTACATCAGAACCCAACAAAAGATCTACCGGACCCGCCATCCCGAAGCGGGGATCCGCCAACCTGAGACCCTTAGTACAGGACAAAAGATCCGGATCTATGTCCGCCTGAGGAAGCCAACCGACAACCGAATCCATGACGGTGGCCCTGACCGCAATCCTTTCCGAATAGGAATGTACGGACGAGAAGGAGAGGCGGGTCTGTCCAGCCGACCGCACCTCTGAGTTCCCGACTCCTCGCAACGGAGTCGGTGACGGAAACCTAGCCAGGCCCAGGCGATGAGCAACCCGGGTTGTTAAAATGCACCCCTGGGACCCTGTGTCCAAGAGCGCTCGTATCCGGACGTAGTCGCCTCTTGGACCCCAAACCCTTAACCAGAGGGTGGGCAGCAGGACCACCGGTTGATCCTGTGCCAAGGGAACGGAGGCTAGTCAATCCCTCCGAGGCCCGTCCGAACCCGTCGGACTACCGGGCCCAGCCCAGTATGGCTGCCGAGTGCAAAGGGCAGGTTTTGGTAACCTGGTCAAAACCAGGGTGCGGACTATGGCTTCTGCTCTCGTAAATGGATTCGGAAAAGAGAGTTTCAGTCGCCTCATGGTGGATGAAGCCCTCATGAACCATTTCGGAGCCATTGTAATGGTCTCACGCCTGTCTGGTGCTGGCGAAATTGTCCTCATCGGAGATGTCAATCAACTGCCTTATATCGATAGGGAAAATCTCTTCGAAATGAGGTATCACCGCCCGAACCTGGTAACAAAGATCAGCCAGGAGTTGCTCTGCACACATCGAAACCCAATGGACGTCGCATATGCGCTGAGGGAAATATACTCGGGTATGTATTCCTCGGCGCCTCGCATAAAGTCCCTAGAGCAGAGAAGGTATAAGGGAGCGCAAATACCCAACACCCAACCAAACACCCTCTTTTTAGTTCACACTCAAGAGGAGAAGGAGACCCTGACAAACCAGGGTTATGGTTCAGGCACCGGGTCACGCATCCTTACCATCCATGAAGCTCAGGGACTAACATACGAGTCGGTAATCGCAATAAAAACTAAGGCAAACACGAAGCTGCACGAGAGCGTGCCTCATGCGGTCGTCGCAATCTCACGGCACACGGGGACCTTCATATATTACGCTGACGACACCGACGACGCCATCGGTCGGTTCGTGCGGCGAGCGTTGTCTGCAACACCGAAGACCATCCGAGAGTTCAATTTGCAGATGGCCATCAAGGATAGAAATGCAGTCGTGGTGGAGGCGCTGAGCCGGGAGGAGGCGACTTAGAAAATAAAATAGTCCTAGAATTAGCAAGAAAATGTTCCCTACTCTCCCCTATTTCCTTTTCTTCTCAAATCCAAGATTAATGTAACAAAAAGAAAACGATTGACAAAGGTCACGGACCCCGGAGTCCGTGGAGCTGTAAAATTTAAATAAAAAAAAAAAAAAAAAAAAAAAAAGTGCAAAGGGCCATCGGAGGGGGGGCATATCCAGCTGCCCTGCCGTACCTAAAGTAGGGCGGGTGGTAATCCAGCCTCGGATGTTCATGGAGGGGAGGCGTGTACGCCCTCCATTCTATTGGTCGCAGATCCAGCGGCGGAGAAGGATAACGCTGGGGAGGTGGCCCCCGTGGTGACTCCGGTATCACCCTTCCACCTCTCCAGTTCGCCCGCGTCCGCGCGGGCTGTGAGGTCGGTGACCGAGCCGCGTGTAGGACGCCCCTTGTTGGGCTGCCCGGTGCTGCCGTGGGTTGGGGTGGAGGGGGTGTGCTCCACGCTGTAGCCACTTCATTGTTGTACAATGCGTGGCTCTGCGTGGGAGCGCCCCCGCCCGTGGAGGGCCCCCTCCCTGAGGGCTGTCGACCAGCACCATCGCTCCTGACGCACAAGAGCTGATGGTGTGGTCCCCCACACCCAGGACACGGCCGTGCCGTGGGGCAGTCATTGTACAAATGACCCCCCAGGCACCCGTAGCACCGACGCAACCGCCGAACGATCCCTCGTCGTTCGGAAGTCGTCCGCGCAAGCAGGGCCGGACTCTGCACCAGCGCGTGAAGCTGGCCACAGTTCGGGCACTCCTGCTCCGACGCAGTCGTCACAGTCGCCGACCGCTTTACCCCACCCAGAGTGCGGGGATTGGTAGGTCGCGGTCCTGTTCCGGCAGGGCCACGAGCTGACGCGGCGGGCTGCGCCTCCTGAGGCGCCGACTCTGCCATCCTCGCCTCCCACTCCAGGACCCGAAGTAGCTCCTCAAACGTGGGGAAGACCTTCGGGTCGCCGTGAAGGCCCCTTTCCCGCTCGAACCGGGCGCGCAACTCCAGCGGCACCTTGCCCAGCATAATGTGGACCAGCAGAAACGACCAGTGTTCTACTGGCAGTCCCAAGCTGCGCAAGGCGTTGTACGCCACCTTCACGGGCGTGAGGATTAATGGCCTCAACTGAGACCTCTCAGTCACCTTCGGCAGCCCCAGTATTTGGGACACGTGAGCGTCGGCGAGGAGCCGAGGGTTTTGGAACCTCGTCTCCAGCAACTCCATCGCCGTGCCGAAGTTGTCGTCGTCCAGCTCCAGGTGCTGGATCAGGGAGAGTGCCTCACCCTCCAGTGACGTGCGGAGATACGCCAGTTTCTCCGCCCTCGTCAAGTCGGTGCGTGAATCTACGAGAGAGGCGAACATACTCCGGAAGCCGCTCCACTCTCGCAGGTTACCTGTGAACCTGGGCAAGTCCAGGGTGGGAAGGCGTCCCACTACACCCAAACCCGCATTCCTGATGACGGGTCCCGAGTTCGCCCTTCCCTGACGAGACCTCTCCAGCTGGCGAACCCCTTCGGAGACCTCGTCGTACAAATCCAGGATGCGCCGCATGTCCGCGTCGATCCTCTCCATCTGCTCCTCAGGTGGAGGCGGCCTTGCATCCCGCAGCAATCCTGTGCTCCTCTCAGCGATCTCCAGGCGCCTGTCGAGGTGTTCTGCCCTGTTTAATAGCGCCTCCTCCCGGTCTCTCCTGCCGACCAATCCTTGCAAGGATTCAAACCATCGGAGCTGGTTGGCCAAATCCGAAGCCATTTTTAAATTTAAATTTAAATTTTAAATTAACCTAAAGTTCGGACAATGTCACAACAAATATATCCGCAACCTATTAAACCGGATACCACTTAATACTAATTTCCCGACAGTTTGGGGAGAAATTATACACTGGTATTACAATATTTAATCTTGGCTGAATGACTCAGTAACCAAGTTCGTGAATTAAAAATTTAAAACACACAAAAGAATATCTGGTTTACCTGATATTTTCCCAGAAAAATAAAAACAACAAATATATTACGGGGTATTTACGGTTAACCGCGCTCTGTCTACCAAAAAATGTACAGTATTTTATCCAGAAATTACCGTCTCGGGGCCCATAAGCGAGAATTAAACATTATTATTTTGCGTTTATACCGATTTTAATATTTACCCCCTAATTGCAAACAAGGTACCGAAAAGAAATTACTTACATAGGGTTCCCGGCGTCGTCCAAAGTCCAGTTTGGTCGTCAAGGATAAAGGGAACAGGGTTGGAAAGAATTTGGAATACCAAACCAGACAGTAGTTCCGTAGACTTCCCGTTCCAGAACGATCCTGCGTTGTAGAAGCGGCCAATCCAGCAGCCACTTCACAATTAATAGTCCAGCACTAATCCAGTAGTCACACTTAACGTTAATAATGTGTTCCCGCACAATACTAAAGCTTTTATCCCGAAAACTCGTCGTTCCCGCGAACTATAACACTTTTATCCAGAAAAGCAAACCAGGAGTCTCTCGAACGTACCGGCGAAACGAGACAACGTCACTTGAATGCCGGCTGTCAAAACATAGATCCGCTATATTTCGATGGCCGATATAATGTTGCCCGATTATACGGAACAACGTTTTTAAGTGAAAAATTCGTTCGGGTGAACTCGGGACCGCCTGTGATAGCCTATACGCATGTAGCACTCAGGGTAGATAGAGTGAGAAGACGCAAAATATATGTGCCTGATGGTAAGCAACATGCTAGCCCAAACCATAGCCATAAACCCGCCAGTTGTTTCACTAGTGGCTGTTACTTTCACTAATGAGCCGAATTTTTTAATCATTTGAACGGTATAAATAATATGAACCATATTTTTAATTCATTCTTACATATTCGAACATTGATTGAAGAGTGCAATCAATCCTTAAACTGCATCGCGCAGCCCTGTTATTTTTTGCAAACAAGGTCCTCTAAACCGGACTACAGTGATGTTTGCACATTACTTACATAACGTTACAGTATGAAAATTTGTAAAACTTACCAATCATTTTCTTATCCAAATCGGGGTTTTCTCTCAGGAATATGGCGACCTCGTGCGGGTCCAGTGGCGTCTTCAGTACGCTGTGCGTCTGCAGAAACTGGATCCCTTGCTCCGGCTTCTGATTGAACAGCTCAGTGCCTTGCGTTACCCACTACGAGAAGAAATGAAATATTAGCAAACCAATTCAATTTATTTTTATTTTCAGGGGCAGATGCAGCCGTGTGCTCTGAGTAAGCTCAGAGGCGGGAGGAGGCGGTTTAAAAAAATAGCAAACGACGATGTCGAGTCGATTACTAGCGGACTAACGTTAGGTATACATATTTTCTTATGGTTTTAGTCTCACATTTTTTTCAGTTTGGTGGCTTAGCAAAATCACTATCTACCAAGGGTATTTGTTCCAAAAAAAATTGGCAGTCATAGGAACTGCCGATAGAAGTGAAAACTTATAACTCAGAAATTGATAGCTCACTTTGAAAACTACGCAGATGAAATCGGAGGGCGTGGCCATGACCATGGCCATCTAGGAATGTGTCAGCATTTCTAGATAGCTAATGGTAAATGCTGACGCATTTCTAGATGACCAATGGCCATAGTCCTGAGTTCACCCGAAAATTTCTTACCATTCCCGAGCGGACAAATTCAATTCACAGTTTACTAAAAAACTGTCTGTGGTGCGCCAAAACAAGTTTTCACTTCAAAACAACCTTTTGATGACACCGACGACGCCATCGGTCGGTTCGGCGACGACGCCGAACCGACCTACCGACCGACGTGGCCCGACGCCACGGCGAGAGGCGGCTGCAACACCGAAGACCACCCGAGAGTTCAATTTGCAGATGGACATCAAGGTCAGAAATGGAGCCATGATGGAAGCTCTGAGCCGGGAGGAGGCGACTTAGAAAATAAAATAGTCCTAGAATTTGAAGGAAAATGTTCACTGCTTATTTTTTTAATTAAGAGACGAGACGAGCAGGACATGTGCCTGATGGTAGGTAACATGCCTGCCACATAACGGCACAGTGACCCGCAGCTAATGAAACATGAAGAGTCCGAATCATCACCTAGCACTGCACTGCGCTCGTCACCCAGAGATCTAAGATATTATGTATCTAAACCTTGTAATTTCTCTGGAAACATTTTCCTTCAAACCATTTATCTGTCTACCGTCTTGTTTTATCATAGTCTGGGAGTGTCTATTACACTCCCAGACTTGTTAGTTTAGTGATTAGTTCACTTGTTTTACTCATACTCATACTCTTTTATTGATAACGAGTGGTTACATGTCATAATAAAGGCTATTAAAAGATAATTACAATTCCAAATCAATGATAAATACAAGTTACATGTCAATTCAATAAACCATACAAATAAAATTTCAATTAAATTAAAATTCAAAATTACATGTCAATTAAATTATGTTACAATTAAAATCCAAAATTACATTTCAATTAAACTACATTACATTTAAAATCAAAATTAATGTCAACAGGGTACAATTAATAAATACTTGAATATTATGTCCAAAATTTTATGCCCAAATAAACGTTACTTTATATATTTATTTAGTTTGATATTCTTACCTTCTTAATATTCCTAATGTTGTCTAGCTCGGCTTCGCTCGGCAGCGGCGCGGTGGCTAGCGAGTGCGCGCGGCGCGGCCCGCGGCAGCGGCTGTCGTGCGGCGCGTGCTCGCTCGACACCGACGCGTCGTCGAGACCGCCTGCGAAACAATCATATACAGTGGAAACGACATATAACGACACTTAAGAGTGCTTTTCGGTGTAATTTTTATTTTTTATTGTAAAAAACTCTGATCAATTTTTAAAATTCTATTCGGTTATTGTGCTTCTTCTTGATTGTACCCACACGTCAATTATTTTTTTTGTCATACTTTTTAGTTTCTTTACTTCAGTGAGCGGCGTCGAAAATGTCCTTTTTTCGTTTTCTGGCACTAGGCGCCCTCTTAAGGCACTGTGCATATTTTGACGTTATAGAGAGTTATCAGAAGAACAAAGAAGAAAAATCTGTATTAGAAAAACAAAAAGACAACTATACATTTTTATTTGATCGCTTGTGTGTATAGTCTGTTATTTTCGTCTGACGTCTTTTTTGTTTTTTTTTTTTTACTTATTCTATTCGTGTCTTACAGTCTACCTGTGCAAGTAATCTGAATTAGTAAACAAAAGAATGGATTTAAATAAAAAAAAGTCACTGCAACCTAAACCAAAGTCGTACACTATAACTGTAGTCTTCGTTGAGCTCGTTTGTTTTGTTTACTAAATGACCGTACCCCGAAGTCATGCGCGTAATGGCCCTAACTTAAAATGGTGAAGGAACCAACATGAACCTAGAATCTTTCGATGTCATGTGTCATCCACCAAAACGCACTGGGCCAGCGTGCTGGTTTATGGCCTTGACTCTCTGCATGCGACAGTGGGAACATTTAGTGGGGTATTGTGGGGTACATATGTATGACACTATTTCAACAATATCAATTAGTATTCATGTGCTGTTATTCTTATGGAACTAAATGACTATATTATTATATTTATGCATACACACCAAAAAATAATGCCAGTCGTAGGAACTGCTAATAGAAGTGAAAACTTATAACTCAGAATTTGATAGCTTACTTTGGCAACTACGCAGGTAAAACCAGAGGGTGTGGCCATGAGCATGGCCATCTAGAAATGCGTCAGCAGTTTAGCCAATAGCTATGGTCCCGAGTTTACCCGAAGATTTCTTATCATTCCCGAGCGTGACGCAAGAATTCAATTCACAGCCCACGGAAAATCTGTCTGTCTATAGAATCAAAAACATTAAAATATTGATAAATCCAACTCACCCAGCTCCAAAGTGACATGTCCCCCTCTCCCGTACTTCTCCTCCTTATCTTCGACCGGTTCCTCGCTAGCCTCCTTGACCAGCGGACTAGCCACTTCAATCTCCTCGATGATGGTCAGAAGGGCCTCCAGAGACAGCTGGTGGATGTTGTACGCCGTCGAAGAGACCACGTTCTTCGACAACAGTTTGGTGATCTCTTCGAATACGTTCATACAATAGACGTCGCAGTCGTAGTTCAGATACAGTTCCGTGCAGAGACCTGCAATTGAAAAAAATATATATTGTGAGTCGTCACGAGATGCCTGGCTTAACAGAACAGTGTGTCGCAACTATTGGAACATGAAGAGTCCAAACCTTTATCTATTACGACACTGTGCTCGTCGCCCTGAGATATAGGATTGAATTATCTCTATGCCTTGTAATTACTTTGGAAACATTGCCCTTCAAACCGGAGTATAGCGACGCTTACACATTAATACTTGGCGTTAGAATAACTGCCAAAGGTGTGGTACTTCCCCAGACGGACTATGCAAAGAGCCCTAGTTAGTTTTACTCTGTCTTTTCATGCACAGGCTAAGTGCTTAATTGTAGGCAAAGAGTAGGTAAAGGGGCATTGTTACGTCATAACACAAGTTTAATATTAGCTTGGGTAACAATGCTTCTCAACCTGAATTACCAGTCAAGGGTCGATCATCAGTATTATTCTGTGAACTTCAAACATTTGTAAATCAATACCTACTAATATTATAAGAGGGCGAGAGAGAGAGAGAGAGAGAGGGCAACACTGTGCCATTGTTTACATCATACTCGTACTAAATTAAATCTTAAAAATATTTTAGAGTTGTATTTTAGATGAAAAGTGTTAAAATAAGTAAAAAGTGTACTAACTCAATGATTGAATACTAAAACAACAGTTTAACTGCAGTGTAAATTAGTGAAAACAGTGCTAAAAGTGAAATGACAGTTGATATCTAAACACTTAAAAAACAACCGAAATATCATTAAGGAAGTGAAAAATACTGTATGTGTAACGTTGTTATATTCACGAGAACTAAATATTTATGCCAATGGTGCTTATAAACAATAATAATTGCAAAGATAACGAACAAAATATAATAAACAAAAATTGAAGGCAGTCAGAAAATCTCACTTAGCTGTTTTAGCCGACTGATAGCGCCATCTAGTGATAGTTTACAGAAGCAGAATTAATCAATTTGTCTATAGCCTGTTTTTTGGTTAAAGCGACATCTAGCATCAACTCATTGAGACATCTGAATAAGTGCTGTTGCAATATATAAAACTACTAGCTGACCCCGCAAACGTTGTTTTGTCTTAGTGAACAACCCTTGTCACTTAGGGGTATGAAAAATAGCTAGTAGCCGATTCTCATACCTACAGAATATGCATTTAAAATTTGGTTAAAATCAGTAAAGCCGTTTCGGAGGAGTAAGGAAACAAACACTGTGACACGAGAATTTTATATATAAGATTATTGGAATTTTCGGCGAGTGCAAAAAGAAGCTCAATCATTAGACGCCAGAGGGCGCATTACATATATAATGGAAGAGATAAAGGGGTTTTTAATGAATATTCAACAAGAATTAAACCAACAAAAAAGAGAACTGTCTGAAATGAAAGAGGACATAAAGAACACAATAAATAAGAACATAAATGAAAAGTTTAGCACATTGGAACTGAAAAACGATAAACTTGAGAAAAAAATAAGAAGAGCAATATATAAAAATAATGAACTTGGAGAGACACGTTCGGCGTAAAAATTTAATTATTTTCGGAGTTGAAGAGCAAGAAAAATCCTACCAGGAACTTGAAAGTTTTGTAATAAACATTATAAAATCATATTTTAACATGGCGTGTGACAAAAGCAGCATTGATACTGTAAGAAGATTGGGGAAAAAAGGTGGTAATATACGACCTGTGGTAATTACGTTTAGCACAATGGGGCTCAAAATGTCAATCCTGAAAATGAAAAAATGCCTAGAAAATACATCTTACTATATAAAACAGGACTACCCCTTGGAAGTTCTTAATAAACGAAAAGAACTCCAGATTCGAGTAGAGGAAGAAAAGGAACTAGGCAACACAGCCTTTATCAAATACGACAAGCTAATTGTGCTAAACAAAACTAAAGAAAGTCATCGCACCCAGACCAACAAAAGAAACATCTCAGAATCCCCGGAAATATCAAGCCAAGGCAAAGCTCATCGGAGCAATAAAAAAACATTTAAAAAAATCAAAACGGGAAGCATGAAAGATTTTGTTATACAGAACCGCACATCAACTTCCTCTCCAGGAATCAGATTACCTCAGCAACAAAACAACGAAATACAGCACAAGACAGTATAGCAACAAAAATTGGACCCTCTACCTGCCCTCAATCTCCCAGGACGGCTGGTCACCGCGGGAGAGTTCGACCAAAACCCTCCAAAGCAACAATCAAAATTAAAAACAAAACAGTTAAATATCTGCACACTGAATACTAGAACGTTATTGTCTGAAGCACGACTTATAGAACTGAAGGCAGCCCTAAAGGACGTGAATCATGATATATTAGGAATGTGTGAAGTTCGTCGACTAGGAGAAAAAATTATAGAAGACAATGAACATATTATGTACTATTTTGGAAAAACCAAAGGACGTTATGGCGTAGGTTTCCTAGTAAAGAAAAAATACAAAGAATATCAAAAAGTTCACGGGTATATCAGATAGAGTCTGTATACTGGAAATAGAGCTAGAGGGTTTGCTTTTTGCGTTAATACAAGCATATGCACCGACAGAAAGCTCTTCGGAGGAAGACATAGCACATTTTTATGAAGATTTAGAAAATGCACACGACTCTATCAACACAAACTATGTCATATGCATGGGAGATTTTAACGCACAGATTGGCATACCTAAAAAACACGAACATCTAGTGACTGGAGAATACGGTTATGGCAAAAGAAGTAAACGAGGTGAGCGACTTATCCAGTACGTATGCGAACATAATTTGAAAATAATAAATACAATGTTCAAACTGAAACAAATAAATAGATGGACATGGATATCACCAGACAGTAATACAAAAAATGAAATAGACTACATAATGTCTACAAAACCACAATTATTTGCATAATATGAAATAATTAAATCGTTTTCCTTTGGATCAGATCACCGACTCATAAGATCGACTATTCATCTGAAATTAATGAAAAGGAGCAGACGAAACTTCAGAAACATACCTAGAAAGTTAAAAACGTCAGAAGAACAAGAAACGTATCTCAAAAATTTAAATACATATATTCCAACATTAATACAGACGCACGAAAATTACAATGCATACGAATACTGCGGTAAAATTATACAATCATTGTCCGATAGCTTAAAAAACGTCAAGTCGAGACCAAATGCGAACATCTTATCAAATCAAGCTCTAGAACTTATGAAAAAAAGAAACGAGCTACAAAATAAAACAAAATTAAACAAAAGTGACAATGAAGAGCTTAAAAACCTCTACAAAAATACAAATAAAGAAATAAAAAGGTGCTATAATAACTACAGAATGAATACAATTCAGAAATATTTAGAAAGCTCTCGATCGGCAAAAAGAGCGTACAAGCAATTGGACAGAACTAAAACGTGGATTCCAACACTCCAACCTGGCAATATCAAAAACAAATCCCGCGTGGAAATTGTAAACATCGCTACAGATTTCTACACAAAACTATATAATGGACCAGACCCAGAAAAGGATGCGAATTGTATTAGCGAAAACAGAAACACTCTTCCGGTACACGAATTCACTGAACCAGAAATCTTGAAACAAATAATGAAACTTAAATCAGAAAAAAGCCCAGGACCAGACGGGATTACGAACGAATGTATAAAGCTAGCTAAAACTCTACTTTTAACGCCCATCACTATACTATTTAATAAAGTATTGGAAGAGCAAGTAGTACCACACAATTGGGCACAATCAGACATTATCTTGCTCTATAAAAAAGGAAATCCAGCTGATATATCTAACTATCGACCTATAAGTCTCATGTCCTCTCTGTACAAACTATTTGCTTCCTGTATATTAGAAAGGATTTCAGCAGATATTGACGAACACCAGCCTATTGAACAAGCTGGCTTTCGAAGCGGCTTTAGCACTGTGGATCATATTCAAGTAGTAGATCAAGTAATAGAAAAATATGTAGAGTTCCAGAAACCTCTATATCTAGCTTTCATCGACTATAAAAAAGCTTTCGACTCTATTACACATAAACGCATATGGGAGGCACTGACGAAACAAAATATAAACGAAAAATACATAAACATCTTAAAAAACCTCTACTCAAAATGCACTAGTAGAGTCAAATTGGATAGGACAGGAAGGGAGATAAGAGTGAGGCGAGGCGTTAGACAAGGAGATGGAATTTCACCGAAGATATTTATTGCTGTTTTACAATATATAACGGAAAAGCTATCATGGTCTAAAAAAGGCATTAACATTAATGGAATTTATTTAAGCCATTTAAGGTTCGCTGATGATATCGTTCTATTTTCGGAAAACTCGCAACAACTAAACGAAATGGTGAACGAATTACTATCTGTTAGCTTAGAAGTAGGTTTAGAAATGAACCTAGACAAAACAAAAATCATGTCCAATTGTCAGAAGATACCCATTCTAATAAACAACACACCTCTAGAGTACGTCGAGAAGTACATATACCTGGGAAAACAAATTTCGTTTAGCAGGGACAGAAATGCCGATGAAGTAGACAGAAGGACAGCTATCACATGGAAAAAATACTGGGCCCGAAAGGAAATACTAAAGTCGCAACTACCACTAGCATTAAAAAAAATAGTAATGGACTCTGAAATACTGCCATGCCTTACGTATGGCTGTCAAACATGGACGTTCGACTACAAAACCAAAAGAAAAATAGAGACAACCCAGAGAAAAATGGAAAGAAGTCTACTAGGAATAAAGTTGAGAGATAAGGTGAAAAATAACGTAATTCGCGAGAAAACTAGAGTCATCGACGCCCTTAATTTCTCCCTAATCAGAAAATGGAAATGGGCGGGCCACGTTGCCCGATACAACGACAGATGGACCGTAAGGGCCGTAAAATGGAGCGGACCACGAGGCACCAGAGCGAGAGGCCGGCAGCGCGCCCGGTGGGCGGACGAGCTGGCTGTGACGGCGGGCCGGAGATGGATGAAGCTAGCTACCGATAGAGATACATGGAATGCTTTGGAGGAGGCTTTTACCCGAAGGGGGTCCATACAACTTTAGGAATTTATATATTTTTAATAATAATTTAATACTAATTTAATCAGAAAATAATTAACTAAGTTAAATCTAAATTGAGTAAAATATAATATCAATTTATTGTAATGTTGTGTGGAATTAATAAAGCTTTATTTATTTATTTTTTAATATTATAAAGCTGACGAGTTTGTTTGTTTGAACGCAAGGATCTCGGTGACTACTGGTCCGAATCGGAAGATTATTTCTCTGTAGGATAGTCCATTCATCGAGGAAGGCTATTTAACATTACGCTACTATCAACAGGAACGGAGCATTCATGAAAAATGAAACAAAAATGGGGGAAAATATTGCTTTTTGAGAGTTTTCGTTGCGTGACAGCATGTGTCTATCTTTTAAAGGTTGCGTCATTATAACCTAAGGTAGCCGAATTTGTTCAAAATTTGAATTGGTACGACCCATTTTCGATATCGTAGCAATGCGCGCACGGTTCAGCTAGTGCCTAATAAATTTTATTTCAATGAGTTACCACTTGAACTTACCCGGTATCCTGAAGAACTGTATCAAGCTCTCAAGCGCCAGATGATGGATCTCTTTCAGCTCGTAGATGGCCTTCGTGGTGTCCGCCGATATGATCTCGATGACCTTCTTGAAGTACGCCTCCATCTGGTACTTGAGGTGGAACCTCATGGACTCGAAGAGGAGGAAGGATACTTGCAGGTCGAGCGCGAATATTGATATCCGCTCTGTACTTAGTAACTGGGAACAAGAAAATTAAATCATTGAATAAATCATTTTTTTATCTGCAGATGATGAACAGTAGTTGTTACCTAGCACGTACTTGTTACCTATAGTAGATCCAACCGTTTATTTTCTTTTTGACAGCACCAATAGAACGTAACTGCGCCATGTTACCCAAAAGTTCACTTTTAAATGCTAAGTTTTAAAAATATGACAACTGCTTAAATTTGCTCCTTGATCCCATATAATAATCATATTTGACAAATTGAGTCCATAGGTGCAGTAGTTTTTTTATAAATTACATAAAACAACAAACGTTTTTAAAAAATTACGTTCTATGGCTATCAACATCACCCATAGAACGTAATTTTTTTTAAACGTTTGTTATTTTATGTAATTTATAAAAAAACTACTGCACTTATGGACTCAATTTGTCAAAGATGATTACTATACGGGATCAAGGAGCAATTTAAGCAGTTGTCATATTTTTAAAACCTCACATTTAAAAGTGAACTTTTGCGTAACATGGCGCAGTTACGTTCTATTGGTGCTGTCAAAAAGAAAATAAACGGTTGGATCTACTATAGTACTAGGTAACTAGTACGTGCTAGGTAACTACACTTATTTGGCCTCTTCATGTTCCAATTTTTGAAGTTAAAACTACTATTGACGCACCACACACAGATTTGATGTCGTGAATTGAGCTCAGCGTCACCATCGGAACTAAAGACGGTGAGTGTGACAGAGCAAGAAAGATAGTCAGCTGCTGTCTGCTGTTGTTTTTTTTTAAATAATAATTATTAAAAAAAGGTATATATTCTTGGCCATGGATACTAGTCATTCAGCCACATCTGTCACTGTCGTGTCGCTGTGTTTACTAAGAGTATATTCAATTGAAATGTAATCACTTTTATTCTTAAGGCACTGTTGATAACATCAGGCGAGATGGAAGTGCGAACCTACCTTAGTTAAAAAAAAGTAACTCACAGTGAGAAGGTTCCTGCAGAGAGAATCCTTGATGAGGTACAGCAGTGAAGGGTAGTCGGGTAGAGTGTCTCCGGCCACCTCCAGCGCGCAGCCGACCAGGGACAGCCCCAGGTGGACCATCCCGGAGCTGTTCTGCTGCTCTAGCGGGTTGCACAGGGAGATCAGGAACCTGGGGATGATGATACATACATTATTATTAGCTATTTTTTTGTTGAAGTGAAAACTTCTTTAATTGGACTCACTACAGACATATTTTTCGTGGGCTGTGAATTGAATTTTACCGTCACGCTCGGGAATTATATAAATCGCAGAAACGCTGACGCATTTCTAGATGGCCATACTCATGTCTACGCCCTCCGGTTTCACCCACGTAGTTTCCAAAGTGAGCTATCAAATTCTGAGTTAGTTTTCACTTCTATCGGAAGTTCCTATGACTGCCAATTATTTGTGTTTTGTAAGTTTTACTCCTTTTGACGCTTTAGGGAAAAAGATGAGAGTAAATATTTGCGTTGCGCGCACATCGTCACGAAAAACCAACACCCTGATGTTAATCAACATTTCAGTAACAGTACATCTTCTATAAATATAAAAGCGATATATCATCAAGGAATCTCAGAAACTACAAATGTTAGGAATCTGAAATTTTGCATGGAGGTCCCTTTTAGCACGTAGGCGCTCGCTAAGACGGGGTTTTTCGAAATTCAACCCCTAAGACGGTGAACAAGGGATGAACGGTTGTAAGAAAATTCGTCATTTTCAAAGTTATCAAATTTTGTATCTAGACACTTGACACGAAGCAATTATATATTTGTTCTATTATTTTGTAATTTCGAACTGTACGGTGGTGAAATTGGGGTTGAAATGGGGAATTAATGTCAATATCAAAGTACCCAACCGATGAAGATAAAACCATGAAACTCTGTATATAGACACTTGAATCGAAGCAAACGAATGTTTGTTCTAGCAATTTTGTAATTTCGAACTGTACGGGGATAAAATTGGGGTCGAAAAGGGGGATGAATGTCTATATGGAAGTTTCCAACCGTTGAAGATAAAACCATGAAACTCAGTATATAGACACTGAAGCAAACGAATGTTTTTTCTAGCAGTTTCGTAATTTCGAACTGTACGGGGGTGAAATTGTGGTTGAAATGGGGAATTAATGTCAATATCAAAGTACCCAACCGATGAAGATAAAACCATGAAACTCTATATATAGACACTTGACACGAAGCAAATAAATGTTTGTTCTAGCAATTTAGTAATTTCGAAGAAGGGAAGATTTTTTTTATTAATATAGGTGGACAATTCACACAACAACAGGGGGTCGAAATGCTGAATGAATGTCAATTTGGAAGTTCCCAATCGTTGAAGATAAAACCATGAAACTCTGTATATAGATAGACACTTGGCACGAAGCAAACGAATGTTCGTTCTAGCAATTTTGTAATTTCAAACTGTATGGGGATGAAATTGGGATTTCGCGCAGACGAAGTCGCGGGTAACAACTAGTTATGATATAAGTGCAGTAAGTTGAAAATTACAGCTGAGGCGATATTGCTACAAGAAAGTAGAGGCTGTAATTATCAAACCGCATATGTCATACGACATTTTTTAACACATTTGCGAGGAAATAAATACAACTCTGATGACATTTTCAAATAAAAACAAAATACAGTGAAATAAAACGCGCGGAATAATTTTAACTAAAATACAGTATTTAAATCGTCTCGTCTCGTCGTGCCCACCGGCGGCCAAGCGCCGCTATCGGTGAAGTTGTATTATTATAAGACCGGTCTACCAGGGGACAACATTGAGAGTGTAGTTAATCGGTTACCTGAATAGTTCGCGCACGCAGACGAGCCCGTACGGTTGTAGGTCGGGCTCCGGTGCCGGCTCGAGCTGCGTGAACCGGATGCCGCGGTGGTTCACGTACTCCTCCAGCTTGCTCTCGGGCTCCGGCGAGGCCGGCGGCGACGCCGGGGGCTCCGTGAGCGCCGCCGGGGCGTCGCCGTCCGCTGCCGCTTCGGACGTCACTGAAATAGAGAAAAAGAGTTTACATTTACTACGTACAGAGTCAGAACGCGTTTGAGGAGAATCGTCTCACCGACTCGGACCGAAAGCGCCAAATCCGCAAAGATAGACCCAAACCCACTACACAAAACTCATAATTATGCGACTATCTCTGAAATCTTATCTACCAAACAAAAAAAAAACATCAAAATCGATTCACAATTGACGATGCCCTCTTAGATTGGTCTTATGGGAAAAAGCTTTAAAATTGTTGTCTGACGAACATATTTACAAATGGAGTATGATTATTTAAGTGAAGTTATTATTTTGGAGTTGTTAAGCAAAACGGCTGACGGAAAGTGTCTGGGAGTATTGGGACCTTGTTTTTAAGGATATTGCCTACAACATACGTGAAAATCACTTATTAGAAAATACGTGAAGTAAGTAATGTTTTTATGTACCTTCATTACCCCGTATCTCAAAATTGGCCGTCTAAGCAAGTTAGCGAGTAAGCATGTGTTCTTAGTACGTACTAACTCTACTCAATCGTCCACATTTCATTCAGCAGAAAATAGGTGACGTCTGGCATCTCTGTAGCCCTAAGAGTGGTGCGTTTGTAGTTTGAACCCGGGGTCTCCGGATCGGCAGACGCCGTTCTCCCGACTAGACCAGCCGTAACATACATAAATACAACCAAATTGGGTACTGAATTTCTTCCTGTTTTGAAGTTGATTAAAATATAACTCACCATTATCATCGTCAGCCGGCTCGGTGGCAGCCGGTTCTTGAGGACTGACGCATTTCTCCAACAGCTGCGATATGGAGTTGTTCCCCTGCGCGAGGTCCATCGAGGAGTGTCGCGCGTGCCGCGTCGTCGACCGAGGGGGGTCCACCGGCTCTATGGTTATCTCTTGCTCGTTTATCAGATGTGCGTCTTGTCTATAAAGATATGAAAAAGAAAAGTTGATTTCTTATTTCCAACTAGGTAGATGGTAGAGGCGTAACCCGTAGAAAGGAGAGGGCGAAATCAAGCTATGCAATTCTTGTACACATTCGGAAGACAAGACAAAAGAGAGGGGTCTACTGGCTCTATAGATAACTCTTGCTCGTTTATCAGATGTGCGTCTTGTCTATAAAGATATGAAAGAGAAAACATTTTTTCTTGTATCCATTCGTATTTGTAGGC
This sequence comes from Ectropis crepuscularia, assembly GCA_963693475.1. Classification (NCBI taxonomy): domain Eukaryota; kingdom Metazoa; phylum Arthropoda; class Insecta; order Lepidoptera; family Geometridae; genus Ectropis; species Ectropis crepuscularia. The sequence goes on from OY856358.1 coordinate 24,522,823, forward strand.
GGGGTGTTCTCCGCAACTCGACGTCTCGATTCTCCTATTTTGCGGGTTTTCAGCTAGATTTATTGTATCCAACTATGTAGAGGCGTAACCAACAGAAAGGAGAAAGCGGAATCAAGTTATACAATTCCTGTACACATTAGGAAGACAAGACAAAAGAGAGGGGGTCTACTGCCTCTATAGATAACTCTTATTCGTTTATTAGATGTGCATCTTGCCTGTACATAAACAAGTATTATTTATATCTAACTAGCTAGCGGCGTAACCCATAGAAAGGCTACGGCCAAGTTTACCACCACGACTAAGTTACCCCGCAGCCAGGTGCAGCGACGATTTGCAAAAGGCGGCTTGCAGCAAGTGGATGCGAACAGCAGCAGACCGTGTCATGTTGCACGCTTGCTTTGAATATAATACAACTAGCAGCGCTCCGCGATGTTACCCGCGAAGTTCCCGTTCCCCGTGTTCCCGTTGTTTTTTCGGGATAAAAAGTGCCTAAAAGCCTGTGTTCTTCCAGACTATAATCTATCTGTGTTCCAAATGTCAGCTTGATCCGTTCATAAGTTAGGACGTGATTGAGAAACAAACATCCAAACATCCATACATTGACATTTATAATATTAGTCGGATAGTAGGATTTTGTATGCTCTTTCTTATGTTTTTTTTTATTGATCTGTAAGTTGTACATTTATGAATAAAGTACTTTGACTTTGTGGTAATCCATAAGAGAGCCCCACGTCCATCAGTGGATGACTATCAGTTTTTTTTAATTTTAATTTAATTTAGCCACTCCACAGACTCCGGGATACATGACCATTGATTCCATTTTTTTTTACAAATTTCGTAGATTAACTTAATTCTAGTTCTAGTCCGATTTCATCTGTCGAGTCGATCACTACCGGTTAGTCATTCCCCTAGTAATCGACTCGACATGTGCTATTTACTACGCCGCCTCCCTCCGGTTCAGAGGATATGTACATCACGACCGTATTTCTGTCCCTGATGGTCATCTGTAATATTCCGAGAGCTACTAGCAAATTTTGGGTAGGTAATTGAGGCAAGCAAAACTTTTTTTTTTTAAATAAAGAATGACGAGACGGGCAAGACATGTGCCTGATGGTAAGCAACATACGTGCCACATAACAACACAGTGACACGCAGCTATTGGAACATGAAGAGTCCAAATCATTACCTAGCACTGCACTGCGCTCGTCACCCAGAGATCTAAGTTGTTATATCTCTAAGCCCTGTAATTTCTCTGGAAACATTGCCCTTCAAACCGGAACACAGTAATGTTTGCGCATTACTGCTTGGCGGTAGAATAACTGGCAAAGGTGTGGTCCTTCCCCAGGCGGACTCTGCCAACAGTCCTACCACTACCAAACTACGTACAATGTACATACCGTACGTTTTCCAGTTTGTTTGTCTCCGTTTCCGACTCCAGTTCCGTTTCTTTCCCTTGCTCTGTCATGGAAGATTTCCTCTCCAATGAATTTGTACCTGAAATAGAAGTTATAATTAGCTAAATGAAATGCTGCGATGAGATCATCCAGTCAAAAGAAAAACCAGAAATAAACGTCAAACAAATAAAGTGGCCAAGTGCGAGTTGGACTCGCCCATGAAGGGTTCCGTTGCAGCAAGTAACATAATATACATACTCGTAGTACATAGTTCTTGTAGTTCGTTGTAACTTTGATCGAAGTTTTATTAATAGTGTATTTATAACGTACTAAAAAAAATCGAGTTCAAACCAATTTTCGTTGGTAGTTTGCATGGTAATGTACATCATGTATTTTTTTTAGTTTTTTCATTCTCTTACTTTAGAAGTTAGAGGGGGGGGACACATTTTACCACTTTGGAAGTGTCTCTCGCGCAAGTTATTCAGTGTAGACAAAAATTATATTAGAAAACTCAACATTATTTTTGAAGACCTATCGATAGACAACCCACACGTGTAGGTTAGATGAAAAAAATTTTTTTTAGTTTCAGTTCTCAGTATGGGGGGCAACCCTAATTTTTCTTTTTTTTTTAATTTTTTGTACAAATATTAATGCGGTTCACAGAATACATCTACTTACCAAGTTTCAACAGTGTGGTTCTCATAGTTTCGGCAAAAAGTGGCTGTGACATACGGACGGACAGACAGACACACAGACATGACGAATCTATAAGGGTTCCGTTTTTACGTTTTACGGAACCCTAAAAATCGACAATACATAAAAATTTACAAAAGTATTCGGACAGGCGTATTGCAAATTTTCTAGAAGTGTTATATTCATTATTCAATCTACTGCCACTTTATAGGAAAAACACTAATACCCCGTTTACATGATTCCAGTCCAGCGACCGAATCCAGCGCTAGATTGCTTACTGGAATAATGGAAACCGGCACTGGAATGCATCAATCTAGTGCCAATGCATTCCAGTGCCGGTTTACATTATTCCAGTAAGCAATCCAGCGCTGGATTCGGTCGCTGGACTGGAATCTTGTAAACGGGGTATAACAGATAAATTCTTTTCATACAAAAATTAAACTGACATCAAAACCACAAATAGGCACTCAAAAGCGAAAAATAAGTTAATATAATTACTATATAAGCGCTACTCACTCATCTATTTGAAGGCGGTGCCAGTCAAGTCAGAATGCTCTTACTATGTACGTAGTAAGTAATATTTATCCACTACTTAAAAGACTTGGTTGGCACCGACTTCAAATAGATGAGTGAGTAGCGCTTATATAGTAATTATATTATCTTATTTTTCGCTTCTGAGTGTCTATTTGTGGTTTTGAAGTCGGTTTAATCTATACCAATATTATAAAGCTGAAGAGTTTGTTTGTTTGAACGCTAGGATCTCGGAAACTACTGGACCGATACGAAAGATTTTTTTTTGTTGGATACTCCATTTATCGAGGAAGGCTATAGGGTATAGGTATAACATTACGCTACTATCAATAGGTACGGAGTATGAGTGAAGAATGTAAAGAAAACGGGGAAAAATATTTCTCTTCGAGAGCTTTAGTTCCGTGAATTTAAATTCTCTTTGGTCGCTGAAGTCTGTGACGGCGCGTGTCTACATTTGAAGTTTGTGTCATTTGAAGTTATCAAATATACAACAATGCATTGTTGCTTATTTACGTATTTTTAGGGTTCCGTAAAACGTAATAAAGTGGCCAGCAATGGATATTTTAGTATGGATTTTCCTCAAATAGACGCGGGTGAATCCGCGGGGCACAGCTAGTGTATGTATAAAAAGAGTTTATTTTACCCTTTTTAGTGCAAAACAAGTTTTCAACAATGCATTTACACAATTTCGTGTTGACAGAATCGAGTTTCATATTTTTTGTGAAATCTACAACCATGTCATCCAGACAAAATTGTAGACAAATTTTAGTTGTATGTTCATATTATTTTACAAGCCCACCCCCAGCCGATTTCGACAAAATGTATATGGGACGATTCGGGAACCATACCAAAGACGTCAAATGTAAAAGACACACATAGGCTGCTCGGAGACCTGATAAAAAATCATATTTACATGTGTTGGTGACTAGTGTAATGATTCGGATTATAATATCGTCTTGTATCACATTCACGCACAGAACATGCCATAATATAAATAATTTAATAAAATCGTCTGCAATCCAAGGATTAATAAAAAAATACACGATTTTCACCGCGACGAAATCAGACTGTTACGTTCGGGTATACTAAAATATTGTAATGACGTTACTGCATTCACTTTTTCTTCTTCTCTCGAGCGATGTCCACTTGAAAATGATTTCTCGCTCACTCGCTTTGTTGATCTTTTTGCGTAGCAAAAAAAATTCTTCATCTATGAACCATACCCATCCTAACACAAAAAGAAAAATTTGAAATCACTTCGGGCGTTCTCGAGAAATGAGGTAACATACAGTCATAATCATAATAAAAAAAAAATAAAAAAGGTTTTAGAATTGATAACCTCCTCCTTTTTGGAAGTCTGAAACTAATTAGATTGTTAAACTGTTGATGATGATGTTGTCGTACCAATAGTTCCAAATTCTAAACTAGATGGCGTTAGTAGCACCTTAAAACGCGCAATCGCGGTCTATGAACGGCACTAGGTGTCTCGTGAAGATTTGTCTACCAGTCAATAAAAGGGTGTTTGCCGCTTCGATGGCACACGGGGCGGCGTCTCGGCGCTGAACCGTGGGGTATGGCCATCAAGACATACCCAACACGTAATTTTTTTACATCGTCAGGCAGTTGGCTACCACATGTACCGGCGCCTGCTTATTAATTACAGTTACAGCTGTATTACGTTTCCAGTTTGACCTAATTTATATGTATGTAGATATGTACATACATATAAAGATTATAAAGCTTGTGTGATTACCGGTTTACCGTTTACCGGCCTGAGACGCGGTGCATCCTTTGCTTGGTTTAAACCGAGGATGTAACGGAGGTCATCTTATCGGAACCGAAGTCCGAGTTAAATTTGACTTATCGGAGGCCTACGCAGGATCAAGTGATATTTTTGCGAGAGATATTTTTATTGGGGGCAACTAAAACATTGTTTTGTCAACACGTGGAGGTGGACACTATAAACATTGCCGGGCAATTAAGGGTTTGGGAATTTGTTATTTACTTTCCACCACAATTATCTCAAATATACACCTTACCTCCGACAAAAGTTTCGGAACCGAAGGTGTAATAAATAATGTGTATTTGTTTTACAAGTAATATAAGGGCAGTGGTATACTTTTACTTAATTTGTTTTATTTATTCTATACATATACTAGCTGACCCCGCAAACGTTGTTTTGCCTTAGTGAACAACCCTTGTCACTTAGAGGTATGAAAAATAGCTAGTAGCCGATTCTCATACCTACAGAATATGCATATAAAATTTGGTTAAAATCAGTAAAGCCGTTTCGGAGGAGTAAGGAAACAAACACTGTGACACGAGAATTTTATATATGAGAATTTTATATATAAGATTATATAGAACATCTTATATACCGCAGACAACAAAGTTATATTAAGTTGTTATTATAATTATGTTACTAATTTTATGGGTCTTATAATTTACTGATTTTTAGGGTTCCGTAAAACGTAAAAACGGAACCCTTATAGATTCGTCATGTCTGTCTGTCTGTCCGTCCGTATGTCACAGCCACTTTTTGCCGAAACTATGAGAATTACACTGTTGAAACTTGGTAAGTAGATGTATTCTGTGAACCTAATTAAGATTTTTACAAAAAAAAATACAAATTAGGGTTGCCTCTCATACTGAGAACTGAAACTCAATTATTTTTGAAGTGAAAACTTCTTTAGGCGCGCTATAGACAGAATTTTCGTGGGCTGTGAAATGGACTCATGATCACGTGATCATCACGCTCGGATATGATAAGAAATTTCGGGTAAACTCGGGATGCTAGAGCGAGAAAGATAATGTGGTCAACAAACGTGCCAGAACGAGAAAGATAATTGTTAGAGGAGGACATGGGACAATACATACTCTTACTCTCTCTCGCTGCTCACTACCAGAGTTGACACTTTAGCGACTTTCTCGCTGATACTGGCGAATTTTTAAACTTTTTTATCACGACATTAACTTCTAGGTACTTACCACATCAATTGAACCTGTTACGAAATGTTAAATTTGCATTTCACGTCCATTGCAAAAAAGTTATGGTTGTAATATTTTATCACAGCACTTACACTACGTAAACACACAAAATGATACCCATTTTCATAAGAAGGTGCTTACACAAATACACTATAACACAACATATTTATGCATTTTTAGCGAAATACATAAATATGACATAACTAAATAGCAAACACTAAAGACTTGCGAGTTTTAAACGGCATTTTCGACCCGCGTATTTTTTATTTTTATTTATTCTTGGCCATGGATACTAATCATTCAGCCGTAAAAGTTTTAAAATAAAATTTTAAAATTATTTAGTAGTCATTATATAGTTAAGTATTTCTTATTTTAGTTTTCACTTCTGCCGTGCGGTTTTAAGCGCACACATTTTTTTTTTTCATCAAACCTTCACGTGTGGGATGTCTATCGATAGGTCTTTAAAAATGGTGTTGAGGTTTCTAACATAGTTTTTGTCTACACTGAATAATTTGCGCGAGAGACACTTCCAGTGTCACCACAAGTGGTAAAATGTGTCCCCCCCCCCTCTAACATCTAAAGTAAGAGAATGAAAAAACTAAAAAAAATATATGATGTACATTACCATAAAAACTACCAACGAAAATTGGTTTGAACTCGATCTGATGAGTAGTTTTTTTTAGTACGTCATAAATACACTATTATTAAAACTTCGATCAAAGTTACAACAAACTACAAGAACTATGTGCACTATGTATATATTATGTTACTTATTGCAACGGAACCCTTCATGGACGTGTCCAACTCGCATTTGGCCACTTTATTTTTATTATGTTACATTATTTTAATATGATATAAGACATTTTATCTTTGTGCCCTGTAATTTCACATGAAATATTGCCCTTCGAACCGGAACACAGTGGTGTTTCCAGATTACTGCTTGGCGGTAGACTCTGCAAAGAGCCCTACCACTACCAAATCCTTTTTAACTCCTTTTTAGGTAAGATACGGACCATTCTTGGTGGTCCTCTCGCGTTTCTTGAGGGAGTTCCTTTGCCAGTTATTCTACCGCCAAGCAGTAACGTGCAAACATTACTGTATTCCGGTTTGTAGGGCAATGTTGCCAGTGAAATTACAGGGCACATAGCTAAAACATCATAATATCTCTCGGGGTGAGGAGCGCAGTGTTGTGCTAGGTAATGATTTGAACATTACCTGTTCAAATAGCTACCTGTCACTGTGCTGTTATGTGGCAGGTATGTTGCTTACCATCAGGCGCATGTTCTGCTTGTCTCGTCCCTCTATACTATAAAAAAAATTGGCAGTCATAGGAACTGCCGATAAAAGTAAAAACTACTAAATCAGAATTTGAAAGCTTACTTTGGAAACTATGCGGGTGAAACCGTAGGACGTGGCTAAAATCATGGCCATCTAGAAATTATCTCATTTCTAGATGGCCATATAAATTATCTCATTTCTAGATGGCCATGGTCCCGAGTTTACCCTAAGATTTCTCAACATTCCCGATCGTGACGATAGAATTCAATTCTCAGCCCACGAAAAATCTGTCCGAGGTGCGCAAAAAGAGGTTTTCACTACAAAAAGATTCTGAGTGTTACCGGCGGCGGGCTTCCGCTTGGTGGTCTTCTCGCGTTTCTTGAGCGACATCTCGGCCGTGTACCCGGAGGGCGCGGCGTCCTCGGAGAACTGCGGCAACCGCATGAACACTAGCTGTGTCATGTCGCGGAGACACTGTTCGGCGTTGCGCCGGAGCAACTCTGGAATACATAGGAATAAGGTTCAAAATGCTATACTCTCGCCTTATTTTTATTTTCTTTATGTCGAGACATGTGTTAAGCCCGTAAAGCGGCCCGGACCCCATATCGGTTCGGCGCCGGATATGACTCACCATGTGAAAAAAAAAACTACCCTCAATCATTTTGAAGTTAGTTTTGAAAGAACAAATCATATTGGAAGGTTTATCAACGAAAATATTTTTGCGGCAGCAGAAAAAACGCTATAAAATAGTTAAATAAATGAATAGAATTTGTCTTAAAATTTACGAGTTTTTAAGAATTGAAACTCAAGAATTCACGAGTTAGAAAATGAATGACCGAAATGATGAAAGAGTCGACTCGTTATGGACCCTGGAAACAGAGTAGTGGCTAATTTAATCTTATAAAAAAATCTGGATACGCAAAAGGGACGTTTATTAATTACGTGAGGTGGTGGGGAGAGGGGTAAAAAGACATAATACACGCTGGGCACAAGTTCGGCTTGGAGGATGACGTTTTACTTCAAAATATATCTCTCTTGAAACCAGCCAGTTTCTCACAATATTTTCCTTCACCTATAAAGCCAGCGGTGATGATAAACTCACGTTACTCAGTCACATCGTAACACTCGAACGGATGGGCTTGGAAGGAACACAGTTACATGTAGATCGTAGATTATAGTCAGGAATAGCTATAATAAATAATAATAATAAATAAAAAAAGAATAGCTATATAGAATTTTTATTATAAGAAAATAACAGGAATGGGAAATACGCGGGTAAATCCGCGGGGCGAAGCTAGTTAATACACACATAAGGTAATAAAGGTAAGTTACCTGTACCTGTGAGTCTAGTTTCAAAGCATATCCGGAAACAGCTGAGCATGATCTCACAGACACTCTCATCAGTCAACATCACTCCCTCCGGACTCAGCATCAATGTGCGAAGAACCTGGAAACGAGAAAGAAGCATAAGCAATAACAGGCTACTGAATGTTCCTCCACTTGAACTAGGACTCGGAGCCTTTTATAGCTACAGATAATGCAATCCACGAAGACGCGCCCCACTATTCCTCCTAACCGTTTATAGTATATGTGTGCAAGCTTCCATCAATGTTTGAGTGTTATCGGTACACACTAATTATCTATTCACGGAAGCTTGCACACATATACTATAAACGGTTAGGAAGAAATAGTGGGGCGCGTCTTCGTGGATTGCACTATCTGTAGTATAGAGTCGAGGGTTTAATCCACTACGCTGATTTACATGTGGAAAACATTATAGGTATTATCATTAGCCTTGGAAAAGATAAGTCTTCTCCAACAAGCAGATTCTTCCATAATTTCCTTTACCGTTTTTAAGTTAGCGGCATTAAACACATGACTGACTGCGAAAAGATAGTCGTACGCGTGGCGATTTGAACAAGAAGCTCCGGAACGGGAGTTGGCGTTCTCCGGGCTAGACAAGCCATAACATTAATATAAATTATGAACCAAATATTTGGTGTGAACCAAAACCAAGAAGTGAAGCGAAATAAAAGTGTCTGAAAACACGTCTTTTTATTAATCAATGTATCCTGCCTACTATGACATATGGTGCTGAGACGTGGACGATTCTGATTCTCACACATGAAGTTATGTATAAGATCAGGGTAGCACAGAGAGCCATGTAAAGTACCATGCTCGGCATCAAACTACAAGATCGAGTTCGTAACACTGAAATCCGACGTAGAACCAAAGTTCAGGACGTCGGAAAAGCAGTGACAAAGTTAAAATGGGAGTTGGGCAGGGCATATTGTTAGGCGGTGTGACGACAGGTGGACCAAAACTGTAACAGAATGGTGGCCGAGGCAGGGAATGCGGAGCGTTGGACGTCCACCAGCAAGATGGGTCGACGATATAGTAAATATCGCGGGTCGAACCTGGGGTCGATTGGCACAGGACCGAGGCAGATGGCAAAGTAAGAGAGAGGCCTATACCCACCAGTGGGATACAGAAGGCTGTGGATGATGATGATGATGAAGCGAAATAGGGAAGACAGGAATAAAAATATTGAATTGGTAATCTTCTGTAGTGTTTGAACTAGGTTAACAAATAAATAATAGATAGATACATACTTAAAATAAAAACAAGAATTAAATTAACTCAATACTAATTTTCAACACATAAAATATGTAATAGAATAATATTGTTACCTGTAATATCTTCATCAAAACAACACCATCAGAGGAGTGGTCTGTGCCGACGAACCGTGCATGAGTCACGGCCTCTGCAATGTCCTCCACTGTGGCCGGCACGCTCGGGTGAGTTGGGTCTGGAACCAATAAAATAAATAAATAATAATAACTATTAGTGGACAATTCACACACAACACCATCTGACCCCAAACTAAGCAATGACACCAGGATTCAAAACAAATGTACAAAATAAGAATAGATATAAAATACATTTAGTAAAACTTAGCACAAAAAATTATTTTCTTGCAATAATGATCAATTTAATTAATACTTAGTCAGATTTTTTTTGTTAGAAAATAAGTTGTTTTTGTCACTTTTTCGTATTTTGTGTTTGTCTGATATTAGTACAACTTTTTAGGTGATGATGGATGTTGTTTTTGTAGTGAAAACTTCTTTTGGCGCGCCTAGACACATTTTTCGTGGGGTGTGAATTGAATTGAATTCTAGCGTCACGCTCGGGTATGATAAGAAACTTTCGGGTAAACTCGGGACCATGGCCATTGGCCACCTAGAAATGCGTGAGCCAATGGGAAATGCTGACCCATTTCTAGATGGCCATGCCATGATGGCCAGGCCACACCCTCCGGTTATACCCGTGTAGTTTCCAAAGCAAGCTATCAAATTCTGAGTTTTAAGTTTTCACTTCTATCGGCAGTTCCTATGACTACGAATATTTTTTTTTACACAAGAACTCTTAAATAAATTTGAATATCGTCGTTGCACCCGACTAGTTCCATTAGTGATATTTTCAAAGTTTTTTTTTTAACTTGAATAGATTTACACTTGACCGCCATCTCGCCTGATGTTAAGCGACGATGCGGCCTGCGATGAATCGTGCTTACCTAGAAGAAACCAACTCACTCTCGACTTGAAGACACCAAGATTATAACTATCGGGGAAAATCCACTCAGATAGCTCATTCCACAGCCTAGACGTTTTTATCACAAAAGTAAAGTCAAACTTGTTTGTTCGTGTTTTTGGAACATCAACCATGAAACGATGTCGCTTTCTCAAGCTACGAGCAGTCCGATATAAAAAGGAACTCTCCGAAGTATATCTGATAAAAACCGATAAATTTTGCGGCGGTGTGCAAGACTTTGAATGTGCAAGATTTTGTCTTTTTTGCACAAGAATATCATTGCCTATGAGCCTTTTGGCACGTTTCTCGATCTATTCCAGAGCCTCGAGCTGATACTCAGCCGATCCATCCCGAAGGTGCAAAACTTTTGGGAATGGAATGAATTAGAGTTTTTTTTGCACATACAATTTTTTGTCAATGCATATGTATGTATGCTCAAAACCACAGAACATATATCAGGAAGAAGTAGCAAGTAGGCAAGGAAAACATAGTACTAAGTTAGCGCAGCTTCGCATAGTTAGAGATTGACACCAATTTCCGAATACTTAGTTGTGCTCTGCGACTACTGCAGTACTCTCATCCACGATTTTGAATAAAAAGTAACCAAAAATGCCGTAATGCGTAGTTCTTGAATGTAAAAACGATAGCCGGGCCATAAATTTATCCAATGGAGGCATTGTTTCAATGTGTTTAAAATTTATCAAAACCACGTTTGTGTGCAAACGTGATACGGTGGTTTTCCTAGTGAGATTCAGCTACGAGCCTTCTACTTGATATATGTTCTGTGCTCAAAACACTTAAAGAATTTGCTATGATCGTTTCTTAGTTGGAATATCACAAAAAGAAATTTATCAACACATGAATGAAAGGGAGATCAAATTTTTATGCAACAGTGAAAATCAATAAAATGCACATACTGAACTTGGTCGGCACAGCAATGATAATATTTATTAAACATTAAAACCTAAATAATAAAAAATCTAATATGGAGCAACAAGTGGCTTTCTAGGCTGCCTAACTTAGATTCATTGTCAACTTAGCCTACCCACTACTAACCTAACCTACTTTTTTTTTTGTATTTAATTTTCTAATATTTGCCACTTACTTTAACTTGTAAATTTACTTAAACCAGTCTTAAATTTTTTAGATTAGTTAAATTACATTTTTATTTTCTTCTTTTGTAAAATAAGACTCTTTTTGGTATGACATCTCGTATCTGTACATGGTCTCTTGGTAGAGATTGGTTTTAGTGATAAGACCATCAATTCAAATGTCTAAATAACAGTACACATTTTTTACATATTTTTTATCCTGTCTTTTTAATAATGAAAAGTTACTGTAATACTTTTTTTTCAGTTTGTTATTGCCTATTTATACAATTGATAAAATATTTACAGAATATAATTTATAGAGGTAAAATTTATACAGTTTGTTTAATTTACAGCTCATTGAAGAAACTGTATGTAAACATATCCTAAACCACTTTAATTTGAAACAAAACATTCCTGTAGAAAATATTTTTTTTACTAGGCAATAAATGTTTCTACTTTCTAACTTTACTCCACCCAATTGCAACGTGAGTTACAATATTAGAATAGTTGGCAATAAGCCAACCACTCCATAATTATTATTCTAAATTTGTTTTATTCACAAATTTCATTATTATGTTGGAGACAATGCAATAATGGTGCAACCTGCACAAGAATGTTGTGCAAAATGTTCAATCAGCAAATGTCCTTCAGCAAATTCTTATCATAGCTTATTTAGATAAACCACTAACTCAATAATCAACATTAAAACCTTATCACATACAATCTACAGGCACTATTATAGTGTTTTATGAATTATTTACAAACCTATTAAGCCATATGAAAGAAACTTGTGTATGGCCGATAGGGCTAAGCTGGTGACTGGCCCAGTGGTCTCTTTGCTTCTTATGACTTCCAGGAAGGGGCTCAAATAAGTTGCCGGGTCTAAAAGCCGCAAGTCATCAACCTGATTCAAGATAGTCTTCAGATCTTGGAAAGTTCGCATCAGCACATCATATTCTTCATTTGGGAAAGAATGTGAGCCCCAGCGAGTGCTCCGTCGCATCGCAGTGACGAGCATGGCCATCTCGCCCTGCACCACGAAGATTCCATTCCCAGGAAGCGACATTTTTTAATTTATTTGGGTAAAACTGAATAACATCAACAACCTCTCAAAACACAAGTTTTTATGAGCAATTCACTTGAAACTACATAATGGACGAAACCATGTTTTAAAGGTACTTCACATATTTTATTTCTCAACAAATATTAGACAGAATTAGTAGTAAATTTTAAAGAAAATCAATGGAAATTCACAATTTGATTAGCAGATTCCATCACGATCATGTTGACGTTTCAGAATTTTAGTTTTTGTACCCGCCACCAGATGGCGAGCAGATGGTTGGCAGTTGGTAGTGATGTCTTCTTTAAAAAAAACTAGTTTTCCTTCGATTTCTATCCGATACTCGAACAAAAGTAAAAAGATATCATTCTTTTCACTTCACTTTTTCTAACTAGAAAGTTGGCAACATTGTAAAGATGTCTGACGGCCGAGGTTGTTTTACTTCAGTGACAAAATTGTAAAAAATAGATTTTTCGTAAAACGGGCCTTTCCAAACGTATTTGTTACACGTTATATGCAGCTGTAAGTAGGCAATAGTTTTATTTATAGCCTTTTCGTAACGTAACGCTGTTTTATTTGAGCATAATCGGTGAATGTGCGTTGTCACGCGTGCAATGGCTATCGACACAGATTTGTCATTTTTTCTTTTTGTGTTCACGAAGTTATTCTTACACATGTATCCCGTTACATGTTACAGGAGGTCGGGCTGATCAAGCGTGAAAATGGTCAAGAAAAAGAGACAGAGTGATCCTGGAGAGAATGACGAATCGACGGAATCTTGCGACGAGAGTGTCAAGTCCGCATGTCCTCACGTCACGAAGGCAGTCGACCTCACTCGCCTGAAGAAAGTGTTAAAGACAGGAGGCTTTGAGACGGAATGTTCGGAGTGCAAGAAGGCCGCCAAAAATGAAGTATCTGACCCAGATTTCGAGGAAGATCTCACGTTATGGATGTGTCTTCGTTGTGGGTCTCAGCTATGCGGTCGAGCTCGCAACAAACACGCTCTCAACCACTTCAACACGCCGCACTCTGACTGCCATGCACTCACCGCCAACACTACAAGCTGGGAAATCTATTGCTACAACTGCAACAATGAAATCACTACAGCAAGTGCCAAAAAGCTCCATGAGTGTATTGAGTACCTCAAGAAGCAGGCCTTGGGTGCCTCGGCAAAGATTTTATTACCCCCTATTGAGTTACCATTTGATACACCTAAAATTGAATTACCCACAATTGAGACAACATTAAAAAATGACATATTGCCGTTAAAGAATAAGGAGAGGTCTTCATATTTTACTAGAGTAAGGGGGCTCTCTAATTTAGGCAATACATGCTTCTTCAACTCTGTTATGCAATGCCTGGTGCAAACTCCGTTCCTCCTCCATGTGCTGCAAGAGATGTCTAACCCTGGGGAGAGGTTCACACTACCAGGAGGACAGATAAAGATGAAAGTTGACGGTGATGATGAGGGGAAGGAGTTAGACCTCCCTCCCATCACGGGACAACTGTCCGAATGGGGATCTCTCACCAGGACTCTAGCTGAAACTCTGGCCGAGTTACAAGCAGGTATGAATCTTATTATAAATGCATGTTATGTTTTGATTCTACATCCCAAAGAAAAAGCTTATGTGTTTGTTCAATAATTCATACCTTACTACCTTCACCATACCTTTATGGTATGTTAGACAATCAATACAAATAGAACGAGAATGTGATTGCATCAAAATCTACATTAGATCAGTACTCTAATATGAACTATGTATAATTAAACAAATTACCCAGAAATCCAATAAGACACAAATTGGAAACAAAATCAGATGATAAAAAGAACTCATAACAAACAACACACTTATTTTTACTTACTCAGTGTAGAAAGATTAATTTGTGAAATTCTTTGATACTAAATCTGATATTAACAAAATAATAACCAAATCCAATTCTGTTAAACATGTAATCCAGTTAGACCAAAATGAATATGAATTATGCAATATTTAATTTAATTAGAGCTGAAGAACAAAGTAAAAATTAAATGATGTAATTTGAATAATTTGACACTGTCAGTGCTGTAAAGTAAACATTTATTTTAGCCTGTCCAGTTACGTTAAAAAATAATAGTATATCAAAAATTTTATTTAGTAAATATAAACACTAAAAAACAAAATAACATGTTATGGTCAGCCCATTTTTGTTTGTTGGTTGGCATCCCGTACATATCCTGTTCATCCTGTTACACAGTTAGATTATAGTCTAGTTATACTATTGAAATCATTTTTGGACACAAAATAACCCAAACTGATTGTACTTTTGGAGTTGTTTTATATTAGTTTTTTCTAGTAAGAAACAACTGAAGGTTTTGCCTGTGCAGTGCCCAATTTTTTCCCGCTATACAAAGTACTATACCATACAATAATCTGTGTTCCAAATTTAAACCAATCTATTCAGCCATTACAATGTGATTGAGTAACAAATATCCAAGCTTCCACATTTACAATGTTGGTAAGAGAAGCAATTTATCGGGTGAAACCTGTGGTTATAACACACTTGTGTATTAACACTTGGAAAAGTACTCCAAGGTCTCTAGTACTCCTTGGTGTAGCCGGAATTCGAACTTATGTCTTCACTATGGTGAAATCAGATCTTGTAGCCACTAGGCTATGACAGCTTTTAACATTGATCAAAGTTAATTATGTGTAAAATATCCAAAATGCTTGAGCCTTGCTAATGATGATCTTTCATACATACATATTTTTGTAGTGGTTGGTCCGGGGAAGTACCACACTTTTGCCAGTTATTCTATGCCCCAGCAGTCATGTGCAAACATTACTGTATTTTGGTTAGAAGACAATGTTTCCAGTGAAATTACAGGGCATAGACATAAAACATAATCTCTTGGTGTTGAGCGCAGTGCAGTGCTAGGTAATGATTTGGACTCTTCATCTTCCAATAGCTGTGTATTACTGTGCTGTTATGTGGCAGGCATGTTGCTTACCATCACGCACATGTCCGGCTTGTCTCTTCACTCTATGCTATAAAAGAATATATATTATAGTATGGATTAGTTTGTTTATTGTTTCATTACCTATGTCGGAACAGATCTAGTTGGAATATGAATAAAGTTAGATTATCCTGTGGATTAAAAGTATCATTAGCTTAATCATAATCTTTATTTGTGTTTATGGGTACATAAAATAGATGTAAACAGAACATTAAGAGCGCCACTATCTGCCATTCAGCATGCAAAATTACATATTGAAATAAATAATAGCTTGTTAATTATTTTATGCATTGCAAACAAAAAAAATATTAAAATTCAGAAACCATGAAGTTAACATACATATATTGCAAACAAAAATAATTAAAATTCAGTAATCATTAGGTCGAAGTTACGGCTGGTCTAGAAGCTACGGCTGGTCTAGTCGGGAAAACGGCGCCTGTGATCTGGAGACCCCAGGTTCAAACAAACCCACTGTCTTTTCGAAGTCATGTGCGTAATGCCGCTAACTTAAAACGGTGAAGGAAAACATCGTGAGGAAACCGACATGTACCTAGAATCTTTCGAAGTCATGTGTCATCCACCAACCCGCACTGGGCCAGCATGGTGGATTGTGGCCTTAATTCTCTCCTTGCGAGAGAAGGCCTCGAGTCCCAGCAGTGGGAACAAGTGGGCTGTTGATGATGATGAATCATTAGGTCAACATATAATTAAACGTCAGAGTTATAAAATAATGACAGTGCATTAAATAATAAATAAGTAATTTATATAGGATACTTTTTCATGGGAAAAATAGCAGATCAGTAACTATGCGAGTGAAACCGCTGGATGGTACTAGTTGTTTACAAATAAGTTGAATTTCCTATAAGATATAAATAAATAGCTATAATTATGTGGGCACATTTTTTTTACCATGACACACATTATCCAAACCCTGAGGATAATCTTGACCTTATAAACAAAGACCTTAGATAGATAACTGCGTAACTAAAACACAAAGGATTTCCTCATGTCTTACGTGAATGTAAACAAAGGAAAAACGCACTTGTGTACTATGCATTGCTTATAATTATTGATTGTAGGTGTTTATATTTATACATAGTGTGAATGACTTTTGTGAAGGGGTTGTTGTTCTTGTGCTTGAGTGCGGTTTATTAATTAAGTGCTTATTAAGTAATGGAATGGCATTTGGTACTTTCATTTTTAAACTGGACTAAGATATAAGATTACTAGCAGCGCCCCGCGGTTTTACCCCCGTAGTTCCCGTTCCCGTTGTTTTATTGGGATAAAAAGTAGCCTATGTGTTCTTCCAGACTATAATCTAACTGTGTTCCAAATTACAGCCCAATCTGTTCATACATTAGGACGTGATTAAGCAACAAACATACAAACAACACACAACTACTACAACATTTATAATATTAGTAGGATAGTAGGATTCTTATTTTCATTTTTAAAACGAATTTAAGTAAGAGGATCGTTTAGGTTGCTTTGGGTATTGGGTTCAGTTTGCCTCTGTTGATTAGATCTCACATGGGATGGATGATACAGTTGTAATAATGTGTGTGTGTGTTTCTGTAAAAGATTAATAATAAAAGTATGAAAATGTTTTTGAAGTATTTTTCATGGTGTGTTAATTGACCTCAAGTGTCAGTGTTTATAAATGAAAGAAATCTTCGGGTAAACTCGTTACTATTACACATCTAACCATGGCTATCTAGTCTAGATGGCCTTGCCTTATTATAAAAGACTTGTTTAGATGCCAATGCTGTATCCTAGACTAGCAGCAGCCTCTGGTGTCACCCTCGTAGTTTCCATATTAAGCTATCAAATTCTGAGTTATAAGTTTTCACTTCTATCGGCGTTTCCTGTGACTGCCAATTTTTTTTTAGTTTTCTTTCATCTCACAGAGTGTGCAACTGATATTCTGCATGATATAATACCACCTTACTCTTTTACCTTTTAAGACTGGCCTCGTGGCTTAGTTGGTAGTAGCTCTGCCTGCGAAGCCGAGGGTCGTGGGTTCGATTCCCACCCAGTGCAAATATTTGTGTGATGAATTTAAATGTTTGCACTGTGTCTGGGTGTTTCTATGTATAATAAGTATGTATTTAAAACTATGTAAGTATTATATCAGCTATTTGGCCGCCATCACACAAGCTTTGCTTAGTTTGGGGTCAGATGGTGTTGTGTGTGAATTTTCCACCAATGTTTATATTTATTTATTTATCTAACGGACTGCTCGTAGCTCGAGAAAGCGACATCGTTTCAGGGCTGATGTTCCAAAGACACAAACAAAGAGGTTTGACTCTACTTTTGTGATAAGAACGTCTAGGGTCTAGGCTGTGGAATGAGCTGCCTAAGTGGATTTTTCCTGATGGTGATAATCTTGGTGTCTTCAAATCGAGAGTGAATCGGTATCTTCTAGGTACGCACGCTTCATCGTAGACCGCATCGTCGCTTAACATCAGGCGAGATGGTGGTCAAGTGTAAACCTATTATAGTAAAAAAATATGCATCATTCTAGCCAAGTGCGGATTAGTGAATGATACATGTCCTTGAAAAATGTCTTTCCTTGCAAATGCCGGTTTACCTCACGGTGTTACTATTAAAGCCAGTGTTGACAAATTTTTACATCTACACTTACAAAGATATGTCGAGGTGCATGCATGTTTTATATTGCAGTTTTAACGTCATGCTATGCATTGTTATATAATTAAATAAATATTGGTGAACAATTCACACACAACACCATCTGACCCCAAACTAAGCAAAGCTTGTATGATGGTGGCCAGATTGCTGATATATATAATACTTATATAGTTTTAAATACATACACTTATTATACATATAAACACATTATACATATTATATCATAGAAACACCTAGACACAGTGCAAACATTTGAATTCATCACACAAATATTTGCACTGGGTGGGAATCGAACCCACGACCCTCGGCTTCGCAGGCAGAGCTACTACCAACTAAGCCACGAGGCCAGTCTTACAAGGCGAGGCGAGGTCAATTAAACCGTATATTAGCAGCGCTCTACCGTTTCACCTGCCACCGGCGCGGCGTACCTAGTTGCCGCGTAAATTATTTTCTCGGAAACAAAAACTGCTTATTATAATTATTCCAGAGTACTAGACTATTATCTATACCTATGATCAAAAATACCTACCGATGTTTTCAGCAGTTTTTGCGTGATTTTTTTTAAAATATCCACACATTCACAAACTTTCGCATCAGCTATACTTAATATTCATCATCAACAGCCCACTAAACGTTCCCACTGCTGGGACTCGGGGCCTTCTCTTGCAAGGAGAGAGTTAAGGCCATAATCCACTACGCTGGCCTAGTGCGGGTTGGTGGATGACCTGACATGACTTCGAAAGATTCTAGGTACATATCGGTTTCCTCACGATGTTTTCCTTCGCCGTTTTTAAGTTAGCGGCATAACGCACATGGCTTCGAAAAGACAGTGGTGCGTGTAGGGTTTGAACCCGGGGTCTCCGAATCGGCAGGCGCCGTTCTCCCGGCTAGACCAGCCGTAACTTCTAATTTAATACTTCTAATGTAATACTAATATTACAAAGCTGTAAAGGTTTTTTGTTTGAACGCTCTAATCTCGGGAACTACTGGACCGATTTCAAAAATGATTTCACTGTTGGATATCTACGTGATCCCTGTGTGCTTTATATTACGTACCACAGGCGAATTCGGGAGATAGCGCCAGTTTATATAATATTAAGTACGATTTGTGACTACGTTAGTTTACATAGGGAAACCCTCTTTGGTGTGCGCGGTCGGGTAATCAAGGAACTCAATATTTTGCCAGTAAAATAGACCAAGCTCTAAAAATTAGAATATCCCAAAAAAAACCCATAAAAATTCGTGTTTTCCCATGGCTATTGGTGTTTTAGTAATTCAAATGATATTCCAGTGATCTATATTTAGGTGTGACCTATTTGCAACCATTTGTTAGTCACTGGACACATACAGACTTTGGATTCGGGCTGTATTTAGCTCAAGTCATGTGTGAAAATAAATCTTACTAGCAGCGGCCCGCGGTTTTACCCGCGTATTTCCCGATCCCGTTATTTTCTCGGGATAAAAAGTAGCCTATGTGTTATTTCAAACTATTATCTATCTATGTACCAAATTTCATCCAAATCCCTTCAGTAGTTTTTACGTGAATGAGTAACAAACATCCATCCATCAATACTTGCAAACATTCGCGTTTATAATATTAGTTATTAGTAGGATTGTTTTTATTATTTTGAATATTATACATTGTGGTGCAGAAATATCCAACAATATTCATGGTGGTTCATCTATATTACTGTGTTCCGGTTTGTAGGGCAATGTTTGCAGTGAAATTACAGGGCTTAGAGATAAGCAACTTAGATCTCTGGGTGACGAGCGCAGTGCAGTGCTAGGTAATGATTTGGACTCGTTCATGTTCCAATAGCTGCGTGTCACTGTGCTGTTATGTGGCAGGCATGTTGCTTACCATCAGGCACATGTCTTGCTCGTCTCGTCATTCTTTATTAAAAAAAAAGTTTCGACTCATATAAAATATGTGAAAATTAGTTTAGTTAGCACACCATACCACCATACCCATATAGTTTTTTCCATACAAAGTTAAAAATTCGCTGTTTGTTATTTTATTCGACTACTAGCAGCGCCCCGCGGTGTTACCCGCGAAGTTCCCGTTCCTCCCGTTGTTTTTCCGGGATAAAAAGCTAGCTAGATAGCCTATGTGTTCTTCCAGACTAAAATCTATCTGTGTTCCAAATTTCAGCCCGATCCGTTCATACGTTTGATGATTGAGCAACAAACATCCATACATTGACATTTATAATATTAGTAGGAAGTAGGATTGGATTGAGTCTACATATAACTAAGATCATCAACACAGCTCTGAAGCTGTCTAAAATATCGTCTCTACTGTTAGCGCCTGTGGTTTTACCTGTATAGTTCCCGTTATTTCCCGGGATAAAAAGCTTCTTGTGTTCTTCCAGACTATAATCTAACTGTGTTCCAAATTTCAACCTGCTCCATTCCTACTATACGATGTGATTGAGCAACAAACATCCATACATTGATAATATTAGTAGGATAGGATGTCTTTATTGCGGGTCCAATCTTGACTCGATTCGCACAGGATCGTGGAAGATGGCATAATAAAGGAAAGGCTTACTTATATCCCATCAATGGGTTTTTGAAGTGAAAACTTCTTTTGAAAACTCTTTTGCGCCACCACAGACAGATTTTTCGTGGGCTGATTAAATGTACATAGATTTTAAAATAATTTATAATAAATTTACTACGTAATATCTTATATAAAATTCTCGTGTCACAGTGTTTGTTTCCTTACTCCTCCGAAACGGCTTTACTGATTTTTACCAAATTTTATATGCATATTCAGTAGGTCTGAGAATCGGCTACTAGCTATTTTTTATACCCCTAAGTGTTAGGGGTTGTTCACCCCAAACATTTTTTTTTTAATTTTTGGTAAAAAAAAAATGATTTTATTTTTTTATAATGTGGCGTTAAAAAATACATACAACCCTAAATTTTTACCCTTTTATCACCAACCCCTGTTTTTAGGGTTCCGTAAAACGTAAAAACGGAACCCTTATAGATTCGTCATGTCTGTCTGTCTGTCTGTCCGTCCGTATGTCACAGCCACTGTTTGCCGAAACTATGAAAAATAGACTGTTGAAACTTAGTAAGTAGGTAGATGTATTCTGTGAACCGCATTAAAATTTTTACAAAAGTTTAAAAAAAAAACAAAAATTAGGGGTGCCCCCCATACTGAGAACTGAAGCTCAAAAATTTTTTTTTCATCAAACCTACACGTGTGGGGTGTCTATCGATAGGTCTTAAAAAATGATGTTGAGGTTTCTAATATAATTTTTGTCTACACTGAATAACTTGCGCGAGAGACGCTTCCAAAGTGGTAAAATGTGTGTCGTCGTCCCCCCCTCTAACTTCTAAAGTAAGAGAATGAAAAATCTAAAAAAAATATATGATGTACATTACCATGAAAACTACCAACGAAAATTAGTTTGAACTCGATCTGATGAGTAGTTTTTTTTTAGTACGAGGGGGCGTTTTTATATTCGCGGAATGGGGGATAAAGGGCGGAAATAAAAATACCAAACCATTTTTCCTTTTCTATACAAGGTGTTGCAGAAAGGTGCAACAATATTCATTGTAGTTCATCTAAATAACGTTTTGAATCATGTATGTGAAAATTAGACATGAAAGCTCAAATTTTTTTTTCCATAAAAAAAAAGATTTGTTTTGTTTGTTATTTTATTTGACATACCCCTAATGGCCTGATCTCGGCACGGATTTTTGTACGACGTCGTGGCGTCGGCGGTAAGGTCGTTTGTCAGCTGTTTAACGCATGTTAAAGTTGAAGCTGGTGATTTGGTGGGAATTTTACGTGTAACTTTGACTCGAATTATCTCGTGATCTACCGTGCTGAGGGGAAAGAGACTTTCGATGACGAAGTCTACATCAGTGTTAGAATGGACTGTCAAAATATTGTTGGGGGTAAATCCACCACGTTGTATATTCAACTGCAAGACGAAAACATTTTTCAGATTTTTCAATTAATTTATTTATACCCTCATAAAAAATGTTTTCTCTTTATCTTCAAAATACACCGAAACTGCCTCCTTGACTTCAGCATCGGTGGTAAATTTTTTACCCCGCAGCTCTTTAAAAAAATTTTTAAACAGGTAATAATCATTCGAGGCCAGGTCTGGGCTGTAGGGTGGGTGATTTAAAATTTCGAAGCCCACCTTATGCAGGACAGCCAACGCAACGCGGCTCTTGTGGGCTTGTCGTGCAAAAGCAGAACACCTTTCGTCAATCTTCCCCGTTTTTTCTCTTGAATTGCTTCTTTTAGTCGCTCTAATATTGAAGCGTAGTATTCTCCGGTTATGGAAACACCTTTATCTTTATAATCGATCAATAATATTCCTTCTGAATCCCAAAAGACCGTTGCCATGACTTTTCCAGCTGACTGTGACACCTTAAACTTCTTGGGAGGTGCTGTGCCTTTTTTATGCCATTGCATGGAGTCTTGTTTCGACTCTGGTTCATAATGATGAACCCAAGTTTCGTTTCCAGTAAAAATTCGACTTAAAACACCATCCTTGTCTTCATTACAGAGGTTCAAAAATGCACGTGAACACTCTACGCGCTGCTGTTTTTGCGGCGGCGTGAGCATTCACTCCCGATTATGTTGCTTGGTTGACGATAGCGCAAAGACTAACTGTCTAATAACAATGAAACCTCGTATTTATACTAATTATGAGTCACTGAACACGTTGCAATCCTAATGAGCCAAATCACCTCCCTCCTAATAACTCATTCCGCGAACTTAAAAACGCACCCTCGTACGTCATAAATACACTATTATTAAAACTTCGATCAAAGTTGTAACTTTGAAACGAACTACAAGAACTATGTGTACTATGTATATTATGTTACTTGCTGGAACGGAACCCTTCATGGGCGAGTCCAACTCGCACTTGGCTACTTTATTTTATACCCATTTTAGTAATTTAATCATTTGACAGTGAACTCCTAAACGACGGGACCGATTTGAATGTTTTTTTTTTGTGTGTTTAATTTAAATTCACAAATAAGCCCGGCAGATGGCGCTGCAGACAGTGTCTAGGTTATGTCCGAGCGAAGCCGGAACGGGCCGCTAGTTAAATTATAAAAAAGTGATTTTCGATATTGTATCAATAAAAACTATCTAAATATTATCACTAAACATTAATTTATGATTAGTGGTAACATTCCTATTCTCAGTCGTTCATTTGAAAGAAATAGTTCCTTTGAGATAGATGAAAAGAACTCATATTATAAAAATTTCAGTACATCGTTATTATGCCATACAAGCCTAGTTATCAAGCAGCCTTGAACTCTGTAACCTTTGTTGTAAAGAGTAGATAAAACCACCCACTCCAAAAGGAAATGTACCATGTAAGTGAACACAGGAACAGCTGGTTATATTTGCTGCTTTTTATCACATACTAGCATCACCTCACGGTTTCACCAGCGTAAATCCCGATCCCGTTCTCTTGCTGGGATAAAAAATACCCGAAATGTTATTCCAGACCGTTATTTATATCTATGTACGGAATTTCATCTAAATCCTTTGGTAGTTTTTGCGTGAACGAGTAACAAACATACATCCATACATTCTTACAAACTTTCGCGTTTTTAGTATTATGAGTGACCTTTCGCTTCTATATACATATACTAGTCTATACTAGTACTAGCGGCCCGCTCCGGCTTTGCTCGAATAATAACCTGCAGTTGATACTGCAGCACCATCTGCTGGGCTGATTTGTGAATCTAAACCTTCCAGGGCCCTACCCAAACGTATACAAAAAAAACATTCAAATCGGTCCAGCCGTTTAGGAGGAGTTCAATAACAACGAAAAGTGACATTGATTTTTATATCTATCTATCTTCTAATCTTCTTAATGTATATAAATCTCCTGTCACGATGTTTGTCCGCGATGGATTCCTAAACTACTTAACGGATTTGAAATTTAATTGGCACACCGCGAGCAGTCTGGTCCAACTTGAGAGATAGGATAGTTTTTATTTCGATTAATAGTCTTTAAATGACAATATCCGAGCGCAGCCGGAATGGGCCGCTAGTATACATATATATATAAATCTCCTGTCACGATGTTTGTCCGCGATGGATTCCTAAACTACTTAACCGATTTTTAATTAAATTGGCACACCGCGAGCAGTCTGGTCCAACTTGAGAGATAGGATAGTTTTTATTTCGATTAATAGTCTTTAAATGACAATATCCGAGCGCAGCCGGAATGGGCCGCTAGTATACTATAGATTATAATAGCAGTGGTTAAAAGTGCAAAAGTGTGTACAGTTGCTCATGTTGTAGGTACCAAGCACAGATGCGTTCTTGTATGGATTATAGTATAAACATCAGCAAACACCCATTCAGGCAACGCATTCTATAGCTAGACGTTCTTATCACAAAAGTAGTGTGAAACCTCCGCGTTCGAGTCTTTTGTTCTTGTAACAAGAAGTGAAAGAAAGTGGAGTCGATCGGTGCTATGGAACATCAACCATGAAACGATATCGCTTTCTAGAGCTACGAGCACTCCGAAAAGGAAGTATTTATGCAGCTCTCTTTCGTTGCATTTAAATTATACTAACAGAGCCCCGTGCGTTCACCCGCGCAGTTCCCGATCTCTTTGATTTCGCGGGATAAAAAATAGCCTATTTGTTATTTCAGACTATTATCTATTTACTTACCTACCTAATTTCATCCAGATCCGTAGTTTTTGCGTAAAAGAGAAATCATAATAATCATCATACTTTTGTGTTTATAATGTTAGACGTGAATGAAAAAAACTAAACTACAGAGAAACCTCGAAGTACCAATAAGCGGTCTTATGGCTAAGATTAATTTCTTCAAGGCAATAGTAGGTTGGAAAACGAAACATGAATATGAAGAGGGGAGTACAATTAGAACGAGGTACTATTACTTCTGTAATACTGAACAAATATACATATATATAGGTATGTATCTTTCTCACAAATAAAATATATTGTAGATTTTGACTATTAATTGGTAGTTTCAACAATGCCAACTTGTGTCTGGTGCCAAAGCGCGTTGCTCAAAACTAATAGCTACTTCGTTGTTTTTTTTTACAAACCACTTAAATGCTGTTCTTTTTATAAATAGATGCACACTACTGTTTTATTGCTGCTAAAAAAAAGCTGTGTTAGCCTAGTTGCGAGAACGTCTTCTACTACAAATAGTTCAAAATTTAATTACCTTAAAAATTAAAAACTATTTTTTTTACTACATATTATAGGTTTACGCTTGACCGCCATCTCGTCTAATGTTAAGCGACAATGCGGTTTGCGGTCTACAATGGAGCGAGCTTACCTAGAAGAATTGATTCATGCTCCACTTGAAGATACCAAGATTGCAACCATTGGAAAAAATATATAGGTACACTCCGTCAACGAATTCCACAGCCTAGCCATAAATAAATACTAGCGGCCCGTTCCGGCTTTGCTCAGATATGGTAATTTAAAGAATATAGGTAATTCATATAGTAAATTTGATCGAAATAGATGTGGAATTAAACTGTTTTTGAAATATTAACAAAAAAATTGGCAGTCATAGGAACTCCCGATAGAAATGAAAACTTATAACTCAGAATTTGATAGCTCACTTTGGAAACTACGCGGGTGAAATCGGAGGGTGTGGTCATCTAGAAATGCGTCAGCATTTCCCATTGGCTGACGCATTTCTAGATGGCCATGCCATGTTGGCTAGGCCACGCCCTTTCAGCATTTACCATTGGCTAACGCATTTCTAGGTGGTCAATGGCTATGGTCCCGAGTTTACCCGAAGATTTCTTATCATACCCGAGCGTGACGGTAGAATTCAATTCACAGCCCACAAAAAATTTGCCTAGGCGCGCCTAGAGATGTTTTCACTTCAAAAACTAAAATTTGCTGTCGTATTTTTAGGCGACAGTGATGGATTTGTAAGTGTTATGTACTGTTATTGGAGAGCAAATGAAACCACGTCACTGTATAAACTGCCGATGATATTGTTCTTAACTGTACAAGTGACGCGGGGCGAGAGACTCGCTCGCTCTTCGCTATTACCCGCTTGTATACTATAATCTTACGTCGTAATATACATACATCATCCTACAGATTCTTATGAAATTTCGTCGAGTGTCTGATTTTAATTTTTAATCTGTATTTGTTGTTTTTTAAGTTTTTTTTTTGTGTTAATATCGTTTCCAGGCGAGGGCGGCACGTACAACCCCCGCAAGCTGCTGTCCGCGCTGGTGACGAAGCTGCCGCAGTTCGGAGGCGGCGACCAGCACGATGCGCACGAGTTGCTCAGGCATCTGCTCGAAGCTGTCAGGTGAGTTTTGAAGTGAAAACTTTTGGCGCGCCTAGACAGATTTTTCGTGGGCTGTGAATTGAATTCTAGCGTCACGCTCTGGTATAAAAAGAAATCTTCGGGTAAACTCGGAACCATAGGCATTGGCCATATAGAAATGCGTTTCCCATTGGCTCACGCATTTCTAGATGGTCATGCCATGATGCCCAGGCCACGCCCTCCGGTTACACCCCTGTAGTTTCCAAAGTAAGTTATCAAATTCTGAGTTACAAGTTTTCACTTCTATCGGCAGTTTCTATGACTGGCAATTTTTTTAAATTATAATTCACTTATTCACAGTAAATAGTTTATAGAGTAGCCTTAGTTTGAGAGTTAGAAATTGTCTGAAGTAAATTATGAGATCTAATATCCGGAACTAAGTCTAAGCTTGTGCTTCAGAATATTCGTGCTCTCACTGGTTTGCTGATCTTTAGTCATAGTCAAATAAATATTAGTAAATAAAAAAAATATATTCATATGTCAAAAATTATAAAATACCGAGTCCGAAAAAGACCGCCTAGAAATCGCGCGCTGCCACTGCGTAGGAGTCGCGAGCGAGCGCTAGTATTTTCAAATGTCTCGAGCGATACTATCCTATTAATATTATAAACTAGCAGCGCTCCGTGGTTTTACCCGAGTAGTTCCCGCTCCCGTCACTTTTTCGGGATAAAAAGTAGTCCATGTGCTCTTCTAGACTACAATCTGTGTGTCAAATTCGGAAGAATTTCAACCCTTTGATCCCAGAAAATTACGGAAACGTATCGCTAGTCTATCGTAACAATGACTATAAGGTTTTAAATCGCATTACAATGAAACTAATCGTATCTGTGCGGCGCGCCGCCGATCCTATGGTGTGAGTCGTGCCTTAGAAACGTCACTTATTCGAGCTATATGCAGTCCCATAAAAAAGCGTGTTAAAAAGGGCAAGGGTATATTATAGTTCAGTATCTCGGTGTGAAATCGTTTGCGTGTTTTAATCAAGTGCTTCCTTGTGTCCAGATCTGAAGACCTCCGCCGCTACCAGTCCGTGATCCTGACTAGCCTGGGGATGAGCTCCAAGGTGGACCCCGCCAAGGTGGACGGCGAAGTGAAGCAGAAGGTCAAGTTTTATGGTCAGCAAGCTTCCGACACCATGCTGAGGCCGGAGCAGGTTGGTTTATAGTTTAATGCTTTTTGCGAACTCTGAATGCAACATTTATATGTATTTCTTACAAAGGTAAAATATAGACTTTCAAACTAAATATACTCCAAGGCTAGATGGTTTTAGTATGACAACTAACGTGGATATTACACATTTTAAAATTAATACACGGGGTAACTCACGTATGATATAGTCAGTCCAGTCCGACTCAAGTTCGATCGCGTCCGGCGATCTTTTTCAAGGCGAGTGCGCGCGCGTGTTCGCAGCTCGTTTAGCACTGCGGGCCGCACGGCGCGCACGCAAGCTTAACGGTTGTTGTTGCGGGGGTGCGGGAGGGTTGCGCCGGTGTACACTGGAACTCTTCGTCAATGTTGAGCGGCGCGTCGGGAATATTGAGCTCACTGTGTCCTCACTACTTTTCTGAACACACTGCTGAGCCTTTTGGAGGAAAGGTTTCCAAGCGGGCGGCACATGTCATCCACCATCTCTGTTAAACGTCGGACGCTTACTGATTTCAATGGCCTCCCTGACTTTAAGGGTATAAAATACTTCTCCCTTGCCAGGACCTCCGCCTTATCGAATCGAATGAAGTGTTGAGCGTCAGAACAGAGAGCATGCTCTCCGCCACCGCAGAGTTGTTGCCGTCCACATTCTTTATCGCGCGTATGTGTTCAGTAAGCCTCGTGGACACATTCCTACGTGTTTCACCTACATAGCTTCTACCGCAATCACTAGATGGTATTCCACTATCCCACTAATATTATAAATGTCAAAGTATGGATATTTTGATGTTTGTTGCTCAATCACGCCGTAACGTATGAACGGATCAGGCTGAAATTTGGAATACAGTTAGATTATAGTCTGGAAGAACACATAGGCTACTTTTTATCCCGGGAAAATAACGGGAACGGGAACTACGCTGGTAAAACCGCGGGACACTGCTAGTTGTGTTATAATTATAATTAGCAATTTTAATGATATAAACAATTATAAACTTAGGCTAAATATAAGGTTCACTGCGAACCAATGGCATAAAATGTCTCTTAAAAATGAAAGACATGAAGACTTCATATAGCTGATTGTCATCACCTGTTCGGGCGCTAGGCATATGTTAGAACAAGTTACTAACGCCAGAAGAATAGATCAGAACAACGTCAGGCCTTCACTACCATACGAGTACGGACGTGACGCACATCGAGTGCTATCTGACGTAAAGGGGCTTATTGAAACTTCTGCACACTCTTCGCCCCACTCCCTACTCCCTATTTTCTCTTCCATTGAACACATAAACTCCGGTTAAGCATATCAGCTGCCACTGCATCCTTCTAGACAATTAATCAAACGCCACATGGGAAATGTTTTCTTTATTTTACAAACTTGTTATTTAAACCAATTCGTCTTACATACTAGAAACACTTTTGCGGAAGTTATTCTTACAAGATGCGCTGGCGCACGCACGCCGAAGGTCGCAACGCTGCCGTTTTTACTGTCGATGTACGGACGTATATCACCACGTTCGCGGGCGATAATCATTCCCGCGGCGGCTCCGAAACCGTTAAAATCAACAGTCTCGTGAGTTTTAATAAAACTCACACCCACCGCGGATCCGCAACCGCGGCGGGTGCGGGTGAAAATCGTTCCATGAGTTAGCATAAATGTGTTTATGTTCTTCGACACTTAAATAATAGGTCGACAGTGTTGCCCTCACTCATCTATCAACAAAATGTTGCCCTCACTCATCTATCAACAAAATGATTCCATGCTGATGCTATAGAACACATACATTTATTCATTGGTAGCTTGTATCTGACACAGGACACAAAATGTTTCCACGTTTACCTGATTCCTTTTAAAGCTGATAGTACGTATGCTCAAGGGCATGTTAACTTGCCAGGTGTTCCGCGGCTTCCTGGTGTCGACGCTGGAGTGCCAGGAGTGCATGCACACGTCGGACCGCGCGGAGTACTTCCTCGACCTGTCGCTGCCCGTGGCCGCGTCCCGGCCGCAGCCGCCGGCGCTGGTGCGGAGGAAAACTCCCAACGGTCAGTGGTTTGCTGGCTATCTAGGTGATGCTGCCTTACTGTGTGTTTCCTGCTAGTTGCTCGAAAAACTTATGCCAAATAATTCGTTTTGTCTGAAGAATTAAACAACCGGCTTCAATTTAAACTAAAGTAAACTTGCACAGTTCGCTTATTTTAATAGAGTTCTTAGATTAATTATGTTAAAAATTAAGTAATTATTACATTATCGACGTATGTATTTTTTTGTTTTTATTGAGGCCGATTTAAACCGAACGAACATAGAGCTAGAGCTGGAACAAGAGCATTCTTTCTCGATCTTTTAAGGCCGATTTACATCAGACGAGCGAATTCTCATTCTATCCCCACTGTATCAAATTCATTTGGTGTAAACAAACGTAGAACATTCTTTCGTTGTTTCGTTTGCGTTCGCAAAGATTCTATGGAATATTTAATATGGAAAACGCTAAGAACGATCTTTCGCTTACACTAAAAGATCGAGAAAGAATGCTCTTGTTCCAGCTCTAGCTCTATGTTCGTTCAGTTTAAATCGGCCTTAATACCCCGTTTACATTATTCCAGTCCAGCGACCGAATCCAGCGCTGGATTGGTTACTGGAATAATGGAAACCGGCACTGGAATGCATCAATCCAGTGCCAATGCATTCCAGTGCCGGTTTACATCATTCCAGTAAGCAATCCAGTGCTGGATTCGGTCGCTGGACTGGAATCATGTAAACGGGGTATTAGTCGTTCAGTTTAAACAAAAGAATGCTCTACGTTTGTTTACACCAAATGAATTTGATACAGTGGGGATAGAATGAGCATGCGCTCGTCTGATGTAAATCGGCCTTTACAAAAAGCCGCTCTAACATTTGGGGTCATCTGGGAAGTCAGCCCAAACCAAAAAATAAATATCTAAATCGGTTTACGCAGTCGAAAGTTCTGACAATCGAAACAACAGAAAAATAAAGTCGGATCGAAAAACTCCGAAGCCGCTTTAAAAATAATTATAATTTAAATGTCGAGTGTGTGTGACGTATTAAATATCCCTTGCAATAATTACAAGGTAATATGCCCGAAGTAACCCACTGCCTAACAGACTTCCCAGCTAATCCCAGCCTTACGCCTCAGTGAATAAAGCATGTATTGACGTGAGCACATATTTTCAGAAGAAAACTTATACAATTCCCACGAAGACAACAAGCCTTCGAAGCACCAGGTGAAGAAGGAACGCGTCCAGGCACGGAAAGCTGCCAGAAAGAACAAAGGTGCTGCTTATATTTTAGATCTAATATACTATTATTTTATTTCCACTCATTTACATTCCATTGTTGGGTGTAACATAAATACAAAGATGGCTCATTTTCATGTACCCATTCTCTCACTATGTATGTGCCAGTAGATGTCATCTGTCCTATCTGTCATCTCTACCCATAGTTTTCTTTGTACAAATAATTACAGTCAACCTCAGAAGAAGTACCTATAGAATTACAAAGTTCCTGATTACTATAGTGCTTCTCGTTCTTTCAATTTCAATTCAATTTTCAATTCAATACTCAAAAGGTATTGCCATAAAGAAAATATTCCACTGGATAAGGGTAGTGCTACGATAGTTGAATGAATTCAGCTCGTGTTATATCCATTCTAAAATGACATTTCAAAAAGAGGTTTCATGTAATATATTACATATTACTACTTAAACTGCTTACTACTATTTTTGAATAGGAGGATATAAATAAAATAGGAGGGAGAATAATAAAAAACAGAACAATAAAACATTTATTTCAAATTGTACTTTGTAATTCAATATTATAATAATATAGTTTGATTAACAAATTTAGATATACCATTTAGTAGCAGCTAGCCCAGACTTCACACAGGTAACTCGGAACTTACGTATAGAACAAACGTTTAACTTTTTCAATGTTCGAAGCCCTTGTTTTAGTAGAGATACAACATACTACTATTAGATGTTGTGGTAATTCAGGATAATTGATTTATTATTTATTTATTTATTACTTCATGAAAAATATTGCATTATTCACACGATGTTTTATCATATTCTTCAGAGTGTCACATCTGCAAAATGATAATTAATTTGGATGAATAAAAATTTAATTTCAAAATTATTACTAGAAATGTAGTGATACATTCAAGTTGCATAATTGGAATTGCAAAAGGGTTAAATCAGAGGTGAAAATTTGTATTAATCTTTTTTTAGAGCTTCATCATCAACAGCCCACTAAATGTTCCCACTGCTGGGACTCGGGGCCTTATCTCGCAAGGATAGAGTTAAGGCCATAATCCACCACCATGGCCCAGTGCGGGTTGGTGGATGACACACGACTTCGAAAGATTCTAGGTACATGTCGGTTTCCTCACGATGTTTTCCTTCACCGTTTTAGGTTAGCGGCATTACGCACATGACTTTGAAAATACAGTGGTGCGTGTGGGGTTTGAACCCGGGGTCTCCGATTCGGCAGGCGCTGTTCTCCCGACTAGACCAGCCGTAACTTTCAGAGCTTAGTACTTCATAATCTACTCACACAATGTACCTACTTTTCACTAAAAGCATCATTCATTCTCATTAGAATGGGACAGGATCTGTATAGGATAGTGTAAGTTAATTGGAGTTTGATGCAATTCCCACTCCAGAAAACAAGAGTTGCAATGTCCACTGACATTGAGATTTTGACAGACATGGAGAAGAAACAGAAATTGAAGCGTAGGGATTGGTAACGGAAAAAAACTGGCAGTCATAGAGACTGACGATAGAACTGAAAATTTATAACTCAGTACTTGACAGCACACTTTGGAAACTACGCAGGTGAAACCGGAGGGCGTTTCTGGTTTGGAATAAATCTTTAAAGCATTGTCATCTAAATTAGCCTTCTCACACGTCATGGCCATTGGCTATCTAGAATAAAGATGTGTAATGGTAACTATGGTAACACGCCATGACTATCTAAAAATGTTTACCCATTTGTGGCCATAGCTCCGAGTTCCCCCGAAAATTTATTTCATTCCGAATCATGATGTTTGAGCTCAATTCACGGCCCACGAAAAATCTGTATGTAATGAGCCAAAGGAAGTTTTCACTTCAAAAACTAACGAATGCGAATCCGCAGGCAAAATCTAGTACCTATTATTAGTAAACGGCCAGTAAATAAACTGTCAATTATGTACCGACTTGTATATTTCATGGGTAAATTTGTAAGAAATAACTGGTCACACTTTTTTGTTTGTTTTGTTATATAGGTTATGTTTACATTACACATATTTTGCAAATTTTAGACTAGATGCAGCCGTTATGGTATAAATTTAACTCATGTTGATATCTAGAATGCATCATTATCAATTTTTATCAAGTGGGCATTTGAAAATATTGTCTACTTACGAGTAAAATGAGATTCCATTGATTTTTTTTCACTTTCACATTTCACTGCGGATATTTTAGCTTAAAACACAGCAAACACACATTGTTCATATACTAAAACATAAATGACTTACAAGTCTTTCTCAAACACGTTTCAAATATTATTATAATAAACATATATGAATTAAATCAATAAAAAACAGAATCCAAGCTTTGAACAGACTTTTGTTGGGGAACCCGGTGTCAGATTTGAAAGCTTAGCCAGAGAAAAACCCGGCCACGGTGACAAGGACGTAAAATCAGTATCTCTTTCTCTCTCTTTCACAAGTAATAGGTAATTAGAGTGTCTCGTTCCCGCAAGTTGTGACGTCACTTATTGTGCTCCCCTGCAGTCAACACATTCTTCTTTATTTGACTTGAAGTAAATAAAGTTCTGGCTTTTTGGGAAGTTGATTGTATGACCAGTTGAAACAAAATGTTGCACAAGACATCATGAGAAATGACGTGTGATACATTCTTACAGATGCTATGTGGGTTCCAGAATAAATTCTTAATGTGTGGAATGTAACAATAGGTATTTAGTTTCATCAAACAAAACATAGTAGTTACATACCATAACACTCGTCATTTTGATATGAATCCTATCTCTATACATCAATAATAACACTCGATATAACAAATTGACTGACTTGTCTCTTTTGTTAACAGGCACTCTCTCTACCAGCAAAGATGAGAGTGCAACGGGCGAGACCAACGGCTCCAAAGAGGACGGTAAGTCTTCTTCAGAGCAATCCGACGCGGACGTCGAGGACAACATAGAGCAGGACGCGCCGCGGGCCGACACCGCCTCCACAGGAACCCAGGCCGTCACCCACACCGCCGCCAACTTCGCCGCCTACCACATGGAGTCAGGGTACAACTCCGAAAAAGTCATCAGCTCCGATTCCATCCGAACCAGCCCCGTAGACCAGGAAAAAATGGACAACACTCCAGAAAACGGAGACAAGGATAAAGAATTCACTGACACGTCCACTTCGACTACGACCATACCAATGGAATACAAACCTTTGATCTCTTTAGAGAACTTATCTAATCCTGATTCGGGAGTCGCCAGCCCGGAAGCTACTAAACATAATTCGACGGAAACTGTCGATAATGTTGATTCGCCGATGAACGGGAAAGAGATGGGAAGCCATAGCTCGCTCTCTAGCGAAATTAATTTAGATCTCTCCAGTCCGCAGCACAGCAAGATGTCTCCGGTCAAAACTGAGTACGAACGACCCGTCTCGAGGATATCTTTCGTGCGGTCGGAATATTCTAACGAGGTCGTGTCCAGGGGGATCAGCGTTCAGGGCTGTAAGAATTTGTTAGAGCACAGCGGAAAGAGTAGTTACGAATCACTGACAGAAAATAAAGTCATGACCGATTTGAATAATCACCTTGATAAACTACAGCTGTCGATGTATATGGGCGATAATAAAACCATAGATAAGCCCATTCTACCATCTCCCGTATCGAATGAGAGTCCAATAGATATACCCGTTCCTCCACCCGCCCCCAAACCCAAAGTCAACAACATAGAGGCAGAAAAGTCGCGAGATTTCCTGTCGTACTCGCGGCAGAGCCCGATATCCCCCCGCTACGTCTGCGATGAGGACGAGTGCAGCATCCAGTCCTGCCTCAGTCAGTTCACGGCTCTCGAACTCCTCACGGGCAACAACAAGGTCGGCTGCGAGACTTGCACCGAAAGGATCAACGGCAAAGACGGCAAGACAGTGTACACGAACGCGACCAAACGATTCCTCGTGTCGAGCCCGCCCGCCATACTGATCCTTCATCTGAAGAGGTTCCAGATAGGGCCTCGGTGCATGTTTAGGAAGATGTCGAAACACGTCGATTTCCAAACGATCCTCGACCTCGCTCCGTTCTGCGCTATGGATAAAGTGACCAAGCTGCCGAATGTGACGCGCGGACAAAACGAGCTCCTCTACTCCTTGTACGGAGTCGTGGAACACTCCGGCGGTATGCACGGAGGGCATTATGTAGCTTATGTGAAAGTCAGACAGCCCATCAAGTCTGGTGACCCTAAATGGTGGTTCCTACCGAAGAGCGCCAACATCATGCCTGCCAACTCGGGCAGCGGCGACGGCGACGTAGATTCTGAATCCGAATTATCCGGTTACGAATCAGGGGAAGGACCGCCTTCCAGTTCCGAGGCGCCGTCCGGCAAATGGTACTACGTATCAGATAGTATGGTGTCCGAAGTCACCGAAGAAAAAGTGTTAAGAGCACAGGCATATCTGTTATTCTACGAGAGGATCGTGTAAACCGGCTCGGCCTGCTAGTTGGCATTTACGATGGAAGACTGAAGGTCTAGCGGCGAGGTTTAGTGCTGTACATAGCTTGTTACCGCTTGTTCGTTGTATGTTACCTGTATTACTTTCTGTATTATATGTCTTGCAATGTTACTGGTTGTTTTATTCAGCAAGGGACCCCAAAGTTGGTAGATTTTAAGCTGTTTAATATTATTGCTTCTACAAAGCTTCACGCGTGTGGAAAGTGCTAAGTGTTTTAGAAGAGAATTTAAACAACCAGTAATTTGATGCAATTTACCCTAAGGCTCTGGTCAGGCGTCCATGTTGCGTAATTTCGTTTCTAAACTCAGAAAGAGCTGAGCTAAATCAAAAGAAGCATACGAAACTCACCATTACATACCATTTTTTACTTAAGACCCAATTTGAAAATCGTGAAAAATCAAGTAATCATTAGCGATTCACTATTTTAATACAACTTTTGTGATATTAAAATATCCTGACCATATTTTAACAAACTGTGCACTCGACACAGTCTCTTTCTGGTTAGTTCGCTCTCTTTCCAAAATAATATGTACTTTAAATTACTAGCTCAGGACGTCTACTCTAATTCAACGAAAACGTAATTTCGAAATAAACTCGCGATTTTCCAACTCCGATTCTACTTCGATCCGTCGTTTTATCCGTTTAAATGTTCTAAGCCTACTCTAATTAGAGTATGCTTAGAACATTTAAACGTCAAACAATGTTGTATCGGACGAAACGTAGTAACACGAGAGTAGGAAAGTCGCGAGTTTTTTTTCGAAATTTAGTTTTCGTAGAAACAGAGTAGACGTCCAGGTACCTAGCTGAGTAAAGGATAAAGGATGATAAATGCGTTGTTCGACTGACCTCAGCCTAACAGTTGAATTATTTAAACAAACCTATGGCCTATTGTACACTCATATACATCTCATTTCTCGTTTGCAGTTTAGACCGGCAATCCAGCAGAAATTTGCAAGGCTAATTTGACAGTACCAACCAATCCCCCCCTATAATTTATACATTTCATAAATAAGGTAATATTTTTCAATACACATAAAAAAATATTACAAAAAGTCTCATCAACAATCAAGTCACCCCCCCATCCTGATTGGTACACGGTACAAAGTTGCTTACATTGCCATATTTGATAGCTATGGCCAGTTTTTGTACCAGAGGGTCTACTGCCTGTTTAAAGGAGTTTTAACTTTGATATTGCTCTCAAAGAAAAGTATTTTCGCTTGAAATTATAGAGACAGAAAAAAATGGCTATGTAGTTAATTTATACGCTGCAGAAGCAGGAGCGAGAGGTATACCAGCAAAATCTCTCTATAACCTGCTTAAAGACCTTGGATTGTCCAGAAGTGCAGTAAGTTCTATACTAGAACGAGTATCTAAAGCTGCACTAGTAGAATCATATCGGATTTGGCTGGGCAGGGAGAGAAATACGAGTAGTGAAGGTGAGTGTTGACGTACGTCAATATAAGGGGCCCCTTTTAAACCTACGCCCGAGTCACAAGTCTTGGGGTCTATTCGAGAATTCTCTCTCTGCCACACGATGGACCCGGCACCCGCACGGTGAATCCATGGAATGCTAAGAAGTACGTCTCTAGCAAAGCCAAATTGCCAAATTCAATTTAGTTAGGCTGTATGCAATGTTTTATAGCTGTGGCCATTCACTTCACTACTTCTAAGAATGTTTCTTTTTGTTGATTTACTATTATGTTGTAAAATTAAAGAATAACTGTCTGTGGCCAACCAGGTAACCAACTTACCTGGGCACTTTTCATTGGTCAATCTGATTAGTGGATAACTTATCTCATATTTTCTTCAAGTGACTTTTGGATTGCCACCTTTACTTAAAGAAATATAGAAAAGAGATGATATCTGAGTCAAATATTTCGAATACACCAATATTAGCAGACAATACATTTAAGAATCATGTTGTTTTCATGAGTATAATCCTATGTCTACGTATAGTTATAGTCAGTTAATGACTTCGCGAATGCCATGTAATTTTATAAGAAGGAATTGATAGACATATTCGCGTGGTCATTAGTGTCGTGTAAGGAGTTTTAACGAAGAAACGCAAATTATTTATGCGTTTTTAGAATGACAGGTATATGCGACAGATGTGTGAAAAATATATCTGACTGTAAACATTGATATAATATGATTTCAACCTCTAATTATATGAAGCTTAATGCGCCACCTTTGGTGTAATCGAAAACTATTTTTGACAGGTTTTTGCATTTATCTGTCATTTTGAAAACGTCTCATTATGTCCCTGTCATCTCATTAAGGTACTATATAATATGTAGAAGGAGTTGTTTCTTAACTTTTGTATTTATATTGTATTTATGTTTGTGACTCCGTTGTTATAATGCTCCAATGCATTGGTGCATTTGTTTTTATCATTTTTAAGTAATGGTTTTACTCTATCTATGCGATGTTATGCCACCGTGCTTTGACACGATCGTGTTTCATTGAAAACGGTAGCAGATATCGCGTAAATTTGAATAGGTCTTTCTAGCGGTAGAATGTGTAATTTTAATTTTCATCATAGAAGTCTTCCATTGCGGTCGTGTATAATACATAACATAAATTATGAATAAATGGATTTCTGAATCGATTCGTTTTACAGATTAGTTTAATAATTTATTATCGTGATCGACATGTCATTAGGTCAATTGTAATCCATCTCAATTGTTATTTTTAATGTTTTGCTTTTTTCGTACTATTTTTTAACGTGAACGTATAATTGTCGCCATCCCTTTCACACATTATGGTTAAATATATAACAGAAATAAATTATTTGTTATTATCGAATCAATTATGTGGGTAATTTAGTACACAAATACTATTTTGTTTGTTTGGTTTTGGTTTAACTACAAGAGTTTGAATAAAAGCGCTTTTGCGACTCGCAATTAAGAAATTCATACGATGACGTCCTTTGTTCATACGTAGATTGTTGTAGACGTATTTTTTTTTTATTTACCCTTAAACCCTCACACATTATTTGTAGAGCAATTTATGCTGGCATTCCATCAGAGGTGCAGGTATAAAACAATCAGAGTATTCTTTAGCCATAACGGTTTCGTATCTTTTAGCCTGTTTTGTTTTTTTAACAGTCAGGAAATGTATTAATAAAACTTAATTATGATAAAAAAACTACACAGCACACCTAACTACGCTCAAGGTCATGTATAAAATGTACATGGGTAGACATGGAAATTGCTCCGAAATATCGGGACTAGCTTCAATGTAACCACAGTTGTAATATCCCTTAATGATACTAGTGTAATGAACAACCGTTGTAGATTAACATGCTTTGTCATTATAGTGAATTTTTATAAGGAATCAAGTAACAAAATGGTTATGTCCCTGCTCTGATGGATTATCAGTTTTCTAATTGTAGAACCATACTTCGACAGTAGCCATAACAGATCTCGAATTGATCTCTAGACAGTTCAATTTTCTTATTTACTTCTAGAAAACACTTTATTGAGAGGTCTAAACACCTAAGCACGCTATGTAATAGTTTGTACATACACTTTTTATACATAACTTAGGTAGAAATCTACAATAACATGGCGATGCCCCTTAGATAATCACTAGTAAATTTGTTTATTTCATTGATAAGTTGGTTCGTAGGTAACTGGTGAAGTTTCAACCGCATTCAGCGGCCTTTTTCAAAAATTGTGTGGCGATAAAAATTTCGATAATACTGACCATACTGACTCATTAGTAACAGTGTACTAATCCAGTATGTGTTACTTTTTATAGTAACGAATATGTTTGTTAATTTCTAAAAGTTTCGCTGACATAAAAGGGTCATCCATGTTACCGTAGAACACTGCACAGTGACGACGGCTTCACAGCAAGAAACAATAATTTAGTTCGTAACTCAAAATTACCATAAAATTTTCTCAATTTTTAATTCATCTTTAAAGTTTCCTCAATCATTTGAATTTGCTCTTTATATGAGTAACACTATTCGAGCAATTTTTATGATCATAAATTGAGTTTTATATCAGACTTTATTATAGACAACATCTGACATGATTTTGGTGCCAGCTAGAAAACATAAATCCATCAATATTTACGGAAATTAGATCAATATAATGAAAGTTTTCTTCCCTAAATATGTTAGAATGATTTATGTAAGTACCTACACAGTTTCAAATAATTGATCCGAACAAACAAACGGACAAACGTAACATATATTGAACGCAACTAAGGAACTTTTAAGGCGAGCTTTTGTAGTAAACAAAATTATAGGTGACTTTAAAAAAGCAGAAATATTGAAATGAGCATAAATGTAAACTTAAAACTAAGTAGTGACTACTATACTATTATTAAATAAATGTCTTATTCTCAAGATACATAAAAAATAAAGTTAATTATCGCTATCCTTTTCACACTGAAATAATAGAGATAGCGATATTTTAATTTGCTTTCTTTGAAATGTATCATTAAAATCATTATTTTACATTAAATATACGGCAAAAAATGATCTTACAAATGATTTGCTGGGCCGTCGTCGGTAGAATCCAAATAT
Source organism: Ectropis crepuscularia (assembly GCA_963693475.1). Classification (NCBI taxonomy): domain Eukaryota; kingdom Metazoa; phylum Arthropoda; class Insecta; order Lepidoptera; family Geometridae; genus Ectropis; species Ectropis crepuscularia. The sequence goes on from OY856358.1 coordinate 24,562,862, forward strand.
AACTAATTTAACATATATTTGTAATTTTGTTTAAAAATACGTTAAGTTCATCGTGAGTGCTCAATATTAGTTAATGCTTATCCCGCATGCGACTAAATGTTTCGAGGAAGTACATGTATGCCACTTGGGGATATTATATTTTGGCCTTAAATTTGCTGTGACCTGGCAAATAGGTAATCAACAAAGACGGAGCGGTGATCAATCACGCTCGCAATCAAGAACGAAGCAATGAACAACTTGTTTATAAGTCATTTAAGACAACCAGCTGACTCGTACTACCAATGATGACTCGTGTCATTCTAAACGACCTATTACCAGTAACGACTCGTGTTTAAGTCATTTAAGACGACCAACTACCAGTGATGACTTGTCTCTAAGTCATTCAAGACGAACAACTCCCAATTAACATGTTTTTAACTTATTTAAGACAATCGGCTACTACTGCGGGTGTTTAAGTCGTTCTAAACGACCTGCTACCAGTGATTACTTTTGTTTGTTAAGTCATTCATGACGACCCGCTGCTAATGATGGCACATATTTGTGTCAGTATGACCAGCTACAAATACAGGACATCTACTCTCTTTCCACGAAAACGTAACTTCGAAATAAACTCGCTATTTTCCAACTCCGATTCTACTTCTATCCGTCGTTTTGTCCGTTTATACTCTAAATAGAGTATGCTTAGAACATTTAAACGTCAAACAATGTTGTATTGGACGAAACAAAGTAGAACGAGAGCAGGAAATTCACGAGTTTTTTTTTTCGAAATTACGTTTCCGTTGAAAGAGAGTAGCTTGTTTGGGTTTCATACAAAAATTATCAAGTTATCATTGATAGTTATACTCAATGTTAAGTTATGCCAGGTTATGGATTTAAGTACTTATGTAATTATATTAAATTACTTTTTAATTGATTTACTCTTCAACTACCTTTTGCTATTTATTTTTGCCTTATTTACTATTGTTGGGCCGTGATTTCTAAAACCTACATAATTTCAAGACTTTGAAATTCAAAAATTGACTTTCATTATGCATTCTGCAAGGCTAGAATATCGTCGGCTTAATAATCAAAGTTCGTAACTCCATCAGGGTAAATTTTACAGGAGCAAGTAAAAACTGATTATTATTATTTTTTGTTAGAAAAGTTATTAATGTTATGATGAAAATGTATCTAAAATTGTCTAAGAAATCTATTTTTACGATTATTTTTTAAATAAAATTAATTTATTAAGGGGAAAATGGATTTACGAACTTTTCTATGTAACTATTTTGAGCGCTACGTAGTGAAAATGGAGTTAAGTTTAATTATCTATACTAATATTATAAAGCTGAAGAGTTTGTTTGTTTGTTTGTTTGTTTGTTTGAACGCTAGGATCTCGGAAACTACAGGACCGATACGAAAGATTATTTTTCTGTTGGATAGTCCATTTATCGAGGAAGGCTATAGGCTATATAACATAACGCTACTATCAATAAGTACGGAGTATGAGTGAAAAATGTAACAAAAACGGGGAAAAATATTTCTCTTTGAGAGCTTTAGTACTGTGAATTTAAATTCTCTTTGGTCACTGAAGTCTGTGACAGTGCGTGTCTACATTACATACAGTTTGTGTCAAATGGTTTGTGTCATTTGAAGTAATCACATTTGTTGTACAACAATGCATTGTTGCATATTTACGTATTTTCGTATTATCGAATTTAATATGTTTTCTTTTCTATGCTGTGTACCTATTGTTGTTTATATCTGTCCGTTGGTTTTTATACACTAACATAACCATTCATACAACCGAGCATTGGAAATACTTAAAGCAAGAAACCTGCTACCTCTATTTTACGCTAAAGGGTTTTCCGACAATCCAGCTAAGATTATCTGAAGAATATTGATCACCTGTGCGTGATGCCTATAGTGCGATAGGGGTCCCAAGACTACTGCCAGCCTACGGCTGGAGAAACCTGCGGGAGTTTTTGTCGGTAGGGGTACCATAATATCCGTCCGTAATGTCGATCCCGATATATCCCACTATGTCAATTTGTCAATGTGTGACCGTGTGTAATTGTTCGCCGACATAAAAAAATGCGCATAATTGTCAACTACTATCTATTAAAAGATCACGGCGAATAGAAAGAAGACGGCGGTCGGCCGCCGGTTGCTTTACGAGATACCATTTGCTTCCTTCTCGAGGAGTTCCCGCATTGACGAGGCGGAGGTCCAGTAGCAGTGGCCTCCAAGGTTTGCGGTCCAAGCGACGCGGTTAGTTGCGCGGCATAGACGGTGCCGGCACGACTGAGACGTGCCGTGATGCTTGGTGGTAGGCACTGTGGCTGTAGAGGAGATTCCTTGGCTGGAGAGGACCGGTATTATGTTGCGCCCTGCCCACAGCAGTATGATGGCGGATGCGGTGGGACTGTAGGAGAAGAGGAGTGCCAGTATATGGGTGTTCCCATCATCTTCAGCTGGATGGTAATAGGTGACGAAGCCGAGCATTTAGCCCGACGTGGGAGACCAAGGGTGTCCAGATGTGAGGACGTCTGGCTCCCACGGCTGGTCACCGAGGTGTTCACGGTGTGCATTGTCCCACGGCGAGTTTGCAAAAGAGTGCGAGAGCATTCACGTGTTCGCTGTGATAATGCTGACGTGTTCGCATAAATACTGCGGAGGTTTTAGTCGGTAGGGCACCACTCATGTTGTCGAATCCGACACAAATCGACCATTCCCTTCAAGCGGAAGGGTATGTTAATGCATTACCTTTACATAAAATGGTACCATTTACCTTTTAATTTCAACATTGTAATACAATTTCCCGTTAAGGAGTCGTTTGCTGTAACTACTATTAAAGCACAGGGGCAAATATTTAAGCGCCAAGGAATCGATTCACGCCGAGACTGATTTTCATACGTACAACTTGGTATACATATATTGCACTATCAAGAGGATCAGGTTACAGAGATAACCAATTTGTTCTTCTATCGCAAGAAAAGAAAACTAAAACCATCGTACACACAGTGTTTTTAAGTACTTTAAAATACCTGTACTATACACATTTCAGTAGATCTCACTACTTTTACCTGGCGTTCCTTTATTGTTTTTCTACAGTTCTCTTACGGATCATAGTTTTTAAAGGAATGGATATTTTAGTATGGATTTTCCTCAAATAGACGCGGGTGAAACCGCGGGGCACAGCTAGTGTTAAATAAAATTGCAGTTCTTTGTAGAAAGAAAAATCATTACCTACCTGTCTATTACCTTATTTGGGCAAATAAAACAAGATATTGCAAAAATAATAACATTATTTATTAGGAATCTACTTACATTATTCAAATTTACAGTTATTTTTTTAAAACTTAAAGTTGTTAGGTAAGTAGGAATGTACTTAAAACAATAGAAACCTTGTCAAATAAAAAAAAAACTTATTGTGAGACACTTTTCAAATAAAATTCTTAGAAAAATATAACCCATACACAAAAAACTAATACGAATTGTTATATTTATTTGTTTTACTACTTAACTACCTACAAGTACTACTAGGAACATTCAAATCAACAGTCTTTATAAAACAATTATCAAAACTTATTGTACTAGCAATTAGGCAATTATTTATTTATTTAAGGCACTATAGTCAGTCTGAAACTTTACTTTTCATAATTCTTAGCATAAAAATTGAGATCACTCTAAACTTCTAAAATCTACTTATTAATATTAGTACTGGTAACAGTGGTAACTAAGACTAAATAAACTTTATAAGAAGGTAACTCGTTGCATGTATACTCGTAACGTATTAAAATTTGAGTCAAAATGAACAAAAAAAAAACTTCTAAAAAATAGGGGTGTGCAGACATTTTAAAAGTGAGGTAATTCATCATAATATTTATGATAATCTTTCTCCATACTACTCTTCAGTGCCTGCAGATCCATGTATTTATCCTTTTTAATTTTCAGCCTTGATGAGATGCTACTTGTGGATAATTTTCGGAGAGATCCATCGTTGGATATAATAATATTCGCCGGAGTACCACTAATACTATTACTTGTATTTTCGTCGTCCTCAAGTACTAGTGAAGAATCTTCCTGTATTATGTAAGAACCAGTCTTGATTTCTGGACGATTCTGCGTCGTGAACTTTCCTGTTTCGCCATAATCAACATTTTGAAGTATTCTTAGTGCACGAGGATTTTTAAACATGTTGAACAAATAAAGGAAGTTGTCTGAAATAAAAATCAAAAACGTTATTAGAAATTAAATGCCTAGTAACGCACATAATGTTAAATAAAACCTCGTAACTCCATAGACGTTGAGCGTAACATAGGTAATGAACACAAAATAAAACGTCCTAACTCCACCAAAATCTTTTGAGTCTTATTAATCAAATTTTCGTGGATTTTTCCAGTTTAATCAAACGTAAATAACGTTTTTAATCATCAATACAATTAACTACATTAGTAATAATACAATAATCAAGGATTCACTTACTTTTTAGCAAAAAGTGCGCGCGTCCTCCTCCTACCGTTGCCAAAGCCGCACTGTCTAAGGAGATACGTACTTTGCGCGGCGAAAAATGGCAGCGTGGACATAGGTAGTTTTATTATTAGTCAATAGAGCAATTTCTGTTTTTTGTTGGGAAATAAGACTTATTCCATTCGATAGCTTACAACATTTCACACTAGATGGCATCAACAGTCTATTTTCATATTTTTGTGGAGTTACGAACTTTGATTATTAAGCCGACGATATGCTACCTGAATGAAAGTTCTCCGGGACACCACATTTTCAATGTTTTTAATATTATAATTTATTTTTGTAGTCACAGACTATCGTATATTATGAAATCAATAATCCTTTATGTTAAATTACTTATTAAAAGAAGTATCACGGCGACTTCTAAAATTGATCCGATTTAAGTCAATAACATATAATAGAGTCAAATAGAGGCGATCCTGTAACAAGATAGATCAAATAATTTACGCGTCTAAAACAATAGTGATAAGGTTGATTTTTATTTTGGGTCATTCAAATAATCTTTACCTTTGTAAAATAAGTTTTACCTAAATATATGTCTACTGCATTATGCTCTAAACTTCTTTGGTCCTTCTTTAGAATTGTGATGAGTGAACTCTCTTTTAGATGATTAAACTGAGACCTACTTTTTTACCTCCAAAGTATGTAGGTAATTTTCAATTATTTATTAATAGTTTGTATTTATTTGAAAATAAAATTTTCAGTACTTCTTATTTCTTCTGCTTAAGGTTCATTGTCATTCATCCACATGATTAGATATCAATTTTGATTGACATTCAGTTGGAATGTACCTACATCATCTAGACTGAATTTTATAGTCCTTGGAATAGAAGCAGCCGTCATGAAGCCGAGTTATCGCATTACAAGAAAAAAACTAGAATAAGTTGCATACATTTTTTATTTCATATAAAAATCTTACGTAAATGTATCACATCATTGAATCTAACATAAATTATTGTGTTTAAATCGAAAAAAGCTATAAAACTGAATTTGTTTTATATTTTTTGAATTTTCGGTAGGTATATAAACGTAATAAATTGATGGCTTGGGAAACGTTGGTTTTTTCGTTTTGCAATTACTGCCTCCATGAATGAATATACTAAAAGTAAACCAATACCGTCCAAACGAATGTCGATCAAAATTTCAATAAAATGACCTAACTTCAGCCCCGCCCAGAACAAATATCCGAGTTATGAATTCACATGTTTGTGCTAAGTCTGGGTGTACCTGTACCTATCCTTAAGTATGAATTACTATAATGCTGGGGCCACACTAACGAGAAATGCCATTAATTATCGCGATAATGGACGTTAACCGTTGGTGTAAAATACACCTAATGGACATATAATCCGTAGGTGTAAAATACACCTAATGGACATATAGGTAATCCGTAGGTGTAAAATACACCTAATGGACATATAAACCGTAGGTGTAAAATACACCTACGGTTAACGTCCATTATCGCGATAATTAATAGCATTTCTCGTTAGTGTGGCCCCAGCATAATAGAGGGTTACTGGTAATTACCCTGGATTCATTTAAGGGCATGTTCTGCATATTAAACCAAACAATACTTATTTGTTTTATAATGTTTGTTAAACTTAATATCCCAACAAAACCCTTCTTTATTTAAGCGTTAACGGCGGCGCACCCCGCGCGCCGTTGTTACGAAGAGTCCTATGTTTAGACCAGACAAATACACTATTTTGTATGGGGAAAAAAATACGAATTTTTAAAAACTATAACACAAGTTGACATATTTAATGTACTTAACTTGCCCTTAACAGGATGCAATCTGATTACCAATAATCCTGTATTACGCATCAGCTGTCTGGTCCCCAAAATATAAGCATTGCTTAAAGCCGGGTCACACAGAGGCGATCCGATAGCAATAGCGAGACGATATTTTTTTGTAATGTTCGAATTTGTATGCAACCTGACACACAGCAAGCGGGCGCGATCCCATACTCGGTATCGGATCGCTATCGCTACCGGATCGCCTCTGTGTGACCCGGCCTTTAGTTTGGGAGTAGGTAGTTCTGTCTGAGGATTTACATGAATATTTATTTATTGTGTGAAGCATACAGGTGCAATATCTATTATCGCCAAGTGTGTACAGTGAAGCGCGTTGTAACGTTTGCATTTTGTTAGAACTAGTGTTACTTATATGCAGTTAGCTTGTGTTAATTATTTTATATTATTTGATGAGGTTTGTATAATATGAAACTCCACAATATTGCGTTACGAACAGGTGTATTGAATAAAAAATATAGTTTTAAAACTGACTTTTACGTATTTCATTTTTTATCCTTCATCATCATACTGAGCACTGGATGTCTACTCTCTTTCTACGGATAACGTAATTTCGAAAAATACTCTCGACTTTCCTAAGAACCGGAATGGTTCTACTTTCAATCCGTCGTTTCGTCCATTTAAATGTTCTAAGCCTACTCTAATTGGAGTAGTCTTCGAACATTTAAACGTCAAACAATGTTCGATCGGACGAAACGAAGTAGAACCGGTACTCCGGTTCTACTTCCTACTGGAAAGTCGCGAGGTTATTTCGAAATTACGTTTTTCGTAGAAAGAGAGTAGACGTCTTGGACATGGCATAAAACAATAACTATAACCGCCTGCGGGGCTAGCACGGGCAGTTGACAATTACTCCACCGGGAAAGGAAATAATCTCTTTCCCCCTTGTCAATTTTGTCCACTTTCAGAGCACGGACTCGCCGGTGGATAGTTATTCCACGGTGGATATACGGCGGGAGTAGCGTTATCACTTCAGTATTGCCGTTATAAGAAAATTAAATAATAAAGTGGCCAAGTGCAAGTTGGACTCGCCCATGAAGGGTTCCGTTGCAGCAAGTAACATAATATACATAGTACACATAGTTCTTGTACTTTGTTGTAACTTTAATCGAAGTTTTAATGATAGTGTATTTATGACGTAGGTACTAAAAACAACTACTTATCAGATCGAGTTCAAACCAATTTTCGTTGGTAGTTTGCATGGTAATGTACATCATATATTTTTTCATTCTCTTACTTTAGAAGTTAGAGGGAGGGGGGGCACACATTTTACCACTTTGGAAGTGTCTCTCGCGCAAATTATTCAGTGTAGACAAAAAATATATTAGAAACCTCAATATCGTTTTTGAAGACCTATCGATAGACACCCCACACGTGTAGGTTTGATGAGTTTCATTTATCAGTATGGGGGGCAACCATAATTTTTTTTTTTTTTTTTTATAAAAACTTAATGCGGTTCACAGAATACATCTACTTACCAAGTTTCAACAGTGTAGTTTTCATAGTTTCGGCAAAAAGTGGCTGTGACAGCCAGACGTGACGAATCTATAAGGGTTCCGTTTTTAAGTTTTACGGAACCCTAAAAATGATGTATTGATCATCAGTTTTTCTGTCAACGTCTGCTCTTCTTCCTTTTTTTTTCTGTGCTGCGTTTTGAGGTTTTATATGTAGGTTTTATATTTTTGTAAACAACTATAAAACATTTTCTCATCTAAATCACATACCTTAGTATAGAGAACGCATTTAGATATAAAAATGAGTAATTATATAATTAAAAATATAATTATAATATGCTCGCGACATTATGTTTGAGAGAGATTTACTTATATCCCCACCTCCAAATCAGACGATAGTTTGTCCCCTGTCATATGTCAATTGAAGAGTATTTATCTTCGTTTTCCCGAGTCCGTGCTATACAGCGGGGAGTAGCGTGATATAATGTCCATGACAAACGTCAAATGGAAACATTTTATCCCTTTCCCCTGTTGCCATGCTATGCAAGGTGGAAATGATTATTATATCCACTGACAGGTGGATAAAAATGGTGGAAAGACTATTAGTATCTACACAGTCCGTGCTAGCCCCGCTGAAATGTTCGTCTACCTAAAATTGTTTTCGGCATATTCACTAATTATTTTTATTATATTTCCTTGTATAATACGTTGTTTGTATAATGTTGTAGAAATAGCCAAGCCACAATATTAGGTATAGTGTGAGGCGGTAAAAAATTGGTCATGAAAAAACCAGGAGTCATAAAAAAACGCCAATAAATTACGAAAATAGAAAATGTACTCCAAATCAAGCAATTAACACTCATTAGTAACACGTTTAGAACAGATAATATTTGATTACATATGTAGGTATTTACACTTCTTACAAATCAGGTGGGGAGACAAAAACGCAAGCCAGCAAAGATACAATTTGACATCATTATAACAGTGAGGCGTTTTCGAAATGCAAATATAGGTACATATTTGTCAAGGACAGTTCTTAATTTCGCCAAAACTGGCGCCATTATTTCATTTTGTTACGCCTTGGCTACATTAGTGGGCTACGGCGAATATACGTGTTAACGCGACGAATGCGCCCGGGCATATGCATCACGTTAACATCGTGTCATCGCGTAGTATTCGGGCGAAGACGATATAGTAGGTAAATGTCTTCGCCCGCCTTAGTGTAGACAAGAACATCGCCTATGCTCGAATACGAAGTTTTAGTCGCGCCAACATACGAATCTTCGCCCGCTAATGTAGCCAAAGCATTACAGAAATTTTACAAGAAGAAGACATTAGCGCCACCTTCGACGAAATTGAGGACTATTTTTGCAAAGTATATTTTCATTCTAAGAACGCCCCATTGGTTCAATAACATCGATTTATATTCTAATACTATAGAGAGAACGACGAATTCGCCAGTTGAGTTTATATGTATAACCTTCGGAACCACAGCACCAATGAATTTTACACCATTTGAAAGGTAGTTCTCTAGACGCTATATTTTACAAGTATAAATACAAATTAGACAAAAGTTATGACGTCCACATTGGACGAAGTCGACCCCGCGACTCATTCCGTTTTTGTTGGTAAACCTATTTTTTCTCCATTAACAAATAGCATATTTTGCTCAGGGATAATACTGGTCCAATGGTGAAAGAATTTTTGAAATCGGCTCAGCAGTTTTTGAGTTTATTCCTTACAAAGATACAAATCTTTCCACTCTATGCATGGTATAAAAAAAGTAGGACGTAATCTCGCTAAAACAAAAACTGTGTCCATAGAGTCGGCCACATAATATACACGTCTGCGCTGTCACATACAGGCTGACACGCACACATATACACATCAGTGGGTCATTACACGCGCAAACTTGTGTAGTATATGGTGCGTGTCAGCCTATCAGTGGCAACCTGACAACGCACACGTGAAAATGTGGCCGACTCTAGTGACACAGTTTTTGTTTTAGCGAGACTACGTCCATGACTATGATTTTAGTATGAAAGTATGGATGACAAAATTATTGTTTGTTGTCTATTCTTCTTCTTAATAGGTCTACATGCCGAGAGTCGAAGGGTATAAGGCAGGTTATTTTAGGCACTTCTAGCATTGTAATTTCTATGATGCAGTACAATACTTGAAGAGTTTCTTTCGCTTTCTGTAAAGCCTGAAACAGAAACACACGAACATTACTGTAGATACTACCAACACTAGTTAACTCCCAGAATACATTTCGGAGAGTGGGCAGCTAATCTGCATTATCTATGAGAGTGAATCGTTTTCTTCTAGGTAAACACGCTCATCGTAAAGCGCATCGTCGCTTAACATCAGGCGAGATGGTGGTCAAATGTAAATCAATAAAAGTAAAAAAAACGAATATTTTAATACCTTGCCTTTTTTCTACGAGTATAGTAGGTACTGTTCGTAGCTCGAAAAAGCGACATTGTTTTATGATTGACATACCAATGGCTTGTACAAACTCCACTATCAAAATAAGAACGCGTAAACTGTTGAACAATGTTGTCTGAGTGGGTTAATTCCCTGATGAATATAATCTTGGGATCCGTCGTGGACCGCTTTACGTTAAACGAGATGGCGGACTTTCGTAACTACACAATTTTCACAAAGAAAGGGTCAAGGTGATAAATCACGACGCTGGCTTATGCTGGCCTGAGATGGCTATTGATAGATCTTAGAAAGATCTATTTCTTGGAACATTCTGGTTTCCTCACAATAATTTCCTTCACTGTTAAAGTCAGTTAAAATATCTACAATTCGGAAAATAGACGGAGCTACAGGTGAGATGCCAATCAACTCCTTGGGATAATCTATCCAAGATGCAAATCTCAGCACAGAAACATCCTTTAGGATCATCATCATCATCAGCCTGTATTCGTCCACTGTTGGACATAGGCGTCTCCCATGTACTCAGCCTGATCCTCGGTCTTATGTCTCCAACCACCGCCATTAGCAAACTAAAGTGTCAGTGAGCCAGTAACATCTGTCGCATACCCCACAACCCTGGGAGTAGACTTGTTCCCGAGTGGATACCGCGAATCGGCAAACGTAGTATAGGACACCCTGAGACTACATGGAGTGACGATATACGAAAGACACAGGCAGTGGATGAAATCATTTAGCTGAGCTACTATGTCCAGCAATGGAACTAATATAGACTGATGATGAGTAGGATTAGACTTAGTATTTTGATCGAAGAAAATAAAACTGTCAATAATAAAATAGATGTCTAATACATACCGCGACTGCTTTAGCTTTCATTTCCGGTTTCGTCGCCATTTGCTTTTTCAACTGATTCATTTCCTGAGGCGTGAACCCGACGAGTTTCGACAGAACTTCGCTCGTAAAGTCCACATCCAAACTCCCCGTCCCGTCTACTATAGTACACTTTAAAGTCCACCCTTCTTTACCAACAGACAATTTCGATAACAACTTCATTATTTGACCCTTCACTTTATACACCCTACCAGCTTTTTCACTATCACTCAATTCGTTAATCTGTTTTATGTACACAAACGGTTCGGACGACACATTTTTCACTTTATCTTCATTGACAGTGAATTGATTATCCCTTGCATCGATCTTCGCTTCGAACTCTCTCAGATAGTCTTCATCTTCGTCTTCAAATATGTCGTGTTCGTCAGGAAAGTCGTAGGATCTATTTGTATTGGGTGACGGTTCAGTTTTGCTTGATTTGGTGTCTGTTTGGTTTAACTTTTGTTTCTTTTCTGGGTTGGAACTGGGTTCGTTGAGAGGTCTTTTGGTGGTTATCTGGGCTTCTATGGCGGCGAGTTGGTCTATGTCTATGGCGTCATCGTCGTCGTGGAATGAGGCTACTTGGAGGCTGGTAACAATGGCCACAGGCCGTTGGACGGCCTGGTCTAATGTTGGTGGGTGGTGGGTTTGAGTGGACATAGACGGAGGCATTTGTGTGTGTGGCGTTGGAATGTTGGCGTTGCGTGGGACACTCAATGTTGTATTCAAGTCTGGTGCTGAAAAGAGAAAGGAGAGTTATAGCAGATTGTGACCATAAAGATTTAATTTTATTTTCTCCAAAAAAAACTGAGACACTCGACTAACTTTCACATTTTTGTGAAATCAACTAAACCCACCGTTACGATGAACCAGCGAGGTAGTACGAATACATCGTCCAGGTAAGGTATGCCGGTTTCCTCGCGAGCTCAAGATTGTGAGTTGGACGTTCACGCCTCTACGCGGCACCACGGCTTTTCAAAGTGATATATAATAAATTGGAATCAGGTATACAAATGTATTAAAGTTACGGATGGTCTAGTCCAGGCGCGGTCCCAGCGTCGAATTTTGGAGGGAGTCACCAGTACACAGCCTCTGATTCGTCACGAGTCAGCCTCGGGGTCACGAGTAGAAATACAATAAATCGAGTAAAAAATACTACTAGTAGCGCTCCATTTTAGGGTAACGTAAGTATATGATTTTGGGGGGGTCATGTCCCATGTGACCCCCCCCCCCCTTCGGACCGCGCATGGTCTAGTCGTGAGAACGATGACTACGGATCTGGAGCCCCAGGTTCGTATCCCACGCGCACCACTGTATTTTAGAAGTCACGTGTGCAACGCTGCTAACTTAAAAAAGGTGACCGAAAACATCGCGAGGAAACCGAAATACACCTAGAATCTTCATGCGTCATCCTCCAACCCGCACTGGGCTAGAGTGATGGATTATGGCCTTGAATATCTCCTTGTAAAAGAAGGCCCCGAGTCCCAGCAGTGGAATCGTTTAGCTTATGCTATACAAATGTATCAAAGTACCTTGTGTGATTGGCAAGCTCAGCTTGGTAGAGAGCAACCCGGGCAGCGAGTTAGAGATGGCAATCTCTTGCACCTCTCCGCCGAGCAACTCTATAGCACCTTCTGTTAGCAGCAGCATACCCCGGCGGCATTCTACTGGACCTAGAAACGATTTATCTAAATATATAAAAGCGAAAGGTCTCATCACAAAATCTCAGAAACTACAAATGCTAGGAGTCTGAAATTTTGCATGGAGGTTTATTTAAGCACGTAGGCGCTCGCTAAGACGGGGTTTTGCGAAATTCAACCCCTAAGAGGGTGAAGGGATGGACGTTTGTATGAAGATTCCGTAATTTTCAAAGTTGTAAGAATGAAATCCACTAAAGTGGTTTGAATGAAATTTGGTAAACAGATAGACTAGATCCCAAAAAAGTACATATGCCACTTTTTATTACGAAAAAAAAGGTTGAAGGGGTTGAAATGGGGTATGAAAGTTCATTTGGAAGTTGAAGATAAAACTATAAAACTTTGTATCTAGACACGAAGCAAATAAATATTTGTTCTAGCAATTTTGTAATTTCGAACTGCACGGGGATGAAATAGGGCCTAAAATGGGGGTTGCAAGCTTATATCGTCGATGTTGAAGATAAAACCATAAAATTTTGCAACTAGACACTTGAAATCCAGTATGGATTTATGGATATTATATGGATCCTACTAATATTATAAATGTCAATATATTTATGGATGTTTAAACATTGGGATGTTTGGATGTTTGTTGTTCAATCACGTCGTAACGTATGAAAGGATCGGGCTGAAATTTGGAATACAGTTAGATTGTAGTCTGGAAGAATACATATACAGGGTTATTGGTAATCAGCCTGCATCCTTTTAAGGGCATGTTCTGTATATTTAAACAAACAACTTTTGTTCTACAACTTTCGTTAAAACTTAATAGATAACCCAAAAAAATTGTATTTGTTGCCCTTTTTTTGTACTGTTTAGCGACTTTTTAGTGTTTATTCATTTCGGTACATAATTTTTTGCGCGTTAAAGAGCGTACGCGCTCTCGTTACGAATTTTTACGAAGAGTTCGATACTTTTAGACACATTTTTTTTTTTACTGTAGAACAAAAGTTGACGTATTGAATGCACCTAACATCCCCTTAAAAGGATGCAGGCTGATTACCAATAACCCTGTATTTTTGTCCTGGGAAAATAACGGGAACGGGACTACGCGGGAGAAACCGCGGGGCACTGCTAGCTGTATAAATGTGGTAGTAGCTCTGTCTGTCTGTCTGTCTGTTTTAATTTAAGCTGATCTCAGTAAACGTATTTTTTATGGATGTACAAATATTGCCTCAGTTACATTAATAGATACTTACTTATTTGGCGTTGAAGAAGTCGCGGGTAAAAGCTAGTTATGTAGGAACAAAGTTCCTTCGGCTTTCGGATAATGTAAAAGCAACACAATTCACAAAAAATATATATTGCTTAGTTTTATTATTTACTAGCACCGGCCCGCGGTTTTACCCGCATAGTTCCCGTTCTCGTTATTCCCCCGAGATAAAAAGTAGTCTATGTGTTCTTTCAGACTACAATAAACATTTTTTTCAACTTATATAGGTTCACACTTGAATACCATCTCGCCTGATGTTGTAAGCAATCTAATTGTGTTCCAAATTTCAACCCGATCCGTTCCTAGGTAACGACGTGATGGAGCAACAAAAATCCAAACATTGACATTTATAATACTACTAGCAGCACCCCACGATTTTACCCGCGTAGTTGAAGTTTCCGTTATTTTCCCGGGATTAAATGTAAATAGTATATGTGTTCTTCCAGACTATAATCTATGTTCCAAATTTCAGTCCGATCCGTTCATACGTTACGACGTGATTGAGCAACAAACATCCAACATTGACATTCATAATATTAGTAGAATGATAGTAGGAAATAAGAAGATACGATCATCTGAAAATAAAGGTGGCAAAACTGGTCATGGTCAACAATAATTTTTTACGCGTCATTTCTGTTATGTATGGTTTTAATCTAACATTTTTGAGGTGGGTCGCCTAACAAAATCCTCCAAGCCTAAGTAAGGACTAAGTTCCAAAAAATGACAGTCATAAGGACTGCAGATGAAAGTGAAAACTTACAACTTTGAATTTTAGTAAGTATTAACCCGTAAAACACCAAGGGCCGCCCGGGCGTCGCGCTCTTCTGTTTGACTTTAGACCTTATTTTTAGACATTAATGAACTACTTTAGTATGAACGTCAACCGATAAGTGACACGGAGTCACACGAGACGCCCGAGGGCCCGAGTGCCGTGCTATTCCCCTTGACTTTAGACCTTATATTCAGATATTTAAAAACTACTTTAGTATGAACGTCAACCGTACAGTCACATGGAACGCGGAGTACACGGAGGCGTCTGGGCGCCGCGCTGTTCCGTTCGACTTTAGACCTTATTTTTTAGATTTTTACAAACTAGTTTAGTACGAACATCAATAGATGTGTCCACACGGAGGCGCCCGGACGCCGCTTGGTGTTGCACGATACATCACTTGTATAGCTACAGATATACTACTGTTACGCATGTCGGGAACGCGAACTCACAAATACAAATGCAAAAATCTTTATTACTGTTTGCAGGTAAGATCAGATATTTTAGTGTTAAAATTAACGTGGTTGTTACACATACATATTTATTGGGTAAAACGGGTAACTCACGTGTAATATGGTCGGTCAATCCGATATCGGTCAATGGCTGTCGGTCGGGCAGCCATAGCGCGCGCACACTCTCCTTGAAAAAGGCCGCCGGACGCGGCCGTAACTCGAGTCGGATTGACAGATAATATTACACGTGAGTTACCCGTTTTACCCAATAAATAAGATAAGACATTACAAAACATTTTGAAAGTTGACCCAAATCTGGCCTCTACGAGAGGCATGCAATATCACTGGCAAAACAGTTTCTATTGGTCTAAATTTATACAATGATAAAAATAATAGTCAGCTAGTGAAAAAATGTCACTCATCCATAAATCATCTAACGCACACTTCCCGCCCCTCTGCTCCCGCACCGACGCTACATTACCATGTCGTGACGCGAATTCATAAGATATTCCGCTAATAAAACGTTTTGAAAACTGCTAACCTGCTAACTTTACCATATAATTAAACTGCTAAATGTTCACTTCAAAAGAAGTCGGTACAAGCTTTGCTTAGTTTGGGGTCAGATGGTGTTTGGATGGATGTTGTATGTGAATTGTCCACCAATATTTATTAATTTAAAAAATAATTTCATCCCCGTTAACGGTGCGGACCGGTGGGCCCGCCTCTTCCAGTTAATTTTAAACCGAAATCCTAATAGAATTGAGTCTATTTTTTGTTGAACTTTTTGCAAGTTTAATTATTTTAAGTTAATTAACGAGTTACAGAGTAAATGTGACCTTTGATGAGAACCTTGCAGCCAGGAGTGATGTCGCAGCTGAGGTTCCTCATAGTCCGGTACTCGATAGCTGTCACTTCCTGCACTCCGTCTGTCAAGAACAGCTTCACCATCCTGGAAATATTAGAACAACGGTTTACCCAGCAGTAGTGCCGTGAAAAGGGCGGTGCTCTACCTCAAATTACTTAAATATTCTAAGCCTACTCTAATATTTAGATTAGGCTTAGAACATTTAAACCGAAGTTTTAAGTTTTAGAAGTAGAACCGGAGTAGGAAACTAGAAAGAGACAACTAGGAAACTAGAGCGTAGACGTCCTGGGCACCGGCGGCCAAGGACGTCTCTATTTCGAAAAACGTAATTTCGAAATAAACTCGCGACTTTCCTACTCCGGTTCTACTTCTATAACTTCTATAATCTAAAATACGACCATCAAACATTCCACAACGCATACTTAAAAACGCTAAACGCGGCGACCGAGTCGCTTTTCGGAAGCGCGATACAGCGACTGAATTCTACACTCTGTACACATTCAGATGCCGGTCCCAAAATTTGGCGTCTGCCGAACAGTCCAGTGTTATGAAACTTTTTAAATTTCAAACTCAAGACGGCAGTGCAACTGGTATGGGCTTGCTTAGCATCGTTTCATGCTTGACGTTCCTAGGACTCGAACGAAAATCCGACCCGAGCAAATATCGCAGCAGTCGCTAAAACGAGCGATTTCGATACCGCGTCCGAACGCAGGCAGTCGCGAAATCGCGATACAGCATCGATACAATCACTAAAATGCGTGAATTCGAAATTGCGACTGAACGCATAGAGTCGCCAAAACGCGATGAAGCATCAATGCAGTAGCAGAATCGTCGATCGCCGATGTCAAAAGTAGTATGTCTGCTGTGACACTTAGATAAACATGTTTGTAGAAAGTGGAAAGCTGATGAGAATACTAAATACTATAGTAGTTTGAAACTAGAATCAATTGCAGTGTAGACTGCGGCGCTGTCTCGGTCTCCTGTCGCGGTCTCGGCGCGAACTGGCGCCCATACAATTCTATAATGTCAAGTGCCTGTCGCGGTCTCAGCGCGAACTTGTACCTTTAGTTTGTCGTCATTGTTAAGATAATGATGATGGCCTTAACAATGAAGGAACACATCATGAGGAAACTTGCATCTTTCACACTCAGAGATCTTTCAAAGAGAGGCATAATTCGAAAAAAGTTATCTCTGGACAGGTCTGCCAACCAACACTTTTTTTCCTTTTGAGAAAAGTCCCAGAAATACGAATGTATATATTGATAAACCTCTTGGTATTCTTTGGAACCTCAACAATGCAATAATTTCATCTCGGCTATTAACTTGCAGCCATTTATTTAGTCCTTCTCACATGATGAAGTGTCCAACATATCTTATTATCATCTAAACTTTCACATATTAATATGATACCTGTGACTAGAGATCTTATCTTCAAATTTTGTTGTTGCATCCACATTCTCCATGTTTACTTTCTGAAGCTTCAAGTATTGCTGATAGGCTGGGGTGCCTGGAAAAATATATCCGCAGAGATAGGATTACATTGTTGACACTTAATCTTTTAAAACACTTTCAAAAGTAAATTGGGCAGATTAAGGATTGAGTTGTTAATTAATGTAATCACTGGGCATGTGCTATAGTTATTTAATATAGCTATGATGTATATATGTACATTTATTAGTTTTATATAAGGTATCTGGTTCTCATAGCAAAAGCTTTGCTGTTTGGGACCAGCTATTGAGAGAGACATACTTCTTAGCATTCCATGGATTCACCGTGCGGGTGCCGGGTCCATCGTGTGGCAGAGAGAGAAATCTCGAGTAGACCCCGAGACTTGTGACTCGGGCGTAGGTTTAAAAGGGGCCCCTTATATTGACGTACGTCAACACTCACCTTCACTACTCGTATTTCTCTCCCTGCCCAGCCAAATCCGATATGATCCTACTAGTGCAGCTTTAGATACTCGTTCTAGTATAGAACTTACTGCACTTCTGGACAATCCAAGGTCTTTAAGCAGGTTATAGAGAGATTTTGCTGGTATACCTCTCGCTCCTACTTCTACAGCGTATAAATTAACTACATAGCCATTTTTTGTTAATTCATTTTGTAGGTCGTAATACTTATTTTGTTTCATCGCGTGGTCTTTAGGTATATTAGTTTCCCACGGTACGGTAAGTTCTACAAGGACTATGCGTTTCGTAGCCCTAGAAAAAAGGAAAATGTCCGGTCTGGATGACGAAACACCCACATCCTCTGGGATTTTGTAGTGCTTTTCATACGTGTCCATTAAAATAGTCCAATCAGGTGCTGAACCCAGGATTGAGTAAGGCTTGTTCTTGGAGTTTGAAGTTGAGCCCTCTTTTACAAAGTTAATTTGTCTTTTGTTTATCGTCAATCCCTTTTGGGCTCTAGCTACCGAAAGGCTTACGGCTTCACGTATGATTTCAAGTACTCTGTCATGGCGCTGTGAGTAATGACCCCTATTAAGGAGCACCTTGCATCCCACCAATATGTGCCTTGCTGTACATATCGCCTCACTACAAGTATAGCAACATTTTTCAGAGGCTTTTCCCCACCTTACCAAGTTACTCTGGTCAGGGAGGGTCATTTGGAAAGCGTTCAGATAAAATTTTAATAAGGCAGGAGACCAGTCATATAGCAAGGTGCGCCACTTTAGAGCTAATGGGATACAAAACTCACCTATGGTTAACCACTCACTTTGCATTTCTAAATTCATAGCGTGCACTTTGTAACTATCATTTTCGTCTTGTTGTAGAAAGGTTTTTACCATGTCTCGGTCTTCCCTTTTCTTTCTCGCACCCAACCCAGCTGTATTTACTTGCGCGCCTGCCATAAATTGTTTGTGGAATTGAAGTCTAGATTCAAGGTCCGAAGCGCTTTTGTCTTTTGGGAGAGATGCGATTAATTCGTCTTTCGACTTTCCCAAAACATGCGTTTTTGTAACTCTTAGGTGTTTGTAGAGTTCGGATGGTTTTTTTAGTTTCAGGCCAAAACTATTGTGATCCCTAAATAGAGTAGAGGGATCAGCCGGATGTGCCAATCCAAACCATGACTTCAATATCTTTATGACATTAGCATCTAGTTTTGCGAGGAGGGTTTTACCGATGTCATATACTAGGAAAGGCCAAGTGAGACGTGATGTGAGATAGTTGTCATATATCCATGCTTTTTTGATATTGCTGATAGGCTGTTGGTCTACCTTATTGAGGTCATTCATGAAATTTCCAACAACTACCTCTAATGATGGTGTACGTCCTTTGTAGTCTATCTTTCTACCAAGAAATTTGAAAGGCACTGCCTCTGCAATTGTGGCAACTCTTTGGCCACTTATGGAGAGTCCCGGATCGTAAGAAGTATATTTGTCTGGTAAGCAATGTCCGACAATACCTTTTTAAAACAATTTAATGAGTTCATTGAAATAAGACTCTCAAGTAAAACCATTCCACTTGTATTTACTAGCACATCACATTATCAGCAACTGAGTGGCTGATAATATGATGTCCTACATTTTTATGTTATGGTGGATACTACAGTAAAGACAAAAGACGTTGTGATATCCACTTTATCTAGGTTTTTTTTTCTTAAATTATAAAGGTATTTTATGTTATGGATTGCAGTAGTGGCATAGTGGTGAGAACATCAAATTCACTATCATCAGGTTGTATGTCCAAATCCCACTTGTATCTCTTTTGTATTGACTATATATATATATAGCTGATGTCTATATCTCAGCTCATGATATAACTTGCAAATTTATATTGGTTAACTGCACCTTACCTAAATTATTATATACGGATTACCTATATCTAGAGCAGCATTGATTTGTAGAACAAATCGCCCATTGAGTACGGTTTTCGCAGAATTTTTCAAATTCTCTGGTAATGAACCTGGGCAAATATCTTTTAGGTCATTGAGTAGCCATTGTTCCTTTGCCAAGTTCTTAATTTCGTTTTCCGTGTAGTTATTGATATTGTCTTCAGTGAGATACTCCACGCAACTAGAAAGTGCAAGAATAAATATTAAAATTGTAAATCTTATATTTCTGCTGAAGTTTTAGTTTAGGATTACTTACCCTGATAACCACTCATCGTCTACATTCATGTGTTGCGACGATAAGAACTGGCGAACTGTACTATGCAACATTTTAAAATAATATTGTATAGTCGAATAGTAAAAAAATCTGCATTTTCTCACGAATTCACGCAAACGAAATAATCAAAACATTCATCATAAGTATGCATTTTCCCTCGCAGCCTCGCACCGCTGTTATTGTTTACTTTTTAATTTTACTCACTGTCATGTGTCATTGTTTGGTCATTGTCATTTATCAGTCAAAACTCCCAAATATCATGTTTGACAGAGGATGATCGATCCCTACTCTTTTCCTTGAAGTTGGCTCAAAAACTAAAAAAACTTTCTTAAGCTTACAACTTACAACAACAATTGAATGGATATTTGGTCTGACAAGATGGCGAAACATGAACATTGTGTATTTACAAAATGAAATAACAAAACAGCCAAAATTTTATTCAACATTATTTACAAAAAACAAAATCATGGGAGTAAAAAGTTATTTCCATAAAATATTTAGCCGGAACACGAAATGTTTTCAAATAGGACAAACATACTTTTGGAGAATTTGTGTTGCTAGACTCGCCTAAAATCAGCTTTTTGGAAGATTTTTTGATTGAGATAGAGCCATTAGACGAACGAGATGTACATGAATATGATACGTAACCATGAATCTGTAAACTAAATACGTTCGTGTACGTAAGATTTTCGTATAAACACAGTACTTAACGATTCAAATCACTGAACTGAGCTCGCAAATTAATTATAAAACGAAGTATATGAGAGACAATAACAAAGTATTCAAATTAACGGCTTTATAAAATCATTCGAGTACATATGCTACACATTGCTATCGGTACCCGAGTGTCCACCGCAGTTTCAACATCGCACTTCCAGCTTTCTTTTCTTTCTGTTTTGTTTTTGATTGATATGATATGTACTATTTGTTTCCTATTTTACATATTTATTTGTCCTGTAATGCTATTAATGTTATGACCTATTTTTAAGATTTGTAGTTGTAATAAAGTGTTACATTATTATTCACGTATTTATTTCTTTTCTTAAATCTAAGTTTTTACAATATTTATATAAAATAACATAAAAACATTATAAAAACTTAAATCTAGATAGCCGCCAGCAGCGGGGCAGGGCCCAAGCTACCGGTGGTTAGGGCTGCAGAGTGAGGAACCTCCTGACGATGCGCGCTGTGTCGAGGATGACCGCCTTCTGCATCTGACCCTTAATCCAACCGTCTAGCGAAAGTCTCTTAAGGTGTTGGTCGAGACTTTTCGCTATAAGGCCGTTTGCCGACACGACTATTGGGACTATGATCGTCGAATCAACATCCCACATGGCGGTAACCTCGTGCGCCAAGTCAAGGTACTTGCTCAGCTTGTCCTTCTCGGCTTTCACGAGGTTCTCGTCATGTGGTATGGTGATATCGACGATCATAGCCCTGCGCTGAGACCGGTCTATCAGCACGATATCAGGCTTATTGGCGACAATAGTCCTGTCCGTGATGATAGAGCGGTCCCAGTAGAGCAACACACGACCATTTTCGAGAACTGGCAGAGGTGCGTACTTATACGTACCTCGGACTCGACAAGATCGTATCGAAGAGCAAGTTGCTGGTGGATGATCCTGGCTACTAGGTTATGTCTGTGCAAGTACTCGCCGTTAGCAAGATGCGAGCAACCGGAAATAACATGACGTAGCGATTCGCCTGGACGGCGGCATGCCCGACAAATGTCGACCGTACCGTCCTTCATTATGTATTTCCGGTAGTTGTTCGTCTTGATAACTTCGTCCGCAATTGCACAGGCAAAACCCTCGGTTTCTCCAAAGAGGTCCCCGAAGCGCAGCCAGTTCACCGACGCGAGCAGATTCACATCAGGTCCCGTCAGGGCCCGATAGAATCGCCCGTGCAGCTCCTTGCTCTTCCACACTTCCTTGCGATCATCAGTGCTGAGCACCGATGGTTTGCGCCAGTTCTCGTTTGCCATTGAAAGAGGCGTGAGTACATTATTTGTACATTATTATTATTATTTAGGCATTTATTTTTCATAATCATAATCATAATCAGAACCTCCTGACGATGCGCGCTGTGTCTAGGATGACTGCCTTCTGTATCTGATCCTTGATCCAACCGTCTAGCGAAAGCCTCTTGAGATGTTGGTCGAGGCGTTGGTTATTATTATTATTATTTTGGGCGATTTTTAAGTTTAATGTTAGGCTGGCAGTCTTGTGTGATTTGTGGAGTGACGTCTTAGTGTTAGTTTACCCGTGTGCAAAACTGAACCCACAAAAACTAATGTACTACGTAATCGGAACCTTCAACTCACTAAACTACTTAGCATTGCCGAATCGGAATAAGATCGGCGACCTCATGCTTTACCATCAAAAAACTTGAGAAACATACTCGATCATATTGTTCACGCATGGATATGGTCAATTACTTGACTGGGCGTGAAGTTGTGCAAGCTTCGTCACTGCCAGTGTGGACAAACTGAAGACAAATTTGGACGTCACGGGCTCTCAAAAACAACATCTGAAATGTCAGCAGATAAGAAAGAAGCGGCCAGCAAGTGTAACAGTAAGACCGCGATACAGCATTAGTTTGACACCCTGAAACCATTTAATATCGGTATTTCTGCTCGAACCATTGGAGCTCCAGCCAAACAGGCTCACCACTTCAAACAACGGAAATGCTACCAACTCAGCATAAATTGCATTGGCTGTGGAGATTGGTCAAAACAACTGCAGCTGTTGCAGCAACAAACAGCTGGTTCTCGCTTCAGGGCATCTTAGAGCTGGCACTTACTTTGCTCAAAAATAAATAGGAATTGTAGTACAACGCTGCCATCACTTGAGGAACTCTGCCTCGTGGCATCGATATCGTTCAAAAGTTGTTTTAAATCTTCTTATTTATAATAATTATCTTACTAATTTTATAAATGTTGTAGTATAGTCTGTTACTGCATGTTAACCGTGAATTAATTAGATTAAACGTGAGTAAATGAGAAGCGTTTCTAACATCTCATTTATTTGTGTAATTTTCTAACTGTATTTAAGTTTTTAAAGCTAGTTCTTGTTTATGTACATTTTAAATCTAGAAACGTGGAAGCGCGTCAAGCCAAATTCATGCTAACAGTACTAGCGAGCAGAACTGTGTATAATATTACACGAAACGTTTGGAGCTACCTTTGACTCCCTGATAATTATTCTAAAAACTAAAATGTTTACTTTTGTGAGAAAGTATTTCACATAAACATGTCAAATGTGTACGTTCGCTTGTCGTATTTTGACGTGATAACGTCTTATAATTCGGTGAAGCCGGCTGCACGCCTGCAAAACATGACGTCATGTGTAACGTTACCGTTAGTTCGTCGTCCGTGCCATGCGGACGAAGCTGAGCGCTGAGGGCGCCACCCGCCGAGTCGAGCGGTATCACTACTCACGCTATCAGCGTACTGATTTCTTAAGACGTTGTCACGTTTAACTATCGTCAGTAAACTGACTTTACAGACAACCATTTTTTTGACGTGATAACGTCTTATAATTCGATGAAGCCGGCTGCACGCCCACAAAACATGACGTCATGTACCGTTACCGCGTTACCGTCGGTCGTTACCTCGCCGCATGTTTGTTACAGTTGTATTAATTATTTCGACGAGTAGTTCAAGCAGGGATGTAGCTCAGTGGTAGAGCGTTCGCTTTGCATGTGAAATGCCCTGAGTTCGATCCCCGGCATCTAAAAGCTTTTTTGCATTGTTTTGAATAAAAATGACTAAATTCTACTGATTACTTTTTACACACAAATCTATTAAACAAATGAAATTAAAAATTTATTTTGAAAAATGCTACCATTCCATCAGTATTTTCTTAAGACGTTGTCACGTTCTATCGTCAGTAAAACGACTTTACAGACAAACATTTTTTTAACTAATTAATATAGAACGATATATGATATATACGATATATATATATATATATATATATATATATATATATATATATATATATGCTACTGGTTAATTACACTTGCATTACAAATACTTCTTTGCTTTTTACGTACTCGTAAGTTTACAAAGATTTAATTCACAACAAAGATTGCCAGGGAGATGTTTATTTTTGAAAATGTGTTTTCATTATTTTTACAAAATAATAGCACCACCACGCTATTTTACCTGCGTTATTCCCGTTCCCGTTAATTTCCCAGAATAAAACATTTAGCCCACTATCTGTTTTTCTAGACTTTCTGTTAGTCTCGTCCGGCACTAACAGAAAGTCGTGTCGTGTCGACACTAATCGTAAAGTTTTCATCACATAATCACCAGCTTACTCGCCAAGTCAAGCGTTTGAAAAAAAAATACTTTAAAATGAAATATGCATGCATAATATAAATAGGTACTATAATAGGTACATAAGCTAGAACTGAGTGGTTGCCAACTACCAACTACTTAGCTTGAAATAGTACTTTAAACATTAGGGTATTGTCACACTTGTTACAGTGGTAGTAATTTTATCCCAGGTATGGAAACATTTTTACGTTTAGGGAACGCAAAAAAGCTTGCTGATATTTCTTCCGTCTCCCTCGTAAATTTTGGACATAGGCTGATTGACAACAAAAGGCATTATTTGGAAGGTCGTTATTGTTTTAGATGGTTATTTGTAAATTAGTGTCGAGATCTGAGCGCCTGCACTCGCGATTTACGCCCCGGATGTAGAAATATGAAGCGGCGAAATGCCGATACTGGGAAGTTGCGGCGCCCCATAAAGCGCACAAAAATCACCGAAGGAATGTATGGAAAGTAAGTTACTATTGTTTAATATGTCTAAAAAACTTCAGTGTATGAGACTAAATAAGAACATTCTATGAATCGTGTGAAAAAGTGTGGGAAAACGTTGTGAAAGGTTCGTGCAAGTGGGTAGAAAGTACCATCTGGTTTGCATCTCACTATCACATTCATCTGTTATGTTTTGTGTGAATAAAAAGAGAAACAACGAAATTTAGGCCTCGGTTATATTAATGCGTGGTTTATGTACATACATTTATTGTATATTTTCATTGAATTTGTTGTTTCATGATCTAAAGGTAATATAAACATTCAGTTATTTTGAGAGTCAACATTAATAACCATGATCTATTATTGCGAGTGTCTATTTTGGTCATATACATTTGTGTTGGTCATGTGGTTGTGTAAATAAAGCATGTAAAGTAAATTATAATTGCAATTAGTGGTGTAAAACTTAATTTCCAATAGTACCTTGGGATCTTATAAGAAGTAGGTAATTATGTATCTACTGGACCCAATTTATTTGAAAAGTTTATGCTCATTAATTTGAAGCAATATTTATCATATAGTAATCATCAGATATTTACATCAGGCTGATTGACAGAGAACCTCATTAATCACCCAACTTATATTAGACGGAAATAGGTTAATTATTGTATTTTTTCTACATACCCATAAAATTACTTGATTGTTTCATCATTCGTAGCTGTCTTCGTTGTTAGTTCTGTACATTTGTTTAAAAAGATCAGTTTGATAAGCAACAAACTATGAACATAATTTTAGAATGGTAACAGCGCTTCAAAAATTGTCACCTTGGTGTCATTTCTTTTATCTTCAAAAAGCTCATAGGTAAGATTTTGGTTGACAGTGTAGATTTTATTATTGTACCCCAGATAAAAGAAATCTGGTAGGAGATTTTAAATTTGTTTATTTGACATAATGTGTACAACATATTATTTGTGCACCAATTAATTTGATCTGAACCTGGTACACAATATATATAATAAAGGCTTCTCCCAAATGAACATATTTTAACTGTAGTGAACTTATCCTCATAAAAAATTAATAGTTTTATTTTCAGACCTTCAATCTGGAAATATCTGGGTCAGTTAAATTAAAACTAGACATCATCACAAACATTTTCATTACACTTCATGGACAGAGGAGAATATCAAATATGTATTAATTATCAAAACATCATCTCACATCCATGAAATTTGAATATATATATTAAATATCCGAACCGGAAGACGCAGTGTTGGACGGCCTCCCACTAGATGGACAGATGACCTAACAAAGGTCGCTGGAAACCGCTGGTTGCAGGTTGCGCGGGACCGTTTCGTTGTGTTTGTTGTGGAAATCTAGGGGGGAGGCCTATGTTCAGCAGTGGCTTGCGGCTGATGATGATGATGATGATTAAATATAGAGTGACAAAATCCAATTAGAGTAGCGGCCATTTTATCTCGTCACTTACCAGCCAGATCTACACCTCCCTGTTGGGGTATAATAGGAGAGATGTGGGTGAGAAGTTTACCCACATAGTTTCTGTACTTACGTGTTATTTTCAAATGATGAATAATGTAGCCTATGAGCTATTCTAGAATATCTGTGTTCAAAATTTAAACCCAATCCATTCAGGTAATCTAATGTGATTGAGCAATAAACGGCAAAACTTTATAATATTAGTAGGGTTTAATAAAGGATCTGTCAAATGGACACCTTACTCTGAATAAATTGTATTATGTGTTTTTATATCTTTAGTTTTGTTTCATGCTCACAGGTTCGACAGTAACTGCAGGTAACTATTTATTATACGGGTGTACAAAGCTGAAGAGTTTTTTTTTTAACCTTTTGAACGCCAGAGCCACCTATACTTGACAAGCGCTAGCGAGCCCTGTACGCCAACGACGTCTATAGGTGACAAAAAAACGGACTATACCAAAACTATTGTGTGTTAGATATCAAATGGTGACAGCACAATTTTTTTTTTTAATTTTTACTTATTTGGTACGCTTGGAGTCCTGGAGGTCAAAAGGTTGACATGATAATCTTGGGGGAGTACTGAATGAAGTCCGCAGGCAACAACAAAACTCTTTGCGGACTGCAAACCTGAGGAAACAGTAATCAGTAGTGTGAAAACCTGTGCTCCGGTTTGTAGGGTAATGTTTCCAGAGAAATTACAGGGAATAAAACATCTTATATCTCTGGGTGATGAGCACAGTGCTAGGTAATGATTTGGGACTCTTCATATTCCAATAGCTGTGTGTCACTGTGCTATTATGGGCAGGCTTGTTGCTTACCATCAGGCACATGTCCTACTCTTCTCTTCACTATATTGTAAAAAACAAAAAAATTGTAATATCTCATTGGATCCTCTCTTCAAATGTTTGTTCACGTTACCCTGTTTAGTTTCTAAAGTTATTTTCCTCAATTCTGAGTAATTTCCATAATATTTATTATGATTTAAATACTATTATGTTCCGTGTAATGTAAGCTGTTGTTTTACTTGTAAGCTGTCTTTTTTAAAGAAATGTAATGTGTTTTATGCAAATCTGTGAGCACCTTGCGTTGTAATCTGTGGCTCAACAGTTTTTCATGATAATTTTGTATGTTAACATTTATTAAATTTTTGCCCAATACTATTCAAACAAATAAATCGTAAGTAGCCTGTGTTAATCCTGGGATCCATATTATGTTATATTATGTGTGTATGCTTATGGTTATCTACTTTTGCTGTGGAATGAGTTGCCCGAGTGGGTTTTCCCTGATAGTTCTAATCTTGGTGTCTTCAAATCGAGAGTGAATCGGTTTCTTCTAGGTAAACATGCTCCATTGTAGACTGCATCATTGCTTAACATCAGGTGAGATGGCGGTCAAGTGTAAACCTATAAAATTAAGTTAAAAAAAAGGTATTTCTATAATTTCAAAATGGGCATTTTTTTTTAAGTGGTAATGAACTTACTACTTATTAAATTTTGTTTAATATAGGCCATTATAGAGACATAAATTGCATATGCAACATACATACATATGTATTTATGAACTATTTGTAATACTAGTGTAATTGTCTCTCTACTACTTGTTGATAGTAAATGACCACTTTTATTGAGTGGTTGATTTATTTTCAACAAGGACGACATTGAAGACCATTAATCTCTTTCCTTTTGTGTGAAAAACATCTACCCAATATTTAAATTTATTTTAATACTAGCTGTGCCCCTGATATATCCACAAACTTAAATTTAAAAGTATGTGTTGATCGAGGTAATGTATTTGCTACTTATTTAAATTCATACATCCATTTAGCCAATACGTGAGAACAAATATACACATAAACTAAAAATCTTTCAATTCTACAATAATTTTAGCGGAATTTACTGACGTATTGCTTAAACTTGGTAAAATAATCTTTGATAAGAACTTCTAGGTTGTGGAATGTGTTGTCTGAGAGGGTTATTCTCCATATTTACAGCCTTGGAGTCTTCAAATAGAGAGTGACTAGGTTTCTTCTAGGTAACCATCTTCTATCATAGACCTCATTGTCACTTAACATCAAGCAAGATGATGGTCAAGTGTAAACCTATAATAGTTAAAAAAACACACCCACACCAGTGCATCCCCACTCGCTCAAGGTCGCGCGGTGTTTGCCTACCGCTAGACCGTTCCTTCCAGGTTCCAGGAAACAAGTGACAGTCGGTTGTCGGACGCACGGCTGAGCGCTCGCGCAAAACGTTTCCCGCGCATATTGTTATTAGATATGTCGTAAACCCTCCGCGCTAGACAGGGACAGAGTTACGCGTTAGAAGAGAGAGTTGAAAATCGCGACAGATATTGAGCGCTAATGCGAGATGAATTGAACTTTGTTGTGTCGCAGCAAGAGTCGCTATTTATATAATTGTTTTTGGTAAGTGAGGCTTCTGTACTAATATTTATTCTGTGCCCACACTATTAGTTCTCAGACTAAAAAAAAGTAATCTTGTTCATGTGAGCTGATAGAATGTTTTATTTCGCAGCTCAATGTTGTACCTAAAGTTTGTGATGGTGTGGGCCTCGGTGGTCCTCGCCGACTACATGCTGGAGTTCCGGTTCGAGTTCCTCTGGCCGTTCTGGATCCTTCTGCGCTCGGTCTACGATACTTACAAATACCAAGGACTGGTGAGTATTTTTGAAGCATCTTCAACTACCTTATTGGATGCATTTCGGAGTGTGCAGCTGATCGGCAGGATCAAATACCACCTTGCTCTTTTTTATTTAAGTTGCTAGCTTATTGGTCCACCACCAATATTGGATGGAATTCGGAGACTGTACAGCGGATCTGCACAATCTATCTATGCCCTTTTTATTAAAGTTGCTAGATGAAAGGATGCATTTCGGAGATGTGAAGCTGATCTCCATTATCTAATACTACCCTATTTTCTATTGCGACTGTTTGAAGATACAAAAAGTGACATTGTTTTATGCGTGACGTCCCAAATAGTCTAACTTGTAAATTTGAATCCACTTTCGTAATAAAAAGTCTAGACTGTTTTGTAAAATCTTTGTCTTGCAAGTTCATATTGATTCGGCTTCTTCAGGGTAAGCACGTTTAATCGTAGACTGCATCGTCGCTTTATATAATGCGAGATGGCGTTCAAGATTAATTTGCGTCTATCATGGTTAAAAAAATGTTTGCCAAACGGGCCAATATAATTTTTGATTAGCATCCATCCATCATTTATGTGTGTTTGTTTATTTTTACTTTATGAATTTCCAACTGAGGTAAAAATCCCTAGCGTCTACTCTCTTTCTACGTAAAACGTAATTTCGAAATAAACTCTCGACTTTCCTGCTCCGGTTCCACTTCGTTTCGTCCGATCGAATATTGTTTGACGTTTAAATGTTCTAAGCCTTCTTGAATTAGAGTTGGCTTATAGCAGTAGTGGTAGGACTCTTAGCAGAGTCCGCCTGGGGAAGTACCACACCTTTGCCAAATATTCTACCGCCAAGCAGTAATGTGCAAACATTACTGTGTTCCGGTTTGAAGGGCAATGATTCCAGAGAAATTACAGGGCTTAGAGACATAATATCTGAGATCTCTGGGTGACGAGCGCAGTGCAGTGCTAGGTAATGATTTGAACTATCATGTTCCAATAGCTGCGTGTTACTGTGCTGTTATGTGGCAGGCATGTTGCTTACCATCAGGCACATGACCTGCTCGTCTCGTCACTCTATGCTATAAAAAAAAAATAAAAAAATAGCATTTAAATGGACAAAACGACGGATCTAAGTAGAACCGGAGTAGGAAAGTCGCGGGTTTATTTAGAAATTATGTTTTTCGTAGAAAGAGAGTAGACGTCCTGGAATTGTATGTGTTTATAAATATTACAATTAAAATAAACTATGGTGGCTCAGTGGCGAGTACGTCCGATTTCACAGTCGTTAAGACGTAGGTTCGGATCCAGATTCGAGTTCGATCTACAACTGGTGAAGATGGGCTTTAACTGTGAAGGAAAACATCGTGAGGAAACCGGATCAGCAGTTCCTATTCTCCCGACTAGACCAGCCGTAACTTACGAATTTACATACCTACATACATTTAATTACATAGATGCTTTTTTTCTTTTTTTTCAGGCGTTTTCGGTATTTTTTATCTGCATCGCGTTGACGTCAGACATGATATGTTTCTTCTTTATACCAATACAGTACATATTCTTCGCGGCCAGTACCTATGTGTGGGTACAGTTTGTCTGGTATACATGTGAGTACTGTATATTTTTATATTTTATTTGTAAATTAGTTGTTACTGTCATTATAAGTTTTTTGTTACGGATCATTGTAAGTTTTTTGTGTGGGGATTGGACTTTTTCATTGAAATGGTAAAAAAGTACAGTTGTAAAGTTGTGTAGTTTATTTATAGCTTCAGTCAGCGATTTTAAATTGTATTTACGCACTAGCTGAACGCGCGCGCGTTGCTACGCCATCTATCGAAAATTGGTCGTACCAATTCAAATTTTGAACGAACTCGGTTACTTTAGGTTTTAATGACGCAACCTTTAAAATATGACACAGGTATTTTTTTTAAATATTGATGGACAATTCACACACAACACCATCTGACCCCAAACTAATACTATACTAAACTAATATTTTATGCTGTCACGCAACGAAAGCTCTCAAAACGCAATATTTTTCCCGTTTTTGTTACATTTTTCACTCATGCTCGGCTCCTGTTGGTAGTAGCTAATGTTAAATAGCCTATAGCCTTCCTCGATAAATGGACTATCCAACAAAGAAAGAATCTTTCAATTCGGACCAGTAGTTCCAGAGATCCTTGTGTTTAAACAAACAAACAAACATACAAACAAACTCTTCAGCTTTATAATATTAGTATAGATGTAGAACTCTCAGCCAAAGTAGAGGTTACCCACTTAAAAGTTAATCCTCATCTACGCACTTACGTAAATGCCAGAGTTTTGTATAGAGAATAGAGTGATGTGATGAGCAGGACATGTGTCTGATGGTTAGCAACATGCCTGCATATAACTGGTTGGTGGTTGCATAATCTGAGAAGATGTGGAACTTCCCCGCTGGGGGACTGCAGTGAAATCTACCTCTGTATGTATGAAAGCAACAAATTATTATTTCGAAGCCAATGAAACCCTCAACAATAGCCTGAACAATTGTCCAACTCTAGTGCTTGTTCAAAAATATATACTAAACAAAGAAAACCTTCCTTGATATAATTTGGTAAAATGTAATATGTAGTAGCCTCTAAGTAATGAATGGTAGACTGTTCGAACCTTCAGCTATAAAGTGGCGATAAGTTGTGAGTACTGAGTAGTGCTATTAAAACTGAATACGTAAAATCCTACTAATCAACCCTGCTCAATATTATAAATCTCATCAGATGTTTGTTGCTCAATCACGTCGGAACGGATAAAATTGATTAATTTGGAACAGTTACATTATAGTCTAAAGTACACATTGGCTACTTTTTACCCCGGGAGAATAACAGAAATTACGCGGGTAAAACTGCGGAGCGCTGTTAGTAACTTTATAAAACAAAAATACGTATTCCATATTTTTCCATATGCCCGAGGAAATAATTGAAATAGTATATTTAAGATTGATATTTTATTGATAAATTTATTTTTGTTTTTTTCTTTGTAATTTAAGTAGAATACAGAGTTACTATCTATCTATCTATATTTTTGACCCCAGTCATCATACCAAAGTTTCACAAAATGAAGTTGTCAAAGTACTTTATTCATAAATGTACAATTTACACGTCAATAAATAAAAAATAAAAACAAAAGAAAGAGCATACAAAGTGTATACATTTGAAATTACTACTTTACTGTATTATAATAATTATTGGACAGAAAACTGTACAATAATTGAAAGAGTTGAAAGTGACTCTTTCGTTACGTATCTTCTACCAAACTCAGTGCAAAGAAAAAAAAAACGACAGTAAGGTGGATAGCAACAAGCAAGCACATTTAGCGTCGTTGGTCGTATGCCACATGTGGCGCTGTGCGCTGTGAATCATTAGACAATGTACCGAACAACTTAGTACAGTTGCCACCACTTCAGACCTGAGGCCAAACTTTTGAACTACTTACTCATTTATAAACCAGAGCTATCTAGTATTTGCCAGTAATACGATGGTAACGCCACGGAGGACCAAACGAAAGTTGTGGCGAGCGATTCAGAGGCCCCTATTTAATATGTGTATAACAATAGTACCTACATAATAGTACAAGACGGCTGCGTAGTAACTTAATTAAAAGGTATGATATGTACTTATATTAAATGATTAATAGATTGCATTGCACTTAGAAAAACACAAAGTTAACTAAGGTATGATAAGGTAAGGTAACTTAAATAAGGTATGATAGGTACTTCGGTTCTATTTCGTTTCGTCCGATCGAACATTTAAACGGACGAAACGACGGATCGAAGTAGAACCGGAGTAGGAAAGTCGCGAGTTTATTTCGAAATTACGTTTTTCGTAGATAGAGAGTAGAAGTCCTGATCTAGAGCACCAACAAAAAAAATTGCGACCATATCGTCAAAAACGTTCTCTTCTAAGCGAACTCTGTGAAGTAACTATTTTCTCATCTGTGACTCTGTCTCTGCGAAGAGATGGCGGTCAAGCATAAACATTCGATCAATAAAGTAGCCAAGTGCTAGTTGGACTCGCCCTTGAAGGGTTCCGTTCCAGCAAGTAACATAATATACATAGTACACATAATTCTTGTAGTCGTTGTAACTTTGATCGAAGTTTTAATAATAGTGTATTTATGACGTACTAAAAAAAAACTACTCATCAGATCGAGTTCAAACTAATTTTCGTTGGTAGTTTTCATGATAATGTACATCATATCTTTTTTTTAGTTTTTTCATTCTCTTACTTTAGAAGTTAGAGGGGGGGGGACACATTTTACCACTTTGGAAGCGTCTCTCGCGCAAGTTATTCAGTGTAGACAAAAATTAAATTAGAAACCTCAACATCATTTTTTAAGACCTATCGATAGACACCCCACACGTGTAGGTTTGATGAAAAAAAAAATTTTGAGCTGCAGTTCTCAGTATGGGGGCATCCCTAATTTTTTCTTTTTTAAAAAACTTTATTAAAAATCTTAATGCGGTTCACAGAATACATCTACTTACCAAGTTTCAACAGTGTAGTTCTCATAGTTTCGGCAAAAAGTGGCTGTGACATACGGACGGACAGACAGACAGACAGACAAACAAACATGACGAATCTATAAGGGTTCCGTTTTCACGTTTTACGGAACCCTAAAAATATAACACTATAGTTATGTCACAGTATAAAGAAAAACTGATTTATTAGACTGTGGTTATAAATATGGCCTCTTCATTATCATTTTATGTTATGGTTTCGACTTTTAGACTATAACTAAGATATATTTCGTACATTTTTTTTTGTTACGGATGTGAGTGTTTGAGTGTGTGTGTGTAACCTGCGTATTTACGTACGTTTTTTTTGAAGTTGTACATGCTAAAACTTTAAAAAAAAGTGTGAGGTAAATATTAATGGTGATTTATCAACAGGCAATGACTTTAGAAATAATGTAATTGTTAATTAGTCATGTTTTATGTTACCGATAACATCAATAATAAACTAAGTAACAAGGCGTAGATAAAAAACAATAATGATTGATGTTTTCAAATATGTACTCAATTAGTTGAATTTATTTATTAATGGTTAAAAATGTTTGATAATATTGATCGTACCTACTTCCTACTTGCTTATCTAATGGACACACCTTTAAGGTGTGTCCTATAACATTAAATAATGTTATAGGGGCCTTGTGGCTATATATTTTTTTATTTATTCCACAAAAGCATCAATTACATATTTCAAGACAACTCTGCTGTGCAGTTTGTAGGCAGTATCTATGATAGTTGATAGTACCTATCTCTGCCCGCGTAGTTGGAGGTAATGTGGGTTTGATTCCCACCAGAATAAATATTTCTTTCATGGCTACACATTTGTTTTCGGTGTCTTGGTGTATTTATTTACATGCATGTATTCCTTGCTAATATTATAAATGCGAAACTAACTTCGTCTGTCCATCATATTGAAAACATTACTCAGGACTCCATCGCGATCTAAATTATTATTTAATTACCTCGACGTTTCGGCTGCGTTACCACGGCCGCCGTCACAAAACGTCCAGGTAATTAAATAATAATAACTTAGATCGCCACAAATCCTGTGTAAAGTTTTCAATATCGAGTGCAAATCGCGAAATTTTAATGATTTATTAATATCATAGTTAACATACTCACAGCCAAGCCAATACGTAGCCATATAATAATAAGTTAAGCCATTAATATTATGAAACAATTTGCATTATTCATTTAACTTAAAATTAAATTAAATGCAGGCCATTTTTAAATAAAAAGTAGCCTATGTGTTTTCGAGACTATAATCTTGTATTCCAAATTTCAGCCCGATCTGTTTATACTTTACGACGTGATTGAGCAACAAAGATTTAAATATCCAAACAACGACATTAATAATATTAGTAGGATTACAATATTCATAGCGATAGTTTATTTGTCCCCAGTCGCAGACAAAGGCATATGCCTGCCGACAGTAGCGATCTGCTGCTTCATAGTTTACGTGGAGGGAGTGCGCGGCGGCCTAGCGGGCGGAGCCGCGCCGGGGTGGGGCGCGCGCCCGCTCGCGGCGCACTGCGTGGGGTTCCCGGCCGTCACGCTCGGCGTCGGCGTCAAGAAGTACGTCGTGCGGAGACTGCGCGCGAGGACGCAGCGGCTCGTGCGCGCGCAGAACGAGTTCTATTTCGAGCTCATGAGGGAGGCTGTGCCGCCGGTTAGTTGGTTCTCTTTCTAGACACTCCGCGCTAAAGTAACGAGGTGACGCTAGAATAAAGAGGGAGAAAGTGACACGCTTTCTCTCTTGGTGCGTAAGGGCGTGTGTCTGTATGAATGGCCGTGTCGCCGGAGCGACGATGGGCTGGGGCGCGCGCGCGCTCGTGGCGCACTGCGTAGGGTTCCCGGCCCTGCAGACGCAACGACTACGGGTTGTTGTAGGTTTGAAACACACAAAGAGAAAGAGAGCGCAAGAAAGTGACACGCGCTTTTTCTTTCTCTATTGGTGTGTGTATGGATGGACAGATGACCTAACAAAGGTCGCTGGAAACCGCTGGTTGCAGGTTGCGCGGGACCGTTCGTTGTGGAAATCTAGGGGGGAGGCCTATGTTCAGCAGTGGACGTCTTGCGGTTGATGATGATGATGTGTGTATGGATGACCGTGTGGAACAAGTTCTACTTTGAGCTCATGAGGGGAAAGCTGTGCCGACGGTTAGTTCTTGCTCTTTTTTCACCTCTGATGCAAAAACTATAGTGTCGTTGAGTGAGTGTGTGTGTGTGTGTGTCTGCATATGGCATTGTAGCTCCCGTACTGATAAACCAATTGTTTTTTATTTGAAAGGTAACTTAGTCTGGAGTGTTCTTAGTTGTGTTTGATGAAAGGCTGCCGCAACAAAATGGCGGACTATTTATTTTTACACGACTTTTCACAAAATGAGCATCGAATAAAAGGGCTTTACTAGTAGAAGTTTATAAATACTGTTACAAATTTTAACTTCAAGATGGCCGCCGGCGCCGGTACAAATGTACAAAGTAGCCGATCGCCGTTGCTAAAAGTAGCTAATATACAGTGGCTCTTAGATTACCAGATTCAAACACAAAAAAAAAGTGGAGTTGTGTTGAAAACATTACGCAGGACTTACCGCGGTCTTAATTATCATTACCTCCCGATGTTTTGGTCGCAGAGAAACGCAAGTTTAAAAAGTATACTTAAACACTCCTTGTCTTCATAATAAGATCAGATAAAGTCTATATAACTGCGAATCCGTAAATTTGCCTTATAGTAAACTCGAACTACTGAGCATTTTTTTTTGTACGTACGTAATTAAGATCTTATTTTAGTTTTTTTTCTTTTGTTCGTGTCAGGGGTGATATAAATTTAGATTTTTGTTTACGTTCTCCAAATGTACATTTTTATTTGTAGAATGAGGCGGTATGCGAGTGCCCCGAGTCGTGTGGGTCGCGGCACATGAACGGTGCCGCGGGCGGGAAAAAACGCGTCAAAAACGAGGCTAATGGGCACTGCGTCACAGATAAGGTAACATTTACATTATCTAAATTTATATTTTAGAGCTGAAAAATGTATTTATTTGAACGCGCTCATCTCAGGAGCTACTGAATCGATTTCAAAAAATCTTTATCCATGGATAGTTGCGAGATCCCTGAGTTTACATAAGGACCACTTTTAGAAACTTTTAGAAACTTACTGTGGGGTCAAAATTAGAGTGCCAAAAGTAATGTAATGTATTAATAAATGGGTAATAGTGAAATAGTTGGGCATGATAGCAACAGCACTGACGTTTGAGGGAGTTTTTGAAGTATCAACAAAAAAACTAAAATTTGCTTACCTTTATCTGGACAACGTATGTATTTGTAGATTTTACAAAAAATATGAAATTTAGTAGTGTCTCTGCGTTTAATTTAAAAATTAAGTCAGTTTTTTGTTGTATCGTAGAAAATTTATTTATCAAGTAGTCTTATCTTTTCACACCGTTGTATATCTTCCTTTCACAGTCAGAACACATAGAAGCGCCCACAGACAAGAAGGCGACGCGGGAACGAGACAAATCGTCGCAGAGCCACACGGGGCCGCCGCCCGCGCACCCCGCGCCCCCCGCGCCCCCCGCGGACCACCCGCTCGGGAATGGCGCGGCCAGCGGCCCGGGCTGCCACGAGGACGACGACAAACCTAACCACTGTAAAGGTAACAAAAACTAAATAATAAATTTGAAATTTAGTTTAGTGGGCTGTTGATGATGATGAAATTTGAAATTTAAGTGCTTTTTGCAGGTGAAAAAAAAAGGAATACCAATATATATTTAAATAAAAGCGGCCAAGTGCGAGTCGGAGTCCGACCCATGAAAGGTTCCGCAAGTGACATAATATAAAAGTGCTTGTAGTTCCTTGTTACTTTAATAATCATTGTTTTAACAATAGTGAATGTATTTTTTTAAAAATAAAGAGTGACGAGACGAGCAGGCCATGTGCCTGATAGTAAGCAACATGTCTGCACATAACAGCACAGTGACACGCAGCGAATGAACCTAAACTAGAACCTAAATCTCGATTACAAATGCATAGCGCTGGCCCACACTCAATGGCTATAAAAATATATAATAAGCTGCCAAATGACATAAAGGACTTGGAACAAAATTACACTTTTATAAAATGTCTAAAGAATATACTAGAAATCAAGTGTTACTATAGATTACATGATTTTTTTAACGACAAATTTGACGACTTGGAAATGGAACGTTCCGTTGCCACTTTTGCCATGCCCTTACAGGGCCATATGTAATAACCACAATTTTTTTACCACCACATGCATGTACTGTACATATGACGCAATAAACATTTGAGTATTGAGTATTGAATGTATGACGTATTAAAGTAAAACTACTTACTAGATCTCATTCAAACCGATTTTCGTTGAAAGTTTACACGGATTTTTTTCAGTGTTGTCATTATCTTATTTTAGAAGTTACAGCGGGTAGGAGGGGGGGGGGGGGGGGTTTCACATTTTACCACTTTGGAAGAGTCTCTCGCGCAAACTAAAAATATGTTAGAAACCTCAATATCATTTTTGAACATAAATGGTTTTGATGCATTTTTTTTGCGTTTCAGTTCTAAGTATGGGACACCCCCAAAATTTATTTTATTTATATTTTTTTTGATGAAAATCTTAATGTTGAAAAGAATACAACTACTTACCCAGTTTCAATTGTTATACATCTTATAGTTTCGGAGCAAAGTTGCTGTGACATACTGACGGACAGACAGACAGACAGACATGAAATGGCAAAAAACGGAACCCTTATCGAATGTATAAGGCTTATACATTCGATAAGGGTTCCGTTTTTTGCCATTTGGCTACGGAACCCCAAAAAGACATGGAACCTAGGACACCCTGAGACTCGATGGAGTGAGGGCATACGTATGGTAGGTAAAGCAACTGACAGGCGGCTCGAGAAAAAAGGCCGACGATAAAGCTGAGTGGCGTATCATGTACCATGATGGCCATAGCCATCATTGACCAGGCCACGGTCACTTAGACACCCCCTTGCATAAGCAGCTCACTTTATTCCCACTGCTGGGATTCGGGATAAAATCTTTTTCTCGCCAGGAGAAAGTTAAGGCCTTAATCCACCATGCTTGCCCAGTGCGGGTTGGTAGATATGCCAATTGGCATCGTCTTTTTTATTTAATATTTATAAATTTAACTTTAATCTGTAATTATCAACAGGTGGTGGGAAGTCTACGAAATACGACAAGAAAGAGGCTAACACATTAAAAGAAGAGAGAAGAAGAAATAAAAAAGATAAAGATAAGGAAAATAGTGATAGTCATAAGAGTACAGAGCATTGTAAGTATTTTTTAAACAATATAAACAACCCACTTTATGTTTTCCCAGCCCTGGGAATCAGTGTTTTCTCTAACAAGGATAGAGTAAAAAACTCCACAGCACTTATATCATTCCCATAGTGGTATAAAGAATGTTGATGATGTTGAAGGGTTACACATTACATTAAGCCCCAAAAGAATATCTGGATCTGTCTATAGTATCAAAAATAAGATGAATAAACAGATAGCATATCTATTTTTTCCATAGTATAGTGATGGAACGAGCTGAACATGCGCCTGATGGTAAGCAACATACTCATAACAACACAGGTCGCCAACTATTGGAGAATGAAAAGTGCAAATCATTTGTCTCTATGCCCTGTAATA
The DNA here is from genome assembly GCA_963693475.1 of Ectropis crepuscularia. Classification (NCBI taxonomy): domain Eukaryota; kingdom Metazoa; phylum Arthropoda; class Insecta; order Lepidoptera; family Geometridae; genus Ectropis; species Ectropis crepuscularia. The sequence goes on from OY856358.1 coordinate 24,602,185, forward strand.
AAATCTCTGAAAACATTGCTTTTCAAATTGGAACACAGTCATTTGTTCACATTACTGTTTGGCGTTACAGTAACTGGCAAAGGTGTGAGGCTTCCCCAGGCGGACTTTGCAAAGAGCCTTACATGATAATGTGAAACAGGCAGCCCTTGAATAGGCAGCTTTAACCACTGCAGTGGCGTTTGCCGATTATCGGCTGCTCTAGAAGCGTGGTGCAAACCGGGAGTCGGGCGATTTAGCTAGGACCGAAATACGCGCGAAATTTAGCATTACAGAGTATTTCTATCCTCCTTTCACTTATGGTAATCCGTATGGAAAGAAACGAGCTAGATATAGACGCGCAATACGTCAACTTCATAATATGCTTTTTTATGGTACTCGGTGTCAGTCTGCAACCGGTCCATGACTCGTGTGTTTATTGTGAAGTTTTGTTGTGATATAATTTTCAAAATAGTGATTATTTTAAGCTGGTTTTCACAAGGTGTGTAGGAAATTTAATTATCTTTGTTGTGATAATGCTTTAATTCCATGATTGTGTGTAAATGTTTGTATTTCCTGGATTTCCTGATTTGATAAGTAACTCGCCGCTTTCGGAATCCCTCTACTCTCAATCACATTATTAAACTCTTTTTTCCGGATTGTATTTATTAAAAATAGCTAGAAAATTTAATACTCTTTCTAAAAATATGCCACACTTATATAGTTTGATTAAAAGAAATAGGAGAAATCTGGGTTTTTCGAGCAGAGGTAGTGCAGCCGCGACGCGCGCCAAAATCGACTGCCACGATTGGGGTCGACGTTTTTGGAGGTCCGCCACTGCAGTGGATAAAGTTGTTCATTATAAAGTATGTTGTGAAATTGTCACATAGACAAGTTAATATTTGCATGCCACAAGGTTAATTATGATTTTTTTTTGTCTAATTGTATACTTCATTTGTTTTTTTTTCATCTTCTTAATATATATAAATCTCCTGTCACGATGTTTGTCCGCGATGGATTCCTAAACTACTTAACCGATTTTAAATTAAATTGGCACACTGTGAGCAGTCTGGTCCAACTTGAGAGATAGGATAGTTTTTATTTTTTCGATTAATAGTCCTTATATGACGAAATCCGAGCGAAGCCGGAACGGGCCGCTAGTTGATTATAAATTTAATTTTAATGTAATGTTCTGTTACTTGCCCAGTGTAACTATATTGTTATAAGGTCAATAAATAAATCAAATCTAGTTCTCAATGCCAACATTTAAGATCTTGTACCTACCCATTTGCGAAAATAAAGTAATCATTTATTTATTTATGATTCGAAGTCTTTCTTAGGTGTAATTTTGTGACGTAGTTAGTAAATTTTTGTTAAACTTATTTTATTCCAGCAAGAGAACAAACAATTAAAGATAAGGAAGTAGTAGAAAGTACAAAAGATGTTAGAAATAAAGAAACTAGCAGTAGTAAAGATAAAGAGAAGGAAAGAGAAAAGGAGAGAGAGAGAGAGCGGGAGCGGGAGAGGGAGCGAGATAGAGAACGCGAAAGGGAGAGGGAAAAGGAACTGGTAAGTGTTATTTTCAGATACGTCAGTGGATTTTGGACTTTTGAAGTGAAAACTTCTTTTGGTGCAAAAAGGATTGAATTATTTATTATTTATTTATTTATTTGTAATTGAGTGATTGATCAAGCGTCACGCTCGTGAATGAAATAAATCTTCTGGTGAACTCGGGACCATGGCCATCTAGAAATGCATCAGCAATTCTAGATGGCCATGGCGTGTTACCATGGTTACCATTACACATCTAACCATGGCCATCTAGTTTAGATGGCTATGCTTAGAAGGCTTATTTAGACGACAATACTTTGAAAGTTTGTTCCAGACTAGTAGCGCCCTCCGGTTTCACCCACATAGTTTCCAAAGTGTGCTATCAAATTCTGAGTTATAAGTTTTCACTTCTATCTAAACAAGCCATTATCGTAGGTTACATTTTCAATCTAATAAAATTATAGTTTTCTTTTATTCCGATTTCGTCTGTTGAACCGATGATCCCTACAGTTTAGGATTCCGCTAGTACGAGTAATCAACTCGATATCGTCATTTGTTATTTTCTAAGCCCCTCCTTCCTGAGTCTCAACCACAGCTGCATTTCTGTTATGGAGGTTAGAGCAAGGAGTATCATCTGTACACTTGAAAAAGTGTCTGTCCAATATTAAATTAGGGTGGCGCCACGTTAACATCAGGGTAAATTTTAAAGGAAATCAATATATTGGTGGACAATTCACACACAACACCATTTGACCCCAAACTAAGCAAAGCTTGTAATATACGCACAAATATTTGCACTGGGTGGGAATTGAATCTACAACATTCGGCTTCGCAGGCAGAGTTCCTACCCACTAAGCCACGAGGCCAGTCAATAAAATTTACATTTAACTCATGATACTTCAATTCGTTTACAATTGCTTCATTTGTACCATAGCCTTGTCTTCACTAGCGCCATTGTGGAAGATTTTTGAACTATTATTTATTTCATATAGCTAGATACTTTGAAATTTTTTACCTTATGAGATAATACTCCTCAGATCTACCCTCCATAATTTATAGTAACCCGTGAAGAAATTTAAAACTGTTTATTGTTATTTTTGCAGCGCGAAGCTCGCGAAAGTGTAGAAGAGTTGAAACGAATACGCGCCGAACTCGCTGCGGCGCGGAGCGGAGAGGCGGAGGCGAAGAAGGCGCTCGCGGCCGCCGCCGCCGCGGATAAGCTGCGCAAGGCGGACCACGCGCAGCTCAAGCAGGCGCACGCAGCGCTGCAGCACAAGTGAGCGTCTAACGTAGGGACAGAGCGCAGCGCTGCAACCGCTGACTAACTATACCGAGCGTATCAGCGCTGCAGCACAAGTGAGCGTCTAACGTAGGGACAGAGCGCAGCGCTGCAACCGCTGACTAACTATACCGAGCATATCAGCGCTGCACCACAAGTGAGCGTCTAACGTAGGGACAGAGCGCAGCGCTGCAACCGCTGACTAACTATACCGAGCATATCAGCGCTGCACCACAAGTGAGCGTCTAACGTAGGGACAGAGCGCAGCGCTGCAACCGCTGACTAACTACACCGAGCGTATCAGCGCTGCAGCACAAGTGAGCGTCTAACGTAGGGACAGCGCAGCGCTGCAACCGCTGACTAACTACACCGAGCGTATCAGCGCTGCAGCACAAGTGAGCGTCTAACGTAGGGACAGCGCAGCGCTGCAACCGCTGACTAACTACACCGAGCGTATCAGCGCTGCAGCACAAGTGAGCGTCTAACGTAGGGGTAGAATGCAGCGCTGCAACCGCTGACTAACTACACCGAGCGTATCAGCGCTGCAGCACAAGTGAGCGTCTAACGTAGGGGTAGAATGCAGCGCTGCAACCGCTGACTAACTACACCGAGCGTATCAGCGCTGCAGCAGAAGTAAGCGTCTAACGTAGGGACAGAGTGCAGCGCTGCAACCGCTGACTAACTACACCGAGCGTATCAGCGCTGCAGCACAAGTGAGCGTCTAACGTAGGGGTAGAATGCAGCGCTGCAACCGCTGACTAACTACACCGAGCGTATCAGCGCTGCAGCAGAAGTAAGCGTCTAACGTAGGGACAGAGTGCAGCGCTGCAACCGCTGACTAACTTTACCGAGCGTATCAGCGCTGCAGCACAAGTGAGCGTCTAACGTAGGGACAGAGTGCAGCGCTGCAACCGCTGAGTGCTGAGTAACTATACCGAACTAAGATGAACGCTAAACTAAGACAGCTAAAAAGTGGGTCTTTCCCGATGTTTATAATCTCCGTGTCTTCAAATCGAGAGTGAATCTATTTTTTCTAGATAAGCACGGTCCATCAGAGACTGCATTGTCGCTTAACGTCCGGTGTGAAAGTGGTGTTTTTTTTTTTACTGTTGATATTTATTTACCTACTCAAAAAAAAAACGACTTCAATTTAAAATTAAATTCAGACACTCGTTCAAATTTCATAAGAACCTATCGCTACATCGTCTGAATACACGAGAGTAAAATTTTAGTTTTTATTCATATTTCAAAGACTGTAATACTGATATCATTAAAATTTATATGGGAACACCTACCTACCAAACAAAAAAAAAACGATTGTTAATTGGCGGCGCTATCGTAGAGCACACGAACACACATACAAAAAAAAAACATACAATACAAAATACAATACAAAAACACTTTATTATACCACAAAACAAACAAAAATAAACAGTGTAAAAAACTTAAGATTAAACATTTTGGGCACAAAAGGCGATCTTATCGCTAATAGCGATCTCTTCCAGATAACCTTTTGGTTATTAGGAAAAGGTAACAGATAAGGGCAGTGGTGTGGCATCCTTGAAACATGTATATAAATAATTGCAAAATTAGAATATATACCATTTACAATTTAAATACGTTATACAAATAAAATATGGTACATATAATAAATAATATAATTTATTTACATATCTATACTAATATTATAAAGAGGAAAGATTTGTATTTTTGTATGTATGTAATAAACTCAAAAACTACTGAACTGATTTCAAAAATCCTTTTGCCAAAAGAAAGCTACATTATCACTGAGTAACATAGGCTATTTTATTACAAGAAAAAATAGTGATCTTTGGGATTTTTTACTAAAACCAACGCAAGGTATAAAAAAAACAGCCATAAAATGGCTTTCATCGCATACGCTGCGGAAAGTACCAATGATAGAACCAAACAATGTTCTACAATATTATAGAACGTATTAAAATCTACAAAAAACCTCGCGAGAGCATATGTCTAACTACAGTAATTACGTCGCTACAACTGCTTTTTTACATTTTAAAAGAAGATAAAAATGCCGATCAACTTAAGACCATGCTATTCATACATTTGTTTTAATTCTTATCAAAATAAATTATTTTTCAATCAAGACTGCTTTATTACCTATCGATTCCTTTTTGAATTATTAAAATCGGACATTCCATTCAAAATATATTACGAAATTAAAAATATCCATCCTAAATATTTGCAACGACGCGACGGCCGGCAGAATTATGAAGAGTGTACATACAGTACAGCGTTCATCCCAGTCAGAGTGATTTTATCTCAGAATACTTCTTTATCATGTACCACGTAGGTACATCGTTCCAAGACTAGGTACTCAAAATCAAAGAAATCACTTTGAGAGAAGCTTCAATTTCTCGGTGTCCGTTGAGGCTGAGAGCGTTGTTTGTGGTAATATTATTATTTTGTTTTCCCTCGGAATTATGGCACATTTTTGTAGACAATTTGTGTCAAGACATCAAACATACAGCCCAACAACGAGATCCGGATTATGATGTATATGTCGCAGCCGGATTGTATAGTTCGCCGTATTACATTACGGCTAGCCGTTTTGAAAAACGGGGCCGTTTTGTAATGCGGCGGTTCAACGATTAGCCGCATTGTCATTGCAATACGTTCTTCAATAAGGCGGTCCACGTTCAGCCGCATTGTATTTATTACTGCTTATGTTGTAGGAAGACCATATTTAAAAAAATAACAACACAAAATCTAAATTAATTTCACTTATCTGAATAAATTGATCGATTATTTCGTACGATATTCCGTACTATTTTTTTTACAACATTTTACCTCTCACATAAAGTTTGAAAGCCCATAACTTGATATCGGTGACGGTACACCTAAGAAACATGGTGAACTTCCATAGACAAGGGTCTATTATCGAAACATGTTCCATCGTAGATAGCATCGTCGCTTAACATCAGGTGAGATGGTGGTCAAGTTACGACCTATTATAGTTTTAAAACTACTTGCATGGCTCGCTCCACTCAGGACCTCCCTTGAGCTTCTGGCTCCCGCATTCTTTTAAATACACTCTAGGGGTAGTAGCGCCAAGACTAGGTGGAGTCGGGGTGCTCCGGGTCGGATCTGGGTCTCATGTAACCTACCCGGTCCGATTTAGTCTTAACAAGGTGGACGGTGGAAACGAAATAGTATCCAAGTAACGCCCAGGGTGATAAGTGCCACCCTAATAATATTGTGTACGATTCCTCCAAACTCCAGAATCCACTGTCACTTTAGCAATTTAGGAACACACAGTATTCAACGCCATAGTTGTTGTTATATCAGGCAGCGCCATGAGTGTTAAGAATCGGAACTAAAAATTGTCAAAGAGGCGGTTAATCTCTCGCTTTATTACATTACGGCTAGCCGTGTTAGCAATTTAGGAACACACAGTATTCAACGCCATGGTTGTTGTTATGTCAGGCAGCGCCATGAGTGTTAAGAATCGGAACTAAAAATTATCAAAGAAGCGGCTAATCTCTCGCTTTATTACATTACGGCTAGCCGTGTTGAATAACGTATGGCGTTGAATACATTCCAGTGGTTTTTAAATCAGCTGTATTCAATCCGGCTGATCGTTAAACCGCCGCTTTACAAAACGGCCTTTAACCAACTAAGCCACCAGGCCAGGCAGTTTAATGTTTTTGAACTTTAAAGTTTTGGTTTTTAATTTTGATCTTTTGGAAAAATTTGGTCATGTACATTTAATTTAGCATACCTACTTAACAAAAAATTTGACCCCGTGCGAAGCCGGGACGGGCCGCTAGTATATTATAAAATAGACATACATAAATACATTTATTAAAATACACTAAGCGTAATAGAGATAGGCACCGATTTACATAACAAGGTTGCTTATGTAATGCTGCAAGATCTGAGCCTTAAACGAGTCAACGCTCTGAGCGCGTCTGATGGTCACCGGAAGAGAATTCCAGAGCGCAACAGCCCGCACGCAGAACGAAGACCCAAAAAAGGAGCTCGAGTGAGATGGAGTGCACAGAAGAAGGTTTGTCGATGACCTAAGATTAACAGAATGAGTGTCGCAGAGGAAAGTAAAACGAGAACTTAAGTACGAGGGAGAATAAGGGGTAAAAAGAATTTTGTACAAAAGAGATAGAATGCGAGTGTCTCTTCGAAGACGAATCGGAAGCCACTTGAGCTTTATGCGAAACTGGGATACATGATCATATTTCCGAAGACCGAAAATAAATCGTATGCAAAGGTTTTGGAGGCGCTCAAGCATATATAACATACAACCCAATTGAGAGCATCCTCCTTTTTTTGAAGTCTGTTAAAGTACCCTGTAGGTGTGTTAGTAACACTGATTTCTTCCCTCCAGGGTGTCCGCGTGGCGCGCGGGCGCGGGCGCCGCCATCGAGCGGAAGCTGTGCGAGGAGCGGCGCGCGCGGCACCACGCAGAGCTGGCGCTCAAGCAGGGCCGCGGGAACAGGTACACTGCTCCCTCCCTCCCTCCCTCCCTCCCTCCCCCCGCAGGGTGTCACGTGGCGCGCGGGCGCGGGCGCCGCCATCGAGCGGAAGCTGTGCGAGGAGCGGCGCGCGCGGCACCACGCAGAGCTGGCGCTCAAGCAGGGCCGCGGGAACAGGTACACTGCTCCCTCCCTCCCTCCCCCCCTCCCTCCCCCCGCAGGGTGTCACGTGGCGCGCGGGCGCGGGCGCCGCCATCGAGCGGAAGCTGTGCGAGGAGCGGCGCGCGCGGCACCACGCAGAGCTGGCGCTCAAGCAGGGCCGCGGGAACAGGTACACTGCTCCCTCCCTCCCTCCCCCCCCTCCCTCCCCCCGCAGGGTGTCACGTGGCGCGCGGGCGCGGGCGCCGCCATCGAGCGGAAGCTGTGCGAGGAGCGGCGCGCGCGGCACCACGCAGAGCTGGCGCTCAAGCAGGGCCGCGGGAACAGGTACACTGCTCCCTCCCTCCCTCCCCCCCTCCCTCCCCCCGCAGGGTGTCACGTGGCGCGCGGGCGCGGGCGCCGCCATCGAGCGGAAGCTGTGCGAGGAGCGGCGCGCGCGGCACCACGCAGAGCTGGCGCTCAAGCAGGGCCGCGGGAACAGGTACACTGCTCCCTCCCTCCCTCCCCCCCTCCCTCCCCCCGCAGGGTGTCACGTGGCGCGCGGGCGCGGGCGCCGCCATCGAGCGGAAGCTGTGCGAGGAGCGGCGCGCGCGGCACCACGCAGAGCTGGCGCTCAAGCAGGGCCGCGGGAACAGGTACACTGCTCCCTCCCTCCCTCCCCCCCTCCCCCCGCAGGGTGTCACGTGGCGCTCAAGCAGGGCCGCGGGAACAGGTACACTGCAAGCAGACTTGTTTACGTCGCATTTTCAGAAATTTTCATCCCAGGCACCGAATTATAGATCGAGTGCTACGCAATCTAGATGGAACAAAGTGGTCCGGGTGTTATTTTTCCTCTAGTAGTGAAAGTTTGTACCCTTAAGTTGTCTTCTGTTCTAACACGACTCGCTCTTCTAACTGCGGTAGTACGAAAATCAAGCTTACTAACGTGCAAACTGTACCTTTGGGTATGCAAATGATAGCACTGTTGCGGAGAGTTACATAACTAGCGCAGGAGCCAGTGGGCCACAAACATAGAGAGCGCCAATCAAGCGTTTGCACTCGACCCTGTCTCTGAGTAGAGCGATGCTAATCTGGCCAAGTTTAACGAAAAAAAAATCACCAGGCGTGTCTGTTCTCCGTCATAGAATAGATAATATAGATAGAACGGACATTCCCCACCCCCCGCCAATTTCAAGCTTCCTCCCCCTCGCGGACGCGAGGCGGACTCAACGAAGGGTTATTATATCGGACGATAATTTTCTATGAGAATACGACCATGATGCTGTATTATATAACAAAATGGTACCAAATTTTTAGTCTATTATACGAAACAAGAATAAGAGATTTTTAATTTCATAAGAATTTCTACAAAGATTGAATCATTTTTATAAACTGTGCAAATAATATATGTTTATAAATTTTTATAGCTATTCTGGTTAGAAGTACGCGCCAACACTGAAGTCCTGTGACATTAAACTCGTTGTTTATAAACTGCGGCTTTCGTTAATCGTTGTGAAATATGTCAGTGGCGCCAATAACTTATGGTAACGAGTGATGGCGCGGAGTATAGTTCGCAATTTACTAAATCAATAGTGTTGCCAATTTAGTGGATTTTTTACTAAGAATGCTACCGTTCAGATTTATTGGTAGGTTATTATTTCTTAGCGTTCAACCGACTCAAAAAAAATAAAGAGTTTCTATATTAGACTATCTGTACTTTTATGTGCGTCCATGTATATGTCGGTCAATAGTGAACAATGAATATAGGATTTCATTTAGTAGTTAAGATTTCGCAACAACCGATCATTAAAAGGAGTAAAAGGATACGAGTACCTACATTGACTATTGGAATGGATAGTTGCAAAAAAAATAACGCTATTTTTAAACTAAAACTTATTCAGTAATTAACGGCTTTAACATTGACTTATAAACTTTACCGGTTCTAGTACTACCAGTACTACTACGATTTAGTTTCATTTTTAACCAACTTCAAAAAGGAGACGGATCTCAATTCGTTTATATGTTTGTTACGTGATAGCTCCATTTATTGTGAAACAAAGGACATAAGCCCAAATGACATTGAAAAAACCCAGGTGTGGCGCAAAAATTATGTACCTCGGATTTTAAGTTATTAGGTAGTAATAATATTCTAAACTATCATCATCATCCATTTGAGTGGCTAACATGCGTTTTTAGCCTGTAGAAGTTTAGTAGAAGTTCGTGTCAAAAGCTCGTTTTATGGAACAAAATATGTTGTATAATTGGGTGTTAATGATATAAAAATAATATATACCGGCTAAGTCATAAAGATATATATCAAACAATGCACGAATTTGCTTAGGTTCTTTTCGCGATGGGTGGCCTTGGAATTCAAATTTAACGAGTGTAAGTAAAATAATTAATGAAAATACGCTCATTTTTGGTAATGTACTTTGGACTTTGTATTCAATTATCCGTATGCTTACATCGCGGGTCAAATCTGGACAAGTACTAGCAGAAGCACAGCACTAGCATAGGCCTGCGATATGAGGCGTACTTGAAGAGAGGTATATGCTCAGATGTTATGAAGATGATGATGATGATTAAATCGGATTGCATTTTTTTATTTTAACTAAACAGTATTGGTGAACTTTAAAAAAAACGCCTACAAAACTACACTGATAAAAGAACATGTTAGCCACTAATTTGGGTTATGGGAGTGGTGTAATTTTTATTCCTAAAATATATTTACATACAATTATTCGATTTTTTTGAGATTAGATACAATTATTTTGTGCCGAGGTCAGGGTACGATTTGGGCCATGTCCTTTGATGTTTCTTTTTTTTGGTAGATCATAGTTTTGAAATATGAAAACAAAACTAAAATGTACTTTCGTTTATTTTTGTTCAAGTTTTTTATGATTGTCGTTGAAATTTGGTCAAGTAAGTTTCTGAATTTAAAACTGTTTTTTGTTTATTCGGCGCAAATAAATTATTAAGTAATGACTTCAACCTTAAAATGTGATTTGAGTATAAAGCCACGTATTCATTAGTAAACATTTGTTGATAAACTGTTTATGACTAGCGTTAAACAAGTTTACAATAAACACATGTTTCTGAAACTTGGCCGTCCACACTTATCAGTTGTTTACAGGATGTCGCCCGAGGAAGTAGTGATGTAGTGATGCTCTCTGCTGCTTACATAATACTTCACAAGAGCATTAATCGAAAAAAAAAGAAGAAAAGGTGGTGGGTTCGAAACTATTTGTTGAATAGAAGTTATGTATTTAATGACCTCCGCGGATTTGATGGGTCATTTCAGAACTTCACCAGAATGTCACCAACTGATTTTGAAATTTTATTAAGATTGATTGGACCATCAATAAAAAAAAAAAGAAACGAAATTTCGCCATCCTATTGAGCCTCAGAGATGACTACTTGTTACTTAAGGTTTCTTGCAACAGGTGACTCCTATGGCTCACTGTCGTATACCTTTAAAATATCAAAACAATTGATCAGCAAGATCATACCAGAAGTTTAAAGTTTAATCACAAATCAGTATAATTATCAAATATCTTAATCAAATTTATTTATTGTGTGTCTTCTTCTAAATGGTTTACGATGTCTTCAATGTTGCTAAAGTGCAACTCGTCACCAGTTGCTGTATGGACTCCTGTTTGGGGTTCTGGTGTATGCGTTGGGGTAGATGCATCAGCATACGTAGATGTCGATGATGCGGTGTCCGCCGCCAAACTCTTGCCATCCATAGCTATGAAATCCACTAAAACAATTGTTTTCGAAATTGCCCATTCTTGCTTGAAGCAGTATATTATTTATGTAATATTTGGCCTGTAATACTGTTCTTTCATTTTTTAATTCAGATACATACTGGCCATAAACTTCAAATTCGTCTTTCGGTTCCTCCATCTTCTTTTTGGCACTTCTCATAATTTCGTACACTTCATTTAGATTTTCGTCACACTTAATTTATATTTATTATATTTATTTATATTTAATTTATCTTTATAGTCTTTATTTGAGGCGTCCCAAAGAAAACTATGTTGGTGATAAAGTTCTATGAGCATCTAAATTTGGTTGTTGGACCACACTACCTCCATGTTTATAAACTCGCGCAAAACTCGTCCACACCTGTTGACTTTTGTTTATAAACTAGATGTTTCGTCTTGCTCTCCACTCGTAGTGGGGAGCACGGCAACACGTATCATAAACAATGTTTCATCACCTATGTTTATGAACTGTTTATAAACTGTTTACAGAGGTGATGAAACATTGTTTATGAACGGTTTATAAACAGTGTTTATTAACAAATGTTTACTAATGAATACGTGGCTTTAAAGACTCACTATTCTCACAATATTTAAAGTTTTATGCGATCCTTACTATAATGCGAATAAATAAATCACTATTTATCAACATACAAAAGTAATATTTTTTAAGCAATTAGGAATAAATTGAATCCGGAACTAGCAACATTATCTATCCCGCAAGTTCCGGCCGGCCACCAAATCACCAAAGTAACAACAATTCGCAGTTTGTTTATAAAATTGAATTGGAGTTTTGAGTTGAAAAATCATGTTGTTGTTCTTTACTGTGCTGACATGAGATGTAAATAATTAGTTTGTGCAGTTTATGATACTCTGATATACCTAGTGAACTGTGATAACGCCTTTTAAAATGCAACTTATGAACGTTGTTGTACCTAATCTAATGTTCTGTGACTAGCCTACCTATAATGAAATACGCGATATGTGGAGTGATTAATTAATATGTTGTCAGAATAAAGTTTTCTCTTTGGGTAAGTGTACTTAACTAAAAATCAAATCGTCCATGGTACCTTTATTATCTCCTATTTTGTTTTAAATCTTCTCCCTTCTGATGGTTGATGAAAGTTATATTTACCTACATTAAAGATCGAACACTAACTTGGTAAGATTGTAAGCCACTTAACACAGACAGGTGAACTCACGGGTCATAGCTATTCCATAAAATAATTTAGTAACCCTAGATGACACGCACACATGCGTAAATGTGTTCGAACGACATATGCGTAGTTGTGTGAGTGTAGGTATGTCGACTTCACCGTTTGTATGGAGTTTAGGCCGAGTGTCCGGGGTGTGTCTCCGTGAAAAAGTGTGACTAACCACTGCGAACTCGTCACCTTAACATCTCAACATGTTAATTTATAAAGGCTCTGCCCGTGATCTTTATTTGTATGTCGTATATGCGGATTTCCATTGATTTATGGTTTAAAAATTAAGTTGAAACAATGTTTGTGCAGCACCGGGGAGTGCACGAGCAGCGCGTGCGCGGCGAGACGTGCGGCGGCCGAGGCGGAGGCGGCGGCGCTGCGACGGGACCTGAGCCGGGCGCGTGACGCGGCGCGGGCGCTGCAGCGGGACTGCGGGCTGGCGAACCAACAGGTAGCTCCCTGCAGCGAGACTGCGGGCTGCGAACCAACAGGTAGCTCCCTGCAGCGGGACTGCGGGCTGCGAACCAACAGGTAGCTCCCTGCAGCGAAACTGCGGGCTGGCGAACCAACAGGTAGCTCCCTGCAGCGAGACTGCGGGCTGGCGAACCAACAGGTAGCTCCCTGCAGCGAGACTGCGGGCTGGCGAACCAACAGGTAGCTCCCTGCAGCGGGACTGCGGGCTGCGAACCAACAGGTAGCTCCCTGCAGCGGGACTGCGGGCTGGCGAACCAACAGGTAGCTCCCTGCAGCGAGACTGCGGGCTGGCGAACCAACAGGTAGCTCCCTGCAGCGAGACTGCGGGCTGGCGAACCAACAGGTAGCTCCCTGCAGCGAGACTGCGGGCTGCGAACCAACAGGTAGCTCCCTGCAGCGGGACTGCGGGCTGCGAACCAACAGGTAGCTCCCTGCAGCGGGACTGCGGGCTGGCGAACCAACAGGTAGCTCCCTGCAGCGAGACTGCGGGCTGGCGAACCAACAGGTAGCTCCCTGCAGCGAGACTGCGGGCTGGCGAACCAACAGGTAGCTCCCTGCAGCGGGACTGCGGGCTGGCGAACCAACAGGTAGCTCCCTGCAGCGAGACTGCGGGCTGGCGAACCAACAGGTAGCTCCCTGCAGCGGGACTGCGGGCTGGCGAACCAACAGGTAGCTCCCTGCAGCGGGACTGCGGGCTGCGAACCAACAGGTAGCTCCCTGCAGCGGGACTGCGGGCTGGCGAACCAACAGGTAGCTCCCTGCAGCGAGACTGCGGGCTGGCGAACTATATGTACCTAAAGTAGGCTATTCTTTGTTAGGTTTCTTTTAGGTAAATAAGCTTCATCGTTAACCGCATCGGCGCTTATTATCAAGCAATATGGCGGTAATCCGCTATCTTGCATGATAACGATAGTCATTTCAGACAGCCTCGTAACATGTATCATCTCGTTCCCAGGTGCGAGCCCTGGAGGCGCGTGCGGAGGTCGCGGGCGGGGGCGCGGGCGCGGGCGGCGGGGAGGCGGGCGCGTGGGGCGCGCGCGCGGCTCACCTCGAGCGCGCACTGTCCGCCGAGACGCGCGTCAAGCTGGACCTGCTGGCCGCGCTAGGGGAAGCCAACCGGAAGATGCACATACAGGACAGTCAGTATCCCCACACTACACATACAGGCCACTCAGTAACTCACAACTATTGCACACATCGTCATAATCAGCCCGCTTCATTTTGCCATTGTTGCCATCAGCCACAAGACGTCCACTGCTGAACATAAGCTTCCACCCTAGATTTGCACAACAAACGGTCCTGCGTAACCTGCGACCAGCGGTTTCCAGCGACCTGTGTGAAGTCACCTGTCCATCTAGTGGGAGGCCGTCCAGCACTGCGTCTTCCGGTTCGTGGTCGTCACTCGAGAACCTTTCTTCCCCATCGGTTGCCAGTTCTTCGAGCGATGTGGCCTGCCCATTGCCTTCGGCTTGCTTACTCTTTGAGCTATGTCGGCCACTTTCGTTCTTCTGCGATTATCCTCATATATTTTTTTTAAATAAAGAGTCACGAGACGAGCAGGTCATGTGCCTGATGGTAAGCAAGATGCCTGCCACATAACAGCACAGTGACACGCAGCTATTGGAACATGAATAGTCCAAATCATTACCTAGCACTGCACTGCGCTCGTCACCCAGAGATCTAAGATGTTATATCTCTAAGCCCTGTAATTTCTCTGGAAACATTGCCCTTCAAACCGGAACACAGTAATGGTTGCTCATTACTGCTTGGCAGTAGAATAATTGGCAAAGGTATGGTACTTCTCCAGGCGAACTCTGCCAAGAGTCCTACCACTACAAAAACCTGTACCTCATTTGGGATTCTGTCGCGCAAAGAAACTCAGAGCACAGCTCTCTTCATAGCTCGCTGTGCGACTTTGAGCTTTGTTATGAGGCCCACAGTTAAGGACCGCGTCTTAGTTCCATAAGCCATCACTAGCAACACTCACTGATTAAAGCCTTTCATCTTCAGGCATTTAGGTATTTTGGACTAAAAAATGTGCCGAAGTTTCCCGAACACTGCCCATCAGTTGGATCCTTCGCTAGACCTCTTTGTCGACATATCGTAATACCCCCTAAAATTTGAGGCTGAGCCTGTAGGTGTAGGTATATGAAAGAAACAAGCCCAATCTGACGGTGTTTGTCTAATACATTAACTAGACATTAGTGTACATAAGGGTCATTAGTCATACAATTGAACATATCACCATCCTTAGATCCTTACACATACATAAGTACAAAGCAGGGCTTTGTCAAGTCATCTTTAAAGCAACAGCTAATATCCAACTTTCAGGTGTTATCAACCGGCAGGAAAAAGAACTGGAAGAGTTGAAAGCCCAAATGCTAGCCGTGATGCCGACGGACTTCGTCACCCCCGTCTCGTCGTCCATCTCGAAGCTACGTCTAGAAGGTCCAGGGTCCCACAACAGCTCCAACGCGCGTCTCTCCGACGGCTCTGGCTCAAGCTCTCGCCTGTCCGATGGCTCTGGGTCGAGTTTGCGCCTGTCCGATGGCTCTGGGTCTAGTTTACGCCTGTCCGATGGGTCGCCTTTGGACCCCAACGCGACTGTGTATACGCCTAAACAACTGTGCTCGGATGCTTAAGAAACTGGAAGGGAAAGTTTGGGACGGGGATGTGAAATGTTGGTGACAGCTGAAAATTACTGCATCTGCGCTTTACATTCCGCTTGAGATTTGTGAACTATGTTGTTTGGTTATTATCTTCGATTACTAATTAGTTTAAATTCTAATTCTATGGCACTCGAAATAGCAACGCTGGTATATGTGTACCAAAAACTTGAATGAAGCGGTTTGACACTACGTTCATCACACATACAGCAAAGCAATGTCTGAATGCCCTGTCTGAGTGGGTATTTCATAATGGTGTTATCTAAGTGGTAGTTATTTTTTTTTAACCTGGCTAGTTCCTATTGTGAGCTCTGAAATGGCTCGCAAAACTACACTAAATCTTGAAAGTATCAGATAAAACATCTACTGTAAAGTTTCTCTTGTTTCTGGTGTTGCACGGAAATCGATACACATTTAATGTTGGAATTTGTGTGTCCCTACTCTGTGTTGATTTTGAGAAATTAATGATATTGACTTTAAGATATAGTTCACAAATCCAAATATCCAAGCCCTCCCTTCGATGGAAATGTAACCACGTTCACTTCATCGAGGCTGATCGATCAAATAGAAGGTATTGAAACTCCGTTCACGTGACATTTTACTATTTTGCTTCTGTTTATTTTCTCTCAACTATACTAAACAATTTATTGCTATTCATTCAAACATGATACCAAAGCATTAATATAATAACAGATGGATACAACCTAGTCTTCAGAGAGAAACATGTTACATCCTAGGTTTTGTATTGCTTCAATAGTGAAATTGCAATCAAATTAAAATCGATCTTGTTTAAAAGAAAAATAAGGAAGTCACACGTGTGAAAGAAATCTCGGATTACATCGTCTTTCAAAATGTCTTGCAAGATTACTCTATCTTTCTACGCCTTCTTGAGTCACTCCCTGAATAAAAAACACGACGAATTGACAAATTTCGGTGAATATTTCCTTTAGGTAGTGTTAATACAGTACCCATATTGAATATTTAAATTTATTTAGTGGTGTCCCGACATTTTTACAAACTTTGACAGTTATTTGTGTTTGTTTAAAATTTAGTTTTGATTGAACGTAAAATTTCATTAGATGTCTTGTTATTTTCCCGCGGTCGCCTGTTGATCAACAATCGATCATATTCGATGGCTTGAAAGTGGTGCATCTTACACAACTGGCAGTCTGATTACGTTAATTGTCAATGGATTTTGCAATCGTAATAACTTTCGCGTTTTTTAAATTACATTGAAAGCATTGTACAAAGTGTCACCAGAAAGATCAATAAGGTCCAAGGGCTTCTAGATTTGCCCCACAATTCGAACTTCGGTGTTTCGCTTTAAAATTCCTTCCTCGGAGTTTTAAAAAGTCAAATAGACCTGTCAGAGTTGAATCTCGATTTCATCAAATCCAATGTGATCAAAAATTGTGTTTATAATTAATAAAGTGATCAAAAGGTATCGGAACATCTAAATGAAGTGATCAAAATATCGATAAAAAGTTATCGAAACGTCGATAAAAAGTTATCGAAACATCGATAAAAAGTTATCGAAACATTGATATCATTTCATTCATTCATTGATATCATTGAAAAAAAAAACAGCATCTTTTACATTGTGACTAAGTCTTTTCAATAATGCTTTCAATAACTTGGCCATATAAATGAACAGTGATTGCAAATTCCTGTTACCGTAATCGGAATGCCGCTCCGAGTTTCGACTGTCGACTGCCCGCGGCCGCGCCTGCGTACTGGTCTTTGTATGGGCGTTTTATCTTCTGATCTCAATTTGTTTTCTATTCGGTACGAAGCTGTTTTGACAGTTTATTTATTGTAATTAGTTTACGTAAAAAAAGTTTCTTTTTTTATTATGTTCGTGTGGGTAGTTTGTGGCATTACAGTTTTGATCATGGGATACAATATTCTAAAGAATTTTGCTGTTTTTTTTTTCAGTTTTAATATTTATGTCGTTACAATGTATGTTATAAATGTGTTCAATTAAAATGGTATCATACTTGAAATATTGAACAAATATGTTAGAAGAAATTTGAATCAAATGCATATTTTTTTCTATAACTTAGATTCAGTTAAATGTGTTTTTAGTAAAGCAGAATTTCTTGATGATTTGATAACACACATATGTTCACTTTACTCGAATGATAAAATAAATGTTGATGGATTTCTAAACTGATAAAAAAAACGTAGGTATATCACTCAAGAATATTGTATTCTATGATCAAACAGTAATGGTTCAAAGTTACATGAGAAGTATTATAACATCACATTGAATATTGCCAGCTGTAAAATCCGAAAATTATTTTTGTACGCATTTAATACGAGCAATATTCTTTATTAGGGCTTAGCAATAGAATTCCAAATGTCCATACAAATATCGGTAGAAAAATAACCGAAAATAATTAACTACATAAAAAAAAATAGTTTTGTAACAGTGTATGTAAACAGAGCGTTTATTTTTTCATGAATGAAGTTTTTGGATTTCGCTGTTGTAATTTAATGTAACGTTTCTTTAGTAAGATGTCGTGTTGATTTCTGTTTTCTGATTTTGAAATGAGGGAAATGTCACAAAAGATCTGCTAAGCTTAATTGTTGAAAATAATAAGGAACACATCATAGTCGTGTAGACTCGCTCTCGCTCTGGGTGGTTTGTTGTATGACAAAGATGAATATCAAAATAGGGCTTCTGAACTTAAACGGTTAGCGCAGTCAGTATAAAATATACTAAAGTTAAAATGATGGAAACTCATTTGAGTGTCAGCTTTCCGTCGCATTTTGGCGACGTGGTTTTGTCAAACGTGACATAAATATGTATGTAAGATTGACATGAGTCACAGTCGTGCGACTGTGACTTCTACCGTAATAAGGCTCCGAAAACGTACATCATAGCAAATTCTCGAATATAAAACAGATCTAAGTGTATTCACGATTTGTGACATTTCTACATTTTCATTACAGTTCTACTGACTTATCTTTACAATGAGAGAGGGAGCTTGTATCGTATTTCCTGACAGCTCCCAATCTTCCTTTTGGTGTCGTTTTTAATTCCACTCTTTGACGAGTGAACAGATGAGTTGGTTGGCGCTGCATTCGAACTTAAAAACTCGCCTGTCCAAACTGATCTCTATTGCATAATTGTAAACAAAAAAAAAAAATTGGACGGTGTTGCAAGGTCCTCTCTGCAGTCTAAAATAAGTGTTCTTTTAAATTTTTATGTGATAAATTGTACAAATCTTAAGATCTGAATCGAGTCTTCTTCCTTGTATAGTAGTTTATTGACGTTTTAGTCCAAATTAAAATTTCGGCGACGCTTATTTCCGTCGCTCGGAAGTATCCGCAATAATTGAGGCGAAGGATGCGAACACTTAGGATTATTCTGTGACGTGATGCAAGTGGGAAGTGCTATGTGTTGCGATTTAAGGAAATTGAACTCTATGATTATTGTGTCACGGTTTTTTTACGTGAGTTTTTGAGGTGAAACCACAATCACTAAAGCAACTGGTCCATACTGTTGACAACAGCAATGTTCTGTTCAAGAGTTCCGCCTCATAAAGTTGCTTTTGTTAGGCTGTCCCACTATATTTAGAGCGAAATTAAATAATGTCACAAGCAGTTTCGTTAGGTCAAGGAACAAAAATAAACGTTAGAATTATCAGGTTTCTCAACTGCTTTTCTGTTGGTCTGCGTTTTTATGTTTAAACAAGTAAGGGGATCATAGATTTAGTGTAGTGTATGAGTAAAATCTGTACAATCTTACACCACGCTAAGCTGAACCTATTTATACACAAGTTAGTTTAAATACCATAAAAAACGCAGACTATAACGTAAAACATGACTCCATATAAAAAATAGGCTGGAAATTTGTTTGTTACTAACCTACCATCAACCACACTAAATGATCACATCTTTGCGCGGTGTGTTGGTTGAATACCTACGTCGCCAGTCTACAAACAGTGGGGGCTGCGATCTTGTCTAAGGTTAGCTTTCAAACTGATCTTACCACCCAATATCTACCCCTAAAATAATTTATTTATAATCCCCCTAAAAATAGGGGGGGGGGGGGGAGGCCCCTAAAATAATTAAGTATTCACTTCGATTTTGAAGCTGTTATTTCTGAGAAATTTAATATTTTCTTGTTGAAGATCTGATTATACTCGCAACTGCACGGCTGTGGAACCATGACACTGGGTGACTGATTTCTGAGTGGAATATGTGTTGAATTTCGTTAGATTTAAACGTGCTTGTTGTCACAAACTAAATTAATGTAAAGTGGAGAATATCATGAAATTATCGACTTATTTTTAGAACAATGATTTTAAATTCTAAAATGAGTTACTCACGATATGGTTGATACTTACTCGTTTTAATAAACTTTATTTGAAAAAGGCCGCTGCGTGCGGTTGAAACTTAGTACTGTCACTGCTCATATCACACAATCAAGCAATTAATTTACTTATAAATTGATTATAAATGTGTTTTCATACGACAGCATCACCTATCCAGTAGACCTTCATTGTCACGTAAGCAATGCCAGTGTTGCAAATTATACAAATGGTTATCGAGACTGCAACATCAAACCACATTTCAGATCAGACATGGGTCTTGAAAAATGTGATTTCAGTTCTAAAGATAAGGGATAATTTCCATGTATATTCTCCACGGGAACAAATGATTTGTAAAATGTTCGTCTTACATCGAGAGATGCGGACTGTAAAACTAGCAATATTTACTATACGTTAAGTACCTCCGTTTGTAACTGAATATCTTGTCTTCAATATTGTGTAATGCGTAATAGATCTTCTGTTATTACAGGAGCTTCCACTTGTTTTTACTTGCATTTACATTTTATCGTGCTTCTCATTTTAACGCATCACGTTAAGTCTGTCTGTCTCTCTCACACCAGTGTGAGAGAGAAGGAAGATTAAGAGATATGGTAGACTTTTCTGTCAACTGCAGATTTAATGTGGTGGTTTGATAGTTTAATTTATTCTCGGCTCTTAAATTTACGATTAATTATCATTGATCGACATGTGTTGAGTGCTAAGTGAGGTCCTCGTTTTCAAACAAAGGAGGAAAGAGAGAGATCATATTATGTCGCTATTTCACAATAATTACCGCAGAAGACTATACATTGGCACAATATTTTGTAGTAAAATCTTTGCATAGAATATATTTCGCCTTCGAAAAGAAGCATGGTTATCCATAAGGTTGTATACCTATTTGTAGTTTGTACATGCCATTTGTAGTTTCAAAACCGCAGGAAGTACCTGTTCTGATTGACTGATCTTTGGTAACTTTGTCTTGAGCTTAGCTAATTTGACTTGAAAAGTATATTCATAGAAGTTTTTTTTTGGTACGTCGCGTCGTTCTCTTATTATAAGGTGATTTTTGGTCACGTTTTTGAATCTTTATCAGCATGGGTATTCTCATTAATTCCGTATATTTACCTCATGCAAACCATTCTGGCTATGTAATCTAGCTGGAAGTAGAGAAATTTTGTCACCATCAGCGTTTAGCGTCAATCACTAATAAGTAAAGATTTTCTTGTGTTACTTTTCTATAAATACTATTTCAAAACAATAGAAGTGTCTCTATGTATACAGGCGACGATGACGCGGAATTTCATCTCTAATTTTTAGTTATACACCTGTGATCATAGGTAGTTCAGTATTGCTGTCGCAACTATACAACTTGGCCATCAATCTATCTTAGTCACGTTAGTGAATGCAAACTTCTCGCCTAACGTGTGACATAATCTATATACCCGCGCCTTATGTTTTATGCTATAGAAACAAATAATAACAGATGCGGCAGGTCAAAAGTGTGGCCCTAGGAATTCTACCATCTTACTTAATCATTATGAATTTGATTGTGCTCTTTGATTTCACTCAGAGGCGGCAATAACAAGGCCATTACCATTTTACAGACTGTATGTATAGGCGTAGGAAGAGTAATGAAATCGTTTTCTGTGATTTAAAACTTGCCAGCTCTATGCAACCTCGAATAACTTGAAAATATGTTATGTTTAGATTTAAATGCAATTGTGTTAGCCAATCTTCACCTTGTTGAAATAAAGCCGAGAATAAAATAAACATCCCCTTTTTCTGTGGTTTAAAGTTTAAAACTTGCCAGCACCATGCAACCTTGAGTAACTTGAAAATACGCTACATTTAGATTTAAATGCAATTGTATTGGCCAACCGTTGTCTTTGTTGAAATAAAGCCGAGAATAAAATAAACGTCACCAAAATGCAACATGCATTCTAAAATGTGAGGATTGTGTTCTAATCGCCAAGGATTGAGAATTAAGTATTGAATTGTAAGATTGTAGGTTAATGAGAACGGACTTAGGATGTAGCATTGTATCGCTGGTTCATGAGTTAACTCCTGCAAAATAAAACAAGTTTTTCAATACAAAAAGTTGCATTATTTTGCAGAGATTTTCGTTATGTGTTTGAATAATGGGATTTGTCTGTAAGCTTTGTTTTGAAATGTTGTTTGGATACTGTGAGTTATGACGTTTCGGTGTTGCACTTAATATGACCATCTACTAAAGATTGTGTGTATATTAAATTTTGTTATTTTCGTTGCCAAACATTGTTTCAAAGATAAAGCAGAATAACGCACACGAAAGTAACCATCGGTTAGTAATGTGACTTTATTTTTGAGATTTGACATAGAACATACTCTAGTCTTAAACTGGGTCCTTCTTAAGTCAGTGTGAAATGAAAATGAAGAAATTGTAGAAAAACTTGAAAGGAAGTGTTATCATTTCAATCTACCTATTGAGTGAGATTATACCACTGACTCAGATCGACCCTCCAATAAGTTATATGTAAGTTTAGTTTACCCCTTTTTTAACAATGGACTGCAAATTGCCCTTAAAGTAATGACTTCCTGTTTTCTAGGCCAGGAAACTAAATTTCTGTGAACAAAGTACTTAATTTAGATGTAGTAACCATAATGCTAACCTGGAATTATGTTGTCGAATTGTTTGCCACCGAAGAGATGATAAAATATATTTTTTCACAAAAACATGGAATTCAAGGGAATATTGTAAGAGCAAAATGGTACAATTGGAACAAATCTGAATTTTCACTAGTGAAATGTAAGCGATAATGTTTGTATCGTAACTGAAGCTGTAAGCAATAAAAAATCAGACTTGAACATTGGTTTTCTTTTATATTTACATATACAATTAATAAGGTAACACTAAGTACATCAATTCACAATAATATTACCTGACATCTTTTATATTGGATTGGACTGAAAAAAGAAGTTTAAGAGACTAATGAACCACTGGGTAAAAGTCAACACATATAGGGGCACAACCAACACCTAAGTGACCCATGGGTCAAACTGTTGATGAATTACAGTTTTATGATAGGAACTGGCCCAACAAAACCACAGATTGGGTTCTCTAGAAATGAAAAGAGGCCTTATTGTGAGTCTATGCTGATGATAATACTAAAAATTTCTCACTTGGCAACCCTAAACACCAGTAGCTTGAGCCCAGCCTTGCAACTAAAAGTGATCTAGGTAGGATTCGTATACCTATTTAAAATGTTTTTATAATTGAATTGTTGTAATAACTTAAACTGACGAATATAAACAAATAACTGATGAATAATATGAACAGATAATGTTAACTGGATATCTCGAGGTTGCATTCGAGAATACACTATGGTCTATGGTCTACTAATGGTAGAATACACTATGTATTAAACTATTGCAGAGGTAGTTTAAAAATTAATAAATAATGTGAGGGGTTTGGTAAACAAACTATTGTATAAGCCAACTTGCTAGACCTTGTCAAATGGGGCACCTAAACCCATCTATTCCCTGCCTGTTCTGTCTATTCCTGAAAGAAATAGCTGTGATATTTACTTAGTCAACAGTCCAAATACAATAGATATAATATATGTACTAAGAATTAATAATACTAATTTGATAAATAATTCTATTTGTCATTGAGGCCTGATATTCTCGCTTCAGATACAAGACTTTGAATTTCAATTTGAACTCGCAAAGCTTTCTGTAAGTCCATTTTCCTCAATTGTGTTGCTATGTACTTTCCGTAAATATCAAACTCATCCTCCTTCATAGATTCCACACTCGAGTCTAAGCTTCCTCGGAACGTCCCAAATGTTTTATCTGAATCGTCGGTGCTGGGATGTCGCTGCCGTTTCATTTTCTTCTTTTTTACTTTATAGGAATTGGATGTTCTTTTTTCTGATGATGAATCATTGGGCTCTGGTTTTAAAATCATCAGTTTATAGTCATCAGGCTCAGGGACTGGGTCTGAGTGGCTGATGTTGAGAGGAGGTGAAGCCCAAACATCTCCACAAATTTCTTCATTATCATTGGTCTGTAAAAGTGCAGGAGATAAAATATTTGTTAAGTATCTTGATTATCAACAATGAAAGGATGAACAGCTAGCTGTACTTTCAATGACATGATTTTGTAATATTAGGCAAATAAATGTAAACACCAATAAAATTATTATAGGTACTAGTCTGCGGTTTTACCTGTATACTTCTCAAATAATCTAGAGTATAAAGTAGACTATGTGTTATTTGTCTCTCTACCAAATCTCATCTAGATACATTAAATATTGGTATACAAAAATAACAAACATCCAAACAAATAGGTAGGTACCTGTCTACACATACAAACTTTAACAATTCTAATATTACTTTTAGTAATAAATATACTGTTGGATGTCCCTACACAACACTAAGCTATGCAAAGCTTACCTATATTAAGGGAGCCAGACAGCTGATGTAATACTTATATTATAGTAAATTATGATACACAGAATCACCAAGACTCAATATTAAGCATTATACAATATTATAATTCATCCATTGTGTTATAACATATATAAGTATTATTGGGCTACCTGCTACGTTCTAATAACACTGTAAAATATGATTAGGTGAGTAGGGCCATAAACTCAAGCTTTTTATCTGAGAAAAAACTTACATCATTGAAGTCATGACTAACATCTAGGGACATCTCGCTGTCGCCTTTCTTGATAGTGCTCAGACATTTGTACCAATCATAGAACCATTTCAGTGCTGGCCTGTAAGTCCACTCGTCATTCGAACGTTGCTTTATCTTTTGAATTTCTTGCAAGTATGTGGATCTGAGGTTCTTTATCTTTAGTTTAACTTCAATTTCGTTCAATTTAATCCCTGTTGCATCGTAAAATTGAGCCATAATCTCTCTATAAGCGTGTAGTCTCTTATTTCGCATTTTGTAATAAGCATGTTCTGGATTCCACAAACATGCATGACTTATGTATATTTTCGAAAACATGCAGGTTTCCGTTTCTCCCCATCTCATTTTACACAGATATATCTTATTCTCTTAGTTTTCTAATAAAATGAAAATAATTGTATATGCTGTTTTTGTTTCACTCTTCTTTCCAAATTCCAAAACAAAAACTGTTTCGAACGGCAATTTTGACATTTTTCTTACGTAGTGAGTGTCAGTGACAAAAATTACTGTTTTTTTTTATTTATTAATCGCAACATCGCAAAAATATTTTATTTCTTTTTCAAACAGCAAGCTATAATAATGGAATAGTAATAAAACATTATCTTTGTAGCGATGGGGTGCGAAGCTCGGAACCTCCACATAGTGCACCATGTCCATTAACATTTAGCTGCTGCAGGATCTTGTTGTGTGATGGTTTATCCCGGCCAGGGAGTTCTATTCACGTTTTTCAAACAACAGAGTGTGCAGTGGAAAGACAAGGGAGCGGCCGGAACGAAGCCACGATGTTTCTTGACGGGCATCGTGGTTACCGAGACGGAACCGTCGCTTTCCACTGCAGTCGTGAGGGTGGACTTCCCCCATCGTTTCCAGCGCACCACTGGAGCCCGGGGGCCCGTTCCCGTACAAACCGGACCCGCAAGAGCGATGGCAGTGGCAGGCGCGGTCCCAGCCTCGAATTTTGAAGGTGGTCACCAGTACACAGCCGCCGATTTTCTGGGGTCACGAGAAATACAATAAATCTAGTAAAAAAGACTTTGCTATTAGCGCCCCACGATTTTACTCACGTAGTTGCAGTTCTAGTTATTTTCCCGCCTTAAAAATAGTCTATATACTCATTGAACTCTTAGATATTTAGAATTTTTGTAGGTTTTAATTTAAGTTATACGATTTTGGGCGAGGGGGTCATGTCCCCTGTGACCCCCCCCCCCTTCGGAGACCGCGCATGAGGTCGATTACAAGAGCGGTCTCGGGACTTTGCTGTCAAGCTACGGCTGGGGTGCCAGCTGGGGTTTTAACTCTAGAACATTAATCGTCGAATGTGAAAAAAAAATGTAAATTTTAAGTGCGCGGTTGCACCCATTGCTGCTTCCGGGTAATCTTAGTTGTTTGGGCCGTTGCCACTGTTGCCAGATTGGTGGTTTTACCCTGCAAATTTGGGGGTTTTTAAAAGCAATGGGGGGAAATTTGGGGGAACAAAACCTACGGGGGGAAAAAATTGCTTGGGGAGAAATTGGGAATTTTTCATTAACGGTTTGCGGTTTTTAGCGAATACGGCCCTTATCCCATTGTGATTTGAAACGCTATTTCTTATGTGATTTTGTGGATCCAATTAATGTTTGGATATTTCTTGGCACTCCACAAGTCCGAGGCCATCTGTTTTCATGTTGGCCCTCGGCGAGTGCCACCTGCAGGCACTAGACCTGTGTCGATCGTGATCTATCGAATCCTTTTGATTCGATCGCAACCTGTACACGTGTGATCGAGTCACGGATTTCTAAAACACCCGATCTTTTGTAACCCGATTATCAGTTCAGACAAGAGAAACCAAATTGAACTTTATGTTAATCTGCTTTACTTAACTAATTGCTTGCTCATAGAATCGATTGAATCGTGCATTTATTCAATCACATCGACGTAACAACGAAAATATTATTTTCTATCTCCTTCTTTTACTTCAAGTGTGACTTGTTCTCGTATGTCGATTGTCGATCAGTCGATCTCATTCTGCCTTGGGGTCGCGCGCGACGCAGCTTGTAGGTTGTACAAAGGAACTGCGACCCAAATGATCGAAAGATCGAATCTTTATAACCCGATCACCACACGAGTGGGTCGTGATCGACCCGGGTCTCGAGAAATGATCGATTGACACAGCTCTAGCAGGCACCAATATCGTGGTGGGTGGGGTTACCATCCCTGTCAAGCCGACACTGAAATATCTCGGTGTCGTGCTTGACAGCAGATGGAACTGGGGGCCGCATCTGCGTCAACTAACCCCCAAGTTGACGCAGACTGCGGCGGCGTTGGGCCGGCTTCTGCCCAATATGGGAGGCGGTGGAGCGCGCTGTCGCCACCTTTACATGGCGGTGGTACGCTCCATGGCCATGTATGGTGCTCCCATATGGGCAGGGAGGTTGGGCCGCGCAGAGGAGGCGCTCCTCCACAGTGCCCAGAGGGTGATGGCCGTGAGAGTGTGTCGGGGCTACCGCACACTTTCACACGAGGTGGCATGCGTCCTTGCGGGATCGCTGCCCTGGTGCCTAGAGGCCGAGGTCTTATCCTCGGTCTACTGGCGCCGGGTGCGAGCCCAAGAGGACGAGCTGCGCCCTGCCCCACAGGAGGTGGTGCGGTGGCGCAGTGATGCCAGGGCCATCGCTCTGGAGAGGTGGAGGGAGCGGATTCTCTCTGGATCCACTCAGCGGGGGGCCGGCGCTCGACGGCTCCTCGAGGCGTTACGGTCCATTCTCGCTGAGTGGGTCCAGAGAGAACATGGGGTACTCACCTTCCGGACTACACAAATGCTCTCGGGACACGGGTGTTTCGGGAGGTATTTGTGTAGGGTTGCCGGAAGGGAAGAGACCCCGGTGTGCCACCGGTGCGGTTGCGCGGAAGATACCGCGCAACACGCACTGGAGGCATGCCCGGGGGAGGAGGACACGCGACGTTCCCTGGTCGCGGTCCTGGGGGCAGATCTCTCATTGCCGACCATCTTGACCAAGATGCTCGACAATGAGAGATCATGGGAAGCTTTCGTCTCCTTCTGTGAGACTATTGTCTCACGGAGGGAGACGGAGGAGCGAGAGAGGGAGCTTGACCCTCTCGCTCCTCCTTGTAGGAGGAAGCGGACGAGCCACTAGGGCTCGCACCCCGTCTCCGCTCGGAGGGCCTGGGCCATCGGGCACCGCCTGATGGCCCATTCTCCTCCCGAGGGAGGGACGCGCTGCTATACGTTTTCCAGCGCGTCCGAGGCGGGTCCGAAAGGGTGACATGGTAGTGTCAGAGTTGCGCGGGCGAATGCGAGAGCGGTTCCGCAACTCTGACACTGCACCATGGTAGGCGAAATCTTGTGGGGGTTTTTAGTTGGTAGGGGTGCCCTTCTGGCGCCGAGTCCAACACTGTATACTCGTGCGTAAATGCATTTTCCTCCAATTACCAAAAAAAAAAAAGGTTAATCAGTAGGCCACTTTAAGTGGTGTAGAGTCGGAAGTACCCCACCATTTCCGGCACAGCGATGTAAATGCATTTCTTTTGACAAAAAGGGATAGCGATGTAGACTACAGTAAGGATAGGGGTCAACAGGGGATTATTATGAATAAGAAAATCTAGGGCTTAAACATAACAAATAACATTTTATTAAGTTTTTACTGATATCATACAACTGGTAAAATACAATGCACATATTGCTTAGCACAGTAAGATATTATATAACAAAAAATATATTTGTCAACTAGATTTCTCGCAAGATTAATAATAATTTAAACTAGACAGTACATAATCATGAGTTAACTGAGAAAGCTAGAAAGATTGTGAGCTTTTCTATCTATAAAATTTATAAACAAATTAATTTTCAGTATATCTTTGATCAACAAAATCAACAGAATATGGAAACTTTCAGGTATCATTACTGAGATCAGTGAGCCTCGCTTCACTCAACAAGTTTTGAATAGCGAGCTGTGTCCGCAGTGCCTTATTTAAACCCATCTGTCTTAGTTGTGCTGCAATATACTTCCCATAGATGTCAAATTCATCCTCTCTCTCCAAACACTCAGATTGAGAATCAATTTTGTATGTCTGTATTGGCTTCTGCTTGAGTTTTTTCTTCTTCCTCTTGTGAGGGGACGGTTCAATTTTCACAATGGACAGTGACTCATCAGGGATACCATTGTCATAGTCAGTGTCTGTATTATTCTGGGATACTAGTGGGTCCGGATTTACGTTTTCAAAGTTTCCATTGTCTTCATCTTGTTCCTGGTCTTCTGCCCATAATGAATGGTTTGATGTGTCTATTTCTGCTAAATCCATATTTTCCTGAAAATTTTAGACTTTTTTAATCTACTTGACTGTTTTTTAAAACAGAGGGACATTTTTCAGCATAAGGTAACCTATGCTCAGTTTGGGGTAAGGTATGGGTATGGTCTACACTAATTTATGTAACACCATTTGTGCAAATAATGACAACAAGTGAATATCAATGTGTCAACCTAAAATGGATACTTATGGAAAGGGTATTCACAAAATAGCTATTACTTTACAAATTATTATTTTAATTCGTTTTAAAGTGCCTACTAAAGTATTCATAATTTTTTTTAGTTTATAAATCGGATTTGGCTGGGCAGGGAGAGAAATACGAGTAGTGAAGGTGAGTGTTAACGTACGTCAATATAAGGGGCCCCTTTTAAACCTACGCCCGAGTCACAAGTCTCGGGGACAACTCGAGATTTCTCTCTCTGCCACACGATGGACCCGGCACCCGCACGGTGAATCCATGGAATGCTAAGAAGTACGTCTCTCTGTAATACTAATAATACTCACGTAATTAAAGTAATTTAAAGACTGTCGTTTGTATGAAACATGTTTCAAACATCGATCCATTTCGTGAAACCACACAAGCGAAGGTTCGTAGATAAAATCTGGACGCGATTTGTGTAGTATTTTGTGCACTTCCTGCGAGTAGGTTGTTCTCAGGTTCCTTATCTTATTCTTGACATCAGAAATGGACATTACTTTACCAGTGAGCTCCTTGAACTCGGCTGTTATAGCTAAGTAAGCCTTATCTCTTTTATATTTCAATTTGTAACCACCGTGAGTCGGATTCCAAAGACATTCATGTTTCAGATAGATTTTCACGAACTCTAAAGTCGTTGATTCACCCCACTTCATTGCTCAGTATTTATGGTCGTAGTAAGATGAAATTGAAAACTAACATGAATATGAAATAGAATACAATGTGTATTTCTGTATTTTACTTTAGTTGTTAATGTTTATCATTACGTGAAAACCGGATCAATTATGATTATGACTTTTATGACATTTGAACTTTTATTTTGATGGGATGGCGGGATGGCAGTGACGGTTAGTGAATATTGACAGTTGACTTATTTTACTTTTTTAGTAGGTATAATAAAAAGCTGCTATATAGCACCATCTCTACTTAGTCTGTGTATAGCACGTACTATAATAGCTGATGTGTACAGTTTGCCGAGTTTAATGTTTGTTATACATAATAAGATAGACTATAGGGTAAAGGCATAGAATATATTACTAAATACATACACTATTTATATTTATTATTATTTCTATGTATAATAAGTATGTATTTAAAACTATATATTATGTATTATATCAGCTACCTGGCCGCCATCATACAAGCTTTGCTTAGTTTGGGGTCAGATGGTGTTGTGTGTAAATTATCCACCAATATTTATTTATTTTATTTAAGTTTTCAACGTTTAATTGTCTTTGCGTCTTACTCTCGTTGAACTTGACCCGATTAGCATCGCCCCATTTCGACACCGCCTCAAGGGTCAAGCTCAAACGTTCGATCAGACTCTCTGAGTCTTACCTGAGTTTGCTGCCCAGTGGCTCTCGCGCTAGATATGTAACTCTCTACAACGGTGCTATCATCTGCGTACCCAAAGATACCGGGCTTCAACAGATTGTTGATATGTAGCAGGAAGAGCGTCGCAGAGAGTACCGACCCTTGAGTTTATATTTATTTTGTTTATTATTGGGTTAAACAGCATAAGAATGACTCCTCGAGAATGGGTCACAAAAATGATCACTATTTCGTAATCTAACCGCGAGGAGAGAGACGAAGTGCTTAGCACTCCATGGATTCACCGTGCGGGTGCCAGGTGTCCATCGTGTGACAGAGAGAGAAATCCCGAGTAGATCCCGAGACTTGTGACTCGGGCATAGGTTTAAGAGGCCTCTTTTCGACGTACATCAACACTCTCCTTCACCACTCGTATTCCTCTCTCTCTCCCCAGCCAACTCTGATAAGAACCCACCAATGCAGCTTTAGATACTCGTTCTAGTATATAACTTACTGCACTTCTGGACAAGCCAAGCTTCTTCAGCAGGGGCGATGCTAATCGGGTCAAGTTCAACGAGAGTAAGACGCAGGCGTGTCTGTTGCTCGTAGCTCGAAAAAGCGACATCGTTTCATGGTTGATGTTCCAAAGACACGAACGAAGAGATTTGACTCTACTTTTGTGATAAGAACGTCTAGTGTCTTCAAATCGAGAGTGAATCGGTTTTTTCTCGGTAAACACGCTTCATCGTAAACCGCATCGTCGCTTAACATCAGGCGAGATGGCGGTCAAGTGTAAACCAATAGAAGTTAAAAAAAAAACATAATTAATTTACATGCTTTTCATTTGTAGTAGAAAAAAGTTCGCTATTTAATTCTTTAGGC
Source organism: Ectropis crepuscularia (assembly GCA_963693475.1). Taxonomy (NCBI): domain Eukaryota; kingdom Metazoa; phylum Arthropoda; class Insecta; order Lepidoptera; family Geometridae; genus Ectropis; species Ectropis crepuscularia. The sequence goes on from OY856358.1 coordinate 24,633,400, forward strand.
AGGCAGGCTAGTTAAATTACCATAAGTAGCATTTTTGAGCTTCAGATCTAAACCCACAAAACTTATCTAAAACACTCTCGAGTGATTGTTGAAAGTATTTAAAAGTAATCAATTTGTATTTATGGTAAACTGTGATTTTCATTTTCAGATACCTATTACCTAATCTCAAAACTCTTGTTTTGTGAATTTGATCTATAATTCAAACAACCATACTTCCTTAACTCTCTTTGTAGGTAGAATTATCACCTTCTTTTCAGGTTCCTATAGGAAGTTACTTGTAGGCTACTGCTGCAACTACTATCAGTAGATAAGTCATCCCTAACTGCATTTTAGTAAATTTTAAGATCTGTCTCGATTCCAAATTTTTTTGCCACATATAAGTAATCTGGTCTTTTCCACGGGTAAGGCGGATCCAACGTGGGTCTTATAGGTCCTTCTAGACGACACAATCACTTTGGCCAATCTAACAATCTAATTATCTTCTTTAAATTCAGCTCTTTAATTAACTTCTTTAACTGGGCTCATTCAATGTAGGTATATTTAATAATTTTATCTAAAGCCTTCAGCTTATATCAATGTTTTTGTTACGGCCATCAGCCAGATAACTTTTACTCATTTTTATTTAGTCCAGGTCCCAATCTGGTACAATTTGGTGCCTCCGACCAGGATCTTAGTTTCATATCATATACTTATGTGGAGATCGAGTTCTATAACAGTAATCTGAGGTGTGGAATGTTTTGCCTGAGCGGGGTTTTCCCGATGGTTACAATCTAAAGGCCGGGTCACACAGAGGCGATCCGGTAGCGATAGCGATCCGATAGCGATAGCGATCCGATACCGAGTATGGGATCGCGCCCGCTTGCTGTGTGTCAGGTTGCATACAAATTTGAACATTACAAAAAATATCGTCTCGCTATCGGATCGCTATCGCTATCGGATCGCCTCTGTGTGACCCGGCTTTTAGTGTCTTCAAATCGAGAGTGTACCTATCTGTTTCTTCTAGGTAAATACGCTCCATCGTAGACCGCATTGTCGTTTAACATCAAGCGAGATGTGCGGTCAACTGTAAACATATAAAAGCTAATAGTAATTTATTTTTTCAATAAAAATAAAACTGCGGATTCAATTCAAAATTAAATTCATAGTCTTGTCCAAATTTCATAAGAAACCATCACTAATTCATCCATTTACCTACTTAAATAAAAGTAAATTTTATGTATTGTTCATATTTCAAAAACCGCGACATCAATTTCGATAACTTTTCTATGGGACCATCTCTGAACTATGATCTACTTACCAAACAAAAAAAAACCATCACAATTGATTAACAATTGGCGGAGCTATCGCGTAACATATTGATATACTTATCTACAAAAAAGCCTACAACCGAATGGACAACCTCGTCTTTTTTTTTAAGTCGGTCAAAAAACCATAAAGGAAAAATTGATTATTCTGTGTTAGACATTTATTAGACAAGAAGAGAGTTATTCTATCGTAATTTTTTTAAGGTGTAGTTAATAACAGTATTGTAATACTGTATCTAGTACTTTATTATGATCTATACTGTAGGGTTCAGCCAGCATTTGCAATGTAAGCGCAAAAATGTATTTATTTACGAGATCACATTAGAAACCTCTAGAATTATCAGTCATTCGCTACTAAAATATAGGTACATGTATTATATACACATAGCTGGGCATTAACTCGTTAATCCGTTAATCGTTAATTAACGAAGTTAACATTTTGATTAACGGATTAACTTTAAAAAATGTTAACGGACATGTTAACTTCCGTTAATTATGCAGAAGTCCGTTAATCGTTAATCCAATGCTTACTATTTACCGCACGGCACCTCGGCGCGGCGCAAAAAACAGGTTCAGACAAGTATGAAACGAAAAGTGCTGGGCGCAGTGTGACCATATGTGGCGGGTTCCTGCAATTTTGGCAGGATTGAGACGTCATTTTAGCCTGTGGCATGATCGGTTGATGTTATATGAAAACAAATATAACTTTGTTATCATAAGTCATATTTCCGATAATCTCGAGTTCTTTTTGGCTGAAAATTTGAGCATAGACATACTCGAATTTGACTGATGTTTACAATTTAGTTGAATATTTCACACATCCCTAGTAAACCAAGTAGATTATAGTAATCCATAGCTAGTGGGGAACTCCGTGATAAATTCAATCATACTTTTTCGATCGTTTATCTGTATTGTAACTTTCTTTTAATAAAATCGGTGGTAGTTCATTTCAACTAACCAAAGAAAAGTTAAATAAAATGAACGAATCAATGTATAAGAATGAAGAAATGGAGGTATACAATAAAAATGCCACTGTTTAATATCTTACTAATATTGTAAATGGCAATTTTTGGGTGTTGTAATGTTTGTTGTTTCATCACGTCAGAACGTCTGGGAACGGGAAAGGGTTGGGTTGAAATTTGGAAAACAGCCCTCAAACGCTGCAGTTGAACGTCTGCTATCCACGGGTAAAGACATTTTAACACCAAAGCGAGCCTCGCTTTCAGACGAGAACTTCGACGTGTTAATGTTCATGAGAGGAAATAGATACCTATGCACATTATGCCCGACGATTAAATTACACATTCAATTAAATTAAATAAAAAAAATTGGCAGTCATAGAAACTGGCGATAGAAGTGAAAACTTATAACTCAGAATTTGATAGCTTACCTTGGAAACTACACGGGTGTAACCGGAGGGCGTGGCCTAGTCATCATGATATTGCCATCTAGAAAAGCACCAGCATTTCCTATTGGCTGATGCATTTCTAGATGGCCATGCCATGATGGCTAGGCCACGCCCTGTTAGCATTTCCCATTGGCTGACGCATTTCTAGATGGCCAATAGTCATGGTCCCGAGTTTACCCGAATATTTTTTATCATATCCGAGCGTGACGCTAGAATTCAATTCACAGCCCACGAAAAATCAGTCTCGGCGCGCTTAAAGAAGTTTTCACTTCAATAATAAAATTAAACTCTATAAGTATTTGCTTTTTTTCCTAACCTGTTAACTTCCAGAACCTAAACCAACAGGTTTTATAAGTTCACTAACGCAACGATATAAAAATCCAATACGCACATTAACGGATTAACGATTAACGTTAACTTCCGTTAATTCTTACGAAATGTAACGCTTTAACGTTTAACGAAGTTAACTTTTTTTGTAACGGATTAACGATTAACGAAGTTAACTATTTGATTAACGGTGCCCAGCTATGTATATACATACAAAAACCTTACTCTAGAATAACTCTATCTAATTAAAAAAATCGGCATCAAAATCAGTTGTGTAGTTTTAGATAGGGATAGGCAGACAGACATGCATAGTAACAGACAGCGGGAAGCAACTTAGTTTTATACTACGTAGTTTTTTTATGATACTTTCGCATCGTTATTTTTTAAGTGTGTAGGTACCTATATATCTCTCTTTTTTTAAGGTTATAGCGACGAGATGAGCATGACATACGCCTGATAGTAAGCAACATGCCTGCCACATAACAGCACAGTTACACGCAGCTATTGGAACACGAAGAGTCCAAATCATTATTAAGCACTGCACTGCGTTCGTCAGATATGAGATGTTTTATCTCTATGCCCTGGAAACATTGCCCTTCAAACAGGAACACAGTAACGACATTACTGCTTGGAGGTAGAATAACTGCCAAAGGTGTGGTACTTCCCCAGACGGACTCTGTAAAGAGTTCTACCACTACTAAAATGTATCTCTAAAAAGTTTGTCTTTAGAACCTCCCCATTTATAATAATAGTTTAGTGTTATGATATGACCTAAAACCAAGGTACAGCCTACTCTAATAAAGCTATTTATGTAACGATAGCTGTGTGACCGGCACCGAAGTGGCTCCAAATTGAACTGGGCCGTAAAATTTTGCTATCTGCACATTTACTACAATTTAATGTGTGGTTTCCCAAGGCGAATTTTGCTTTCCCTTGTAGGGTGACCAAATCGATAGTTGGGACACAGTCTATTAAATCATACAGTCGTTCGACGAAGCCGTCTAGACGGGGCAATCGTGCGGGGCGTGCGGGGTGAGACGCGGGAAGCGCGCTCCTGCATTGCCTATATTAAAATGTCAGTATTGCAGGAGCGCGGCTCAGGGCTGACGTCTTCCGTATGTTTTAATTTAATTTTGGTGCTACTTTTTTTTGTTTGCGACAACCCTACCCGTGTCTAGACATTATCGGTGTTTCTCCCAAGATCGGAGGCGATGAACTACTGGTAGTAAGTATCTCTTTATACTGTAGTTGGGATTAGAATAGCTGCAAATTATGCCTACTTTCATACTCATAGCAGAGCAGGACGTCTACTCTAATTCAACGAAAACGTAATTTCGAAATAAACTCGCGATTTTCCAACTTCAATTCTACTTCGATCCGTCGTTTTGTCCGTTTAAATGATCTAAGTCTACTCTAATTAAAGTATGCTTAGAACATTTAAACGTCAAACAATGTTGTATCGGACGAAACAAAGTAGAACGAGAGCAGGAAAGTAGCGAGTTTTTTTTTCGAAATTTCGTTTTCGTAGAAACAGAGTAGACGTCCTGTTCAATAACTAACGGCGGCAATGTCTCGAAACACATACCTACATGTGTGCAATTAAACAATAAACAAATGAACATGCCCAATATTGGTATGTGAACACAAAAGATAGTTAGCTAGAAAACTAGCTTTTTTATAACAGAAATCAAAAAAGGGTCTAAATTTTTTGAGATACATTTTTAGGTATTCACTTGAAGAGGCTTGGACCGATGCAGAAAATTCTTAATTTCGTCTCTTATTTAAATTTGATCGAAATCGGTGTGGCGGTTTTTGAAATAGGAACAAAAACTAAAATTTGCTTGCATTTATCTAGACGACACGACGTAAGTACATATTTCAAGTAAATTCAAGCTTCTTGCGATTACTCGAGTTTTTTTAAAGTCAGTTAAAAAAATCTTTGATATATCGATAATTGAATACGATTATAAAGAATGTTAAATTTAATTAACAAAGGCAATTATTTAGGTATGACAAAAACATACTCCAATTTGGAAACCCTACTGTATCACTATTTTATCTCAGTTAACACTGATTTTTTATTGCGATTTACGAATCTAGGACCGCACGACACCGCCGCCCATGCGGAGTGTAGCCTCTGCCTTATGTGTTTTTCGTTAGAGGTTAGTAGCTCCTTCAATATTTTTTGTATTCAATTTGCTAACCATCACGTATTCTTGTATGTATATCTTGTGTTTAATTAGTTTATTCATTTAATATCCAAGAATGAATAAAATGCCGTCATGTAACGAGGGCAATTGCACAGAAAACACGGTTACATTTGTTTTCGAGCAGCTCTGATCTCATTGCACATAAGTACATATTATAATTTGCGAGAGTTGTGTGACGGTAACGTTTTCGTTACGTATTCGTGCTATTGTCTCACTAATCAAAATTCAGCACCATATTTCAGTAGTTTATGTGTACTTAATATGTAAGTCTATAATTATTAAAATGAACTAGAGCTTTTTGTGGCGGCACACGGGGGCACACAGTGACCCCAAAGACGCACCGGTGGGTTCTCGAGAGTCCAAAAAAATATAGCCTTGTTCTTTTCGCGTGTTTATCAACTATTATTACGAATTAGCGTGCCGTTAAAAAGTATTGACAAAAAAACTATAACTATTCACAGACTTTCTTTATTTGATTTGAGGAAAACTTCTTCTGTGTTGGAGCTCTACAACAAATTCAACTATACTTTTCTAAATTCAGCTGTAGGTACGTAATCCGATGTTCTAGCAAAATCTTAATAACTAAATAGTTACTTTCAAGGAACTATAATGCAACATAATCAATTCTTGCAATCCTGGTAATTTACAATTTGACTATTATTTTTATCATTGTATAAATTCAGACCAATAGAAACTGTGTTGCCAGAATGATTGCATGCCTCTCGAAAAGGCCAGTTAGGGGGCGTCCATAAATTACGTGAGGTGTTTTTTTAAATTTTCTGGCCCCCCCTCCCCCGTTGGTGAGATGTCGTGAGATTTTGTTCAACCCCCTCCCCCATCCCCCAATCTCACGTGAGATTTTTCAGAATGTGGGTTTCTTACGTAAACGCGTTGGGTTGTTATTGTAGAAAGAAAAAAAACAATTTGCTTCGTGCTTTTATTTACGACTAGTTTAGACTAGTAATTTGACAATCTACTATGATAAAAAGAAAATAATACCTACACTAATTCAGTCCATCTTATACCTTTAAACGAGCAATTCTTGAACCTATATAAATATGTATATAATATATATAGAATCTGTATCTCGGAAACGGCTCGAACGATTTTGATGAAATCATGTATGCAGGGGGTTTCGGGGACGATAAATCAATCTAACTAGGTTTCATTTTTTATAAACGCATATTATGCGCGTTTTTAGACATTGAAAAACTGTCACATTAGACATTAGATTGCGAAGGTAAATTTCGCCGCGTGACGCGACAGCGTAATAGCTCAGATGGGAAGTCATAGCGGTCACGAATTAATAGCTCCGGGTTCGAATCCAGACGGCTTCTCATTTTTTTCATGTTTTCTTTTTTTTAAGAAAATCTATTTCTTGGTTTCTTTTATCTGTACGTATCTAAGTATATTTACTATTTAAACCGAGCAAAGCTCGGTTATCCAGGTACTGGAGAATTACGAGCGGTCTCAAGAGAGACTATTGGCACCAACATGTCCATATGATTTTCTGTAAAATCATCTGCTCCTTCGAAATAGTGAATAATCTTAATCGTATTAATACGATGACGCTCAAGATTAATCTTGAGCATGTACAATGTACATACAATTTGGATTGAATGGAACAAAACAGTATAATCTTTTTTTGTTTCAATCAGAACAAAAATTACGTGATATTTGTCGAGACCCTCCCTCCCCCTAACGTGAGATTACATGAGATTTGACTCGACCCCCTCCCCCCCTAAATCATCTCACGTAATTTATGGACGCCCCTTTAGTAAGAGTCAACTTTTAAAATGTTTTGCAATATTTTATCTTACCTGCAAACAGCTCTAAAGATTTTTGTACCTTTTATTTTGTATCTGAAGTCAAATTCTCTTTTACCTTATATTTATGCGGACGAGCGATGCTTGTATTTGCCCAATAAATTTATTTTATTTTTATTATTTACGTATTTACTTTAATGTTATGAAGTAGTGTATTATTCCTACTAAGTAAAGAAATATATGTAAATTAAATAGTGGTTGTGGCGCCTTCAAAAACCTAAAACCGCCATCTAGCCGAAATTTAGAACTATCTGAATTCTGAAAACGGTCCATAGTGTACATATATTGTGTGAGGTAATGAGGTATTTCCAGAATTCAAATGCGCTAATGTTTTGTTTTAGTAAATTGCTCTTACAAAACTAAACATTGGCAAAATTGAGAACTATTTTTGGCATGTACCTACATGGCACCTTGTGCTTTTTCTTCCTGGAAATAGAAATCATGACATGGATCTTAGGCTTAGAATAGGCATGATAACTATTATAATAAATAACGAGTTCTTAAGTTAGATTATTAAAAACTATTGCAGGTACACGTATTCTTTCTTTTGTTTTACAAACATAAAATTACGAATAAACAGTGCACAGAGTAAGTAATCACTACGTTAAAACAGTGCATATAAGTTTCGAGTGACGTCACTTCATTGTACGATTTTTACGAAGACGTGACGTCACACAGCTCCGGAATTACGATGAGCTATGTATATCTATGACGATTTTTAATAATTGGATAAAATTTTAATAAACATGTTCTATAATTTTCCAAAATCTAGTTGACGGACCGATTAGAATGGTTTATTTTTGGCCCAATCATCATCGCAATAGAGATGAGCTACAGAGATGATTTCTGTCGAACTTTGAGCCGCTTCGTGCTGATCTCCTTGACCTCGATGTCGACGTGTCCCCAGCCCAGCGAGTCCTTGTTCTGGGTGGACGTGAAGTTCAGGTACAGGCGACCCTTGCTGAACGGCATGTTGTCCGGAACGTGCTTCAGTGGTACCGTTAGGTTTTCTAAGTGGTATGGTCCCTGAAAGATGAAAAAAAAAATTGTATAGAGCAGCGGTCAGCAACAGGCGGACCGTGGTCCATTGGCGAAACACGAGAGGTTGTTACTCGGACCTATTTTTTTTAATTTGAAACCAAAATAATGAAAAGGCAGCACTTAATAGTTATGATCAGTTGTTATATACTGGACGTCGGCATCGTCAAAAATTCTGGACCCTCCTAAAACTACTTGCCGACACCTGGTATAGAGTGACCAAATACAAAACCCATTTGAATGATCGTACGGCTGCCCCCTCATTAGCCTTTTAGTAGCTAAATTGTACATTTAACCTTAATGGGAACCTGTCTTTTTTTGCATCCTGCTGTGTCCTTTTAAAAACTCTTAAAACTTTCTCGTTTTGTCCGATCATTCGTGGAAAGTAGTGCACGTCACACGGATTTTTGGCTAATCAAAAGCGCGGTATTGTACCTCGCCCTGCAGCCCCGCTGGTGAGTTGTGATAGTAGGCGAAATTCGTATCATCCCCGATCAATGGGTATCTGATCTGTGATCTGTGAGAGTGATGGAACGACGGTAAGCAACAGACGCAATTGAAGCTTGCCCATGATAACACAGTCACGCAGCTATTGGAACACAAAGAGTCCAAATCATTAGCTAGCGCTGCAAAGCGCTCGTCACCCAGAGATATAAGATGATTTATTTTTAAGCCCAGTAATTTATCGGGAAATATTGGCCTTCAAACCGGAACACAGCGATATTTGCACAAAACTACTCAAAATAAGTCAATAATTTTAACTTCCGATTGTAAAGGGGATAATAATAGTTTGACGTAGCTGTCAGAGTGTCTAGATATCTAGGTACTTGTGTACCAAGAGCAGTGATTTGAACTCTTCTTGTTCAAAATAATGCATCATGCTGTGATCAAAGAGAATGTAAATTGGCTGTGGATAGGTAAGTAGGTTATATCTGCTTATTTTTTATTCGGTACATCCATAGATTTCGATTGCGTAGCAAAAAACCATTCGTCATATTTGGGTACATCATGTTATTTGGATTTTAGTTTTGACACTTGAAAGGTGAAACTGTCAGTTTCATTTAACTTTGTAAAGATGTATTTTGCAAGACTGAAACGTACCCGTGGGATAGGGCAAGGTGGAATGAATCCCTTCAGAGAGATCCCAAAGAGAAGATCCTTGTCTACAAGGCTGCACACCTCGAAGTGCAGCTCGAAGAATGAACGCCTGTATTCGTTTGAGAGAAACTCGTACACGTACAGATCCAACTGAAAAATACAAATGTCCAAATTTAGTTTTGTTTTTAAATCGTTATGAATCAGGGTTCATACATTTTCGTAAGAAATGTAGGTACATACATTTTTTACGAAAATGTATGTACCTATCGAATGAAATGATAAGAATTGTCGTTAATTTTGGACCAAAATTAACGATTTTTACATATTAATCGATAATTGAGCCTAAATTCTTTCGAAAAGAATAGCCAGTGTTCTGGCTAAAAGATATGGCTCTTAATTGCTTGATTAAGGAATCCTCAAATAATTAAAGGTATACAAAACTGTACAACGTCAAAATTGGATAAATGCACAAAAGAGCAGTGCTATAAAAATCTGAGGTATACAAATGTTTGATGTTTAATTTCGTCAGTGAAGTTTGATAAGCATCCGTCAACACAGATTTTTCTTGGACTGTGAATTGAGCTCAAGCGTCACGCTCATAAATGAGAGAAATCTTCGGGTAAACTCGGGACCGTGGCCATCTAGAAAAGCGTTAGCAGCACGGCCATCTTGTCTAGATGGCAATGCTTAGAAGACTTATTTAGACGACAATGCTTTGAAGATTTATTCCAGTTTAGCAGCACCCTCCGGTTTCACCCGCGTAGTTTCCAACTTGAGCTATCAAATTCTGAGTTATAAGTTTTCAGTCTTGCGTATCATCTTAAAACCTACTTAAATTGACGTTGTTGGCGTATCATTTTTTTTTTTTACTTTTATAGATTTATACTTGATCGCCATCTCGCCTGATGTTAAGCGACGATGCGGTCTACGATGGAGCGTGTTCACCTAGAAAAAAACCAATTCACTCTCGATTTGAAGACACAAAGATTGTACCCATCGGGGAAAACTCAATCAGGCAACGTGTTCCACAGCCTAGTTCTTATCACAAAAGTAGAGTCAAATCTCTTCGTGTCGTGTTTGGAACATCAAATATGAAACGATGTCGCTTTTGCGACGTGTTAAAATGCGAGTGCTTACATTGACGTTGTAGTTGATCGGCTGCAGGAGGAAGGTGTGATAGCCCATGTAGTAGAAGGGGTCTCCGCGGCCGTGACGCTGCGACGTCAGGTTCGTGTAGTTCACGTACTTCGGGTTGATCCACGTCACTACCGAGTGCTCAGTGCTTATGTAACGGACCTACAATTGCGATGAGGATTGGATCAAAAATATACCATTTAATAATTATTAGTCCGTCAGATTGAGTATGGAAAAATATGGGACACCTATTGTTTTATCAAATTATTAAAAGTCGACAAATATATAGATCATCAAACATCCGCAGATTACGACGACACGTCTTCGTAAAAATCGTACAATAAAGTCACGTCACTCGAAACTTCTAAACAGTGTACCTTCGTAATTTTTTGTTGAAAATACATGTACAATATTATTTTTTATAATCATACTGACTGAACTTGAGACTTGACTTGTGAGAGAAGATCCGGAGTCCCAGCTGTGGGAACACTTAGTGGGCTGCTTGTGCCAACTGTCCGACTAATTCGTTTTTATAATTGTAATACCTATAATATTAACTGTTTAAATTTGTCTAGCATAACTTACGTTTCCAGTAGCGTTAAGCTCTACCTAATACTATAGACTACAGGCCCGTGAACAAAATTTACGTAGTAAATGAACCACCAAGAGACCTATGTAGGATGATAGAAGGATACAAAGTAATAAGGTTCAGCACTATGCCGTCACTTGTAAGCTGTCCAACTGAGTACAGGCCAAGGAGAAATTATCGAGGGTTGCAACCCCCCCTCTTCGCTTCTACTCAGTTGGACAGCTTACAAGGGGCGGCATAGTGCTGAATCTTATTACTTTATACCCTTCTATCATCCTACATAGGTCTCCTGGTGGTTCATTTCCTACGTAAATTTTGTTCACGGGCCTGTAGTCTACTAGAGACGTAATCGTGATCTAATACTAATATAATAGTCTGAAATAATATTTATTAGGCAACTTTTTATCCTGGGAAAACAATACGATTCCGACGTAAGTTCCCGACTTGCAAGTGAAATCATGGTATGCTACTAGTATGTTAATAAAAATAGTTTTATCATATCTTTAACTAAAACAAATTAAATATACTTTGTACCCTCACCTACCTTATCTATAGCTGGGCACTAACTCGTTAATCCGTTAATCGTTAATTAACGAAGTTAACATTTTGATAAACGGATTAACTTTTAAGTTAACTTTTAAAAATGTTAACGAACATGTTAACTTCCGTTAATTATGCAGAAGTCCGTTAATCGTTAATCCAATGCTTACTATTACGCACGAGACCTCGGCGCGGCCCAAAAAACAGGTTCAGACAAGTATGAAACGAAAAGTGCTGGGTGCAGTGTGACCATATTTATGTGGCGGGTTCCTGCAATTTTGGCAGGATTGAGGCGTCATTTGAGCCTGTGGCATGATCGGTTGACGTTATATGAAAACAAATATAATTTTGTTATCATAAGTCATATTTCCAATAATCACGAGTTCTTTTTGGCTGAAAATTTGACTATAGACATACTCGAATTTGACTGACGTTTACAATTTAGTTGAATATTTCACACATCCCCAATAAACCAAGTAGATTATAGTAATCCATAGCTAGTGGGGAACTCCCCGATAAATTCAATCATACTTTTCGATCGTTTATCTGTATTGTAACTTTCTTTTAATAAAATCGGTGGTAGTTCATTTCAACTAACCAAAGAAAAGTTAAATAAAATGAACAAATCAATGTATAGGAATGAAGAAACGGAGGTATACAATGAAAATTCCAGTGTTTAACATCTTACTAATATTATAAATGGCAATTGTTGGATGTTGTAATGTTTGTTGTTTCATCACGTCCGAACGTCTGGGAACGTGAAAGGATTGGGTTGAAATTTGGAAAACAGCCCTCAAACGCTGCAGTTGAACGTCTGCTATCCACGGGTAAAGACATTTTAACACCAAAGCGAGCCTCGCTTTCAGACGAGAACTTCGACATGTTAATGTTCATGAGGGGAAATAGATACCTATGCACGTTATGCCCGACAATTAAATTACACATTAAATTAAATTAAATAAAAAAAAAATGGCAGTCATAGAAACTGGCAATAGAAGTGAAAACTTATAACTCAGAATTTGATAGCTTACCTTGGAAACTACACAGGTGTAACCGGATGGCGTGGCCTGGTCATCATGGCATGGCCATCTAGAAAAGCACCAGCATTTCCTATTGACTGATGCATTTCTAGATGGCCATGCCATGATGGCCAGGTTACGCCCTTTCAGCATTTCCCATTGGCTGACGCATTTCTAGATGGCCAATAGCCATGGTCCCGAGTTTACCCGAAGATTTCTTATCATACCCGAGTGTGACGCTAGAATGCAATTCACGAAAAATCTGTCTCGGCGCGCCTAAAGAAGTTTTCACTTCAGTAATAAAATTAAACTCTACAAGTATTTGGTTTTTTCCTAACCTGTTAACTTCCAGAACCTAAACCAACAGGTTTTATAAGTTCACTAACGCAACGATATAAAAATCCAATACGCATATTAACGGATTAACGATTAACGTTAACTTCCGTTAATTCTTAGGAAATGTAACGCTTTAACGTTTAACGAAGTTAACTTTTTTTGTAACGGATTAACGATTAACGAAGTTAACTATTTGATTAACGGTGCCCAGCTATGCTTATCTATCTCTGTAATAGACTTACAGTGAAAACCCTTAGGCCAATTGTCCATGTAGCTGCACGACATCCGCACGATTTCGACAATTGTCGGATGCAAGACGAATGCTTGCATCTTGCGTACAAATAATGAAGTCTGTGTCCACGACAAACGACAACGACACGACAGCCGCACGTCTGCGTTTGTTCGTAGGATGCATGCATTCGACTAAAGACGCGTGCCTGGACAGTAGGCCTTAGAGTTTTACGATAAATTTGATAGATCTTCAATTAGACTTACCCTGTCTGCTCCGTAGACTCCGTAGAGTGTTATAATTATTGATGTATAAAGAACACTGCACAATAAGATCATATTTGTTTGATACATAACCGAAACAAGTTACAGTTTTGGCTTCAGTATCAATTATTGCATGCTTCATGAGGTTTCCAAAAAAATATACCATAAATATATGTATATATGTGGTACAAAAATCTATACTACCTATGTTTCTAAGGTGCACGATTTAACCCGTTTCAGTTCTATTTGAAGTATTGGCTAAATAAACCCTTACTAAACAATCATTACATAAAATAAGATAAGAAAAGATACTAATTAAAAAGAAAAAATATACCTACCTATGTAACGTTTTTGGAAGAAATAGTATTTTTATATTACTGTGCTCGTGATCTTATTTATTCATAACTTATTTATATACTTTGTTGTGTGTAATATGCTGCTTTTTATGTTTCAACTTTTTTTATTTTTTGATTTATCTATCGAATCCACTTTCTTCGTGTTACATACACGAAGATTTTTTAAAATGGAGAACACAACACTGTAGTCAGCTTTCCAACTTTTACATCTCCATTTCGCTTCAACTCCAAAAAACCAAAAAACTATATCACTGTTCGACACGAGCCCACGACTGAATTTAATCTTATTTTCCCACACCAAATGTCCATTATTAAGAAAATTGTGGGCATTTTTCAATCATATGGTTGAACCTTCATTTATCAAAAGTACTATTTTAAATTAAGGTTTTGATGTGATGGTAGTACCCATCAACAAGCTAAATAATCGTTTTTGATTCTAATCTATGATGACTCCGATATTAATGTAAATAAAGTAAAATGAGACAAACAACTCGGAGGTCACAAACATCAATGTTATATCATTTTCAGTCGACTTAAAAAAATTACAAGGTTCAATTCTCCGTATGTATTTTTTTTCTTCCAGGAATAATTTATGAGGTTATTTGTCATCCAACAACCCACACTCGGCCCGCGTGGCCTTGACTCTCTACACGTTACAGGCCCTGAGTCCCAGCAGTGGGAACATTTAGTGGGCTGATTATTCTCTGTATCCACACATAGAGCGTGCCGTCCGTGCTATAATGGGAGTCAGCTTCATTTACGCCCTAAAAGAGCTATGACGAGGCACCGATCTGGATACATCCTTATCGGCCTACTACGCGTACGCTTACTCTAGTCTGACCTACGGGATTCTACTTTGGGGTGGAAGTATTGATGCCGTTGACCTCTTCATCCTACAAAAGAAGTGCGTGCGTATCCTCACCAACGTAAAAGTCCCCGACATAAGTAAATCACATTTTCACAAACCCTATTTCATTGACTACAAAATTTTTACTTTGACATCGCTTTATATACGAGTATTAGAAAACTGCATATTTGCTAAAAAATATTCAAATTTATTTGATAAAGTAGCAGACAACTGGCGCTACCCCATTAGGACGTTATGCAAGTATAACTTAAACGTACCGATATCAAAACTAACTTTACATAGTATCTACCGGTCCGCATGCGATGGCTACAAAAAATTATAATAAACTTTCCAATAAACTTAAGCGTAGACGAGCGTAGGTTTGTCAGGACTTTGAGGGATCTGCTGTTGTCAAAAGCCTATTATAGTCTATCCGAGTCTTTACTGATGACCTAAGAATCTTCGAGGATGAAAACCAAGTACGTATTTGACTGTGAAATAAAACGCTTTGCTCCATATATTGTCACTTCAATTGCAATCCCCGGTTGGGGTACGTTGTGTTACGACTTAATTTTGTTCTAAATCTAACCATGTAATAACTTTTATCTGTAACATAAGGACGCAATAAATGATTGAGTATTGGGTCCGACAGGATGAATCTTCACGACCCATATTTGAAAAGCTCGGGATAGTGACGTTGCCCGCAATAGTAATTTTCCAAGTCGCGTTATACGTCAGATCAAACTTAGATCTTTATAATGTGCTTAGCAATGAAATGTATATAGCATGCAGTAAGAGCAAACTCTCAGAGGTACGGCACACGGTGGAGAGGTCAGCTAGGTCGACACACGTGATGGGGCCGACAGTATACAATACACTCTCAGAAAACAGACCTCTGCGCCCACAATGGGAAGCTTTAAATTGCGATTAAAACTGGCTTTTCGAGCAGTCGTTCTATAGCTACGAAGAATTCGTTCAATTGAAATTGTAGGCAACTTAAGTTTTGACGTGACAACGTCTTATAATTCGATGAAGCCGGCTGCACGCCCGCAAAACATGACGTCATGTGCCGTTAACGCCGTTACCTCGCCGCCGGCGTTACCTCGCTCTAAGGTGTAGTTGAAGTTGTCACGTTCAACTAACGTCAGTAACCCGACTTTACCGACAACCATTTTTTTAGACATGAAGGTTGGGATGAATAATTTTACATAATTTATTATATATTATTCATTTATTTTGACGTTGTGAATGTATTAATCAATTAATATTAATAAACGATTGTGATATATATTAATTACTGTATAATATGTTGCAGTAGGTACATGGTACACAGTACCTACACACACAATACACATGATTTTATAGCATTAACCAATGTTTCTGACTTGTAACGTGTGTTATCAATATATTATTTAGAGTCCCCACTGGGGCACGGTTCTCTCCCTACCAATGTCCCGACATTGGTATAGTAGAGTGGAGTGGTAGGTTTAGGACATATTCCACCAAGCTGGATAAGTTGCAGGTTGACAAACTTCGCTTGTCTTTGAAGAGAAAGGTAAATCTTCTCCGACAAGCAGATTTCCTCGCGATATCTTCTTTCACCGTTTCAAGCTAGCGGTATTACACATATGGCTTCGAAAAGACAGTGGTGTTGGTGGGATTTGAACCCGGGGGCTCCAGATCAGTAGTCCTCGTTCTCCCGACTAGACCAGCCGTAACTTACTAGAATACTAGCCGTATCAGCCGTAACTTGTGTGGAACGCAGTACAAGTGCTAGGTAATGATTTGGACTCTTCATGTTCCGGTAGCTGTTTGACATTGTGCTGTAATGGGCAGGCATGTTGTTTACCATCAGGGACTGTGTCCTGCTTCTCCAAAGTATCCTGTTGGTCAAAGTTCAAGCTATGTGTGTGTTATTATTAATTGACGTGTAAATAGTACATTTATCAATAAATACTTTGACTTTGTGACATGCGTTTACATTTTATTTATCCTCGGTAATCACAGATTGAAAAACGATAACAATTTTGTCCCATTTCATTCGTTTAGAGTTTAGATACGTGTATCTACGAATTCATAGCGGAAAACATGGCATAGTTTATGATAATCATTCATGGTTTTACCATTATTAAATGCTATTTCGAATTTTATTTTCATTGTATAACAGATATTCAAGAGTCTGCAGAAAGGGCTTACCGAGAGGGATATGCTATTTTGTAGTTATATGTTCAGCGAAAAAGGCTTTCAATGATGACTCGACGAATTCAAATGTTTGTACTGTGTCTGGGTGTTTCTATGTACATATAATAAGTATGTATTTAAAACTACATAAGTGTTATGTCAGCTATCTGGCCGCCAAAATAAAAGCTTTGCTTACATAGTTTGGGGTCAGATGATGTTGTGTGTGTATTGTTCATCAATATTTATTTATTATTAATTTGTTTGAGCACCGAGGTGTTCTACGACGGAGCTTACATAGAGGAAAACAGTTTCACTCTCGATTTACAAATAAATTACATAATCATTTCCGTCCGTCTGTCTGTCCTTCCGTCCATCCGTCCGTCTGTCACCAGGCTGTATCTAGCTATCACCATAGCTAGACAGAATTTACGCAGATGTATTTCTATTGCCGCTATAACAACAAATACGAAAAGAAAATAAAATAAATATTTAAGAGGGGCTTCCATTGTAATAATAATAAATAAATATTGGTGGACAAAGTACAAACTTGATTTTTTACCGTTTCTTGCTCGATTATTCCATCCCAAACAAACTAGATGGAATAAAACACGTTATCGACTTAGTCGTTAGAATCATAAAGTAACATCAAAATGTTAGTCAATATTTTTGAATGAAAACCTGTCTGTGGAAACTGTGATAGTTTATGTATACGGAAAGCAGAATAAAGCCAAAGACCCAAAGAGGTTATCGCCGTTTGTTTGCTAATGATACGGAACCCTTCGTGCGGGAGTCCCACTCACACTTGGCCGGCTATTTTTATAAATACACCTAGCAGTGCTCCGCGGATTTACCCGCGTAGTTCCCGTTTCGGATAAAAAGTTACCTATGTGTTGTTCCCAAAGACAATATACATATTTGACTAAGCGTACGACTGCCTCTCCTTAGCGTTTTAGTAGCATAATTGCACTAAACCTGTTGTGACTTCGGTCAGTCAGGCTTTTCATTCCGACAAAAGAGTGCTGGCAAAAAAAAAACCGTAAAAAATATGAAATATGGGTTTTTGCCATCTTTCTGCTTAGAGAAATGGTGCGGAAAGAATAGGAGGACATCCAGCTTTACAAAGGACGGTATGTCATTTCTCATTTCACAAGAAAGGAATTTAATGCAATAATTAGAAAAACATAATATCATCAATCTACAAAATTTAAACGTACTTTAAAAAAAACGAAATGGGAACCCGTTGATGTCTTTCTTTGTCAACAACATCAACATCAACAGCCCACTAAATGTTCCCACTGCTGGGACTCGGGGCCTTCTCTCGCAAGGAGAGAGTTAAGGCCATAATCCACCACGCTGCGCTGGCCCAGTGCGGGTTGGCGGATGACACATGACTTCGAAAGATTCTAGGTACATGTCGGTTTCCTCACGATGTTTTCCTTCACCGTTTTAAGTTAGCGGCATTACGCACATGACTTCGAAAAGACAGTGGTGCGTGTGGGGTTTGAACCCGGGGTCTCCGGATCGGCAGCCGCCGTTCTCCCGACTAGACCATCATAACTTATTATTCTTTCTTTGTATCCTGCTCCATCTTTTGAAGTTTGCATAACTCTATCTCGTTTTGTCCGATCATTCGTGGAAAGTGCATGTCACACACACGGATATTCGGCTAATCACAGCGCAGCATTTTAGTTCGTCCTGACTCCGCTGGTGAGTTGTGAATGTAGGCGAGATTCGTTTCATCGCCGATCAACAGGGTATTTAATCTGTGGTTGTTCCAGACTATAATGTTCTATGTGCCAAATTTCAGCCAGATACGTTCAGACGTGATTGAGCAACATACATCCAAATATCCAATCATTGATATTTTTAACATTAGTAGGATAATCCTTTAGGATCGTTGTACACTTTTTGTATCACCTTACAGAATAGTAGTGCGTTTAACTTAAATTTCAACAAACCTTTCTGGTACCCACAAATTAGTTTCGACATAAAGAGCATCAATGTGTTATCAAAATATTGTTTGGTGAAATAAAAACAGCAGGCGTTATTCTACAAGCGTGTTTGAAAACAGGAAATCGATTAAGGTATCCATAATTGGACTGCCCTCGTGGCTTCGTGGTAGTAGCTCTGCCTGCGAAGCCGAGGGTCGTGGGTTCGATTCCCACCCAGTGCAAATATTTGTGTGATGAATTCAAATGTTTGCACTGTATCTGGGTGTTTATATGTATGTATAATAAGTATGTATTTAAACCTATATAAGTATTATATCAGCTATCTGGCCGCCATAGTACAAGCTTTGCTTAGTTTGGGGTCAGACTGATGGTGTTGTGTGTGAATTGTCCACCAATATTTATTTATTTATAATTGTTACATGACAATGTAATCTATAAGAACAATTAGAAGTATTATCAGATGATATATTATATAGAAGAGTAAAGTATCATAGTAAAGATATACTAGCTGTGCTTCGCGGTGTCACCCGCAGCTTAACAACCACGAACTTTAACGCGATAAAAATAGCCCAGTGTTGATAGAGATAAATATACTTATAATAATAATAAGTCCCTTTATTTATTGTTGTTCAAAGTCTTGAACATCGCCGTAAAATTGCTAGTCTATCGGTTTTTTATCGGATACACTTCGGAGAGTGTGCGACTGATTTACATGATCTAATACCACCTTGTCCTTTTTTCTATCGGAATGCTCGTAGCTCGAAAAAGCGACATCGTTTCATGGTTGATGTTCCAAAGACACGAACGAAGAGATTTGACTCTACTTTTGTGATAAGAACGTCTAGGCTGTGGAATACCTTGCCTGAGTGGGGTTTCCCCGATGGTTACAATCTTTGTGTCTTCAAACCGAGAGTAAATCGGTTTTTTCTAGGTAAACCCGCTTCATCGTAGACCGCATCGTCGCTTAACATCAGGTGAGATGGCGGTCAAGTGTAAAGATAAAGATAAAGATAAAGATATATTTATTTGCGTTCAACATGAGTGAGTATTGTACAAATGATGTGCACAAGTAGGTGTTATAATAATACATTGTGTTGCCATGTCATGTTGTGCCGGTTAGGCGTACAAATGTTAGGTAGGTGACAATCTGCTCATCCAAAAATTATTTACATTTAGTATTATTTATAAAATTAAAAAAAAAAACAAAATTAGAGTCACAGCAACATTAAAATATAACTGAATATTACAAATAGACGCTAACAATAATAATCAAATCAACTCAGATGTTATAGCTCAATAAGAAAATTAAGAAATCGATAAAAATTCTAGAATTTGTCCTTTAAAAAATCATCAATTGTATAATAACATTTATCCAATAACAAGGCTTTAAGTTTATTTCTAAATTGGTTGGTATTTAGTTCTCTCATTGGCTTTGGTATCTTATTGTATACAATGGGTCCCATACATATAATATTATTTAGCATTAGAATTGTCTTGCCCTGATATAGACTCCTTTTATCTTGGTCACGACGATTTCTTACAATAGAGTCAGATAGTCTGGGGAACCGCTCTCTGTTTGCCTTTACAAATATAGCTGTTTCTAATATGTATAGGCACGGAAGTGTAAGAATTTTGTGCTTCGAAAAATACGGCTTACAACTGTCCCTTTTTTTCAGTCCAAACATAGCCCGAATACAGCTCTTCTGTCTTCCAAAGATAATGGTTTTATTTGTTGAGTTTCCCCAAAAGATAACCCCATATCTCAAGACAGACTCTACGAGCCCGTAGTACGCTACAAGTATGGAGTCCGTATTTAAAATAGGTGTCAGACGTCTTAGAGCATAAGCTTGGCTACTTATTCTTTTTGCAAGATTGTCTACGTCTGGCTTCCAATTTAGTTTTCTGTCTATTGTTATTCCAAGGAATTTGGCAACTTCCACTTCTTTTATATTTATATTTTCATATTTAACGTTAACATTAGATATATTTGGTCCCATTTGTCTAAAATGCATTATATTTGTTTTCGTCAGATTTATTCTAAGATTATTATTGTCAAGATATAAAATAGTTGATGTCAAGGATTTATTGATGTCGTCTTCGTACGTGTCATGAGTTTTAAAAGCTATGGTAATAGTGCTATCATCAGCGAATAATGTCATGGGATGGGATACAGCATTAGGAAAGTCATTTATGTATCCAATAAAAGCTAGTGGACCCAAGGTGCTGCCCTGAGGGACACCATATTTCACCACGCGTTCATAAGAGCGTGATACTTCTTCTATTTTTGTTTTTAAATTTACCCTGCTAATTTCTGTAACCTGGGTTCTTTCTGCTAGGTATGACTTCAGCAATTCTAAAATGTTACCCCGTATGCCATACGCCTCTAATTTGGCAGTCAATATTCCATGGTCCACATAGTCAAAGGCCTGTGTTAAATCACAGAAAATGGCGCAAACTGGTAATCTCTTATCGACACACTTTAAAACCATACTAAGGAAATCATAAATAGCCAAATTTATAGTTTTATTTTTCCGGAAGCCTTTTTGTTCATCACACAGTATATTGTTTTTTTCCAAATAATTGTTGATTTCAAGGTAAATGTATTTTTCAAAATTTTTTGAAAATATTGGCGTAAGTGCTATTGGCCTGTAGCACTCCATTGCCAGTTTATTATCTTTTTTGAACAACGGTTTGATAATTGTAGTTTTTAACGATTTAGGAAATGTTCCAGTGGAAATACAGAGGTTTAGTATGTAGCTTAAAGGTTCACATATGGATTTAAACCTTAAAAGGTAAAAAAAAAAACCTACATCTATTTGGAAGATACTCGGACTCTACGGTTGGGATTCGTACCTATTACTTCCTAATTTTGAAATAAGATGTTATAGCCACGGTTTTTAAGGCTTTCAAAGATTACTTCACAATAAATACAAATTGGTGGACAATTCACACACAACACCATCTGACCCCAAACTAAGCAAAGCTTAATATGGCGGCCAAATCGCTGACATAATATTTATATAGTTGTAAATACATACTTTTTATAAGTACATAGAAACACCCAGACACAGTGCAAACATTTGAACTCACCACACAAATTCTTTTCAGTATGTTTATAACGAGACTCTTCGTCTTTCTAACCGTTTTGAGACAAGTTTACGGTGCAAGTAAGGTAAGATGAAGGCATTCAAGATATCCAATTAATACACTTAACATTTTTTTTAAATAAGCTTCCATTTCTCATTAGCATCTGTGTTTTAGGGTTCCGTAAAACGTAAAAACGGAACCCTAATAGATTCGTCATGTCTGTCTGTCCGTCCGTATGTCACAGCCACTTTTTGCCGAAACTATGAGAACTATTGTTGAAACTTGATAAGTAGATGAACTCTGTGAACAGCATTAAGATTTTTACAAAAAAAAAAAAAAAATTGGGTCGCCCCCCATACTGAGAACTGAAACTTAAAAATTTTCTTTTCATCTAACCTACATGTGTGTCTATCGACAGGTCTTCAAAAATGATGTTGAGGTTTCTAATATAATTTTTGTCTACACTGAATAATTTGCGCGAGAGACACTTCCAAAGGGGTAAAATGTGTGTCCCCCCCTCTAACTTCTGAAGTAAGAGAATGAAAAAACTAAAAAAAATATGATGTACATTACCATGCAAACTACCAACGAAAATTGGTTTGAACTCGATCTGATGAGTAGTTTTTTTTAGTTCATCATAAATACATTATTATTAAAACTTCGATCAAAGTTACAACGAACTACAAGAACTATGTGTACTATGTATTTTAAGGCGGAATTACATTACGAAATTAGTGTCATGCATGTTGAAATCAGTTTCACGAAAGTAGTTTCGATATATGCGAAAGTTATTTCGTGAAATAAAAAGTGTCGTGAAACCCACAGTATCGCAGTAACCATGGCCCCATCAGCATCAAAGCTATATTGAATGTAGTTAAAGAAATGCTTCTATATAAACTTAAAAAAAGACTATCAAGAAAAAAAAGACGTTGATGGATTCGAGGATGGTTAACAAGAAAGCATTTAGGTGCAATAAAGTTAGTCTCCGAATTAGCAGGTGAAGATCCTAAGAGCTATAAAAACTATTTCGGGTCCCAGGGACACTCGCTGATATTCATTGATGGATTGTATATTTTTATCTGTACTCCATGTTTGGTTTGCCATTTTTAACGCTTGAAGCGCGCGCAATGATAAAACTACACACGTCCGCACAGAACAGGTGCTTTCGCGACACTAGTTTCACGTCGCATCTACACTATGAAATTAGTTGCATGACACTAATTTCACCTAAAAATCGCGTAGGGCACGAAACTCATTTGCATTCGTGAAATTAATGCATGCATTACGAAAGTATTAAATTACATGTGAAACTGTTGTTAAAACTAATGTCGCGAAATTAATTTCATGCCACTAATTTCGTAATGTAATTCCGCCTTTATGTTACTTACCACTTTATTTGTTAAAAAAAAACAATTATAATACAGTAATGATATAAGTAAGGCATGTGCCAGATAGAAAGCAACACCTGCCCATAACAGCACAGTGCCACGTAGCTTTTTGAACATGAAGAGCCCAAAGGACTGCCTGGTACTAAGTATACTGCGCTCGTCATCCGGCGATATAAGATATTTTTTCTCTTTGTCTTGTAATTTCTTTGGAAACACTGCTTTAAACCGGAACACAATAATGATAATAATACTAAACCACAGAGGTTTTTAGTAACGCCATCAAGATGGAGTTCGGTGTCGACAAGTGTGCGGTCATGCATGTACAGCGAGGGAAAGTAGTAAATTCAGAGAATTTACGACTTTCCGAGACCATAACTCTCAGATCCCTCTCCGAAGACGAGACCTACAAATATCTCGGTATGTCACAGTCATTGGGTATATCAGCAGATGACATTAAGAAATCGGTGAAGGAACGCTTCTTTTGCCGGCTGACAAAAGTACTTAAAAGTCTTCTGTCAGGCGGTGATAAGGCACGAGCCTTCAACGGTTGGGTAATGCCTCTGCTGATATACTCCTTTGGCATACTGAGATGGACTCAGACTGAGCTCGACGCCCTGGACAGAAAGGTCCGTCAACAGCTCACAACATACCGTATGCTACACCCGCGCTCGTCTGTTATGAGACTGTATATCCCGCGGAAATGGGGGGGTCGAGGCTTTTTAAATGCCAAGAACCTTCACAATCGCGAGGTATGCAGTCTCAGGGATTATTTCCGCAACAGCGAGTCCGGGATGCATCGCGATGTTGTGGCAGTTGACAGGAGCCTCACGCCTCTTTCAATGGCAAACGAGAACTGGCGCAAACCGTTGGTGCTCAGCACTGATGATCGCAAGGAAGTATGGAAGAGCAAGGAGCTGCACGGGCGATTCTATCGGGCCCTGACAGGACCCGATGTAAATCTGCTCGCTTCGGTGAACTGGCTGCGCTTCGGGGACCTCTTCGGAGAAACCGAGGGTTTTGCCTGTGCAATTGCAGACGAAGTTATCAAGACGAACAATTACCGGAAATACATAATGAAGGACGGTACGGTCGACATCTGTCGAGCATGCCGCCGTCCAGGCGAATCTCTTCGTCATGTTATTTCCGGTTGTTCGCATCTTGCTAACGGCGAGTACTTGCACAGACATAACCTAGTAGCCAGGATCATCCACCAGCAACTTGCTCTTAGATACTGCCTTGTCGAGTCCGAGGTGCCGTACTATAAGTACGTACCTCTGCCAGTTCTCGAGAATGGTCGTGCGTTGCTCTACTGGGACCGCTCTATCATCACGGACAGGACTATTGTCGCCAATAAGCCTGACATCGTGCTGGTAGACCGGTCTCAGCGCCGGGCTGTGATCGTCGATATCACCGTACCACATGACGAGAACCTCGTGAAAGCCGAGAAGGACAAGCTAAGCAAGTACCTTGACTTGGCTCATGAGGTTACCGCCATGTGGGATGTTGATTCGACGATCATAGTCCCAATAGTCGTGTCGGCAAACGGCCTTGTAGCGAAAAGCCTCGACCAACACCTTAAGAGACTATCGCTAGACGGTTGGATCAAGGGTCAGATGCAGAAGGCGGTCATCCTCGACACAGCACGCATCGTCAGGAGGTTCCTCACTCTGCAGCCCTAACCACCGGTAGCTTGGGCCCTGCCCCGCTGCTGGCGGCAAACTAGGTTTAGGTTTTTATAATGTTTTTATGTTGTTTTTTGATACATTTACTGATATTGTAAAAACCTAAATTTAAGAACAAGGATTAAATGACTGTATAATACTAAAGATAGTCCATACTATTATTTACTGAAGATAGTCCATCGTGCGCTGAATCGATTGTTAGTGTTAAAATACAAGGTGCAATCGGAACAAAAAAAATATTGTACTCTTAAAATTTACTTTACTTAAGGGCCTTTAAAAATACCTATTTTTATAACGCATTCAAATACTTTTTTTCATAAGAATGTATCAGGTAAGTAGCATGGACATGGGCTTGGTAACCTGGGGTTCCTAATCTCAGGTAGACCCAGGTTGGGATGTGGCTGGGTATCGAGAGACACAGACTCGGCTTTGGAAACCTGGGTTCCTGATGCCTAGCAGACCCAGGTTGGGATATGGCTGGGTATTGAGAGACACAGACTCGGCCTTGGAAACCTGGGTCCCTGATGCCTAGCAGACCCAGGTTGGGTTGTGGCTGGGTATCGAGAGACACAGACTCGGCTTTGGAAACCTGGGTCCCTGATGCTTGGCAGACCCAGGTTGGGTTGTGGCTGGGTATCGAGAGACACCGACTCGGCTTTGGAAACTTGGGTCCCTGATCCCTGGCAGACCCAGGTTGGGGTGTGGCTGGGTTTCGAGAGACACAAACTCGGCTTTGGAAACCTGGGTCCCTGATGCTTGGCAGACCCAGGTTGGGATGTGGCTGGGTATCGAGAGACACAGACTCGGCTTTGGAAACCTGGGTTCCTGATGCCTAGCAGACCCAGGTTGGGTTGTGGCTGGGTATCGAGAGACACAGACTCGGCTTTGGAAACCTGGGTTCCTGATGCTTGGCAGACCCAGGTTGGGTTGTGACTGGGTATCGAGAGACACCGACTCGGCTTTGGAAACTTGGGTCCCTGATCCTTGGCAGACCCAGGTTGGGGTGTGGCTGGGTTTCGAGTGACACAAATTCGGCTTTGGAAACCTGGGTCCCTGATGCCTAGCAGACCCAGGTTGGGTTGTGGCTGGGTATCGAGAGACACCGACTCGGCTTTGGAAACTTGGGACCCTGATCCATGGCAGGCCCAGGTTGGTTTGTAGCTGGGTTTCGAGAGACACTGACTTTGGTTTGGAAACTTGGTCCGCAGACAGCTACAGTTCCACAGTGTTGCAGTGCGTATGTATAGGAATCTTTATGGTATAGGTATCCATGTACCGATGACTGATGATTACGTTGCTTTTAATATTTTAAAAAACCTCCTTCAAAGTAACCCAGTCTGCTGATTATCCGTATTGTCAAAATGATGATTTGTAAATTTATCATCTAGAGAGAAGGATGTTGTTTTCCACGCCTGAGACGCACATGTATGTTCTCGTATTTGATTATTTACAGGTGCGGTATATAAGTACGGAGCACCCAGAGATAACGAGGTATAATCCGAAGTACGTCCGATACGTGAACCTGACTGCTCAGCGTCACAGCCGAGCCGATCCATTCTACTACATAGGATTCCACGTGGACATCATTTGGCCTGTCTACAACAATGTCAATGTAAGATCTGTGTGAATGTTAGATTAATATCAGTGTAAGATCTATGCAAACGCAGTCGCAGCGTCAAATAGAAATACAATAAACTAAGTAAACACGATTTGGAGGGGGGAGTCATATCTCCTGTGACCCTCCCCTCTTTGGACCACTCCTGGATCTATGTCAGTGTATGTATATGTCAACATCGATGTAAGATCAATGTTGGTGGCTGATAGGTGAAGAATAGCAATCGAATCTGGCGGAATGTGAGGCTAAACAATAAAAGCCATAAATCAAGGGTTAAAGCAATTGGGTCGTCCGTGTTCGCTGGTTACACAGATCGACGACATTCGGAAAGTATGGCAATGGTTTGTGTACGTTACCTTACCAGAATGAGATCGAGACAAGTGGCATACACACGAAGAGGAGCTTATGCTTAGCGACGAGCATCAACGGGCTGGAAATTATGATGATGGCGGGTACCGCCGTTTTAGGCATACACATAAGCAGCCCTCTTTATGTTCGCGTTGTTGGGGCTCGGGGCCTTCTCTCGCAAAACGAGAGTGGAGAGGCCACGCTGGCCCAGTCTGGGTTGGTGGATGGCGCATGACCTCGAAAGATTCTTGGAACATGCGTCACAATGTGTTCTTTCGTAAAATCAGTGGTGATGCCAAACTTGGACATCTGTACTTGGGATCATACTCTGAGGTGCAGACAGGTTACGAAACTACAACCTGACGATTGTGGGTAGTACGTTCTAACCGCTAGGCCACCGCGGGTTTCACACAATACTTTTATTGAATAAACGATAACGTAGCTAACAAACGTTTAATACATTCTTACAACTTTCGTGTCTATAATAATAATAATAGGAATAGGATTAATAAGACTATTATAGCATTCTTATTTCATTTTTAGGTAGATTTCTCCGTGTACGAGATTCTGCCGAATCAACACAAGCGCTCGATCTTGGAGCAACACTGCGAGCTCTGTCAATTACTTGAAAAGAATATCTTCTTTGGCTTCTCTCTAGGAGTGCTATTTCCCCACACTTGTCCCCTAGAACCGGTAAGTTTTGTTTCAGTTTTAAGAAGAAGAACCTTGATTTATTGAAGGAACTGTTTATAATATACTATTACGAAGTAACTATTTTCTGATCTATGTTGTTACCAACAGTTTCACTAATAATTTCCGATCTCATAACTTTTCCCGGGATAGAAATAACACATGTGTTATTTCAGACTCTCATCTAATCATGTACCAAATTTTATCATGATCGCTTTAGTAGATTTTGCGTGAAAGAGATCCATCCATCCATCCTCACAAATGTTCGCATTTATTATATTAGTGGGATGTAAGTGGTGGTTAATATCTAAGAATCTCATTTTTGTATTTTTAGCGCATGGGCCATAAGCAGATCAGGTAGGACCCGTTCACGAGTATGACACATGTGCCAGCTATCGTGCTTTCGTGCTCGTCTATCATGTTCGCTGCAAAAAGAAACTACCTTCATTTAACACACTTCACTGATTGCAGCGGTTTTACTAAAGAATATACCAGAAATTATGACATTTACGAGAGAAGCTTCGAACGAAGAGGCTAGGCTAGGCTGTGGTATGTGTTGCCTGATTAGTTTCTCCCTAAGGTTGCAATCTCGATGTTTACAAATCGAAAGGGAATCGATGTTTTCTAGGTAAGCGCGCTTCATCGTAGACCGCATCATCACTAGACATTAGACATCAGATGACAATCAAGTGCAGATTCAACATAGTTTAAATGAAAACAAACAAAAGTTTTCACTCATTTCAGGGCCCGTATCATGTTGAAAACGTAACGGTTCCACTAAAGAACATTCCAGAAATTATGCCGTTTACAAGAGGCCGTATCAAAGCGAACTTCACTTCCAAAACCACAAAAGAAGTTCTGGGCTGCGGACATATCGACGTGGAGGTTAAGTACACCAACATGAGAAAGGCGAAGAACAATAGACGAAGAAGATGAATCGTGTCATCAATATTAAATAGTTCTTGATATCACTCTCTGTACTTTATATAATAAATGTAAGTACAGAATTTGATTAGCAGTTTTTTTCTTATTATCACAACTTTTGTTTTGCTTTTGTGATTGAGCGACTACATCGCTCTGTCCAATACCAAAGATTTTTTCCTCCCCTGAAGTAAGCTGTTGGGCACATATAGGTGACATAGCTGACTGCGTAAATCTTACCCCGAAGGATCTTACACACTGTCCATATTTGTGTAAGTATAGACCTTGTCA
Organism: Ectropis crepuscularia; assembly: GCA_963693475.1. NCBI lineage: Eukaryota > Metazoa > Arthropoda > Insecta > Lepidoptera > Geometridae > Ectropis > Ectropis crepuscularia. The sequence goes on from OY856358.1 coordinate 24,662,079, forward strand.
TGCGCCTTCTTCAATTGCAAGAAGTTAAATTCCAGTGCACCATGCAGGAACTCTGTGGTCTCATGTAGGGTATAAAATATGTACGGGTACCATGGTAGTACCCAAACCTTCGCTTATACATAATTATATCTGAAAAAGCTTTCCAATTCTGGAACTTCTGGAACGTTTCATCCAACATCCGCACGACGAAAAGTATACCCTATACTTATTTTCGCACATGCACCAGACACATGCAGTAGCTTTTAATTTACTCCGAAGCAAGGGATTGATTATGAACCTAATAACTTGGCCAGCATGGGGAATTATAGTCTTGAAGTTCTCCTTGTGAGAGATTCAAGGCAGCAGTGGGAATGTAAACTGGGTTGCTTAAAAGTAAAGTTACGGCTGATCTAGTAAGTTAGGCTGGTCTAGGAAGTTACGTCTGGTCTAGTAAGTTACGGCTGGTCTGTCTAGCAAGTTACGGCTGGTCTCGTAAGTTACGGCTGGTTTAGTCAGCTACGGCTGGGCTAGTAAGTTACGGCTCGTCTAGTAAGTTACGGCTGGTCTGTCTTGTAAGTTACGGCTGATCTCGTAAGTTACGGCTGGTCTAGTAAGTTACGGCTGGTCTAGTAAGTTACGGCTGGTCTAGTAAGTTACGGCTGGTCTAGTAAGTTACGGCTGGTCTAGTAAGTTACGGCTGGTCTAGTAAGTTACGGCTGGTCTAGTAAGTTACGGCTGGTCTAGTCGGGGGAACGGCGATTGCCGATTGGAGACCCCGGATTCACAACCACACGCACCACTGGGTTTTCGAAGTCATTTGCGTACCTAATGCCGCTAACTTAAAATGGTGAAGGAAAACTTCGAAATCGACATGTACCTAGAATCTTTCAAAGTCATTTGTCATTCACCAACCCGCACTGGGTCAGCGTGGTGGATTATGGCCTTGACTCTCTCCTTGCGAGAGAAGGCCGCGATTCCCAACAGTGTTAACATTTAGTAGGCTGTTTATGCTAAACTATGCTATGCTTATGCTATAAGTAAAGTTACCTACATTCCTTCTTAATTAACTACATACAACGTACATTTTCTACTTACGATGATATTGTAATAAAACAACTTCTTTGGAAACAATACCGATTCTATTATTTTGTATCTCATTTATTTTAGTTCGTTGTCTTTCTAATCGTGTCTTGTTTTATCACTAAGTCTACATATCCGGTGGCCACAGACTCGTGGGTGGTCTTGGACGTGAAGTTGCTCAGGACGCGGCCTTTGGTAAAGGGAAATGCATCAGGAACGGTCTTCAGCGGTACAGTTGCATTGTCAACGTGGTAAGGACCCTGAAGAATAAAAATCACCATTAAAGTAACGAGCAAAAGTACCTATATGGCTATTTTTTAAATTTATTTATTTATTTATTAAAATTCAGTTGCCTTCAGTGCTTACAGTATAAACCAAAGCGCACTGAGAGCCAGAAAAAACGTCAACACAATTAAAAATAAATTACAAATGAAACATCTTAAATTAAATGAATTAAAGAAAAAATAAATTATGTAAATTAGATTAGATAGATTATCACTAATATGCACAAATTCTATAATATGGTTTCTTTATCGATATTACAACAGAATAATACTGTACTCAATCACAAATTTAATTAAAGAATCTCAAAATTACTGTAAACTACTCACTATCAATTATTTTAAACATACATAATATACTAGCAGCCCATTCCGGCTGCGCACGGATATTGTCATTTAAAGACTATTAATCCAGACTGCTCACGGTGTGCCAATTTAATTTCAAATCGGTTAAGTAGTTTAGGAATCCATCGCGGACAAACATCGTGACAGGAGATTTATATATATTAAGATAAGATAAGATTACCAAACTATGCAGTAATTTCACATAGAAATTTAATGGCAACTCTAACAAAAACATTGAAATTGTCAACAAATAAATCCGCATTAGGTGTATGAGCGAGTAGGTTGTTGAGCAGATTAAGGGCTTGTGAGGTGGGAGCGAACAGAGCTGTGTCGGTGCGCGCGCGCGGCGCCTGAAACTGGTTCCGCACGGCGCAGGCGCGAGACTGGCGCACACGATCTGGGACAGACAGAGAGCAGCGAGCCAGGGTTTCCGGATCATCAATCGACCCGTTCAAAAGCCGGTAATAGTGGATCACTATCGCACACTTTCGTCTCACCTCTAGCGTGTTAACACCGACCATCCCGGCTACAAACAAAGATGGATAGAGAAACGGGTAATATCCGTATAACTTTTTATACAGATAACGGGCAAATTTACGTTGGACTTTTTCTAGCATAAGCTTATATTTACTTTCGTGCGGATCCCAAACGACAGAATTGTATTCCAGCTTACTGCGAACAAAAGAATAGTACAAAACTAGAATCGCGTTCTTGTCCTGTAACCTAGCCGTCTGCCGTATCACAAAACCGAGAGACTTGAAAGCTTTTCTACACAGAAGTTCAACATGCGTGTTGAATTTCAGCTCCATGTCTAAAGTAACTCCCAAGTCCACGATCTCGGTAACGCGCTCCAGCGAAACATCAGCCACTCGGTAATCATAACAGATGGGATTCCGGGATCGGATAAATGAGATAGTTTTACATTTGGAGAGGTTTAGATCCAAGTCATTGTCCGCTCCCCAGTAAACTACACGATCGATATCCACCTGAAGCAACTCACAGTCATCCGTGTCACCAATAGACAAATATAACTTCAGGTCATTGGCAAACATTTGACATTTCGCCGTCTTGACTAGTTTTGGAAGGTCATTGATCATAATTGCAAATTGGGTTGGACCTAGAGTACTGCCCTGACTTACGCCAGAACAGGTTAAATAATGGTCAGACTGGAAACCCGACAACTGCACGTACTGAAACCGATCAGAAAAGTAACTTGCAAACAACTCCAGTAACTTTGGAGTGAAACCTATTTCTGCAAATTTTGCCAAGAGTACATCATTTTGCACACGATCGAAGGCCTTTTTGAAATCAAAATAAGCAGTATCCACCTGGCTTTTACGATCCATTTCAGTGATGGCGTAGTCCACAAAGTTGATTTGATTAGTCAATGTGGATTTACCTGTTCTAAAGCCGTGCTGGTTTTCTGACAATTGACATTGATCTGTCCGGTAATATATCTATTCAGAATAGATTCTAAAACTTTGCCTGGGGCCGAGAGAACAGCGATAGGTCTATAGTTTTCAATATTTGATACGGAGCCACCTTTATGTAATGGAGTCACCCGAGAAACCTTCCAAATGTCGGGGTATATATAAAAAGTGACGAGCAGGACATGTGCCTGATGGTAAGCAACATGCCTGCCACATAACAAATATTTGTCGAAATTGTAGACTTGTTGTTGGTTGATGTCCTAATATTGCAATTACAGCTGTTTTTTTTTTTTATATGTTTGTATATATGTATACATATATGTATATATATATTTTTATAATCGTATTTATTAGTCTATTATAATTCAACATTTAAGTACCTACCTACTAGTATTAGGTTGTTCTATTTTTATAACAAATTTGTTTTTATTTCCGTTATTTAGGTATTTATATTACTATTTATGAGAACTTATGTATTTTTTTTAGTACTTCTTATTTACGCACCCCATTTTCTGATTTGTCCACATGTTGTTTTCCATCCTAAGGTTGCCTGGAAGAGATCGCTTTCAGCGATAAGGCCGCCCACTGTCGCACTAATCTACTATGTTTTGTTTATGTTTGGTATGTATTTTTATTTTTGGTGTGTCAATAAAGAGTATCTATCTATCTATCTATAACAGCACAGTGACACGCAGCTATTGGAACATGAAAAGTTCAAATCATTACCTAGCACTCCACTGCGCTCGTAACCCAGAGATCCGCGGTCCAACTTAGACTTATTTCTACTTATGTATGTACAACAAATTAAAAAACTAAATTGTCACCCCCGATCATCTTGAATTTGAAATTTGTTACAGTGTAGAGGTAAAGTGTTCTAGTAGTCGTGTATTATATTTATATTGGTCATCTTGGACTGATTTTTATAAAACATAGATAAGAACTTAGGTAAAGTATAAGTAAATGTATCCTCTTTGGATAAGAACATACCCGTTCGATACACATCTCAAACAAAAAAAACAAATGAAAATCGGTTTATCCGTTCGGGAGATACGATGCCACACACACACACACACACTCACACACACCCTCTCTCTCTCTCTCTCTCTCTCACACACACACCCACACACACAAACACACCCACACACACAAACACACCCACACACACAAACACACCCACACACACACACACAAACACACACACAAACACACATATCTGTCAAACTTGTATTGTGTCAAAAAATAGTATTAGTGAAATAAAAGTATTCACACAACTTTTTTTTATCTTTTCTAGGTTTACACTTGACCGCCATCTCGCCTGATGTTAATCGACGATGCGGTCTACGATGGAGCGTGTTTACCTAGAAGAAACCGATTCACTCTCGTTTTGATGACACAAAGATTGTAAACAACAGGGAAAACCCACTCAGGCAACGCATTCCAAAGCCTAGACGTTCTTATCACAAAAGTAGAGTCAAATCTCTTCGTTCATGTCTTTGAAACATCAACCATGAAACGATGTCGCTTTTTCGAGCTACGAGCATTCCGATAAATTATATGAAAAAACGTACCGCTGGTATAGGACAGGAGTATGGAAAGATTATTCCTAAGGACATTCCGAAGAATAAATTCTTGACGAGTAGCTCGCACATTTCGAAGTGCAGCTCAAAGGCGGTTGGCTTGTACTGATTCGTCACAAACTCGTACAGATACATATCTACCTGAAATGAAAAGAGTTTATGTACTTATGTACGCACTAGCGGTCCGTCCCGGAACCACCCGTGGCACATAATAATATGTAGCCTATAATAACACTCAGGGCAGGGCATCATCACTCTCTCAAGGTCGCGCGGTTTTAGCCTACCGCTAGACCGTTCCTTCCAGGAAACAAGTGACAGTCAGTTGTCGGACGCACGGCTGAGCGCTCGCGCAAAACGTTTCCCGCGCATATTGTTATTATATAACAATATGCGTGATATGTCGTAAACCGACTGCGCTAGACAGGGACAGAGTTACGCGTTAGAAGAGAGAGTTGAAAATCGCGACAGATATTGAGCGCTAATGTGAGCTGAATTGAACTTTGTTGTGTCCCAGCAAGAGTCGCTATTTATATAATTGTTTTCGGTAAGTGAGGCTTCTGTACTAATATTTATTCTGTGACTCAGGGGCTTATCGATCGGTGAAATAATTTTTGAAATCTAGTGATTTCTGAAATTTACGCGTCCAAGTTTTTTTGTAAGATTTTAACCTATGAAAAATCTTTCCGCGAAAATTTGTAAGTTTGTTGCTCAATCACGTCGTATAAACTGAACTAATCAGCCAGACATTTGAAACTTACGCAGATTACCATATTTAACACATAGGCTATCAACATCAACATCAACAGCCCACTAAACGTTCCCACTGCTGGGACTCGGGGCCTTCTCTCGCAAGGAGAGAGTTAAGGCCATAATCCACCACGCTGGCCCAGTGGCGGATGACACATGACTTCGAAAGATTCTAGGTACATGTCGGTTTCCTCACGATGTTTTTCCTTCACCGTTTTAAGTTAGCGGCATTACGCACATGACTTCGAAAAGACAGTGGTGCGTGTGGGGTTTGAACCCGGGGTCTCCGGATCGGCAGCCGCCGTTCTCCCGACTAGACCACCGTAACTTCTAGGCTATATAGGCCATATATTAATATAGCAATAAGTTTAACTAAATTTCGATTCGATTTTTGAAGTGAAAACTTCTTTTGGCGCGCCTAGACAGATTTTTCGTGGCCTGTGAAATTAATTCTACCGTCACTCTCGGATATGATAAGAAATCTTGACTTCCTGAAAGGGCGTGGCATGGCCATCTACAAATGCGTCAGCCAATGGGAAATGCTGGTGCATTTCTAGATGGTCATGCCATGATGATCAGGCCACACCCTCCGGTTACACACGTGTTGTTTCCAAGGTGAGCTATCAAATTCTGAGTTATAAGTTTTCACTTCTATCAGCAGTTCCTATGACTGCCAATTTTTTTTTATTCCATGAGTCACGGGCGTATGCCAGTATTCACTCAATTTTAAAATAGTTATCAAGATTAATTAGGGTTTGAGAATAACAATAAGGAACTTACATTTACATTGTGATGTATAGGCCAGATCAAGTCCAAGTGGAGTCTCGTATAGTAGAGGGGGTCTTCCCGGCTGTACCGCTGAGCGCTGATGTTGATGTATCTCACGTACTTCGGGTTGAACCACGTGATCTTAGGCTGTTCCATACTCAAATATCTCTTCTGAAAATTATATTTCAATATCACCCAATTGCACTCGATATATTTGTTACATTCCTTGTTTATACAACTTTGTTTCTCGAGTTTAGAATGCTTAGAGTTGCAATTAGGTAGTTTGAGCACATGACGTTACATGTGTGTCACTTCGAAAAACCTCTAATTAATAAACCTGATTTATAGGCTTAAAAACAAAAAAAATTGGGGGTGTCCCATACATGCACAGAAACTCAAAAAAAAGAATTTCATCAAAACCATATCTATGGATAGGTCTTCAAAAATTATATTGAGGTTTCCAAAATTTTTTTTCTAAACTAAATAGTTTGCGCGAGAGACTCTTCCAAATTGGTAAAATGTGCCCCCCCCTGTAACTTCTAAAATAAGAGAATGACCAAACTAAAAAAAGGTATGATGTGCATTACCATACTTTCGACAAAAATTGGTTTGAATGAGATCTAGTAAGTAGTTTTTTTAGTGAAAACTATTTTGGATTAATTTATTAACTAATACTATACTAATACACACGAATAGCGGTCTCGCGTGTGCACTCCTTGAAAAACGCCGGCAGATGCTGTGGAAACTTAACCCCTTAATAGACAGGGAAGAAGGCTCAGTTAAGCAAATTTAGACTCAATCAACAGGAATTTAGATTTAAATTAACAGGAACGTGGCGGTCCACCGGTGGGCCGATGCCACGTCCAACCGACCTTATCTATTACTTGTGAGTTACTAGTGAAATAATAAAATATAACCGTTTCAGATACATGTGGTAAATATCCGTGGAATTCTGAATACGTTAGTATTCTTTTATAAATTACTAGCGGCCCGCTCCGGCTTCGCTCGAATAATAACCTAGATATCAACTGCAGCGCCATCTGCCGTAGCCTATGTTACTCGGGAATAATGTAGCTTTCCAAAGGTGAAAGAATTTTTGAAATCGGTCCAAAGCATTTTTACAGCTGCACCTAAATGACAAGGCCCCTTTACAGCTGATTATTTTTTATTTGACATTATTCTTTGGTATTATTTTATCATGTACACAGATTATTTATGTAATTTTTTTTTGTAAGTGACGTTACCAAGTGTTCTCATGAATTAATGGTTCGAATAAATAAATTGAATTGAATTGAATTGAGTAGTTTCGGAGCCTATTCATTACAAACAAACAAACAAACAAACAAATCTTTCCTCTTTATAATATTAGTATAGATAACTGAAATAATACTGAATAAAATAAAATAAATAATACTAAGTATTTTATCGAAGCTGCACAGAGCTTCGATAAATAAAACTCCTTCATGATGTAACTATTGTAGTTTCCTTATGTAAACTACTCTAATGTAAAGGGAGCTTACCTTATTAAACTACAAGCCTATGGAGGCTAGAAAGTGCGGTTCATAATCATGAGGTCGTAGGTTCAAACCTCGTCTGGACCTTTATTTTTCCAACGAAGACGTAAACGTTTGACGTCATCACTGGTTTCAATAGTAAATGAAAACATCGTGAGTAAACCGAAGAGGTTTGACTCCACTTTTGTGATAAAAACGTCTAGGCTGTAAAATGCGTTGCCTGAGTGGGGACTTCCCGATGATTTCAATCTTGGTGTCTTCAAATCGAGAGTGAATCAGTTTTTTCTAGGTAAGCATGCTCCATCGTAGACGCTTAATATCAGACGAGATGGTGGTCAAGTGTAAACCTATTAAAGTTAAAAAAAAACCGTTCCTAGAAACGGTTCGGTCAATGTCCCGTGCGTTCTTGAGCCACCGGACCTTAGCAGGTCTGATGGTAAGAGACCAGATGGGATGATTTTGGTGCCCTGGAAAAATGGCAGGTGTCTGGTGGTGGTGGGTGTCTGGTGTGGGATGCCACTTGCGTCAGCACTGTGGCTCCCAGTCATCTGAGCCGATCAATTTTGGCGCCGGCAGCTGCTGCAGGGAACAAGAGGATAAAGTATGCGATGTTAGAGACATCTTATGAGTTTGTCCCATTAGCTGTAGAGACTTTAGGCAGTAAGGAAACTGAGGCCAAATATTTGGCGAGATGGGGCGTAAACTACGCGACAAATCGGGGGACTACCGCGCCGGCTCGTACCTGGTGCAAAGGCTGGCCATAGCAATCCAGCGAGGCAATGCGGCCAGTATAATGGGCACTTTTGCACCGGGTGCTGCTCGGGTGGGTTGTATTAGTCTAGTAGACTAATGACGCATACTCTTGGTATTAGTTATAATGTAATTTGCGGTCCTAGAATCTTTCGAAGGCATGTATCATCGGCCAACCCGTTTGGTGCCAGTGTGGTGAATTATAATAGCCCTAGTGACTTTCGCTTTATGAGACAAGTGCCAGTGTCCCAGCAGTGAGAACATTTAGAAGGCTGCTGAATTATAATAGTCCTAGTGACTTTCGCTTTATGCGATAAGTGCCAGTGTCCCAGCAGTGAGAACATTTAGAAGGCTGCTGAATTATAATAGTCCTAGTGACTTTCGCTTTATGCGACAAGTGCCAGTGTCCCAGCAGTGAGAACATTTAGAAGGCTGCTGAATTATAATAGTCCTAGTGACTTTCGCTTTATGCGACAAGTGCCAGTGTCCCAGCAGTGAGAACATTTAGAAGGCTGCTGAATTATAATAGTCCTAGTGACTTTCGCTTTATGCGACAAGTGCCAGTGTCCCAGCAGTGAGAACATTTAGAAGGCTGCTGAATTATAATAGTCCTAGTGACTTTCGCTTTATGAGACAAGTGCCAGTGTCCCAGCAGTGAGAACATTTAGAAGGCTGCTGAATTATAATAGTCCTAGTGACTTTCGCTTTATGAGACAAGTGCCAGTGTCCCAGCAGTGAGAACATTTAGAAGGTTTATGCTAATGCTTACCTTACTTACTGCACAAGCTTCTCTTACGACGATTACAAAAATAATAACACCAATATGAGTTATCATACTGTTTTTAAATTGAATTAACATCTCACTTCCAGGTTTATTCCACAGCTATATTACAAATCTTATCATATCACTTTGAGCTAAAAATACAAGACTAAAATTTATTTTGACTGCAGTTATTTTGCACAATTGAAATATAATAATAGTTACGAGGTTGTACTTAGGCTGATTTCACCGTGTACACGGATTTTATAATCCAAAATTTCTCGACATGGAAATAGCCTGTTATTAAATAAAATAACATGGTTTTGTGTTTGTAATTACAATTATTGTATCAGTTAAATTTGGAAATTATACCATATGATTACGTTTTTAACGTATTTACATCTGATAAAACGTAATTTTTTTGTACAAGAGTCATCAAAATATTTAAAAACCAAAATAAGTCAAAACATAATAGCATCTAACCACCGTTTTCTCTTTGAGTAACTTTGACGACAACAAATTAGAACAATTGCCGTTCCTCCTCACCCCTCTCCGTGTGTCGTCACGATAGATGTCATCACGATAGATGTCGTCACGATAGATGTCGTCACGATAGATGTTGTCACGATAGAAGTCGTAACGATAGATGTCGTCACGATAGACGTCGTCACGATAGATATCATCACGATAGATGTCGTCACGATAGACGTCGTCACGAGAGATGTCGTCACGATAGATGTCGTCACGATAGACGTCGTCACGATAGATGTCGTCACGATAGATGTCGTCACGATAGATGTTGTCACGATAGATGTCGTCACTATAGATGCCCTCACGATAGAAGTCGTAACGATAGATGTCGTCACGATAGACGTCGTCACGATAGATATCATCACGATAGATGTCGTCACGATAGACGTCGTCACGAGAGATGTCGTCACGATAGATGTCGTCACGATAGACGTCGTCACGATAGATATCATCACGATAGATGTCGTCACGATAGACGTCGTCACGAGAGATGTCGTCACGATAGATGTCGTCACGATAGATGTCGTCACGATAGATGTCGTCACGATAGATGCCGTCATGATAGATGTCGTCACGATAGATGTTGTCACGATAGATGTCGTCACGATAGATGCCGTCACGATAGATGTCGTCACGATAGATGTTGTCACGATAGACGTCGTCACGATAGATGTTGTCACGATAGATGTCGTCACGATAGATGCCGTCATGATAGATGTCGTCACGATAGATGTCGTTACGATAGAGGCCGTCACGATAGATGTCGTCACGATAGATGGCCAACGCAAGGGGGATGCTGGGGAAGAGTAATGCCGGTATTGTGGTGCGCCACGCTTTCTATTCTCTGCATCCGCAAAATGGTTGGTGGCGGGACCACAGACCTGACCCGTCGCAAGGAGCTATCGGTGTCCAGATATATATGCTCCAGAGGAAGACCCGGAGATGGTGATGTTGAGTCTGATATAGCCTGGCTGTCTCAGTATTATATTACCCAACTAAAAGCCGGGTCACACAGAGGCGATCCGGTAGCGATAGCGCTTGCTGTGTGTCAGGTTGCATACAAATTTGAACATTACAAAAAATATCGTCTCGCTATCGCTATCGGATCGCCTCTGTGTGACCCGGCTTTTAGTTGGGTAATATAATACTGATACTTTAATAGTCTGTAAAACAAGGTCTATTACAAAAAAGGTGACAATGTCAGGGACCATAATTTGCTCATAATTTGGTGAAATAGTAAAGTAAGAGTATACAGACTATATAGACTATGTATGTAGACTAGTTAGACTCTTTATAATAGTCTCTACATGTGCAAATTATTGTGTGTCTCGGTACTATTATGAGCAGGGGTATTGCTTACCATTAGATGCAAGTCTTGCTTTGTCGTCTTTGTATTATCCTACAATACCCAATACGATGTTTGTTGCTCAAACACGTCCTAACGTATGAACGAATCGGGCTGAAATTTGGAACACAGATAGATTATAGTTTGGAAGAACACATAGGCTACTTTTTAACCCGGAAAACAACGGGAACGGGAACTTCGCGGGTAACACCGCGGCGGCCTGCTAGTATGTACTAAATATTTGTCGTGGGTGGAATCGAACCCACGATCAACGACCCCGTTTGTAGACTTACTCCCAATTGAGGTCAATCGTGTAAATTGGTTTATTTATGCGTACAAAACAGATTACAGCCATTATAATAATAAGATAGGAAAATTTAATGATGGTCTCTTAAACAACAATAATCAGACTGTGCTTATTGGACCGCGAATCAACCATTATACCTGAATTAGTTATATACTTACACCATTACGCATTGTTCACAATTGAAAAACCATCGGAAACCGTGATATTTATATTTTTTTATTAAATGCTCAGTATTGGTGGAAATTTCTCAAACAAAATCTAGCTCGAAATTAAGCAAAGCTTGTAATATAATACTGATGTAATTGTAAAAATATGCTTATAATACATGTACATAGTGTATAGTATCGAATTTTCAGTAAAATGTTAGTTTTATACCACTACGTCATACTTTTTGCAATTATGATAGGGATGTTTGGAGCCGATACGGTAAGTACAATTTTTTTATAATAAAACGTGTCAGGAAAGAGTGAGAGGTGTGCCCGATATGAGTATTTTAAATAGTGCAAACTGCCTAGCACTGCACCGCATTCTTATAGTTATTTATTTACTTATTCTTACTTATTTTTTCGCTTGCGTGATCTCTTCAAATATTAATTTACTTAGTATTCTTCATTTCTGTTACCGTTTAGTTATTTGTCTTGTATTGAGATATTTATCATCTTGTCAGTTAGTATGTATGTTTATTATGTACTAGCTGACCCGGTGAACTTCGTACCACCATATATTTTTTCGTCTACATTTTCTAAGTTTTCTATTGTACAAATCTTGTCCCGACAATAACATAGACATAAAACAAAGAATCATCCTATTTGGTGCGGTCATTGAATAGTCATGAGCGTGTACGTACATACATTTCGAAGATCCATTTTTAGGGTTCCGTAAAACGTACTAACTGAACCTTTATGGGTTCGTCATGAATGTCTGTCTGTTCATCCGTATGTCACAGCCACATTTTTCGAAACTATAAGAACTATACCACACCCTCGTCACTGGCTAAACGGCGCGAGCTAAGTACCTACTCGTTCGGGTCCTCCCGGGTGTACTAAAATCACAAGGCCGCCGGCCGTTTGCCGGAGTTGACGTGCGAACGAACGCTGAGTGCGCGCATAAATAATGTCGCGGCGTTATTATATTGTGAATGGCTGCAATCTGCAATAGCAAGAAACTAAAATGTAGAAGTAATTTATCTTATTTTAAATTGCCGAAACAGGAAGCAAGGGAAGTGTTTTTATTGTTAATATTTATTTTTGTGCTAAATTTTGGTAGGTTTCAAATTTCAATCGAACAGAATATAGAAACAGTAGTGTGTATAATATTTATTTTGAATATATACAGTAGAGGTTATGCAGACACATTATTTTGTCTGAAATACCTTTTACCCCATCTTTATTATGTCTCATTAAGTTTAAAAAAAATGTTGACGAGATACTTTTTTTTAATATTCATGTACATAATGAATGATACTAATTTGTTCATTTATTCGACGGTATGAAAACAACTTACAACTAAAATGTAGGTACATTGTATAACCAAAATAAACTTCAGTATCAATTGACTATAAAACGTACCTACTTAAAAAAAAGCTATAGAATTTTTAACCGAATTCAAAGAAGGAGGCGGTTCTGGGCTTAATTTTTATTGGATGTAAGTATGTTTCGCGATAGCTGAGCTAATTGTGAACCATTTTTTAACCCCCGACTAAAAAAGGGTGTTCTAAGTTTGACGTCGTTTTTTTTAAAAAGGTTTTTTTTTTGTGCGGTGGTTCTTATCTATGTTTTGTTAATATTATTACTTGTAACAATTGTTATCAATAAAAGATTATGATTATCGATTCAAAATGCCCCCCTCCACAAAATCGCGGACAAAATATTTCTTCACAACCTACCTCTATATGGGTATCAAATGAATGGGCTTCTCTAATGGAGTACTGTAGTGGTAAGACTAATAGCAGAGTCCGCCTGAGGAAGTACCACACCTTTGTCAGTTCTTCTACCGCCAAGCAGTAATGTGCAAACATTACTGTGTTCTGGTTTGAAGGGCAATGTTTCCAGTGAAATTACAGGGCTTAACAACATATATATCCATACATATACATAGAGATATAACATTTTAGATCTCTGGGTGACGAGCGCACTGTAGTGCCAGGTAATGATTTGGACTCTTCATGTTCCAATAGCTGCGTGTCACTGTGCTGTTATGTGACAGGCATGTTTCTTACCATCAGGCACATGTCCTGCTCGTCTCGTCACTCTTTATTTAAAAAAAACACAGTAACGTTTGCACATTACTGCTTCGCGGTAGAATAACTGGCAAAGGTGTGGTCCTTCCCCAGGCGGACTCTGCCAAGAGTCCTACCACTACTACTACCTACCACCATTTCGTACAACCCTAGTACGTTTGGTCAATGACGTAAGCAGGCGACAAGTCACACGGTGCGCACGGCACTTACAACTTTGCGTGGGTGTGTTAAGGTGTATTTTTGCTTACAAGTAACAGTAGGTAAGTAGTATACGACAGTTTAGGTTATTATCGTGTAGGTATTTGCACTTTTGTATGGAAGTGATGCATCTGTTACGAAGTAACTATTTTCTGATCTGTGACTATACTGTTGAAACTTGGTAAGAGATGTATTCTGTGAACCGCATTAATAATAATAATAATATTGGGCCCTGCCCCGCTGCTGGCGGCACCCTAGTTTTTAAGTTTTTTATAATGTTTATTTTATATATCTATTGTAAAAAACTTAGAAATTAAGAAGAAAAATAAATGAGTGTATAATAATAATATAATAATATAACACTTTATTACAACTACAAATCTTAAAAATAGGTCATAACATTAATAGCATTACAAATAAATAAGTTTGTAGAGTAATTGGCGGCCTTATCGCTTAAAGCGATTTCTTCCAGGCAACCGTCGAGTGAAGTGGAGAAAAGTCAATAAATACTTTGTAGTGTAGGTGGTGTCACTTACTATAACAATAATATTCATTCATATTAATAAAAAAAATAAGAAACACATACTTATAATACAGAAACATATACTTAGATAAATACATATTTATATAAACAGATAAATACATATTTATATAAACATACTTGATATATAAATAACCAATATATATGAGAAAATGTACCTAATGTGAAGAGGAAAGATAATGTTGAAAGACACGATTTTTAAAAATAGGAAAGGACTTCGCTTGTCTAATAGGAAGAGGAAGAGCATTCCACAGCAAAATAGCTTGTATTGTGAAAGATTTATTATATGAGAGGTTAGAATGGGTAGAGGTAGGGAATATGAGTTCAAGGTGACGAGTGGTGCGGAGAGGATACGATTTAGGCTCAATAAACTTAAATTGTTTTTTTAAGTATGTAGGAGTAGTGGGATTGTACAGAATCTTGTAAAGGAATGAGAGAATGTGAGCATTACGGCGAAGGCGGATAGGTAACCATTTGAGCTTTTGGCGAAACTGAGAAATGTGGTCATATTTGCGTAAACCAAATATGAATCGAATAAAGAAATTTTGCAGTCGTTCTAGTTTGTCTAACTGCTCTTCGGTAACATCCAGATAGCATACGTCAGCGTAGTCCAATATAGGAAAAAGGAGAGATTTTACTAGCGCAGTTTTAGTAGAGATAGGAAGGAAATTGCGTAGTCTCCTAAGGGAAGCAGCAGAACCAAATATCTTACGGCTCACTTCTGCTAATTGCGGAACCCACGAAAAATTTCTGTCAATAAGGATACCCAGATTTTTGACTACTTCACTGATAGTGATAGGAATACTGTCAAAGATAACCTGGGGAAGATGGAACCAGTCAATTTTCGAGATCATACGTGAACTTCCGACAATAATAGATTGTGTTTTCAATGGGTTCACAGTGAGGCCGAAAGACCTGCTCCAGTCTAGTAAGCCATTCAGATCGATATTAGTAGTTTGTATAGCTTCGTGTAGTTTTTCTAAAGAAGCTTGGGTATAAATTTGTAAATCGTCTGCATACAGATGGTAGGATGAAGTCAATTTTTTTGTGATTGAATTAATAAATATTGCGAAAAGAAGTGGAGAAAGAACGCCGCCCTGTGGAACACCGGCAGAGACACTACACCACGAGGAATAAGTGTCATCAATACGGATTCGCTGCCGGCGTCCAAACAGGTAACTGCGAAACCAGTCAATTACCGATGGAGATATGTTAAGAGAGCGAAGAAGTTCCAACAAGATGTCAAAATCGACATTGTTGAAAGCATTGCTGAAGTCTAGTAGCGTTAGCACAGTCAGCTTACCATGACCGATACCGTCCCGTATGTCATCGGTGATCTTCGTGAGAGCAGTAACAGTGCTATGGCCGACACGAAAACCAGACTGATAAGGATTAAGCAGGTTATTTTTGGTAAGGTAAGAAGAAAGTTGTTGATGGATAAGGCGTTCTAAAACTTTGGATAAGAAAGGAAGAATAGATATGGGACGATAATCAGAATAGGATTCAGGATTGAGTTTTTTGGGAAGCGGAGTGATTTGGGCTTCTTTCCATATAACTGGAAAAGTACCCGATGTCACAGAGAAGTTTAGGATGTGCTGGATGACAGGAGTGATTTCATCGAGTATGGGAACGATCATTTTGCGACTAATGCAGTCGCTACCAACAGCATTGGATGAGATAGACTGAATGCTCTTCTTAACATCACATGCGGTAAATTCACTAAAAGTAAAGGGGTCATAAGTGGGAGGACTTACAGAGAAAAGAGATTTAAGCGTCTGAGCTTTTAATGGTCCATTAAAACTGGAAGAATTTGAGAAGTGACTATTAAGTTTATTGATGTCCAGGTTTTGTGGAATGTTATCGTGACGCGATTTTCCAACTCCCAATGACCTCAAAAATTTCCAAACTTTTGCAGGATTTTCATTTTCTACAGAACTATGGATATGTCGGCGTTGTGCATCCCTACACGCTCTGTTGCAGACGTTACGGTAATGGATATATTTGTCCTTACTATCATCGGCATGATGTCTTTTAAGTTTATTCTTAGCTAGTAGTTTTTTGTGCATTAGTACACGTATCTCATCAGTCAGCCAAGGTGCTGGCAAATGTTTCATTTTGACAGCGCGGAGGGGTGCATGAACATCAAAAAGGTTCGTTAAAATTTCATTGAATTTATCTATCTTAATATCCACGCTATCTGCACTCCAAACATCTGACCAATCGGTCTCCAATGCATGCTCTTGCAACTTTTCAATATCTATACTATTAAAACTGCGCTGTAAAAGAATTTTGGGTTTGACTTTAGGTGGCCGAATTTTGTATGAAAGAAAAATCATATCGTGATGAGAGAGATCATCAGCCGCACACTGGCCATACTGAGCTGCATGGGAAGGAGAAGATGTAAGAATTAAGTCTAGAAGAGATGGTGTATAGTTTGGAGGATTATGGGTCGCATTTAATGGAAGTATTGTTAAATTGAGAGACGTGGCTAATGATTGGAGTTTACGGGACCGATAATCCTGCTTTAGCAGGCACGTATTAAAATCACCCATTAGAATGGTGTGGTCATATGAGGCAGATACATTTTCAAGCAATTTTTCCAAAGAACTAAAATAATTAACTTTACGAGAATGAGAGTAGAAGACTCCAAGAAGTATTTTTGTATGGTGCAGTTCGACTTCAATAAAAATATGTTCTCCGGCATCGGGCGGAGGCGGCTGCGCGGACATACTGATAGTAGTGAAAGGAATGTGTGTACGGAGAAATATAGCCACGCCGCCCCCTCCCTTACCTATACGGTCATTTCTAATGAGCCGAAAACCAGGTAATGCCACGGAATTAGATGGAAGAACAGGTTTAAGCCACGTCTCAGAAACTAAGATAGCATGAATATTGGGGTGTACAAAGGACGCAAGCATTTCTGGGTAGTGAGCCGTAATACTCTGTGCATTCACATGGAAAACATTAAAGTTTTTAGGATGGCCTGAAATTAGAGCTTCAATAGAGTTTGACAGGGTTGGTATACTACAGAAGCTGTTTGTAGTGTCGTTGATAGAAGTAGAAGAACATGTCAAATAATGAGAACCTTCGCTATCACTATCTGACATACAGTTAGTACAAAGGTACAATGTTTATCTAAAATATAATATAAATACACAATATATATATAAATAAATATTAATAATAGATAATAAAATTTAATCCAATACCTATATAAATATACTTAGAATATCAATAATAAGTTATTTGACGTCAGTAGACTAGTCGCCTACCTGTCTATTGTGAAGTGTTAGAAATACATTTAAAAAAAAAATACACATCAAAAATATACACTGAATAATCAATAGCACTTATACATTAGTTAACACCAAAGATAGTTTTACCTCAATTAAACAATTATTATTAATTAATTGTGTTAACACAATCACAACTTATAAATTCAAATCAAAAACAAAATTAAAAACGAAATAAACAAAATTAAAAACGAAATAAAAAAACTATTAAGAAGTTTCATAATTAATTTTCGAATGCGTTCCGTCCAATTCCAATGAAATAGAACGACACAAACGAAATAGAAAAACGACAGCGAAAACAAATAAATAAAAAAAAAACAGTACAGGTACAAGTTGTCATTGTTATGTTGACGTTGACAGACACAAAACTGATTCTGACATTTAACTACAGAATGAAATAGATGTCAACTTCAACTAATAACTAAATTATGTATCTAAGAAAGAAGTGAGAAATGAATTTAAACAGTAAACATAAATAATTACAGAAAAAAAGAAACTGGTGGTAGATATAAAAAACTGTGACTACCCAAAAAAACAAGACGGATATAAAAAATACAAAGTTCTTTGAAAGGTTCGTCAACAAGAAAAAAAAACTCGAATCAATTGCTATCCATTACTTTGCCTTTTGATCACGTCGTGATCTCGCCCCCTTCGGATCCTTCACAGCTGCAGCCACTGTTCGCCCTTGCGTTGACTGCGTTGTTGCAGCAGATGCTTGCGATATAACCACCGAGCTGCTTCCTTTTATCGGCGGCGTCGTCGGTGATGATTGTGGAATAGCTTCAAGATCGCCCATGTTGCTAACTAGGTGGCGGGTGCCATCAGACCCAGACACAAAGACGCCTCCATCCCTCGTCCAGCACTTCGAAACACCTAAGCGCTGACGAGCAGCCTGAAACAGGTCGTGGCGGGCCCTCGTTAAAAACTCGGATACTGTAATACCCGAGCCCTTAAGAGAACGCTTGGCCGACCATATCTCGTCTCGAAGTGAGACGTCTCTCAGCTTGAAAAGTATAGGACGTGGTTTCCCCGTAGTAAGACGTCCCATTCGATGACTCCTGCCAATGTCAGCAGATGTAAAATTGACAATCTTCAGGCGTTCAGATACTATCTTTGCCACAGATTCATTTGTCTCTTCATTTTTTTCTTCATTAAGTATTTTATTAATAACATATTTATTTCAACGTAAGTATATAAGCATTTAAAAGTAAGTACTTAATCTCTTTATTGTTAATCAAGCTATTACTAAAAATCAGTTTTATTTTCATTGTAGTGCTTTGTGATATATTATGTTTTTTGTTTGATTACCTGGCACATAGACAAACGAATCTGATGGTTTTCGAACACGGGAGGGCTGCAACATACAATTGACCATGTGAGATTGTGAGAAACATGGGTTTTCTAGACTAATACCACAAACACTATAACACTCTCAGCGCCATGTGTATCGTTTAGGTAACACACTGTCATAAGCTAAATTAACCCAGCCCATTTCAGTTAAAGCAGTGTGTATCCGAAATGCTACGCTGTCTATAAATTTTTCCAGTGGTTTTGGGTTGGGAAACGGACAATCAGTTAAGGAGATAAAAAGAGAAAAATAAAAATCACCTTTAAATAATTTATTCAAAAAAAGAAAGTTACTTAGAAACTAAATAATCTATTTTTTAAGTTCAAAATAAATCAGTGAATATTATTGAAACAGTTTTGACACGGAAAACTTTCACATAGTTTGTAGTTGTTTGAGCTGCTCTGAAAGTACCATATCCAACAATAACTTTCCTGTCATACTTTTTATAGCACCTCTGCTCATCTTCAGCGTACAATTTTCTTTCCAGCTTTGTTCGTTATGAGATGATGTTTTCTATTAGACGGTCTTTTTGTCATAATAGGGGCCGGTGGCACTTCAATTTTATTGTTCCCTAAATTGAGTGATAGTAAGTTTCTTGATATAATATTTGGTTGAATAATAAATGTGTATTCAAGAGAGAAACAAAGATAAATAATACTACGGAATGTGTATCTTTATTGATACACATGGCCTGGGAAATAGTTAATCTATTATAAACTATTTCCCAGGCCACGTGTATCAAAAAACATACACACCAGTAAAAAAGAAAGGGATGACGGGGGAGGGGGTGTGATTATTTTCTATACTATTTTAACACCCTACAACTCATGACACTAAAAAGACATAAATTAAAAGTTGTGAAAATATGGTGGTATGTGCATGTAGGGCTTGGCGCTGAGCGTGTTAAGGTTGCCCCTGGGACTTGTTTATGGTCATAGCAAAAGCAAGCTGCAGCGGAAACTATAGTCGTTTAAACTCAATTGGTACATCAGTCGAAATAATTTGGATGCGTGGTATCTAAACGTCTTCTCCTTTATACTTTCCCTTCAGTATAGTTGCTTCTATCACATAGTTCAGTATTTTTTATAGCTTAGCGTGTGCCGTTGCAAAGACGCGGTACGTTGATATTTCGCAACATTTTAACTACCGATTCAACTTTTAATTGAATATTGTGAGGTGGCAATTATGACAAATCCAGCGAGTTCAAAAATTCCGGTGGATAGTTGTTGACGACATCATTTTGATTAGTCACCGAATCAACTGATATAGAGACGATTCACACGGCGCGGCTGCCAACCGCGCCCGCGCGCGGGCGCGGCAGATTTCCGTATAAAATTGAATTCAATACACACGATGCGGTTTACGGCCGCGGCGGCTGCGGCAGCCGCGCGGCGCCCGCGTGGCTGCGCGCGATTCTTGCGCAGTAGCTTTCCGGAGCAGAAACCGCGAAAACCTGCGGTCTCGTGAGTATTGAAACAAAACCGTCGCGCGGCGCTGCGCCGCGCCCGCACGCGGGCGCGGTTGGCAGCCGCGCCGTGTGAACCGGCTCTTATATGTCCTCATGCGGCTGTAATTTTTCTTGAATTTTAAAATAATTCATTTGCATCTATCTCATTTACATAATATTAGTATTTATTTATCATGTGGCTGTCTTGTCCCAATGTTGGGCAACGGCTTCCATACTCTCCTTCTAATTTTCTCTATCTATGGCTAATATAAATGTACAGTCCAGTCTTTCCGATATTTGCGGAGGTCGTCTTGCACTCGGCATCGTATCTTTGGTCTGCCGCGTCGTCGTTTGCAATCTGGTTTCCTCCGCGTGGTAACTATGGCCCAATAATCATCCAACATGCGGCAAACATGTCCAGCTCGATCCCACTTAAAATTGGCTGCTTTTTGAGTCACAAACTCCGGTTTTGGAACGCAGTATGGTGTTTCGTATTCTCCCCGTTAGTTTTACTCCAAAAATATTGCGCTCCACAGCCCGTTGGCCCGTTGGCAAACGTGTGGTGTATTTAAATAATTTCCCACAGATAGGAATATTAAATAAACAATTCAAAATAATAAAACACTTTTGGTAACGCGGTTTGTTTTTGACTGACACTTGATACAATGACGTGAAAACTGACGCATTTTACGTCGCGTGCCGAAACTAAATCAAAATAAATAATATCGTGAAGCCGACCAAATTGAAAATCAGTACTAATGATCTGTGAGTCTTAAGTTTTGTGACTATTCAGTTTGATCTAGTTCGCAATATTATCACTTTTGTTGAGTTTCTTCTGAGTAAATTTCGGAACGCGACAATCCTCCTATCCTTCAACGCAACACGCACTTTGTTTTGATAGATATGATGGAATTTGAACTTTATTCTAAAGCAGTAAAGCTTAAATTGCCTTAACATTTTAGTTAGAAAACGTTTGTATGGGAAAGCACTTTATTTAATATGAACTTTATTTCGTAGCAATAAAGCTCAAATTGCCTTAACATTCGATTTATTCTTGCCGTAAAAACCATCCCACCAAAAACATTCTGTAAAAAACTAGCCAAGTCTCGATGAAGCTGCATATTTATCTCTAAAAAGTAATGAAATCTAGACAAAGCTGTGCCAAGTCTAAGGTACCTTATTGCGATTTCTTTATTATAATAGTTAATGTTGTGTGAATTGGCCGTTGAAGGGTACACAAGGGTTAAAAACCAGGTGCTTCATGACACCATTGCACCAATCTGTCGCCAGAACCACCACCATTGATGATGGAAAATGGCCAATTGGAAAACGTTGATTCAATAACCAGTCAATTGTTTTTGTCTTACTATTTTCCCTAAATTGAAATGTATGTATATGGTGTGAACAATAAAGAACTTCAATAATACTTATGTGTAGGCGAGCCGGAAACAAACAGTTTATAAAAATATTTCCAGTCCAGACGGACTTCTATTCATTGATAGAAGTCCGTCTGTACGTTTATTTTATGTTAGATATTAGGTGGTCGATTTGACGCTCCAAAAAAAAATAGAGCAGAAGTCAGTATTCGATGCTGAACGCAGGTGTTGCTGTTGAATGCATGCATGTGTTGTTGTTGATTAACAACAGCCTAATATGAGACGCTAGCGTCCTATTACCAATACCAGTATAGGGTATTATCTCGCTTAACAAACATAAGTAGTTACAACAGATACAACATAACGTGTAAACAAAATTTACTTGTATCCACTAACGGACTAACGTATAAGAATGTTCAACGGCCAAGTCACAAAACATTAACTATATTAATAAAGAAATCGCAGTAAGGTACCTTAGACTTGGCACAGCTTTGTCTAGATTTCATTACTTTTTAGAGATAAATATGCAGCTTCATCGAGACTTGGCTAGTTTTTTACAGAATGTTTTTGGTGGGATTTCACTTCTTTTTGTAGAAACGTGGACTTATTGATTTATTATATTAGATGTATTATTTGACACATATTCTTTTTTTCCGGTTCTGATTCTTGTATATTAGCAACATTCGCCCAGTAGTGGGAAGCAATAGGCTAGATTAAATTAGAAGATGTGTCCCACTATGCTGGATTTTTGCAATAACAGTCGATTTTTTTGTGTACCAATAGTAGAAAGGGGCATTGCTATATCTCTTATACAGCTGGGACAAGCTGAGGGTTCTTCATCAGATACTTCAAACCTTCGATTTTTGACATCAAATGAAGAGGCAAACAAAGTTGAATATTTTTTGTAAAGGCGTGTTTTCAAATAACCAGGTATACCACAAGGTACCCCAGATTTTCGATATTCCGAGTTTTTATAGTTTTCCCTTTATGTGGCCATTAAACCCTAAGTCTGTACCAAATTTCAGCTCTCTGAGTTTATGGGAAGTACTAGTTCTATTTTGATGATCATGAGTGAGTGAATGAGTGTCGTAAATGCGAAACTTTGCTTTCGCTTAACTTCGGAACTAAATGACGTACAGACTTGAAATTTTGGATTTTAAGTACGCGATTATAGCTTACTAGATGACGAAAATTTCAGCGTTCTGGTCTTATCTAGAGGTTCTCAAATAGGGGCCTGAAAATGCGGCGAAATGGTTCCAGTAAAGGATGGTACGGCAGTGTTCGCTTCGCGCTCGACTTGGCGGGGGCACTGCCGTGCCCCCAGATCCTTGGACTTATACGAACATTTTAAAAAAAGAATTGTCCAAATCGGTCCAGGCGTTGTTGAGTGCTGCGCTTACCAATATTATAGAAGATAGATTATAGATATATATGATATGTTGCGTTATCTACTGCGAATCCCCCTCAAATTCAATTTACAAGTATAGTTCCTAAGTAGGGAATTGCAGATATTTTATTTATTAGTGTATTATGATATAGTGTAGCTTAAGTATTTGTGTGTAATGTTATTAGAATGTACGTTTATCTCGTAGTAGGTAATAGTCTTTGTTGCGCATCACGCTTTTAGCTTTTCTATCATTTTCTCCACCCCAAGGTTGCCTGGAAAAAATCGCTTTCAGCGATAAGGCCGCCAGCTGTTTCACAAGATTTACTGTTTTCAAATATTTAATGTGTTATTTTTAAGTTGTGAACAATAAAGAATTTTCATTCATTCATTCATTCATTCATATTTAAAATTATTTGTCTCTCCAGCTAGTTATTTTTTCTGAAAGTTAATCCTACTTCGGATCGTATAAAATCAGCAGGTCTACTACGAAAACAAAATCCGAATGATCGGATCCGAGCGACAGCTGAATCGGATTGTAGCCTACCACGAAAAACAGTCAGATCAATACATCTCGGTCGGAAGTTATAAACTTAGGTCGGATGAGGGTCGAATCGAACGAAACGGCCGATCCTATCAACCGACAGATTGTCTTTCGAGGTAGGAAAAGTCCATAAGTTCGGCCGATATATCGTTTATCGGACTTCGTAGTAGGCCTGCTGTACAGTTTTACGAACAAAAATACTACGGTCTATCGGAAAGTAAAAACCTAAAACCTAAAACCAAGTAAAAACGCCTGACTGAAAATTTTCCTCTAAATCTTCTAGTTTTTAGTTAGTTACCTAATTTTCACACAAACAGGTCTCTTTTTTCTTTTACGAATTTTTCTCTCTTCGAATATAGCCACATATCTTTACAGGTGAATTCTGCTTTGATGTGGTAGAGAACATCTCAGTTTTATTTTTACTGCCAAACAAAAAGAAGTAAACTGTAGGTACCAACTACACTTTGAGGGCACCCACACAAAACTGCGATGTGATGCGATGCGACGCCGCATCGGAGGAACTTGCGATGCGAATTGCTCCGATGCGAATTCGTGCGGCAAACCGTTGGTTAGGGTAACCATAGCTTCAACGGTAGTCAGCCGTGTTGGACGTGTTTTTCGGAAGAGTAACATGGACCACAAAAAGATTTTTGTACTGCTGTTATTGTTAAGTAGATATGAAAGATAAAAAGATTTTAATTTCATACACATATTACAATTATGAATGCTGATGAGAACTATTTACTCGCAAGTATTATGGGTTGAGAACAGAAGAAGATTTTTTTTGTTGATTATTTTAGAATGAGCATATCTTCATTTGAAGATAAAAGATAATTTATTTGTTCAAAACATGAGTAAATTACAAACACACATAATGCATGATATATATACGGTCACAAAATTTCAAAGTAGCTGATGTGGTAGGCATACAAATATTTTTCCAATTCTTTAATGATTGATGACATATAGTATCTATCAGGGATAAATATAAATAAATAATAAATAAATATTGGTGGACAATTCACACACAACACCATCTGACCCCAAACTAAGCAAAGCTTGTGTGATACGGATGTAACGGAGGTCATTTTATCGGAACCGAAGTTGGAGTCGGAGTTTTTAAATTTGATTTATCGGAGTCGGAACTGAAGTCGCAGGCGTAGGCAGAGTCAGAAGTAGTGGCAGGAGAGAGATTTCTATTACCACTACTAAAACATTATTTTAGTAGAAACTTTTTTTCATTTTGATTATAAAATAAAACAAACAATTGAATAAAAATGGCATGTTTTCAAATAAACAAGAAATTAAATTAAATGAATCAGATCCGAAAATAACTTAATATGTTTATAAATGAAAAAAATAACATCTGAATTTTGAACAAAAGCTGTGGAACAAATTAAATCAAATTTGTATTTTCATTTATTTCCCACTACAATAAGATATTATCACTAATACTTATACACCTTACCCTAACCTCCGATTAAAAACTCCGGTTTTAAAATTTCGGAGCCGAAGTTGTAATAATACTCGGAAGTTCCGACATATCGGAGTCAGAGTCGGAGCTCCGTATCATCCCTGGTATCTGGTATCTATATATTTAGATCTACAATAAAAGTCACAAAATTAGCTTAACAACTCGCTCCTTATATTAAAATCACCTTTCAACTATACAGGGTTATTGGTAATCAGCCTGCATCCTTTTAAGGGGAAGTTAGGTACATTCAATACGTCCACTTTTGTTCTACAGTTTTAAAAAAAGATATGTTTTTTTTCTTTTACAAAATAAATAAAAAGTGCATTTGCACGGTCTAAAAGTATCGAACTCGTCGTAACAATTCGTAACGAGAGCGCGTACGCTCTTTAACGCGCAAAAAATGATTACAAAAAAATATTTAATACTAAATGTCTAAAATAATCCCTAATTAAATCCATCATCGTCTTCCTCTTCTTCTGTCTCAGAACTGGCTAAAATGGTGGTGACACCATTATGAGCAGTATGACGTATTATCGGAGGAATGCGCGATGCAAATCAAATCGGAAGTTCTTGCGATGCATTCGTGCGAATTCGGAGATATTCCCGATGCGATGCGAATTCGTGGTTTTGTGCGGGAGCCCTGATAGATAACTAGTTCTCATTTTTACGATTCTCGTAGTCCCCTTCATGGAAAATTTTAATTACTGCTTATTTGAATTGGTTTTCTAAACATACATAAAGCATTCAATATAAGAACTAATATTTTGGATTTAGTCGGTAAATCGTGAGTTTTGTTCGAAAAAATAACGTTTTGAATTTTTGTGACCATGTAAGTGACGTTTTAGCCATATCAAAGTACTTTGTACATAATAATCATGTACAATTTTGATGTCAATTAGCAAATAAAATGATTAAAATCAAAAGTAACAATACCTTTTCAAAGTTTTAATGAAATTGGATTATTTGTAAACATTGTCACCACATATTTCAATAGATC
Organism: Ectropis crepuscularia; assembly: GCA_963693475.1. Lineage (NCBI taxonomy): Eukaryota > Metazoa > Arthropoda > Insecta > Lepidoptera > Geometridae > Ectropis > Ectropis crepuscularia. The sequence continues at coordinate 24,688,334 of OY856358.1, forward strand.
TAACGTTCTGTGGATCTAATTAAAACCGGTCAAGTGGGAGTGGGACTCCTGCACGAAGGGTTCCGTACCATTAGCAAATAAACGGCGAAAATCTCATTAACTTTATTCGAAATTTCTTATACATCGCAATTTCCGTAGACAGGCAAAAAGTCTTGTTAAAATATTGATTTTTGGCTCATGATTCTGACGATGAATTCGATATCGCGTTCTATTTTTACTACTGGCGCCATCTAGTTATTTAGGACGGACTAATTGAGCAAAAATCAAGTCTGTTTGATGGGAGCCCCCCTTAAATAATGTTTTTATTTTATTTCTAGTATTTGTTGTTATAGCGGCAATAAAAATACATCATCTGAAAATCCGTCCGTCCGTCCGTCTGTCCGTCTGCCACCAGGCCGTATCTCAAGAACGGTGATAGCTAGACAGTTGAAATTTTCACAGATGATGTATTTCTATTACCTACCGCTATTACAACAAATACTTAAAATAAAATAAAAACATTATTTAACGGCTCCCAAGCAACAAACTTGATTTTTGCTTTTTAAAAATAGAACGCGATGTCGAATTCATCGTCAGAAACATGAGCCAAAAATCAGTATTTTAATAAATCTTTTTGCCTGTCTACGAAACTTGCGATGTATAAGAAATTTCGAATAAACCCAAAGAGGTTTTCGCCGTTTATTTGCTAATGGTACGGAACCCTTCGTTCGGGAGTCCCACTCGCACTTGGCCGGTTTTTCGCATTCTCATCGTGTCACACTTCCCGGCGCATTATTAAATTCCAGTATATTTGTATGTTACATATACTAGTAAGAGTATTCTAATTATACGGATATATTTGAAGGTAAGATACGTGACGACGGAGCATCCGGAAATAACTTGGTACAACCGCAAATATGCCAGATACGTGAACCTGACCACCCGCCGCTACCGCCGAGGAGACCCGCTCTACTATCTGGGATTTCACGCCGACATTATTTGGCCTATTCACCATAATGTTAATGTATGTTTTGTAAAGGACAACATTTTTTATTAACAAACCTAGTAGTTTTGCAGTGGACTCTTTACAGAGTCCGCCTCGGGAAGTACCACACCTTTGCCAATTAATCTACTACCGAGAAGTAATCTTAATATATATAAATCTCCTGTCACGATGTTTGTCCGCGATGGATTCCTAAACTACTTAACCGATTTTAAATTAAATTGGCACACCGTGAGCAGTCTGGTCCAACTTGAGAGATAGGATAGTTTTTATTTCGATTAATAGTCTTTACATGACAATATCCGAGCGCAGCCGGAATGGGCCGCTAGTATATATATATTATCATTTATAGGTTTACACTTGACCACCATCTCGCCTGATGTTAAGCGACGATGCGGTCTAAGATGGAGCGTGCTTACCTAGAAGAAACCGATTCACTCTCGATTTGAAGACACCAAGATTATAACCATCGGGAAAACCCCACTCAGGCAACTCATTCCACAGTCTAGATCTAAAAACATCATTTAGTCTTAATATAAAAACATCCCTGTGTTTCGAAGTGAATGGTAATGTTTCCAATGAAATTATAGGGCATAAAGATAAAAAAAAACATCTCATATCTCTGGATGGCGAACGTGTGTAGTGTAGTGCTAGGTAATGATTTGGACTCTTCTTGTTCTAATAGATGCGTGTCACTGTGCTGTTATGAGCAGGCATATTGCTTACTCTCAGGCACATGACCTGCTCGTCTCGTCACTATTTACAATAAAAAAAATAATAAGAAAAATGATTTATTATTAACACTTACAATGAAAACTACTTACTCTACATACCGACTTATAAACCATTATCTTAAAACTTTTAGCGTGGAGGTCTTGGGCGTTATAGCGTTTCTCATGGGGTCCAGTTCCAGGGTCACTTAGAGAACAAAGCGAAGGTCGCTTCTAAAAACCTCGGTATGCTAAATAGAGCAAATTGTACTTCACTCCGGGCATGTATGATCATATGGAGTATGATTCCCACCTCTGAAATGATGCACCAGCATCAGCATTTACACTCCCTACAGAGGCCAGCCATTAAGTACCTTGGCCTCACAAAAAAAGTTGGACCGACTTTGTCCCCGTAGAGACGTAGGGTCACTTCGTATCTTCTACCGGCTTGATTTTGGGAAATGTTCTGAAGAGCTTAAAGTTACGGTTGGTCTAGTCGCGAGAACGGCGACTGTCGATCTGGAGGCCCCGGGTTCAAATCCCATGCACACCACTGTCTTTTCGACGTCCGTGCCTAATTCCGATAACTCAAAACGGGGAAAGAAAACATCGTAAGGAAACCGAAATGGACGTAGAATCTTTCAATGTCATGTGTCATCCACCAACCCACACTGGTCCAGTGTGATGGATTATAGTGTTGACCCTTTTTTTTTTTAAATAAAGAGTGACGAAACGAGCAGGACATGTTCCTGATGGTAAGCAACATGCCTGCCACATAACAGCACAGTGACATGCAGCTATTGGAACATGAAAAGTCCAAATCATTACCTAGCACTGCACTGCGCCCGTCACCCAGAGATCTAAGTTGTTATATCCATAAGCCCTGTAATTTCTCTGGAAACATTGCCCTTCAAACCGGAACACAGTATTGTTTGCACATTACTGCTTGGCGGTAGAATATGGCAAAGGTATGGTACTTCCCCAGGCGGACTCTGCTAAGAGTCCTATCACTACAAAGTCTCTCCTTGCGAGATAAGGCTCCGAGTCCCAGCAGTGGGAACATTTAGTTGGCATAAGCATATATTGTCAAACTGGAAATGTCAAACCGTCCTGGCAACGTTACATCCAAAACATGCTACATCCACCAATTGCAGGATGGCGAATTATGGGCTTGTCTCTCTCTCTCACTGTTGACCCTGAGCACAGTACAAAGAAATACTACCAGTAGTGCATCGCCTTTGGTCTTGGGAGAAACGCCGATGTCATGTCTAGACAAGGGTAATAGACCACAGGTCCGTGAACAAAATTTACGGGTCAAATGAACCACCAGGAGACCTATATAGGATGATAGAAGGGTATAAAGTAATAAGATTCAGCACTATACCGTCATTTGTAAGCTGTCCAACTCTGAGTACAGTTGAAGAGGGGGGTTCCGATCGTCGATCATTTCTCCTTATCGCATGATTTTTGTACGGCGTTGCAGAATAATAGATTAGAAGAGGTATGGAAACTATGAAAATTATAAATTTTAGATTTTAGAGTTTGTCGGAAAAAATTATGATGTGCCGAGGATATTTAGTAAATTTGGTCATTCGATTATGTACGGCATTGGTTCCATATAGTTTCAATACCTCTCCTAATCCATTATTTCGCAACGCCGCGCCGTACAAAAATCATGCGGCAAAGAGAAATGATCGAGGGTTGCAACCCCCGCTCTTCGACTACACTCAGTTGAACAGCTTTCAAGTGCTGAATCTCATTACTAGAAGGGTATAACCTTCTATCATCCTACATAGGTCTCCTGGTGGTTCATTTGACCCGTAAATTTTGTTCACGGGCCTGTTATAAGGTTTTCGCAATTTTTAAAATGTGGCACCAAAATAGAATTAAAACATACGGCAGACGTCAGCCCTGACAGCGCTCGTGCAATACTAACATTGTAATGTAGGCAATGCAGGAGCGCGCTTCCACCCGCGTCTCACCCTCGAGATACCTGTAGTATCAACAATTTGTTCAAGAATATTTTATAACATTATTTGTAATTTCAGATCGATATCTATTTCCTAGAGTTTCTGACGAACCAATACAAGCGCTCGTTTGTGGAGTTTCATTTCGACGCGTGCGATTTTTTCTCGACGGATAAATTCTTTGGAATTTCTTTGGCGAAGTTTTTTGCTCATCCCTGCCCCTTGGAACCGGTATGCATTTAAATTATCAGTTTATTTAATAGCTGTGTATTTTATCTTATATCAGCAATGTACTTGACTTTCATCGTATAAGCATTGCTTAGTTTGGGACTAGATGGTGTTGGATGAAAACAGGGTCGATTGATGTTCATCAAAACAATAGGGTACCGGACTGGGTCAAAAATACACCATCATAATTAGTCCGTCAGCTAGATCATGGAAAAATATTGGACACCTATTTTTTGTTTTTTCATAATATTAAAAATCGTCAAAGATATAGACCATCAAACTGCGAGAGTAGGGTGGTCGCGACGTCACTCGTGAGTAAAAATCGTACTCACACGTGACGTCACACGAAACTTCGAAGCGCTCTATCTTCGTAATTTTTTGTTTGTGAAACAAAATAAAAAATACGTGTACAATATTTTCTGGCAATCTAACTAACAAAGTGAAAACTTTGAGTTTTGGCACTGATGTTGAACAATACTTCACCTGTACAGTTACAGACATACTGCTATTACATACGTCGGTAACGCTGAGATATAAGATTTTACTATCAAGCGTCTAACGCTAACGTTCCGCTCTGCTGCTCCGCCGCCGCTCCGACGCTACGCCACTAGATGTCAGTGACGTGAGCCCATAAGATGTTCCTCTCGCAAAAGTTGTTCAACGGGTCTAAAGAATTGTTCACTTCAGAAATTCACTCTTAATTTGAAGGTACTATTGAGTCCCATAGTGAAAACGAACTCGTACGAGTACAACATAATTCAGTGTAAATTGTGTTTGTTTCAGGGAGAGTACCACTTCGAAAACATAACGGTACCATTTAAGAACATTCCAGCAAACGTACCCTTCACGAAGGGGCGTGTCGTCACAAACGTCACTTCGAAACATACGAAGGAGCTACTGGGCTTCGGTCATGTCGACATGGAGATCAAACAGATGAGCGTAGCGCGGATGAAGAACCATCAAAATAGGAGGAAATAAAAAAATATGTCAGCCATAGAGACCGCCGATAGAAGGGAAAACTTATAACTCAGAATTTGGCAGCTCACTTTGGGTACTACGCGGGTGAAACCGGAGGGCGTGGCCATGACCATAGCCTCCTAGATCATCCGAGTTTACCCAAAGATATCTTTCATTTACGAACTTGACGCTTGAGTTCAATTCACAGCCCACGGAAAATCTGTATGTGGTGAGCCAATAAAAGTTATCATTTCAAAAAACGAATTATTACAGTTGGGAATGGAGTCCAGTAGCGTCTCTTTCAGCTTGTTTGACGTAACGTCCAAAATCGCCATACCGATTTGATACTCAAACACTTTGACAGATTTTTGGATACCAAAAAAGTTGGAAATAGACCGGTCCGGACCGGACCAGGTTGAGCTTAATGTTTTGTAATACTGCGATCATAGATCAATGAACTTTCGTAATAATATGTAAATTAACAAATATTGGACTACGAAGCAGGCTGGAGTCGAACCTACATCATGACTGTAAAAGCAACATTACGACTTCTTTTCAAAACTACAAGTGCAAAATTACGAGTGAAACAAGAAAAGACAACTCTTTCAGTAACTTAGTGTTCTGCGTAATCCGGTCTAACAGGACGATTGATATTTTTTTTCTGTAGTTTTGGTATTCGTATGTAGTACTATTGGAATGTACGTCTATCCCATAGTCTTATTATTTAAATAGTAATTGTTGCGCACCACGCTTTAAGTTTTTCAAATATTTCTGTCCATCCCAAGGTTGCCTGGAAGAAATCGCTTTTAGCGCTAAGGCCGCCCGTAGTAAAACTAGTATTACTGTTTTTCCTAAATTGTATGTATCCTATATGGTGTGAACAAAATTTTCATTCATTCATTATTCTTTAAAACTTCATATAATAACCTCAATCTCCTTTTAAAAAAGTAAACAAAACCAAAAGTATAACAGCAAAAGTTTTCAATAAAATCGAAGGTATCCTACGTAGAATACTTCACAACCCATTAGCGAACAATCTGTTCATACAAAATATATTTTTTCCCAAACAAACTTCAAAGTCATATATTTGTGTCTTCAGACAACACTTGATCCCGGATTCGCCCGCGCCTCCGGCCAAACAATCCTCTTCTATATCAGACTTTATTGTACCTAAATAATAACAAAATAATATTCAGAAGATTTGCGTTCGCTTTTGAATTGTTATCGGAGGCTATTGTGAAAAGTATTTTCGCCGCTTGTGAAGAATTTCGGATTTGTTTAGCTTTGTAGATCTCGCCTTTAGATTTACGAAGGCAACGCATTTAAAGAATACTTATTTTTGTTGAATATGGATAAGATTGAAGGCGATTTGGCAGGAAACAGTTACTGTGAACCAAACCAGCTTTTTTTTATCCCGGGGAAAATACGTTACGTATTACATCAGCCCCTGAAAGCCAATGGTTATGTGGGACTGTCAACGAAGTGACGGCCTTACCCACGAAAAACCCTGGGGTATTACACCAACGTGCAATGTTAGTCAGGGCTACACACAGGCTTCCGCACTTCTTAGCTAGCCAGCATAGCCAATCATTTAAATAGTCGTCTTGTAAATGTGGATGGCCATTCCCCTTAGCATAATCAGCTACTTTATGTTCCTTTGGCAGGGGCTCGAGAACTCTCTCCTTTTCTAACAAGGTGAGAGTCAAGACAATTCACACGCCTTAGCAACCAAATTGAGTGAAATTTCAGGCCATAGAGATTAAACATCTCATATCTCTGGATAACGAGGCATATGTACTATTAGCAGCGCCCCGCGGTGTTACCCGCGAAGTTCCCGTTCCCGTTGTTCCTGTTGTTTTTCCGGGATAAAAAGTAGCCTATGTGTTCTTCCAAACTATAATCTATCTGTGTTTCAAATTTCAGCCCGATCCGTTCATACGTTAGGACGTGATTGAGCAATAAACATCCAAACATCCAAATATCCAAACATCCATACATTCACATTTATAATATTAGTAGGATGAATAATGGTTATATCGTTGGATTATTTATGTTCCAATAGCTGCGTATCACTGTGCTGCTATTGGCAGGCGTGTTGCTTACCATCCAGCACATGTCCTGCTCGTCCTATCATTCTATACTATAAAAATAACAAGTGCGGCTGTATTACAAAATCTGCGTAAGCATTAGCAGCCCCTTTTATGTTCACTCTGTTGGGAATCGGTAAATTAATAATTCATAATTCATGAATTATTAGTAGTAACCCGTGGCTTCACTCGCGTAGAACCCGATACCGCCATTATCCTAATTGTAACATTCGCAATGATGTTATTCTGAGCTATTATCTATCTATATACACAATTTCATCCAGATTTCTTCAGTGGTTTTTGCTTGAAAGTGTTACATATATCCATGCACACATACAACATTTCACATTTATTTTGTTACATTAGTAGGATTTTGTTGAAAGATGTATTGGAACACGTAGGTTCTAGTGACGATGGTTTCTCTCACTGTCAAAATCAGTGGTAGGTAATACATATATTATATGCTCAGGTGAATCTCCTATATATTTTATCAACTATATGTATATCGTTTACTTAGCCAGTGGAGGTGAGAGCGGGTTTCGAAAGATCGTTGAAATTAGTCACGCTTGTGAAACTGGATTGTGTTGATTCTCACTTATAGTGGTAGTTCTCTTTGCAGTGTTCATCTGTGGAAGTAGGTACTATCCCTTTGTCCTCAGACAAATTAAAATGCTCTAAAACTTTACCAGTTATTCTACTGCCATACTGTAATGCGCAAACATCACTGCACTCCGGGCAATTGCAGGGCAATGTGTCCAGAGAAATTACAGTATATGTCTAGGTGACCAGCAAACTTAAGTGTAAGGAAAAGATTTGTATTCTACATGTAACAATAGCTGCGAGACACTACGCTGTCTAGGGTAGGCGTCTTGCTTACCATCGGGCATATGCCCTGTTCGTCCTGTCTCTGTTTACAATAGCAAAACAAAAAATCTCTCGCCAATGGCTCATGGCAATGGCCATGGCTAATGGCAGTCGTCCTAGTATTCCACGACTCTGTTTATGTCATGCCAATTCTCAGCCAAACACTGGAAATGATGAATCACTTTCTCTCGACGTCACATTTCCCGAGAACGTCTCCGCTCCGCCGAGCCGAGCCCGTTCCACGATACTCACAGAAGCCTACAATTTCCTGAACTCGCGCCCCAAATAGGTCATTTCCGAACTCCCGGAGCACAATAGCCAATTTATTGGCAAAGTAGCGCATTTTACAAAACACTCAACTTAACAAACCAACCCCATTGGAGAGCCACAATCTTTTTCACCACACAAATCAGAAACGCTTCAACGCTTAACTTCAGTTTCGTGATATAGCCAGCTCTGAATAAAGATTGTTTTCTACGAGACACTGAACGGAAACAATTTTGTTCACTGTACCCTTAGAAGGTAAATAGAAAATAGTAGTGTGCGAATATTATCGCGGTTTCACACTTTGAGAGAACCAAGTCTAAGGTACAGATATTCAGCTATGATGCATGTCAGTGTTGAAACATACCATATGTATGTATACTTTGTATACCTGATCATTTGCTATGGACGTAAGGCGTTTTATGGGTGAAATCTGGTGACTTAGCGTCACTGATTGTACCTATCTATAGCTTTTTTATAACGTATTGTGCAATATTATATAATATAATGTTAGTAGTTGATTTCTGTTCTGTGTGCTCCATAATACTACAATTAATTATAAGATACACATTTTTAATATAAATAGATATAAGATATAGATTTGTAGAGGTAGGACTCTTGGCAGAGTCCGCCTGGTGAAGTACCACACGTATGCCAGTTATTTCTACCGCCAAGTAGTAACGCGCAAATATTACTGTGTTCCGGTTTGAAGGCCAATGTTTCCAGAGAAATTACAGAGGTTAGAGATATAACATCTTAGATCTCGGGGTGACGAGCGCAGTGCAGTGCTAGGTAATGATTTGGAGTCTTCATGCTCCAATACCTGCGTGTCACTGTGCTGTTATGTGCCATGTATGTTGCTTACGATCAGGCACATGACCTACTCGTCTTGTTACTGTTTATTTAAAAAATAAAAACACTCATCGGCAGTGTCTATCACAACCGTTCTTTAATGAGATCTAGATAAGTTACACTAATTTTAGTAACAAACTAAGCTTCAAGACAATATCCCATAATGGGTTGTTCTTGAAGAAAGATGGGAAACCAATATCAAGGAGTCGTGTCAAAGGATCTCTGAAGAATTCAATATGGCAGATCGGCAGCCGAGAGCACTCTGGTGTATTCTGTGGCCACCGGCCCGTTATTAGAAAAGGCTGCCTTAAGTTTTTCCACATTATGTAAATACAGGGCGAAATTTATTTTGGTAGCTATTTAGGGTCGCGCAGACCACGCTTACTTTGCCGAAAGGGTTTTTTGAAATGAAAACTTCCTTCTTTTAACTGTTCGCGTCACATTCATGTTGACTTCGGCTGGCTGCGGTGTCACCGGTGGAGTAGAGGGATGCGTTAGAGGTTTTTGGGATGAGTGAAATCTTGTGAATTCACGTCACGCAGTATAGGTGACGTTTTTTGCTACCATAATGCTTTTGATACTAAAATTGCAAGTTATAAGTTGTCACTTCTACCGGCTGTCTTTATGACTGCCCAATTTTATAAGTTATTACTAGTAGATATTATTTTTGGAACAAAATGTACCTATGCGAACATCCATGCTGAGGATACTGGCTATGCCTATGTAAATGTCACCTCCGGTTCTGTATTCACTACGTCTTAAAGCATAACAAGTAACACTCCTATTCATTTGGAAAAAGCACATATCGAAAACGTAGAAAAATATCTGGTACTCTTATACCCCGTTACATTATTCCAGTCCAGCGACCGAATCCAGCGCTGGATTGCTTACTGGAATAATGTAAACCGGCACTGGAATGCATTGGCACTGGATTGATGCATTCCAGTGCCGGTTTCCATTATTCCAGTAAGCAATCCAGCGCTGGATTCGGTCACTGGACTGGAATCATGTAAACGGGGTATTTACTCTATGTCCAAGGCATCGTTAATTTAGTACTCGTTTTGGTCGCACCCTACCCTCATCCCATCAAATTAAACTCCGTACAAATGGCAGTATCGGTAGAGGGCAGCACCATCGCGATAGGCCGCCCATTCGGGGTTGTGACACAAGACGAATTGCTGTCATGTCAACCCTCCGGCTTGGGTGTGGGACTTAGTAAAAGATTTAGCGATTTCAATTCATCTGAAAAAAAAAACATTTTGAATTGAAACTGCTAAAAGAGTTAATAACTTTATTAGTAGGGGACTTTATTAATTGTGTAATGATTTGTTTTAGTGACGTTATAAGTGGCCCAAATTAGGTTGCCAAATTAATAAGCGATTGATTTTTTTACCGACTTCCTAAAAGAAGGATGTTATCAATTGAACCAAAATCCTTTTTTGATATCTGTTACCTGATTTCTCGAAAAACGCCCCAACCGATTTTAATATTTCTTTTTTTGTTCGAATTTAATATTTCGGGTATAGGTACTTCCCGAATGGGCCCATATAAATTTAATCAAAATCGGCTGGGTGGTTTTTGAAATATAAAGAAAAGGATAAAACTGTTCCTACAATTTTGTTTGGATGACATAGTTGTATATTTCACAAAAATTATAAAATTCGATCCTATCAATCCAAAAATAAGATCGACTTCAAAACCACAAATAGGCGCTCAAAAGCGAAAAATTAATGAATATACTACCTAATTATGCGAGCTATTTTACCTTGCGAGAAAAGGCCTCGAATCCCAGCAGTGGGAACATTTAGTGGGCTGTTTATGCTTTACTACCTAATCCATATCTACTAGCTTTTTGACTTGACTTTTTTTAATGTGGGCAGAGCCTTTATTAACAAAACTAATCTACAATGAGAACTACACTACGCTACATACCTAACTACTTACACTAAGCACACCTGAATTACCAATGAAGGTCTACAGATAATCAAGATGTTCAAGCCCACTACCAATCGGAAGCATACCCAGCATGCTGGCGGCATTACCACGCTGAATAGCAATGCTTATGCGTTGGGCCAAATAAACACCAGTATTTTGGTCACGCGTCGCGTCGACCAAACGCTCGGAAAGGCTTTTGAAGATGAGGTGAGCTCCCGGCCTCCACGGGCCCAATGTCTCAACCCCAAAGGGCTCAAATATGTAACTTCTTCCAAGGGTTGCATTTTTGCGCCGTTTGAGTCGCTCAGCTGAATTAGCCGCTGCACCAGCCCTACTATGTGTCTCTGGAAGATGTGATGGTGACAGTGTATCGACACAAGTTGCGTCCCACACTGGGGGCCGACGGGGGTGACTTAACTGGCACCGACTTATATGAGTGATTAGCGCTTATAGTCTAGTCAACAAGTTCAAAAACGTGCAATATAGACAAAAAGCTCCTAGAAACCTCATTAGATTCGGAATGACGCCGAAACGCGACTGAGTAGTCCTGCCGAACGGTGCGCTATATTTATTCTAGGTATTTATACATAGTAAATAACTGATACTTTTTATCAAGTCAAATTTACCTATAACTTTTTAGTGGCTTTCGTTGAGTGCAAAAATTTAGTGTAAAAACTCAATAGTTTAGTCATAAAGTTGAAAAAACTTTATGAAAAGGGGTAATTTTATTAACTGCGAATTAACCTAGACTAGATCTTTAACTAATACATATATTTTTTTCAGAGTTCCAAACAGTGTTTTATAGGTCTAAAAATTGTTTAAAAAAATCTAAATTACGGCACACCTCCCCTTGAGGGTTTTTAGCACGTAAAAAAATGCGATAGTTATTAACAAAATAAGATTATAAAATGAAGGTATTTAGTTATTCCTTAATAATTTCGTAACTAATGACACTTAAGATATTTTGAAAACTGATTTGAAAAAGTTTAACTCCTAGAACTCTAGCTTAATTATTTAAATTTAATGCTGGTGATGAAAACTCATAACATTTTCCCCTATTACAAAGCGTTTAACTCGGACCCGCCCATGAATGGTTCCGTAGCAGCAAGGAACAAGTAACATAATACATAAGTTCTTGTAGTTCGTTGGAACATTGATCGATGTTTTAATAATAGTGTATTTATGACGTTCTAAAAAACTACTTACTAGATAGCGTTCAAACCAATTTTCGGGGTAAGTTTGCATGGTTGGTGGCAGAAACCTCAACATCGTTTTTAAGACCTATCCATAGACACACCACACGTATGTATGGGTTTGATGAAACATTTTTGACGTGATAACGTCTTATAATTCGATGAAGCCGGCTGCACGCCCGCAAAACATGACGTCATGTAGCGTTACCTTGTTACAGTTGTATTAATTATTTCGACCAGTAGTTCAAGCGAGGATGTAGCTCAGTGGTAGAGCGTTCGCTTTGCATGTGAAATGCCCCGGGTTCGATCCCCGGCATCTAAAAGCTTTTTTGCATTGTTTTGATTGAAAATGACTAAATTCTACTGATTACTTTTTACATACAAATCTATTAAACAAATTAAATTAAAATTTTCTTTTGAAAAATGCTACCATTCCATCAGTATTTTCTTAAGACGTTGTCACGTTCTATCGTCAGTAAACCGACTTTACAGGCAAACATTTTTTTTTTTGAGTTTCAGTTCTAATATAAAAAGTATGGGACAAAACCTTGGGGGAATTAGTTTTTTTTTTATATTTTTTTGTGTAAAAATCTTAAAGCGGTTTACATACGGACATACGGACGGACAGACAGACATGACGAATCCATAAATCCATATATATAAATTCATAAATTCCGTTTTTATGTTTTACGGAACCTAAAAAGGAATTAAAAAAAACGCTAGTATCGTTTAAATTAGACCGTACGACTGAAACATTAAGATTCTTTCCCCGTTGTCACCCTACTAGTTGTCCGTATTTTGACAACGCAATTTATGGTTTACAGAACTTTATTTTGTTGCCGTATCTGAGATAAATTAAGGTTTATTTTACGATGTCAATTTGAGCAGGCTCGAAGGGAAGGCTGACTGGCAGAATAGTAGAATAGAAAAGCATAATACCCCGTTTACATTAATCCAGCGCTGGATTGCTTGCTGGAATAATATAAACCGGCACTGGAATGCATTGCCACTGGATTGATCCATTCCAGTGCTGGTTTCCATTATTCCAGTAAGCAATCCAGCGCTGGATTCGGTCGCTGGACTAGAATAATGTAAACCCGCACTGGAATGCACTGGCACTGGATTGATGCATTCCAGTGCCGGTTTCCATTATTTCAGTAAGCAATCCAGCGCTGGATTCGGTCGCTGGACTGGAATCATGTAAACGGGGTATTATTCCAGTAAGCAATCCAGCGCTGGATTCGGTCGCTGGACTGGAATAATGTAAACGGGGTATACTTATGCATAGTTGTGTCGTCTTGAGTTATTTTGATGTCAGAGCAGTTAGTGGCTACCCAAAGTAGGCACTGGAAAAGGGTGGCACATTTTAAAAAATCAAGTATGGCAACATTAAAATTACTATGTGAAACTTGAATTGGGTAATCAATTTTGCAGACGATGCGAAGCAACATGCCTGCCCATAACGGTAGGTACAGTACAACGGACCTATTTGAAATCACCACCTAACACTGTACTTGAATTATCTATTAAAAGCGTCTTAATAATAAAACCTGAGCTGTTTATAGTCTTTATTAATATAAAGTTAATGGAAACAGTGAAATGAAAATATTTCCGTAACAAAAAAGAGCTACATTATTTCCGTAGCTAAACGAAACCGTTTTACGAGTCTTCAATAAAATCCTACCTTGCCGAATGCAATTACTTTTTTTTTTCGCTCCGCAAATGGCTGTCCGTTGTTTACGAGCTGGTTGCCATGGCAACTGGTTAATTGCGCCTTTTCACCCCCGTCCCACCGCGTGCATTGATTTTCCTGCATTCGGGTGGTCGGGAAACCTTTGGACGAAGTCAAGGCCTAGCTTTGACTTTGAGGTTTTAATTACTCTTAGATGCACGTCTCCCTACTTACCTAGTCTGTGGATGCATGTGGATAGCTCTAGGGCTGTCATTAGTAAGTTTTCCTGGATTTAGATAGACTGCCCTCGTGGCTTAATAGGTAGTAGGTCTGCCTGCGAAACCGAGGGTCGTGGGTTCGATCCCCACCCAGTGCAAATATTTGTGTGATGAATTCAAATGTTTGCACTGTGTCTGGATGTTTCTATGTATAATAAATAAGTATGTATTTAAAACTATATAAGTATTATATCAGCTATCTGGCCGCCATCATACAAGCTTTGCTTAGTTTGGGGTCAGATAGTGTTGTGTGTGAATTGTCCACCAATATTTATTTATTTGTCTTATTTCTGAAGTGAAAACTTTTTTTTGGCGCACCACACACCGATTTTTCGTGGGCTGTGAATTGACCTCAAGCGTCACGCTCGGGAACGAAAGAAATCTTACGGTAAAGTCGGGACCATGGCCATGTCTCCTGGTTTTACACGCGTAGTTTCCAAAGTGAGCTATCAGTATCAGATTCTGAGTTAGGTAGGTATGTTTTCACTTTTATCGGCAGTCCAATTTTTTTAACCGACTTTTGTGATAACGTTTAGGCTTTAGAATGCGTTGCCTGAGTGGGTTTTCCCGATGGTTACAATTTTATTGTTTTCAAATCTGAATCTGTTTCTTCTGGATAAGCACGCTCTACCGTGGACTGCATCGTCGTTTAACTTCAGTTGAGATGGCGGTCAAGTGTAAACTCATAAAAGTGAAAAAGAAGGAAGTTCTTAATCCGACTGTAGGTATCTTTAACAGACTTCAAAAAAAGTTTTTTCATCCCACCAGCTCGGAAAGAGTACTTTTGCTCCTCGATATCAGGGCGCAAAAGTCGTTTTTACCCTCTAGAGGGTAAAGTAAATTTGAATTTAGAACATCGTGTGTACTGAGGTTTTGATATCAAAACATAATTTAACCTATTAATTTCTACCTCCTTGGTGCCGAATTCATCATACATTTATTTTTAATTTGTTAAAAACTCATACTCGGAACCTCCTTGGTGTACTTTTTTTTTAATCCTTGCGCGCAATTTTCTTTTCACGTATGGAGGATAGAGGTAAAGAATGTTATTTCAAATGGCAAAACATTTTAAAATGCTATGAATGAATCAATTGTAATCGAATTGAAGTATGCCGAGTTGCCGAGTTAAATAATTAAATATTATTGACTACTAAAATAGTAACTAATAGATAATTTCAACTACTTGTGCAGTACAAAATAATGTAGTAACATACAATAATGTAGTAATATAACATCAATTAAATAATTAATATTTTGAGAAAACATGTAGGTACAATATATTTTGAAGTCAAAACTTCTTTTGGCGCGCCAAAGACAGATTTTTCGTGGGCTGTCAATTTAATTCTAGCGTCACGCTCGGGAATGATAAGAAATCTTCGGGTAAACTCGGACCATAGGCATTGGCCATCTAGAAATGCCTCAGCCTTTCCCATTTGCCTTTTAAAATGTGTCAGCATTTCTAGATGGCCATGCTCATAGCCACGCCCTCCGGTTTTACACGCGTAGTTTCCAAAGTAAACAATCAAATTCTGAGTTATAAGTTACCACTTCGGCAGTGCCTATGACTGCCAATATTTTTCTTTCATGAATTCTGAATAGTACGTTTATTAATTTCCTTTAAAATGTACCCTGGTGCAAATTTTGCGCTACTATAATTTAATGCATTTGGGCGGACACTTTTTCATGTACAGAGATGAAACTCCTTACCTCAATCGGTCAACTCTCCATATTTTTACGTCATATTGTTAAACCATGGCTAAATAAACTTAAAGTTTAAAACTTATAAAATTGAATACAAGTGAAAAACCGAAATACCATAATAATTTAATAATAAGTGATTCTAGCGACTAGCGACCAAGAAGTTTATTTGACGCCAACAGAATCGACTGAAACTGAAAATGCGCAAAGCGTTTAGTAATTTCCTCGCTAGGGGGGATGAAAAATTACGTGTTACACTCGAGTGCAAAGATTTTTCACCTTGTGCCCTTTTGATTCCCTTGCTACGCTCAGGATTCTAATTTTTGAATCCCTCGCTACGCTCGTGATTCAACTTTAGAATCCTTCGCTTGCTCGGTCATCAAAATTGAGCACGCGGTTAAAAAGCCACTTTGCACTCTTGTACAACAAATAACTATTAATTCGGTTGTATGTTTTTTATGTAAGTAGGTATGTTACGCCATAGCTCCGCTAATTTTGAATCGATTTTGATGATTATTTTTTGTTGGGTAGAAAATACTTCAAATATGGTAGGTATATGTTTGGGTTTGTCAACGATAAATAAAAAATACACATAGTCATAGTCATAGTCATATATATTTATTTCCATTGGATTCAATTCGAAACACTTGGACAAGTCCAGAACAATTATTGACAATCAAAAAATACAATTTCTCAACAACTTAAACAAACTAATGTATAACAATTATAATAAATTAAAAAATGCTTTAAAATTATGCGGCTGTAAAAGGGCCTTGTCATCGGTTTGGTTAGTTTACTCTTAAATTAAAATAGGTTAGATTGAACTTTTACGATGTTAACGTCTCATGTTCGACGCCTTTAAGCAATTCAATTCATCCCTCTCAGAGCTGGACAATTTCCACACCCGTTTGTCCTCTATAAACTGCTTAAATCCATAAAATGCTTTTTGTGTCAGGTAGTTTTTAACATAATTTTTAAAATCTGACTCGCCTAGTTCAAGAACTTCCTTTGGAACCTTATTATAACATAGTATTGAATTCCCAACAAAGGAGTTACTGCTTTTTGAAAGTCTGATTCGGGGATAGCCTAGCTTGTGATTATGGCGGTGACTTCGAGCCAGAGGCCCAGCCCTTTCTTTAAACAATCAAGATTTTTTCGAGCATACATAATATTTTCGTAAATGTACAAAGAGCAAAGTGTGATTATTTTGGCCTCTTTAAATTTTTCAACTAGTGATGTTCTTTGGCTCAGATTGTAAATAGCTCGCACTGCCCGCTTTTGCAAAACAAAAATGTCCGATACATTTGCTGCTGTACCCCATAGCAAAATCCCATAGCTCATCAAGCTGTGAAAGTACGCATAATACACCATGCGTGCTGTTGTTGGGTCAGTAAGTTTACGTATTTCTCTGATAGCATATACTGCTGAACTTAGTTTACCTGCCAGAATATCAATATGCGGACCCCACTGAAGTTTTGCATCTAGCGTAAGACCCAAAAACGTAGTTGTATTTGACAATTCCACTTTTTTACCCATTAGTTTAATTTCGGGATCCACCTTGACTACATTGGGCATGGTGAATTTAACACACTTGGTTTTGTTCGGGTTCAGTACCATTCCACTAGCAGAAAACCATATATTGGCTTCATTTAGTACTTTCTCTATAAAACTATAGTCACTAAAACCTCTTTTAATCTTAAATAGGATTGAAGTGTCATCCGCAAAAAGTATAACTTCCGTATTTTCTTGGTCTCGTAACATATATGGGAGATCATTCATATTGATCAAGAACATGGAAGGTCCAATGACAGAGCCTTGCACACCCCTCACACCCATCTTATACGTAGTTCCCGACGAATTAACATTGTCTACGCTGACCCGTTGCGTTCTATCAGAGAGATAAGACGCAAAAACATCTACGGCTCTCTGATCCAATCCATAGAACTGCAGTTTGCTCAGCAAGGTTTCGTGATTTACGCAGTCAAAAGCCTTGCTGAGGTCGCAAAATACTCCAATGACGTCGTGTTTTTCTTCAAAAGCTTGTAATATGTACTTAACCAGGTTAGACCCGGCATCAACGGTTGACTTGCCTTTGGTAAATCCGAACTGCTGGTCATGCAAGATGTGGTTCGAGTTGAAATAAGCAAGCAGTTGTTCTAATAGAAGTTTTTCGAATATCTTGCTGATCGATGGGAGTATAGAAACAGGTCTATAATTTGATGGGTCCTCTTTGCATCCATTTTTAAATATGGGAATTATTACCTCATTCCAAATCTCTGTGAATAAAAGGTAAACAAATCGATGTCACTCAAAATATGACAGACCAGCATTTCTCAACCATTGTTTTACAAGATAGTTTGTAGTACCTTTCATTGCTTGCCCTTTTAAATTTTCGCCGCATAAAAAGGCTAAATATATATGTATGCATATCATAAACACCCAAATAAATGTTCCCACTGCTGCTGGGACTTGGAACAATCAACACATTGCCGCTGTAAAAAATCGTCAGGCACAAGAATCTGCAATTGCTGAACATTTGATTGATGCTAAAACTGGTCATTGGATCGAGATCCACGACTCGAAGGTTCTATCTACCGAATGTCATTACTACGCAAGAATGGTTCGGGAAGCATTGGAAAATAAAAAACATAGGTATATATTTCAACTACGACGCGATGACCACGATGTCAATAACCGAAAACTAACCAGTTTACGGTTATCGGCGTCGCGAAATCCTCTAATAAATAAATGTGTGCATAGCGCACTTAGTTTGGAGAAACCTGGTGATATGGTTAGTCTTGTGTGTAGTGTTAGTCACCGTGCAATTTTTGAAGCCCAAATGAGGGTAGATGGAGATTTCCTCTCATTTCATAATGAGAATATGGCGGGCATACGTACATTTATTTCCCCCACGTAAAAAAAGGAAAGGCAAAGCATTTGAGTTCGGAGAAGAATGTAACACTAGAAGAAAAGTAATTTAGATGTTTCCTTATGTGAAAACGTTCCTTTTATTTTTAACAATAATTAAATAAGACTGGCCTCGTGGCTTAGTTGGTAGTAGCTCTACCTGCGAAGCCGAGGGTCGTGGGTTCGATTCCCACCCAGTGCAAATATTTGTGTGATGAATTCAAATGTTTGCACTGTGTCTGGGTGTTTCTATGTATAATAAAAATTTATTTCAAACTATATAAGTATTATATCAGCTATCTGGCCGCCATCACACAAGCTTTGCTTAGTTTGGGGTCAGATGGTATTGTGTGTAAATTGTCCACCAGTATTTATTTATAAAAAAAATATCTCGTTCGAATTGTCCTCGTACTACCCAAAACTGATCATTACACTATGACGTAATATTCTGTAAACACATACAAAAGTTTCGATCAAAATAACACAAAATGTATGTCATTTTAGAGTGAAAACTATACATGCTTTTGATAGTAAACAGCGTAATGTGGAACACGTATTTAGAGGTTTGCGATTTTCTCTCAACTCGTTACGACACAAGAAACCTTTTTCTCGGAGTTCTTTAGTCATACTCTTACTCTTTTATTGATAACGAGTAGTTGCATGTCATATTCAAGGTATTCAAATATTACCAATACAAGTCAATAATTTAAAAAAAAGTAGACGTCAATTTAAAATCCCATTACAATAAAAATCAAATAATACATTATATTAAAATCAAATTACATTATAATTAAAAATTCTAAATTAATGACAAAAATAAATAGAGTAAAATTAATCCATACTGGAATATAATGGAAATGGGCATTTTCACAATATGGGCATGATGGGCAACATACCCATATGTTAGAAAAATAGGCGCGTACTTAATAAGAATAATTTGATGAAAAGAAGTATAAATGTCTTGAATGCAACATTGAGAGTTTGAGAAACACAGATCAAATTGCTAGTACTTAAAATCATATTTCTATCATCCTACCATTACTTTATATAACTTTTAAAATAAGATAGTATAGAATTATTTGATCAATACAAATCTAAGTATATGGTATTTAAGATCGCAATAAAGTCGAATTCTATTTGTGAAAAATATTTTAAGGCTATTTCATAAAAATACTAAGATTAAACGATGTTTATGTTATGGTATCACCTTTGTTTTGGTTTGTTTTGGTTTTCTACACAGCTTATTGGAATGCACTATATGCTTTAATAATGACGGAAATATTCCATTATCAATACATGCATTGAAAATATAGGCTAAATTTGGAGCAATTACAGATATGATGTTGTCTAAAACTTTCATGGAAAGACCCCACAGATCTTCTGTGAATTTTAATTTAAGCGTTTTAAAAGTCTTAAGTACCCCCTGAGCCGTAACCGAATGAAAAGTAAAAGACGTTGTTGGTTGTGCTACGTGTTGCTTCAAAATTGAAACTGCCCTTGAAGAAGATGCATCTAAATGATTTGTCAAGTTAATGGGTATATTACTAAAATAGTTTTCAAATGCATTAGCAATGTCAAGTTTATCATAAATTACATTATTATCAATGTTCAACTTAAATAATTTCTCTTTTAATTTACCTCTACCAGTTTCTTTCTTGATAATATCCCATGTAGTTTTAATTTTATTTTCTGACTTTACTATTTTGTTCTTAATAAACATAGATTTAGCAGCTATACAAACTTTTTTGAATATTTGAGAATACATTTTAACACGATTGTTTATTAATTCACTTGGAAAATTACTTCTTTGTTCATATAATTGATAAAGGGTATCTCTACTTTTGAAAATGCCATTGGTGGCCCATTCTGCAAATTTAAGTTTCCCAGATTTTTTCACTTGTTTTGCTTGAAAATGTCTGTTAAATTCTGATATTATTATTTGAAATAGTTCATTAAACATTTGGTCGGGGTTTTCATAATCCGTCGTTAGAGTCATGATCTCGTTTTCTACCGATCTTCTAAATGTGGCTTTAGCCTTTTGTGTTACAAGCCGAGATGATATTACGATGTCTGTTCTTACAGTCTTAGCCGCAAATGTCACACTAAGCCCCTTGTGATCCGAACGAAGACTATCTAGGATTGACTGTTGAGTTATTATAAAATCCACGTATATATTATCTAAGCATGTAGAAGTATTTGTGGTTGTTCTAGTAGGCTCATCAAATAAAGCCTTTAGGTTGAAGGATTTACAGAGTAGCAGAAATTTCCGTTTCTTAGATGACTCCACAAATAGATTAATATTGAAGTCTCCACACAATAATATGGATTTATTCCTACTTGAAACCCTCTTTAATGCTTCCTCAAGAATGTCAATAAAATCGGCCACATTTGCAGAAGGGGGCTTATATACGCATAAAACTATGTGGTTATCCAGCTCTACACATGAAATTTCACAAATACGTTCCACTGATAGACTTGCAACGTCTTTGAGTTCTTTAGCCTTTATGTTTGTTTTTACCAATATAATAGTACCTCCACCCTGGGCTCGGGTCCTGTTAAATTTACTCACGACTCTAAAATTATTCAAAGAGAAAGACATATTTGTACTATTTAGCCATGTTTCCGTAAAACATAGAAGGCTATAATATGAATGACTAGAAAGAAATAGTTCTATTTCTAGTATTTTACCGCTAAATCTATTAATATTCTGATGGAGCAACGTAATCTCCTGCTTTGTTTTATTAGATTTGACTAAATTACATTGACTAGAGCTATTAGAAGATCTACAATTAACAGTTTGCTGTGTAGAGTCTGTTTTATTAGAGTTTCCCATTGTCCAGTCTATATGTTTAAACATTGTCTATTTACAGATATAAGATTGCTATTCCTAATAATATTGTTGGTATCTAATAAATGTGAAATAAGTTTTGCTACAGATTTTTTTTCCTTGTTAGGTAAATACTGTCGGCTTTCTCTAATAGTGAAGTTTTTAATAAATTTATTTATGTCAAATATGATGATGTCATCACTGAGTGAAGTTAGATTATATATAATGTCATTTAACATATGAATCTTCTCATTTTGTCTTCTACTGAATGAGCAGGAATAAGGAAACGTACTAAGTACTATTTTGTTCAAGTTGTTTGCTACTCGTAGCCGAATCAATAGTTGCAGACTTAAGATTAATTGTTTTTTGCTGATGTCAAGGCCATTTCCCACCAAAATCACAATATTACTTTCAGTTTCATGTTCATCGCTTATAATTTTATTAACAAGTTCATAGTAGGGAATATTAGGCATGCAAGTATTCAACACACTATCTTTAGAATGCTCATTTATAATAGGTCCAAGTCCTAAACCAAACGAGTCACTAAATACCTTGGTTTTTGTTGAACTAACTGGTTTTTGTTGAGCTATATTATGTTTTATGGATTTAGCAGTATTTACAAAAGAAGTGGCGGCTATTTTGTGTGGTGAGTCATTAAGTTCCGGTGTTTTCAGTGTCGCTTGAGAGGAATATGCTGAAGAGTCTATTTCTATTGCATTGGCTACAGTTTCACTGTCATTATTTGTTTTACTAGAAACATATTGCTGTTCGTAGTTATGGGTTACACTTGAGTCATTCATACCATTCCCTTCTAATGATTCTCTTCCCTGTCCCATTAAGCTATTTAATACAGCTACATATCCTTTTATTTCATCTTGAGCAAGCGAGTATTTTGTAGTGAGATTCTTCAGGTTTGTCTCAAGTTTGGCAATTATTTCAGCATTTCTTTGATATTCTTCTTCATGTGTTCTAGTGCAGACTTTATACTGGTTCAAGTCCTTAACCAGTTGTGCTCTTTGTTGCTTCAATAGTTTGAATCCTAGTTTACTATGTATGGTGTGCATATTTCTTTTTATTTTATGTAAATGTTTCTTGCTATAGTGATGTTTCTTTTTAGATAACACTTGCTTTCCGCAACTGCAAGAACTATTGTCTGCCTCAGTTAAATCGATAGTAGTTGTTTCCATCAATTGTTTATACATTTGTTCAGTTTCAGCTAGACTTTTTTGTTCAGTAGCATGTTCTTCCTGCGTGATACGACTATATACATCCCTCAGTTGACCACTCAAATGCATATTTAGTTCGTGCTCCTTATCTAAAATTTTATAACATTGGTCATGTTGTTCGCCTATCAATTTCTGCAGGCGTTCATTCTCGCCAAGTAGGTCCTGTAATTGAGTGTTTAAATCCGCTAACTGTTGCTTAAGTTGTGTATTCTTGTCATAAATTGTTTTTATTGCGGTCTCCGAATCTTCTCTCTCACTTAATAATTCCCGGTTTAGTGTTTCTGTTTCTTGTAGTTTCAGCAGAACCTCTTTTAATTTTGCTTGTAGTTCTTTTATGGTCATTTGTCTGGTATTCATTTTACTAACTAATATAATGTTTGATTATCCAATGTACTTTCGTTTATATTTGAAAACAATACTCAGAATAGAGTAATGGTCATTCATCCAGCTCCGAGACCCGATCGAATTGGTGTCATAAAACAATTATAATTAAAGTGATTCGGAACGAATAATACTTTTAAGTTGGCCCTACCGCCTTTCCGTCACAGTTACTATGCTGTCACTCTCGCTGTCACTGCTAGCGAATTTCGTGAATTAGGTTGGCACTACCACACTTGTGTCAAAATTCTGTATCTGTCAAAGTTCTGTCTGTTCATATCTGTCAAAGTTCTGTCTGTTCAGCATTAAATTGGATGTGGGTATTTTGCGTATTTTGATTACAATTTTGCCAAAGTAATTTCTCTTTCAAATGTGAGGCAGGATTTATAATTTCTTCGTTAACAGTATGTAATAAGTGTGTGATAATGCGGATAATACAGCTTACCGGTGTTTGTCAGTGCAGGCAAAGTGATGATGAGTTTTCTTCACGCACTTCTCTTACAATGTTTGTGAAATTAAGTGTGTGTTTGTATTTTACACTGAAATTTGCTACGGAGCGTAAGTAAACAGTTGTTACTTGGACTGGGGTTGCCAGTCAACTTTTGACACATCGATGATTATATTAGTTTAATACTAATTAGTTTATCCATGAAAAATAATTATTAGGGCTTCAACCTCGTAAACTCCAATGGTTATCGACTCCGCGGACGATCGATGTACACAATGGTATCGAAACACCTTCCCAATGTCTGTCAGTTACTCAATACTATAGTTTTGCCACTAAATTGTTACAAGGCGTTTTTGTTGCGGTGGTGTTTGGTGCGTTATGGTCTAGTGCTCTAGTGGCTAAAACCGCTAAAACGTGTTATTCACAATCATGTGGTCATGCAATCGTATCCCGCCTACAACTTGAAATAATTATTTTTCCAAGTTCAGATGTGTAGAAGTTGGTTGTCATCATGCGCGGTCCATAGGGGGTGGGGTTCACAGGGGACATGACCCAACCTCCCAAAATCGTATACATTAAATAAAATATCTTTAAGAAAATTAAATATCTAATAGTACATAGGCTATTTTTTAACGCGGGAAAACAACTGGAACGGCAGCTAAAATCGTCTAATAAAAAAAAATACGCGGGTAAAATCGTCGGGCTCTACTAGTAAACTCTTTTTTACTTGATTTATTGTATTTCTACTCGTGACCCCCCACCCCAAAATCTGAGGCTGTGTACTGGTGACCCCCTCCAAAATTCGAGGCTGGGACTGCGCCTGGTTGTCCCTGTATTTAAAGGAGAAGGAAATGCACCGTGAGGAAACTGATCATGTTCCAAGAATCTTGCGAGGCCATAATAATATTCATCATCATCATTTTGGGATAGTACCTATGTTGGATTTTGGCCTTGATTCTCTGCTTGCGAGAAAAGATCCTCAGTCCCAGCTGTGGAAAAATTTAGTGGATTAGTAGAGTCAAAAAGTCGTAATTTTTCGAGCAAATATTAATTGGTGTAGATTAATTATTACTTCTTCTCTTAATTCCTCGTTCTAAGAAGTCTAATTTCAACCACAAAATTAATAAACCATATCCACCATACTACACAATCTATTATGAGGTATCTTAAAGCCAAGTAGCATTGACCTGAAGTTGGTTACCTACAATGTTTACTAAAATGTTGACTACCGAACTTCAG
Source organism: Ectropis crepuscularia (assembly GCA_963693475.1). NCBI lineage: Eukaryota > Metazoa > Arthropoda > Insecta > Lepidoptera > Geometridae > Ectropis > Ectropis crepuscularia. Next base: position 24,713,046 of record OY856358.1, read on the forward strand.
AGTGTCGGTTTCTCGTGACGGTGTGTGACAAAAAATTACTCTCATTATTATGCCTAACGCCCGCCATACACGCTACGGTCTGCCGGAGAGGTCTACCTGTGCAGGTATGCCTGCGCAGGCCAACTGAACGGAATTGATTTTCGATCTTGCTCCGGTCGCCTGGGCAGGCTTCCCACACACACTCCGGTCTACGCAGGCATGCCTGCCTGCACAGCTAGACCTCTCCGGCAGACCGTAGCGTGTATGGCGGGCGTAACGCGCCATAAGAACTTCAAAAATATTCTAATTATTCTACGTCTTCATCCGAAGGTTTAGACGCAATAATTGCGATAATGTCTGCATGAATAACATTATGTTTATTGCCGAGTAGATTTGGGGTCAGATCATTTAAATGCAGCTCGTACACGTAGTTATTATCAAGTATTGTGCAGCTTAAGGTACCTACACACGAGATCGCGTGCTATTATTCGATACAGTCGGTATAAATATGATTTTATGATCGTAATACTTAATAATAACTGTCGGTAATTTTGATAAACGTGACATTTGGCGGTTTCAAAATTTTGCAAAGTTCACGTTTTGCAATTTTTTTGGAGATTTTTTTAGCAAGAAAATATGAAAGTAATCAATGTCATCATCGTTAAAATATTTGAAATCTTTTGAAAATTATGCAATTCTTGAAATAGCAGCCTTGACGTGGGAATCACAAATAATAATAAATTTATTTGTTTTAATATCTTGTATAGCAAAACGTTACAGGTTATACACATTACACAGGTACAAAAAAGTTACGGCTGGTCTAGTAAGTTACGGCTGGTCTAGTCGGGAGAACGGCGGCTGCCGATCCGGAGACCCCGGGTTCAAACCCCACACGCACCACTGTCTTTTCGAAGTCATGTGCGTAATGCCGCTAACTTAAAACGGTGAAGGAAAACATCGTGAGGAAACCGACATGTACCTAGAATCTTTCGAAGTCATGTGTCATCCGCCAACCCGCACTGGGCCAGCGTGGTGGATTATGGCCTTAACTCTCTCCTTGCGAGAGAAGGCCCTGAGTCCCAGCAGTGGGAACGTTTAGTGGGCTGTTGATGATGATGATAGCAAAACGTAATTCTATTAGAAGCCTAGCCTTCTATTAGAAGGATACATTCAAATTAAAATCCGTTATCCTAGTGTGGGTTTCAGTGAACACCTTGAAGCTGAAATACAAGTAGTATTTTGTTCTTGCTTAGATATAATTATCTTGGTGTAACTAGATAGAGATGTCAGCTTTTGAACAAGAAACTACTATTACTACTATGCTGGCCAAGTGCGGGCTGGCGGATGTTAAATATCCTTAAAATATGTCTTTCTTAGAACATGTTGGTTTTCTCATGTTGTTTGCTTTCTCCGTTAAAGCCATTGATGATGACAAAGTCGTACAAACTTGGAAAAATATTCAATAGTGCAGGCAGGATTCTAAACCACTACTTCGCCATTGTGAAATCTGAAATTCTAGCCAGTGGGCTATTAAAGGTTTGTTTTCAATTTTCATTCCGAGGTCGCCTGAGCGAGTTCGTTAGAAACCATATTGATTGAGATTGTTATCGCTTTCAGTGGTAATGGCGATGGTTGGAACACCAGTTTCAATTGTTTTGAAGTGGGCGTGGGCTGTGAATTGAATTCTAGCGTCACGTTCGGGAAAGGGGTATAGGTAAATGCAACAAAAAAAATATGTTATTAAAAAGTGGATATTCTTTAAGTTTCTCAGTGATTGCTGATACCTTGAACAACCCTGTAACAGATTAATTTCGTGCTTTGTTAAAACGTAACTCAGCAGCCCATCTCGGCGTCTTCATTTCCGCTACATGCAGTTGTGGATGAGATTTTTATGTTATCGACTGTACTTAACCGCATACTACGGCTGGTTTCACGATTATTTTCGAAACATATGTTTATTGTAATAAATGCAAAATTATATTAATCGTCAGTTTGTTTAATAAAGCGTGAGATTATTAAGCTACGCTAGGTTAGGTTACTTTATACATTTTAGAGGTAAATTATAGGCAAAACGGTTATGTTGACAAATTTCGGTGGACCTGTTAGTAATCGAACGGAGTTACATTGCTTATTTATTTACGATTTACGATGCTTATTTATACCATTTCAGGAAAAAAAATCCATAAACATATTTCTTATCTTTTATGTAGAACTGAATTAAACTCCACTTCTTGCCAAAAATCTGTCCTCTGATGACCCGTTAAGTCCACGCTTCGCCTATTCAGTGTTTCCTGATAGCTACAACATTCTCTAGGTTTCTTTAAAGCCTGATTAAATAAGTTGCTTCTGGATAAACATGTTACATCCTAGGCCACGATATTGTTTAACAGTTCAAACGTAGACGTATCTTGTATAAAACACCCACCCTCCTATTACCACCAGCTACTAGCACTAAGCTTTACCAAAACCCACCCTATGTTAATCATCCAAATTTAATTGATTCTGCCAACGGTACAGTACGTATTTATTACAAGCGAAGATTTCACCGACCGAAACCTTGACACAGGTTAAAGCGAAATAATATCAAACAGACTAAGGGCTTGCGCCTGCGCCGCGCCGGTCCACTTCACTCGAAACAAAACAATATCTAGGGCACAATTACAATTAAGTAGTACTGGCTCTTATTGTTTTTAAGTTTTTCGCGATTTGAACACATACTGCAGTAGAACCTCAACCTTTGCTAAGTGGAAAACCTCTCAAACACGAAATAAAATCCTCAAAAAAAAATTTATAAAACTAACATATTTATTGTAAATAATTTTACATATTATTTGATAATATTATATACTAGCTGAAACGCGCGCGCGTTGCTACGCCATCTATCTAAAATTCATCGTACCAATTCAAATTTTGAACAAATTCGGTTACCTTAGGTTCTAATGACGCAACCTTTCACGAACATTTGATGAATGACACATGCTGTCACGCAACGAAAACTCTCAAAAAGCAAAATTATTTCCCGTTTTTGTTACATTTTTCATTCATGCTTCGTTCCTGTTGATAGTAGCGTAATGTTAAATAGCCTATAGCCTTCCTCGATAAATGGACTATCCAACAGAGAAAAAACCTTTCAATTCGGACCAGTAGTTCCTGAGATCCTTGCGTTCAAACAAAGAAACAAACAAGCAAACAAACAAACTCTTCAGCTTTATAATATTAGTATAGATATTATATGTACAGCAAGGCACATATTGGTGGGATGCAAGGTGCTCGGCTAGGGGTCATTACTCACAGCGCCATGACAGAGTACTTGAAATCATACGTGAAGCCGTAAGCCTTTCGGTAGCTAGAGCCCAAAAGGGGTTGACGATAAACAAACGACAAATTAACTTTGTAAAAGAGGGCTCAACTTCAAACTCCAAGAACAAGCCTTACTCAATCCTGAGTTCAGCACCTGATTGGACTATTTTAATTGACACGTATGCAAAGCACTACAAAAGCCCAGAGGATGTGGGTGTTTTGTCATCCAGACCGGACATTTTCCTTTTTTCTAGGGCTACGAAACGCATAGTCCTTGTAGAACTTACCGTACCGTGGGAAACTAATATACCTAAAGACCACGCGATGAAACAAAATAAGTATTACGACCTTCAAAATGAATTAACAAAAAATGGCTATCTAGTTAATTTATACGCTGTAGAAGTAGGAGCGAGAGGTATACCAGCAAAATCTCTCTATAACCTGCTTAAAGACCTTGGCTTGTCCAGAAGTGTACGTAAGTGTAAGTAAGTTCTATACTAGAACGAGTATCTAAAGCTGCACTAGTAGGATCATATCGGATTTGGCTGGGTAGGGAGAGAAATACGAGTAGTGAAGGTGAGTGTTGACGTACGTCACCAAAAGGGGCCCCTTTTTAACCTACGCCCGAGTCACAAGTCTTGGGGTCTATTCGACATTTCTCTCTCTGCCACACGATGGACCCGGCACCCGCACGGTGAATCCATGGAATGCTAAGAAGTTCGTCTCTTACAAAGATAGATAGATAGATACACTTTATTGACACACCGGGGTGGATAGAAGGAGCCTCCCCGTGCGGTGTTATTTTGATCGATAACTGTGATTGCGTTTACACCCGGCCCACCCTGGACAGTCAGCATTTCGGTGCAGACTGACTAATCCTTCTACAACGATGATGTCTAACGGTCCTTTTCAGGACCCAAACACAACGGCTCTTATCAGAGCCCCGAAACGGCACTTATCAGCGCCAAACAAGAAGGCACTTTTCAGTGCCAACAGTAAAAATTACAATAAGAAACCACAAAGTCCTATTTGCCAACCCGCGCTAAATGTCATCTCAATAAATATTGAAGGTTTTTCACAAACTAAAGCTGACCTACTATCAGCACTTTTCCACAAATCAGGCTGTGATGTCATGTGCATTCAAGAAACCCATAGAACCATGGAACAGGTTCGTCCCCATATCACGGGCCTTTCCCTCATCGCCGAAATTCCTCACGCTAAACACGGAAGCGCTATCTTCACTAAGCCCAATACCTCAATAAAATCCATATCATGTAACTCGCAAAACTCAATTGAAATTATTACAGTAGACACCGGACACTGTACAATCACCTCCATTTATAAACCCCCTAGCCAACCGTTTATATTTACTGAAACTGATAACTTCCGTCATCAAAGCTTCAGAATAATAGTCGGTGATTTTAATAGTCACAGTACCACTTGGGGCTATCGAAACACAAATGCTGATGGAATCGCGGTTGAAACCTGGGCTGAAGCAGAAGAACTTTACCTATGTCATGACGCCAAGCTTCCCGCATCATTTAATAGTGGCCGCTGGAGGAAACGAGGATATAATCCTGATCTCATCTTCGTAAGCACTAATATCAAATCACTCTGTTCTAAATCTGTTAGTGCCCCCATTCCAAACACCCAACACAGACCCATATCATGCATTATTCATGCCGCAATAAAACCAGTAGTTGTTCCTTTTAGACGACGGTTCAATTTCTCAAAAGCCAATTGGGACAAATTCTCAGAGGACATAGACAAAAAACTGTCACGCCTTACCCCAAACCCAGAAAACTACGATAAATTTGTAGACATAATCTGGACAGAATCACGGAAAAATATCCCTAGAGGCTGCCGCCCACACTACATTCCGGGTCTCACCCAAGACTCTGTTGCAATCTTAGAAAGATACGAAAAACTATATAGCAATGATCCTTTTTCATCAGAAACCATCGCAACCGGAGAAGACCTTATGCTTAAACTTCGAGAAGTCCGAAAGGAGAAGTGGGTTGCGGCAGTGACTGCTATAGACATGACACACAACAGCAAGAAAGCATGGTCCACCCTACGTAAATTAACAGACAGCCCACCCTTACCAAAAAACCCTGGTACGGTCACAGCAAACCAAATAGCTCACCAACTGCTGCTCAATGGGAAGCCTTCCCAACGACTACCTAAAACACCCAAACTAAGCCCAAAAGAAACCTCTTCAACCGAAATAAGCCAACCTATTACTATAACTGAGATGATAGCTGCCATCAAAGGACTTAAAGATGGAAAGGCCGCAGGTGAAGACGATATTACGGTAGAACAAATCAAACATCTGGGCCCCATTGCTGTATCTTGGCTCCTTGCAGTCTTTAATGCTTGTTTAGTAAAATCTAAAATACCAAGGCTATGGAGAAAATCAAAGGTAATCGCACTGCTCAAACCGGGTAAACTACCAACTGACCCAAAAAGTTACCGACCTATTTCCCTTTTGTGCCACACCTACAAGCTGTTTGAACGACTTCTTCTCAACCGACTAACACCTATAGTTGACCCCAAACTGATTCCAGAACAAGCCGGCTTTCGCCCTGGCAAGTCATGCACAAGCCAAATTCTCAAACTCACACAACATATAGAAAACGGATTTGAAGCTAAAAAAGTCACAGGTGCCGTTTTTGTAGATCTATCTGCGGCATACGATACCATCAACATCAGGAAACTCTTGTCAAAAGCATCAACAATTATTAATGACCAGACTTTTATTAAATTACTGAGAGAGATGCTCACCAATCGACGATTTCAAGTTCATTTGGACAATCGGACCAGCAGGTGGCGACAACAAAAGAACGGCCTACCACAAGGTAGCGTCTTAGCACCTATCCTGTTCAACATCTTCACCAACGACCAGCCCAACCCCCCAAACTCTGAACGCTTCCTATACGCAGACGATCTTGCCCTTACCTCTCAAGCAGCATCTTTTGAGGAAGTTGAAAAACATCTCACTGAAGCTTTGGAAGTGTTTGGAGGATACTATGATGAAAATGGATTAAGACCAAACCCATCGAAAACATTTTCTACCGCATTTCACCTCAGAAATCGTCAAGCTGATCGTAAACTTAATGTGAACTGGCGAGGTATCACCATTGAGCACAACAATACCCCGACTTATCTTGGTGTCAAACTGGACAGAACACTGACATTCAAAACACACTGTCATAATACAAAATTAAAAGTTAGCGCCAGAAACAACCTTCTCTCTAGACTAGCTTCTACCACATGGGGTGCTTCAGCCCATGTTTTACGAACATCTGGATTAGCACTGTGTTTTTCTGCTGGTGAATACGCATGTCCAGTATGGCACCGATCTGCCCACGCGAAAGAAGTTGATGCTGCACTAAATGATACATGTAGGAAAATAACAGGTTGTCTGCAGCCCACCCCTCTTAACTCACTCTACCTTCTAGCCGGAATAGCCCCACCAAAAGTCCGTAGAAGTGTAACCTGCTCAGTAGAAAAAGAAAAACAAGAAAATGACATCAGACATCCACTCTACAACTTAAAAATACCAAGCATACGCCTCAAGAGCCGCAGAAGCTTTCTTAGCTGTACAAAAATAATGCCTGACTCACCCAGAGAGTCCCGCTGCAAACAGTGGAACGAGATCTGCCCCCCTCCGCATGAGTTCGTGGCCCCAGCCGAAGAGCTTGCCCCAGGTAGCAACTTAGCGTGCCCACGTGGAAGTTACTAAACCGACTCCGGACCCAAGTGGGCCGCTGCAAAGTTAACATGGCAAAATGGGGATATTCCGATGCAAGTAACATCCTGTGCGAGTGTGGCGCCACTCAGACCATGCAGCATCTGCTGTCCTGCCCGCGGTGCCCAACCAGCTGCACCAGAACCGACCTGATGGAGGCCTCGCTACCAGGAGTTGCAGTTGCTGAACATTGGGCAGCACATATTTAAACATTGAAAACAATAATTGTACGTAAATTTAATTTTCTTAGAAAAAAAAACAAAAAACAAAAAAAAAAAAAAAACATAAATAAAAAATAAAAAAAGATTTAGATAGTAGGTATAGTTACAAAATAGGTATTAAGAAAACAAAAACAATTTATAGCAAGTAAGAAGAAACATCATCGACACGAAGAAGAAGAAGAAGAAGATTGACACACCAAAACAATAGGATACACAAAAAAAAATTAAATATACATTTTAAACTAGTGCGACAAGTCGGCGGCCTTATCGCTAAAAGCGATCTCTTCCAGGCAACCTTGGGATGGAAAATAACATGAGGATAAGTGAGAAAACGGGGTGCGCAAATAAGATGTAGAAAATCGTAAAGAAAATAAAATTAATTAATAAAAAATAAAAATATAGGTATACATCATATATATATCATATATATATATCACGGTTATTCAAATACCTATCATGAAATATTAGTACTTATATATATTAAAACATAATAAACTAATACATATGGTTATACATAATACACAAAATAAACATGTAAAATACTGTATATCTATGCAATCGATGACATCAAACGACAAACAGCAACCTACAATTTAGATAAATAAAACTGTTTCACATATTTTTTGAAAGTGCAAAGTGATGGAGAAAGCCTAATATGCACAGGCAATTCATTCCACAACTGAGTAGCTCTAAAAGTGAACGACTTGCCGTAGAAAACTTCAGTTCGAGCAGAAGGCATCTTTAGAGAAAGATTGTTTTTAGACCTTAACGATAGCTCATGGTAATTATGCAAAAAGGTAAAGCGCTCTTTGAGGTACTGTGGGGTGGCAGGATTGAACAAAATGTTATAAAGAAAAGAAAGTATGTGAGCATTCCGACGAAGGCGAATGGGTAACCACTTGAGCTGCATGCGAAATTGGGACACATGATCATATTTGCGTAAGCCAAATATGAATCTTATACAGTAATTCTGGAGGCGCTCAAGTTTGTCTAGCTGGTCCTCTCTAAGATCGAGATAGCAGGCGTCAGCGTAATCCAGAATAGGGAGAAGAAGAGACTGGGCAAGAGCAATCTTAGTGGCAGTGGGTAAAAAGTTGCGGAGGCGCCTTAAAGAACTACCGGACGCAAATAATTTAGCACTAATTGACTTAATATGGCAATCCCATGATAAGGTACGATCAAACTCTACTCCGAGATTTCTCACAGAATTGCTAAAAGGTATAGGAACTCCATCAAATACAACATTAGGTAAATTATTCCAGTTTGTCCTTGAAATCCAGTACGGACTGCCAATTACTATGACCTGTGATTTAGTGGGATTCACTTTTAAACCAAAAGAGATACTCCATTGAATGATTCGATTCAAGTCAGCATTTATTTTAACAATAGCGGTATCAAGATCATTCAAAGGCGCTTGAATATAAATTTGAAGATCATCTGCATAAAGGTGGTAGGAAGAAGTAACGTACTGGGAAATGGAATTAATAAAAATTGCGAAAAGAAGAGGAGATAGCACGCCGCCTTGAGGAACACCAGCTGTTGTATTGCACCAAGAAGAAAAACGGTCTTCTAGGCGAATCCGTTGCCAGCGTCCTTGTAGGTAACTATGGAACCAATCAATTACCGGTGGAGATATGTTATTGGAGCGGAGTAAAGCAAGCAAAATGTCGAAGTTGACGGCGTTAAAAGCATTACTGAAATCTAACAGTGCTAACAGATTCATAACGACACTTGAAAATTTTATTTATGAAGTACTATAACTTGTTTTATGGCTTGGTTCTTTCATGTTTAATGTATTTTTTATTTATACATAATGCACAGAACCTTTATTCGCAGAACCACAAAATTAAAATTACTCTACACTTATTTTACCTTAACTAGCTACCTACAATAAGCACATCAGAATGTTCCATTGTAAATCTCATTGAATATGTTAATCTGTTTTTTATTATTTGCTGGTAAGTCCGTCGTAACTATAATAACTTTAATGGAGGGAACAAGAGACAGAAATCGGAATTTTATTAACATAGTTAATAGTTATAGTTACCTACTGCAGAAAACCCTGCTAAGTACTTGTTTCAACTCTACCAAGGAAGAAGGGTATTTTTTAACCGACTTAAAAAAGCAGGAGCTTTTTGTTTTTCCGGAGAAAATTAAATATGATACTTCTTTTTTTGTTTGGTAAATTTTACTTAGTATAAAAGTAAAAAGTATACATTTTATCGAAATTACAAATATAAAAACTTATTTGCCAAATAAAATATGGAATACAGAGAGGATCAACAATATTTAGCTTTAGATATAAATTGAATACTAATAATACAAGTTAAATGAATACAATTTGAATCGTTTCTGTACAGAAAAGCTGTTTGTCTATGAACCCCAAACTAGGCAAAGCCTGTGTCTTGGGGCTGAAGTGCGAGTTTGCTGGATGAGTTGCAAATATCACAATTCTCATTAAAAAAACACAAAATACATCAAATGATCACGTAATTAGTCCCATCTGATGTATGTGTTTGAGTTTATTGTTTAATCGGTGAAAATTAAATGATTAATTATCGTAACAAATCCCACTAATTTTATAAATGTCAAAGTATGGATGATTGTTGCTCAATCACGCCGTAACGTATGAACGGATCACGCTGAATTTTTTGATTTGGAATACAGTTAAATTATAGTCTGGAAGAGAGACGAACTTCTTAGCATTCCATGGATTCACCGTGCGGGTGCCGGGTCCATCGTGTGGCAGAGAGAGAAATCTCGAATAGACCCCAAGACTTGTGACTCGGGCGTAGGTTTAAAAGGGGCCCCTTATATTGACGTACGTCAACACTCACCTTCACTACTCGTATTTCTCTCCCTGCCCAGCCAAATCCGATATGATCCTAGTAGTGCAGCTTTAGATACTCATTATAGTATAGAACTTACTGCACTTCTGGACAATCCAAGGTCTTTAAGCAGGTTATAGAGAGATTTTGCTGGTATACCTCTCGCTCCTACTTCTACAGCATATAAATTAACTACATAGCCATTTTTCGTTAATTCGTTTTGAAGACACAGGCAACTTTTTATCCCGTAAAAATAACGAAAACCTACTTACACTTGTAAAACCTTGGGTTGCTGCTAGCAAGTATCTATTCGTACGAGTATAAGCATGTAACGTTGGGCATAGATTGCTAGTAAAGTGTAATATTCTACATTGTACAAGTCATTACGAGATCTAAATAGCATTGAATTCGTGAAAAACTTGTCCGGTAAGCCCAACTTCCTGAGTTAAGCAAACACCTGCTCATTTAAAGCACAAGTAATTCACAATAACAACAAAAACAAACGTTAATTAATTACGCAAGAAGCATTATTATTTTATTATCTAATGATATAAATTATAGCGATTATTCGCATACAAGTCAAGATGAAACGTAGCAGAAGTAGTTGGAAGATATCAACTCTATGTACTAGTTGTTAAAGTTTGTATTGTTGGTGTTTTTTTTGTGGATTTGAGTCGTTTTGTGTCTAGGCTCGGTTGGCTCGTGATTGCGCTGCATAGTTGGAGCCGACCTTCAAACACTCACGCCTGCGTTCGGTACAGGTGCGATATAATATTTCCTAGGAGATAAAGGTATGAGAAAATGTTATTAGAACCATTGACAATAGATATGCACGTTCAAAATTTAGAGCCATCTAGTTTTGTTTTTGTTGTTGTGGCTAAGTAGATACTTAGATACTTTTCGTAAATAACGCCAATGAGGCGTATTTAGTAGAACACTGATGAATGAATGATGGTGAATTAAAATTAAATGTATCAAATTCAGGGTCATGATTGACATTAAAATCTAGTGTTTGTTCTCAGTGATTCTTTACCGAGTCAACCAATATTCAAATTGAAAATTTGTTAAAACAATCACAAAAAAAATGAAATATTGGCTCCTCATTTGGTATCATTGATAACTAGGTTTTACATGTATTCGCATTGTGATAATGCCTTATTTTCAGGGTTGCTATTTTTTTTAATTGTGGAAACTTTAATATTTCCCAACGGGAAAAAGAGGACTTTTCGCCAATTTATCTGTAAACTTTTGGAGTACTTATAAACGAAAAAAAAATTGTTTTAGTTACAAGACTCAGGACACCGCAATATTACCCACTAACCGCTGCAAGATACGTAACTAGCCTAATATTTTGAGTTTATTTAGACATTTGATCAAAATGAAACATTCACCCCTGTGGCGCAATTGACAACTATTTTATAAGTTTTTTTGTATTATGAAATCGCTCTCATTGCACACATAAATAAAATTTGTTTACCAGGGTCTGATTAATAATTATATTAATTAGGCTTGTGCCTGGGGCACGTGGTTCGGGGAAGAGTGCGCTGAAATTGTGTCTCTTTACTTTGAAATACACCGTGTAAGTGCGTCCTCATTAACCTAGGGCGGTCAAAACTCTTGATCAGTCGCTGTGTGTATCTTGAAAAAGAACTGGATGCATTTTCTGATATAAAACATATGATTTGGAAACCAAACACAGCTTAAGGATGACGTAATATCCTAGTAATATTGTTAAATGCGAAAGTTTTTATGTTATTTGACCAATCATGACATAAAAACCGAACGGATCAGTATGAATTTCGGAACTTAGATCATTTATTGTATGGAATAGGACATTGGTTACTTTCTACCTCTAGGTAACTTGGGTGCGCAATCTAATAATAGTTTTTTTTTAGCAATTTTATCTATATAATATATGGAATGAAAAATAACAATTTATAAATCTGCTCCATTACATTTTATCTCTCAATTTGTACACTAAAATCAGCGAGAATATTTGTGATAGATAGTGTCACTTTTATTACCATCTGTACATTTTTTTTTAAAATAAATTTTGGTGTACAATTCACACACAACACCATCTGACCCCAAACTAAGCAAAGCTTGTATGATGGCGGCCAGATAGCTGATATAATAAATAAATAAATAAATAAATATTGGTGGACAATTCACACACAACACCATCTGACCCCAAACTAAGCAAAGCTTGTGTGATGGCGGCCAGATAGCTGATATAATACTTATATAGTTTTAAACACATACTTATTATACATAGAAACACCCAGACAGTGCAAACATTTGAATTCATCACACAAATATTTGCACTGGGTGGGAATCGAACCCACGACCCTCGGCTTCGCAGGCAGAGCTACTACCAACTAAGCCACGAGGCCAGTCATTTGATATTTTGTTTGTATACATTTACCACGATTGCTACAAATTAGATTTTAAATTTGAATTGACTTTATGCACTCGGTTGTACCCGTTCATCAGCCAAGTTAGAAGTCAAGTACAGCTTATATAAGACGACGCGCTCTGCACCCAACACTGCATTCCAACTTATGAACTCTACAGCCCGTAAATTTATGACATATTTTACGTTGGCCAGGTTTAATGTTTTGATTTTTAGTTAAATATAGAGCAGAAATCTTGATCCATATTGCAGCACTAGTGATTATAACGTATGCCCACTATATGTTCCCACAGCTGGGATTCCGGGCCTTTTTTCACGAGGAGAGATCAAGGCCACTCACTACGTTGACCAAGTGCGGGTTGGATGAAACATGTCGTCGAAAACGTTTTTTTTTGGAATGCGCTGGTATTCTTACAGTGTTCTACTTCACCATCAGTGAATTCCGCCAGTGGTCATTACAAACTTGTACGTCTACTTGGTAATATACTCACAGGTGCAGATGGGATTTGAACATACAACGTCCAGGTTGTGAATAGGAAGTTAACGCCGTGCCTAGCTTGCAAAACCTTAACTGGAACTCCCTTCTATTTTTACGTTGCATCGATTAAAGTTTTGACTTTTGACCTTACCTTGAGAGCTACTGCGTCTCACAAGATTTATAATAGGTATGTAGATACGCTAGATCTCTCTTACCTATAAAAACTATTAGATCATCGTTTGGAAAAAGATTTCATGTTTGTAGATATACCAAGTGAAGAGAAAAAAGTAGCGTAAACCGTCAGTGCAAAAAAACTCGTCTTAATCCTACTGGTGTTATACTTACTCGTAGGTGAAAAGATGATTGTTACTCAATCACGTTAGAACTGTTGAACGGAATTTTAGTTTTTTAGTATTAGGGTTCTTTTCAGAGTCCACCTGAAGAAGTACCACTCCTTTCCCAGTTGTTCTACCGCCAAGTGGTAATGTACAAACATTATTACGTTCCAGTTTGAAGGGCAATGCGTCCAAAAAGTTACAAAGCTATAAGGTAAATCAGCTTCTATCTCTGGGTGACGAGCGCAGTACAAAGTGTCAAGGAGTCTTTATGTTTAACAAGAATAAAATAAAATAAATGTTTTACCCCCGATTACCTCGGTTTTGGTAACCTGTTCAACGTTCTACTTGTCAAACCCTTTCATTTCATAGGTGTATCAACTGGGTACAGAAGGAGTCATCATCATCATCAGCCCACTAAACGTTCCCACTGCTGGGACTCGGGGCCTTCTCTCGCAGGAGAGAGTTAAGGCCATAATCCACCACGCTGGCCCAGTGCGGGTTGGCGGATGACACCATGACTTCGAAAGATTCTAGGTACATGTCGGTTTCCTCACGATGTTTTCCTTCGCCGTTTTTTGTAAGTTAACGGCATTACGCACATGACTTCGAAAAGACAGTGTGGGATTTGAAACCGGGGTCTCCGGATCGGCAGCCGCCGTTCTCCCGACTAGACCACCGTAACTGAAGGAGTACTGAAAAAATAAAAAAATGTAATTCGCCATTTTGTTGTGGCATTTTGGATTTGATATTTGTCATAATGTATTCTACTAGACGTGTTATTCACCTTCAGGTTGCTACTATTTTCAAAACTATCGGTGCAAAACTAAAGTTTTAAGTTGGTCAATACAGTAATTAATTTAGTATATTGATTACTTCAAATCCTGCAAGTTTTGACCAGTCAATTATGGCGGGAGAAACCGCCGGACGTGGATAGGAAATTATACTATTGTGTTGGAAACACCAACAGTCATTATGGCAGCACTAATCACTATGTTTCGCTTCTATCTGAGGTAACCTGTTCCTGAGTTGCCGAGTACTTAGCATGATAGCTCCACTGATCCGTCGTGACCGGCCGGCCGGGCTACGTCACGAATCTGGTGGATAAAAACAAACAGCTATGACGTCACGGAGTAGGCTGGTGCCTGGTGGTGCCACCGCAAGCATCCTCGCTTCAGATGTAACAGTGGCACTGAGCGGGATATCTACAGAGAAGTATCTCAAAATCTTATAAGCTAATAGAGATGTGTTGGACTTAATATTATAGTTGTGTTTTCGTAACCTCAACTCAACTTATAGTTGTAAAAACATTAAGATAAGATAAAAATATTCCAATTCTACTATCTACAGGGCCGGTCGAAATTTGTTTTTTTTCCGGAACTGTCAGTTGTGAAGGCCCCGGGGCGTATGCCCCGTTTGCCATCCCCTAAATCGGGCCCTGACTATCTACCATTAAAATCTGCAAGAAAATTAAGAATAATTACAAAAAATAAATACATTTCTACGACATTTTAACTGATGGCCAAGAATCTGTAGTCAAAATAATTATTTTACAGCACAACTTTAAAATTTAAAATTTCACTCTATGTCGTCCTCCGCATCTATCATATCCCTACAGGCTAGCTGAGCTATTTGATTCAAATAATTTATTTTATAAACTAGATTAGTTTTGAGAGATTAGCATATATTTAAAAATCCTGAACTTTTTAGCTATCTGTTACAGTCTATATTATGAGTACAGGTTAGTGAGAGATTATAGAGAGCAACTTTGATGGGTAAACTTTTTTTAAACGGGCAGAGCTTTTATTATCAAAACTACATATTAAATACATACACTACATACACTAAGCATATCTAAATTATTTATATTGGTTTAATTGTAATAGAAATAATTTAAAACATTTTTTTTAATGGTCTAAAATAATCACGAAGATCAACCCCACTACTAGTACCTAAATTAAGTTCTGATAGGCTTGAATTATATGTCCTTTTTTCTATCGGAATGCTCGTAGCTCGAAAAAGCGACATCGTATCATGGTTGATGTTCCAAAGACACGAACGAAGAGATTTGACTCTACTTTTGTGATAAGAACGTCTAGGCTGTGGAATACGTTGCCTGAGTGGGTTTTCCCCGATGGTTACAATCGTTGTGTCTTCAAATCGAGAGTGAATCGGTTTTTTCTAGGTAAGCACGCTTCATCGTAGACCGCATCGTCGCTTAACATCAGGCGAGATGGCGGTCAAGTGTAAACCTATCAAAGTAAAAAAAAATACACATTATAATAAGCACAAGTGATTGATTCACAAACAAATCAATAAATCCTATCTCATCCAAATGAAAGTTTCTTGCTATCTTTCAGTTCATATTTATGTTTGTTGCCAAGTGGTATAAGATCTGTTTGTTTGTGATCGTATCTCTGTGTTTGTTTACTCTGTGTCGTTAGCTGGTTGCAGGTAATAAGTATTATGATAGCAATCATCAGCTGCGGGCGGCCATTACGGATATAATTAGCGGTTTCAGCGCGGGAAAAAATGTCTATTATCATTTTATGTATACAAAAATATGATTCTCTTGATGAATTACGCAGACGACTGATTGTTAGATATTGTTGGATGCAAACATGTGTTATTATTTCAGCTATTTTTAATCTCTTTCTAGAACAAGAAAGCAGCAATAGATCAACTGACACAACCGTCGGAATCTGCAATTTTTTTTTTTTTATAATGTCCAGGCGCATAGGCTTGGTCCGCGAGCTATTCCCTGACGAACAAGATTTTCAGGGGAGTTCTTACTTATTTTAAAAATTTCTTAAACTATCTAAGTCTATTTATAACATTGTGGAGACATTTTCACAATCTTTTCTCCTACTTTAGACTACCTACTTACTTCTCCTACTTACAATTATTAGTTTTACAAGTTATGTAAGTCTTACATAGAGGTATATAATTATGTTTTGCATATTTTTTTAATCGTTTTAAAACACTAAGCTGACTTACATATATTATAACAGTATACGTAGTCATCTTAAATTATCTATCTGTTCTATTCTTTTATTTAATATTCTATTCTTTTAATTACTTTTTCACATATTTTTATACAGAACTTTACAAATTTGTCGCATATATTTTTATCTCTAACACATATATTTTCCGTCGTAATTTTCTCGTCTAGCTCTTGTTCCATCTCGTATCGTTCTCTACCAAATACCGGACATTCAGTGATAATGGAATCTGCTATTAGCATAAACGGGGTACTAATCGTTCCCAATGTTGGGATTCCCTCGGAAAAGGGGAACTCAGCCAGTGTGGTAGATTACGGCTGTCACTAATGTGACAGAAGGCTCGAGTGCCAGAAATAGGAACAGAAAGGAAGTTGCCATGAGTTTTTGACGTCAAAAACTTGAAGAGCCCAAATATTTTTTCAGTACTACGAGTACACTGAGCGCGAGGGTATACAATTATTAACTTCTTGCCCACGATTTTTTTGGAAACATTGCCCTTTAAATCGAAACACAGTAATGTTTAGACATAACTTTTCATTTTTTATCATTAATTAATTACTAAGAGTTTATTGTGTCGCGATGTAGGGTGAAGACCATGTTTGTCTGTCTTGAGTCAAACTAGCCAGGTCTTTAAGGTGTCTATTGAGCTCGCCCTGCCATCGCTTTTTTCCTTCCTTTTTTTTTATAAAGAGTGACGAGATGAGCAGGACATGTGCCGGATGGTAAGCAACATGCCTGCCACATAACAGAACAGTGACACGCAGCTATTGGAACATGAAAAGTCCAAATCATTACCTAGCACTGCACTGCGCTCGTCACTCAGAGATCTAAGTTGTTATATCTCTAAGGCGTGTAATTTCTCTGGAAACATTGCCCTTCAAACCGGAACACAGTAATTTAACACACTAACACACTTTTTATTGATCTTAGCTCAGCGACCAGATCTATCATTTTACAGACAGTGTCATTTTTAACTGTTCACTTTTATTTACTGCTTTAGATAGGTTAACTGGCTAAGGAGTGGAGGTGTAAATATTATATTTGGGATACAACATTTGTTATTGAACTAAGCAGTATCGGACTCTGAATCAGATTCATCCAAACATTTCCCAACTCTAGTTTTGCAAGTGGCAATATTAAATAAACATGGGTATCTTAATACAATATTTCGTCATATCACAGACTGTTTTTCAATAATTTAACCTCATCTCGAATCAGTTTGGATAATATTTATTGATTGTCATGCTACCATGAGCTCATATCGTTGTAATTTGGGAGTAGCTGAAGCTCAACGTTTACTATGCGCAGTCCAGTTCATGTTTGTTGGATTAAGGGTCTTATCTCACAAGGAAAGAATCAAGCCCATAATCTACCACACCAGTCAGACGAGGGTTGGCCGGCGACGCATGTTCTCGAAAGACCCTTCGCGGTAAATGTCGGTTTACTCACCATGTTTTCCTACACACAAATCGGCGGCGATGACATACTTGTAAGTATATCTACACATAAGAAAACTCAGAGGCGCAGAAGAATTCAAACCTATGGCGAATGGGAACCGGATTTTCCCACCACAGCACTGCGCTCATCACCCAGTGACATAAGATGATTTATGTATATGGCCTGCCATTTCACTGGAAGCATTGGCCTTCAAACGAAAATAGACTTATAAATAATGTCCGAGCATTGATTATTGCTGCTTGGTGGTAAAATAATTGGCAAAGGTGGTACTTGCCCAGGCAGACTCTGTAAAGAGTCATATTACAAATTAACTAACAAAAAAATTGGCAGTCATAGGAACTGCCGATAGAAGTGAAAACTTATAACTCAGAATTTGATAGCTCACTTTGGAAACTACACGGGTGTAACCAGAGGGCGTGGCCTGGGCATCATGGCATGGCCATCTAGAAATGCGTCAGCATTTCCTATTGGCTGATGCATTTCTAGATGGCCATGGCATGATGCCGAGGCCGCGCACTTTCAGCATTTCCCATTGGCTGACGCATGTCTAAATGGCCAATAGCCATGGTACCGAGTTTATCCGAAGATTTCTTATCATACCCGAGCGTGACGCTAGAATCCAATTCACAGCCCAGGAAATATCGGTCTAGGCGCGCCTAAAGAAGTTTTCACTTCAAAAATACGAACTTTTGGCCATTTCATTAAGAAAACTGACGTAAACTCGTGGAAAAACCGTGTGAGTTTTAATGTTCATTATGTTTACAAGACAACGGAACCACCGACATTCCGGTTTCCATGCGATATTTTCCTTCACTACCAGCCAATAGTAATGACACACTTGTAGGTACTGCACTTGGAAAAATACTTGGGTTGTTAACTTCATGTTAAAAGGTTAATAACTTCACCCTAATTACCTTTTTCACTCTAATTATCTTTTGCCAAGTTACGGTTGGCCAATGCAAGAGAACGGCAACTGCAAATCCAGAGTCGGTAGTTCAAACCCCACGCGCTCCAGTCTTGTCGAAGCTATGGCGTTAACGTTGAAAGAAATCGACACGTTCCTATCATCTTTTGTAGGTCACGCGTCATCCACCAACCCGCACTGGGCCAGCATGGTGGGTTAAAACCTTGACTCTCCTTGCGCGAGAAGGCACTGAGAGCAGAGAACGTTCCTAGTAGTGGGAATATTTATAGGGTTTCTTATGCTTATTTTACTTTTGCTAAAAGGCTATTGCTTTCGACAAGCGTCACAATTCGTGTCGCATCACTGTAGCCATCATACCAGCTACAAGCACATGAGAACTGAGGTGTTTATATTTCCTGTCGTTTGTTGCCCAGCTCCGAAATTATAAAACAATGTTGCATGACTTCCTGCGTGCGTCTGTGAAAGAGTAATAATATACAAGGATATGAGATTATAAGTCATGAAACATCTTGAGATTAGCAATTATTATTATTTATGAACACATTAGTAGAAAGATTCAATTGTAGAACGTTGCAGTATTATTGTATTAAAACCATCGATAGTACAAAAGTGTATACTATCGTTGTATTAAAACTATAATTTCGAATCATTCATTCGTCGTAATTCGTCATTACGATACAAAACTATAATTACGTCGTGTCGTTTCGATGTATTCAAGTAGCTGTTCATCTAGATATTTTTTTTAATTTACTACCAAAATGTTGTACAGCATTCCAATGCTGAAATATATTGAATGTTCTCTGTAATATAAATACGTCGAGTCCCAGCTGTGGAAGCATGCAGTGGGTTGTTAAATGCTTATGGTAAAATACTATGAACAACTTTTAGCTAAGCATCCCACTTTATTTTAATGTTTACACTGTTTTGTTTTGTGTACACTGTATTAGACCAAGCCGTAATCCACCACGCTGGCCAAGTGCAGGTTGGCGGACATACAATCGCTTTAAAAACATGTCTTTCTTGAAACACTTTGGTTTCCTCGCGTCATTTTCCTTTACTATTAAAGCCAGAGGGTCAAATAAATTACCAACAAAAAACGGAGATTTGAACTCGTATTTAAGCACTTCGAAGAATACCTACTCACATAAAATGCATGCGAGATTCGAACGTTCACATGATTATGAAACGACATACGTACCAGGCCACTACCGCGGTAAAAAAAATTGAAAATACGGAAAATTGTGTGAATACTAGACTCGGGTATAAACATTGGACGATTGTTCGAAAAAAACTCACATCACTAGTCATACTCAACTATGCTAGCTATCTATAGTTTTTGTTCGAGTTAAAAATATCGAAAACATAATTGTATAGGAACGTGATTCATAGTTATAACTTCCTACTATAATCTATTGGTTTTCTAAATTAAACCTTATAGGTTTCAGTTTAAAGTGGCGATTGAATTGTCTTAAAAGAAATCGTCGATCGATGTATGATCTAATTTTTTGAATGTGCTCCGTGTGATTGATTTGATACAAGGAATTGGTGGGCGGCTGCTTTTACCTTCAAGAAAGACATATTTATTTCAAATTGACAAGTTTTAAATGGTAATAAATAATGTACTATAGTGCTCGCAGTATAAGTCTGCGCGCGACTGGTGGCGTACTTAATGTTGCCAGGTCAAGCTAATAGGTTCCCTTCCCGTTCATTGGGAACGTACAACTTCATAAAACAGGTACGGGAAGGGATTTTTCAGGGAAGCAATTTAAGTAACTACACGACAACTGAGACTCAAGAACGAATGTCTCGAAGTAATGAACGCATTTGCAGTGCTGGTTTGGTTCAGTTTGACCAAGTATCATTGGTAATTGGTAAAGGCTGTCTGAGTCTCTTACCACCAGGAAAACTTTATTATAGTGTATTACATTATAAAAAATCTGTCATTTTCAACCTACACCAACATCGAAATAACAAGAATTTAATTTAAAGTTGTAAATCTTTTATTGAGACCACAAATAACACTATTTGAAAATTTGGCGCATAAACGTTCTTTTAATGAGTCATTGGGTTCCATAGAATCATCTTCTTTTTTCAATAGGGTTAAAATCACGATGAATCACGGCGGTAACCGCAAAAGTTCCTGTCCATGTGTCCATGTTCCTTTAATAGTTATTCTACTTGGTATAGTGGGTCTTCTTTGTGCCTCTTTATTCGAGTAACTGCGGATTTGTCCTACAATCGTCGAAATCTATTTCATTTGTGTTAAGTTACTTTTGGCTTTCTTCTTTTACATTGCCCATTGTAGCCGCTTTATTTATCTGAGTGCAGTGGTATAATGCGTTGTCCATTACCACGTGACAGTACGTTCAGAAACGCCTACAATAAAAATACAGTAATGAATACAGAGTTAAGGATCAAAGAGCATCCAAGCTAACGTTGGAAAAAAATTAAGTAAAAATTCTTTTGGCGCACCGCTGTTAGGTGAAAGGGTCGATCGGGTGAACATGGAACCGCCGAGTGTACCCGAGCGAGAAAGATACAATCAGCTCATCTTCACTGCTGTGTCACTGTGTTTTCCATTTTGATTTGTACATTATGAAAAATAAAACATTTATAACTAGTTTCTCACATTCGGTCTTAAGCACTCACATTTTTTCCCACGGGTAAATTGGCGATAAAACAATCAAACCCAAAGCCGCACCTCAACCTAAAGCCTCAGCTTTAAAATATGCCGATAATAGGTGGAGATTTGATTGCTATGGTATCCCTACATGTTAGTTGTCAAATAGCTCTGCGTTTGGAAAACTGCACTTTTGGCCCGTTATTGTATCGTTCTTCTTCACAACCACGATTGATTTTCAAGAACCAGCCACGGCCAGCACTTTTAATCACTTTCGGCATAATAAAAGCTATTAATTGTTTTGGAAATTAATAAATACACCAAACGTAAACAAACTTTTGTCAACTGACGTAAAT
This sequence comes from Ectropis crepuscularia, assembly GCA_963693475.1. Taxonomy (NCBI): domain Eukaryota; kingdom Metazoa; phylum Arthropoda; class Insecta; order Lepidoptera; family Geometridae; genus Ectropis; species Ectropis crepuscularia. The sequence continues at coordinate 24,734,712 of OY856358.1, forward strand.
AAGAAGTTGACGGCCTGTCAATTAGTTCCATATTTTGCTACGCGCAGAGTTATATTGCGAGCACTTTAGTCATAATAAACATTACAATTTACTACAATTAGAAATATTTGTTTACTCAATAAAATACAGAATTGTAAAATAAAATTAACGTAAAATTGTACAAAGAGTTAGTTTAAATAAATAATAACTAATTTAACCTACAGTTTACGTGTTTATTATAAAGTGTCGATTTTTACAAATTTTACGGTGACTATTTATGTAAATGAGATACAGAGAGGCTTGATACCTACGTCAATGTGGTACAAAATACACAAGTCAAAAATACTCTGTACTGTATAAGCAATAAGCGCATAACATAAGCGACTGACTAAATGTTCCCACTGCGAAAACTCGGGCCCTTCTATCACAAGGAAAGATTGGAGAGAACGCATGCCATAATTGACCATGCTGGCTCAGTGCATGATGATTGATTACAGATTTCCTCAAAAGGTGTCTACTTTGGAACATGCCTGCATCCTTACGGTGTTTTCATTCATCGTAAATGCCAATGGTAATGACAAACTTTTACATTTTAAATTGGAAAAATACTCACAGGTTCAGACGCGATTCGAACATTGGGAAATCGGCGGTTTTAGTCAATAAGCCGCCTCGCCTGCAGCAAACAAAAGCGATTCGAAACTAAATCAATTGAAGTGAATGAATATATACATTGTCCCAATTCTCCGAGTTACCGGAACAGCGGAGCCATCGCGGGCAAAAAGCGGTCGTCCTCGGCTCGCCACCGCAGCCAGTACCTACCTTTTTTACTGGCATTAGTTCGAGTACGTGCCATCGATACCTTGGTGCTAGCTGATCAATCGTGGAGGAAAAACGAGAGGATCGTTGTGAATTTTAATTGACAGCCAGTATTGGTAAAGATACGATCGATTGCCATTTAGAGTACAATCTCAATTAAATCTTCTGCATAAATACTAATGGATTGCCGTTTGTGTCATGGATCATGGGAATGGTATCATTGAAGTATATTGAAATAGTTTGACGCATTTAGCTGTTGCAGGTAAACTTGTTTTGGCGCGCTTAGAACAAGCGATGAGAGGAAATTTTGCGCAAAAACAAAATTATAGTAGTTATTTGTTGTACAAGAGTGCAAAGTTGCTTTATAACCGCATGCTCAATTTTGATGACCGAGGAAGTGAAGGATTCTAAAGTTGAATCACGAGCGCAGCGAGGATTTCAAAAAATAGAACCCTGAGCGTAGCAAGGGAATCAAAAGGCACAAGGTGAAAAATCTTTGCACTCGACTGCAACACGTAATTTTTAATCCGGCCTTAAGGCTTGTTCGCATTAAGCTAGTGTATTAGTCTAGTAGAGAGTAGTTTAGTGGCTAAAATACTCGCTACTATTCAAAAATCGTTCGCACCGTGCTTTAGTACAGTTCACAAGTGAGTAGCGTTTTGCAACATGAAGCGTCTACAACGCAATAAAATAAATAAGCTGATTACGCTTGTTTTATTTGCTTGTTTTTATAGAGCGGGGACTTAACATTCCACAAACATTCATGTTCCACATATAAAGAAACAAATGTAGTATCTTCACTCCAGCGAAACGACATTTTGGCGGCAACCACAGACTAGTTAGTAAAGAGATGCGGCAACTAATGAACTCGACTAATGTGACAGGTTCGCACTCGTTTAGCCGATGAACCAAAGAGCACAGACGCGTGGTGGGGATGCTACTCGCCCGTTGAAAATAGAACAAAATGGATTGACTCGACTAAATTATTCACTAGACTACTCGACTAAATTTTTACTGTTCATACACGTTTAGTTGCTAAATTACTCGCTACTAGACTAAATTACTAGCCTAATGCGAACAAGCCTTTAGCGAGGAAATAACTAAATGCTTTGCACATTATTAACAGTTTCAGTCAATTCTGTTGGCGTCAAATAAACTTCTTGGTCGCTAGAATCACTTATTTCGGTTTTTCACTTGTACTCAACTTTCTTGTTTTTAACTTAAGGTTTTAACTTTCAGTTTATTTAGCCATAGTTTTAACAATAACAATATGACGTGAAAATATTGAGAGTTGACCGTTTGAGGTAAGGAGTGTCATCTGTGTAAGTAGGTAGATGAAAAAAAATAAAAAAATGTTTGTCTGTAAAGTCGGTTTACTGACGATCAGGGGGGCACAATAAGTGACGTCACGACTTGCGGAAATGAGATAGTCTAATTATCTATCACTTGTGAAAAAAAGAGAAAGAGATACTGATTTTCCGTCCTTATCACCGTGGCCGGCTTTTTATCTGGCTAAATTACAAATCTGACATGGCGTTGCCATACAAAAGTCTATTCAAAGCTCAGACTCGGATTTTTTATGTTTTATTAAATATTGTGTGTATTTAAAGAAGATTTAAAGCTTGTTTGTGAAAGACTGTTAAGAGATTGGTGATATTTATGCCAAACAATGTGCGTTGTGTAGTGTTATAAGCTGCAATAGCCTCTGTGAAAGAAAAATCAGTGGAATCTCATTTTACACGTAAGTAGACAATATTTGTTATGACGACTTGATAGAAATTCATATTAATGCCTTCTAGATATCTACGTGAATTAAATTTATACAATAACGGCAGTATCTAATCCAAAATTTGCAAAATATGTAAAATGTAAACATAACCTGAATAACAAAACAAACAAAAAAGTGTGACCAGTTATTTCTTACAAAATTACCCATGAAATATACAAGTCGGTACATAATTGACAGTTTATTTACTGACCGTTTACTAATAATACGTACTAGATTTTGCCTGCGGATTCGCATTTGTTAGTTTTTTAAGTGAAAACTTTCTTCGGCGCACTACATACAGATTTCTCGTGAGCCGTGAATTTAACTCAAACATCACGCTTGGGAATGAAATAAATCTTCGGGTGAACTCGGAGCTATGGCCACAAATGCGTAAACATTTTTAGATGGTCATGGCGTGTTACCATGGTTACCATTATACATATCTAGTCTAGATGGTCATGACGCTTCTGTTTCTACTCTACCACTGCCATTCCAACTCTTGTTTTCTGGAGTAGGAATTGCATCAAACTCCCATTAACTTACACTATCTCATCTCGCTAACAAGATAACATCATGCTTTTAGTATAAACCCTACTCACTACACCTACTTCATACCCACTCACACAAGAGACCTATCTATTGTGTGAGTAGATATGAAGCTCTAAGCTTTCAAAATAAAAGATTATTCATACACATTTTCACCTCTGATTTAACCCTTTTGTTTGAACTTTTACAGAAATAATTATGCAACTTAAATGTATCACTAGATTTCTGGTAATAATTTGGGTTGTTTTATTTATTCAAATTAATTATTATTTCGCAGATGTGCCGTTCCGAAGAAGAGGATAAAATATTGTGTGAATAATAAAGCAATATTTTTCATGAAGTACAGATTATCAAATAAATCAATCATTCTGAATTACCACAACATCTAAATAATAGTAGCCTGTCTACTACAACAAGGTCTACTAACATTGAAATGTTTTATATCTAAGTTCCGAGTTGCCCTGTGCGAAGCCTGGGCGAGCTGCTACTATGATATAAATATGACAGGCAAACTATATTTTTATAACGTTGAATGTAAAGTACAATTTGAAATAAATGTTTTATTGCCCTGTTTTTGATTAGGTATTTATTTAAGTACCTCCTATTTTAGTTATATTATATTAAACCCCTTTTTAAAATGTAATTTTAGAATGCATAGAACACAGGCTGAATTCATCAAACTATCGCCACACCCCGGACACTCGGCCTAAACTCCAAACAAACGGTGAAGTCGACATACCTACACTCACACAACTACGCATATGTCGTTCGAACACATTTACGCATGTGTGCGTGTCATCTAGGGTTACTAAATTATTTTATGGAATAGCTGTGACCCGTGAGTTCACCTGCCTGTGGCTTACAATCTTACCTAGTTAGTGTTCGATCTTTAATGTAGGTAAATATAACTTTCATCAACAATCAGAAGGGAGAAGATTTAAAACAAAATAGGAGATAATAAAGGTACAATGTACGAATTGATTTTTAGATAAGTACACTTACCCAAAGATTTCTCTTTGGGTAAGTGTATTCTGACAGTTCAATTCTGACAACGAAAGCCGCAGTTTAAAAACAACGAGTTTAATAATTTCGTCACAGGACTTCAGTGTTGGCGCGTACTTCTAACCAGAATAGCTTAACACAGTTTATAAAAATGATTCAATCTTTGTAGAAATTCTTATGAAATTAAAAATCTCTTATTCTTGTTTCGTATAATAGACGAAAAATTTGGTACCATTTTGTTAATAATACAGCATCATGGTCGTATTCTCATAGAAAATTATCGTCCGATATAATAACCCTTCGTTGAGTCCGCCTCGCGTCCGTGAGGGGGAGGAAGCTTGAAATTGGCGGGGGGTGGGGAGTGTCCGTTCTATCTATATTATCTATTCTATGCTATCGCAGCACTACCCTTACCTAGTGGAATATTTTCTTTATGGCAATACTTTTTGAGTATTGAATTGAAAATTGAATTGTAATTGAGAGAACGAGAAGCACTATAGTAGTCAGGAACTTTGTAACTCTATATTGTATTCCTTACTCTAAGCTGACGATAGAACGTGACAACGTCTAAAGAAAATACTGATGGAATGGTAGCATTTTTAAAAAGAAAATTTTAATTTAATTTGTTTAATAGATTTGTATATAAAAAGTAATCAGTAGAATTTAGTCATTTTCAATCAAAACAATGCAAAAAAGCTTTTAGATGCCGGGGATCGAACTCGGGGCATTTCACATGCAAAGCGAACGCTCTACCACTGAGCTACATCCCCGCTTGAACTACTGGTCGAAATAATTTATACAACTGTAACAAACATGCGGCGAGGTAACGACCGACAGTAACGCGGTAACGGTACATGACGTCATGTTTTGTGGGCGTGCAGCCGGCTTCATCGAATTATAAGACGTTATCACGTCAAAAGTGTACCTACGCCCAAATGTATTAAATTATGGTAGCGCTAAATTAGCATCAGGGTAAATTTTGAAAGGAAATAAATAAACATACCATTCAGAATTTAGGAAAAAATAATTTTCTAGCTAAGTAAGTACATGTTTTCTCAGAATAGGTAGTAAAAAAAATGTTATATTTACTACATTATCTTGTACTACGCAAGTAGTTGAAATTAGTAACTATTTTAGTCGACAATATTACTAATTGTTTTGACTCGGCATACCTTAATTCGTTTACAATTGATTCATTTATAGCATTATTATATGTTCAGCCATTTGAGATAACATTCCTTACTTACCTCTATCCTCCGTACGCGAAAAGAAAATTACGCGCCAATTAAAAAAAAAAGACACCAAGGAGGTTCCGAGTCAGAGTGAATAACAAATAAATAAAAAAATGAGGCATTCGGCACCAAGGAGGTAGAAATAAATAGATTCAATTATGTTTTGAATTCAAAGTCTTTAGTGCACACGATGTTCTAAATTCAAATTTACTTGAATTTATTTACCCTCTAGAGAGTAAAAATTACTTTTGCGCCCTGATATCGAGGAGCAAAAGTACTTTTTCCGAGGTGGTGGGATGACAATAGTACATTGTTCACCGAGAGGAGAAAGTGACCGATTACCGTCGAGGGTGTCGTTTGAAGCCCGAGCCGTAGGCGAGGGCTTTAAAACACCCGAGATCGGGAATCGCACTTTCTCTCGAGTGATACATAGTGCTTTATACTACACCTACGAGGAAAATAAATTTTATTTTACTTTTCTACGAAAACTGAATCCTCAAACAACACACAAATTGAAAATGGCGCCAATGGCGTCTGCAATTTTCACATGTTCTTTTTTCAAATTGTTTGACACCATCCAACACACAGCTAGTGGCCAGTGTCATTTTGCAAACTTGGAGATAAAAACTCACTGTAAAAACTTTTTGGCTTTTGATATTTAGGTTACCAGCGCATAGTCTTACCCAAAATTAAAAAAGAAAAACCACGTAAGAAATGGATTTTCATTCACTTTTCTCTCCCGCTCAAATGCGTTTTCTCGCCGCATATTTGTTCGATATGCAATGACGTACTTTCTACCGTAAATTTGATAAAGTATCAAGGTACATTCCGAGCAGGTGTAGTATAAATAAATAAATAAATAAATTAATTAATTTTTGTGGACATTTCATACATAACACCATCTAACCCTAAACTAAACAAAGCTTGTACTATGGGAGTCAGACAGCTGATATTGTAAATACACACTTCCATACTGTTATTATAAAGCTGAATAGATTATTTGTTGGAACGGGTTAATCACAGGGACTACCGGACCGATTTCAAAACTCTTTCATCGATGGATATGTACAGGATCCCCGAGTGTTATAAGCTATATTTTATACGTATAACGAGCGAAGCCGGAGCGGACCGCTACTATTATTTAAGTATATAAACACCCAGACAGAAAACAAATATTTGTATTCAGCACACAAATATTTGAACTTAACAATCGATTGATGAGAATGAATTGTACAAAGCTTAAAATATTTGATTGTCAAATATTCTATAATTTTCAATGTCAATTGAGGTAATTAACTTATATGTTGAGAAATCACATTCGTTAAACAAACATTTTCGTTAACAGTGGCTTTGGCGTTGTTTTTGATATTTTCATTTTCCGTTTAAAATACGACAAACTCAAAGTGCTTGATGAAAAATTTACAATTCAATTTACACGCAATTACTTATAAGAAAAAACAAAATTAAAAGTAAGTATTCAAATAATAAACGATAATAATAATTATTATTTACCTAGTCATCGTCTCAATTATACTAAACAACGTAAAATTCTAACAATGAGGATCAGTAAAGTTATCGCAAATTCAATAGATCTATCATCCACGTTATTCTTTATGACATAAGGATCATATATCTTTTTGAATTATCCAAATCGGACCATTACTTACGAAGATATTAAGTAATAAACAAATACCGTTCCTGTCGCTAAAAGTCAATGCACGCGGGAGCGTGTGACGTCACTGTGACGGAACCGAGCGCGGCCGCCCAGTCGGCCGGAACATTCGACGTAGCAGCGGCGACGCGCGACTCGGTTGGTCCCTAATATTTGGCAATTTATTTACATAAAGTGTTGTTGGAGTGTAATTTTGTGATACTTAAGTATAAAACGTACGTAAGTAATATGAGTACTAATAAAGTAGAAGCGGGTTTTGTGCAAACTCAGTCAGATAATCTTCCAAAAGTGGATTCTTTTATGGTATTTCGCTGAAATCCGTGGTTGGAAACTACAAAGGTAAGGATGCTGCTTATTTATCTACGTACGTAGGTACTTATTAGTAATCTTTAATTTGTTAGTTAGTGGTAGGCATGTGTAATGAAGTAAATGTAAAGTGTAGGTACAGGGGCATGTTCGGAACTTAAGAGTAGTGTTTATACTATAGAATGTAAATGAAATAATTGTTTTCGTTCATTCATAAGTAGATCATTTCGCGAATGATTTTTTAACCTACTTGCGCTTTATTTAGTGCATGGTTCTCTCACTTGCTGATCTAGGTATGACAGAATCCAATATAAATTGTCATGGCTGTTTTTTTTTTCAGGGCTTGCTTTTTTTTACTATGCGTTGTTTCCATTTGATTGGCGTATTATTAGATTTAGTTTTCATTTTTGGTTTTATATTAACTTGCACTGCTTGTGTTTTTTGACCCCATGTAAGGGGTCAAAAAACACAAGCAGTGTTTTTTGATATTAATTACGTCATGTATGTTGGGGGATTACTGTTTTGGATGATGTTTGAGTCTTGATTCTCATACTCTACTACTTCAAAGGAATGTGACAACAGATCATCGTGTCCAATGTTTTTACTTAAAACTCTTTCAAAATATTCTATATCTTTTTGACTTAGCTTTTGACCTTCAATCAAATAGGATCCTATATATAAATGTATAATTGGTCGAAGCTTTTGACATTCAAACTTATGAGGCAAAACTCCTTTCTTCAGTTTAAGCTTTCCTCCAACCAACTTAAACTTTACGTAATTTTCCATAATATCTTCTTCCAACTGAAATATAAAAATACCCCCGCTGATGATGATGATTGAATTAGCCTGTGTACTTATCCGGAGTCTACATTCCAAACTATCTACATTCCAAATTTCATTAAAATCGGTCAAGTAGTTACGGAGATACGTGGTTCTGTAGTGGTAGGACTCTTGGCAGAGTCCGCCTGGGGAAGTACCACACCTTTGCCATTTATTCTACCGCCAAGCAGTAATGTGTAAGCGTTACTGCATTCCGGTTTGAAGGGCAATGTTTCCAGAGAAATTACTGGGCTTAGAGATATAATATCTTAGATCTCTAGGTGACGAGCGCAGTGCATGCTAGGTAATGATTTGGACTCTTCATGTTCCAATAGCTGTGTGTCACTGTACTGTTATGTGGCAGGCATGTTGCTTACCATCAGGCACATGTCCTGCTCGTCTCGTCACTTTATAATATAAAAAAAAACACAATCACACACACACACACGCTAACTTTCGGATTGATTATATTATTAGTGCTTGCTTGTCGTGTGGATTTGTGGGCCAGTCCTGGTGTCAGGATTTTTCAGGCCGCCTGAAGGCATCCGACAACAAAAACAACAACAAAAATCTATAATATATCATTCACTCTTTGATTTTTACCTAAGTGCGTTTCTGTGCTTTAACCTTGGAATATTACATAGAAATGAGAACGGGCAAATAGGTAGGTACGTAGGTTTATACACAATACTCAGAAAAAGTAAGAAGGTATGTTTCTATTAATACAGCAGCTTAAAATAAGATATATAGAAAGGTACAATGCACTTAATAGTAGGTACCACCTTATTTTAATAAATATCAACCAAAGAATAGGTATAGTTATGTAGGTACTCACATCGAAATTATCATCACAGCAATGTCTTGTAGCCTGGGCAGAGGGTAGAGTTTTGTCATCTCTTTTTACAACAGACTACCATTTTTTACGAAGTTTTGGGTCTTTCGGTACGTTAAAAAATGGGTTTTCTGGCGTTTTAATAGAAGTGTTTATACATTTGGGCACTATACAATATTTATACATAGTTTAAAAAGTGAATTACACACAAATCGGACACTTAATTTGTTTTAAAGTCCCAATTAAAGAAACAAAACACTGCGCGCCTTATCGCTGCCAACGGCTAACTAGCGGCGACCGTCACAGTGACGTCACAGCTATTGCGACGGCCACTCGGTGAATTTCGCTAGTAATTCGGTCATAACTTCGTCAATTTTAGTCGCAGAACAAAAATTTTTACACTGTTTGTTAAGGATTTCTTAGTTCTATAAATCTGCATTCTCAACTAAAAACGTTACGGATCCTCATTGTATCGTAACTTTGTCATCACTTATACCTGAATGTAAATAAATCTTGTTTTAATTTCTTCAGTTTCATTTTAACTTTCTAAGAACTAACTCCCAGGAAATGAGTTTTCCGTTCCCTTGATATTTATGTACGTTTACACACAATGAAATAAGCGAATAGTTAGTAGTAATTTAGTATTAAAAACCACTAAGTACAACTACCACACTACTCTGTTACAAAGTTTGGAATTTTTTTTTTGGTTCTGATAATGAATCATTACGGGATAGCTGTTTACAAAATCAGGCCGTTTTTAGGTAGGTTATGTAGTATTTTAATTTATTACTTTCCATGGTATTATCACGTACCTATTGGCTATACTAGCGTGTTGGATATGCTGTTGATGTGGGAAATGAAGGGAAGCGGATGTGGGAAATTAAAAGAAATTATTAAATAAGCTGTTCCATTCTTATTTTTGGAGTTTTTTTTTAACAAATCTTAAAGAAGATAAGATTATAGAAATCTAAACGTAGAGTACTGCCGGAAGCAACCGAGTCAGCAAATAAGTACTAAGTAAAGACTAAATGTTTTTAAGGCTAGGACTGAGGAACCTCCTGAAAATGCGTGCCGTGTCCAAGATGATAGCGTTTTTCATTGTTTTTGTGTCTTGACCCAAAAACTAGCGAAAGCTACTTATGGTGACAATAAATGTTATCTCTTTTACTTTATTTATAGCAGTGGCCTACGGTTTTACCATTGAGGCTCCAGTCTCTGTAATAATCTCGACGCGCTCGATATTTTTTTTTTTTCATTTTCAACCCTTAAATACAAACTCCCGCATCATGCAAACGATCAGATTAACAAACGTACATTACGCATATTATTAAAAATACGTAAGGCATTGATGCTATCAATATCTGACGCGCTCGAGGATGTCCATGCAACAGTTTTTTTTTACATATTTAAAAATCTATAGCCGCTTCCCCCACCGATGTAAAGGTATATTATTTCATCTAACATTTTTTTCTTCTTATCATCTAAGCTTTGCATCCCAATAGGTCTCTACGACGCTCGAGTAAATCCCCATTTAGCATCGTGGGGGAGCCCCTACCATTTTGTCATCTTCAAAATTGTCATTAATGACTTTGCTGTTAAACGCATATTTTAGAATTTCGAGCACCACGTAGTTAGCACAGGTATTTCGAGGTTGCAAATTTAGTTTTACACTACTGGTATCTATCCTAACAACATCCCAAAAAATCAGAACCTGGCTAATATTTGCGACCCAGAATGTCTTAGATGACTGGCCTATAGGTGCACCAAAGAGTCTTTCTCTTTAAATAGATGTATGTATATTTACAGGAACAAATAAGAAACGAGGTTTTATAATCGCAATATGTAATTGAACTGTTGTCAGATGTCGTCACCTATTGTACTCGATTATAATACCTTATAACATGTCATGAATAGAGGCGCACTGAAAATAATACATTGTTCTGTAATTTGTTTATCGTTTGGCTGCGTTGTTTACATTGTCTAATTCACCTTTTAATGTCCTGATAGGAAGTTATAGTCCATTGAAATGTTACAATTTAAGACCCTAATAAAGCATTTTTTAGAGGACGCAATTTTATCATTGGGACATGTGTGGGGGGTCAATAGAAGCTTAACCCTAACTTTGTGGGGTTGCCACTCTTGTCTCTCGGCCGCCTTCTTGGAAAACGCCTTTTTCAATATATCTGTCAAACTACCAATCCTACTAGAAATGTATGAAGAAATAATTTGTAGCAAATTAAATTTTCTACGAATTTTATACATTGTAAATTTTTGTAGGGTTAGAAGATTTAAAGATATATCGAAAAAGGCGTTTTCCAAGAAGACAACGGTGGCAACCCCATAAACTTAGGGTTAAGATTCTATTGACAATTAGTTTCCGTTTCTGTATTTTTCTACAATGAAAATAAGCCTTTGCGCTATTCCTGACTATAATCTATGTCTTTCAAATTTCAACTCGATCCGTTTAGGCGTTCCGATGTAATTGAATATTGTTGATATAACATCTTTTTCACATTTATAATTTAAACAATTATAAATTTATGGTATTAGCAGGAAATAAGATGTATAAATCAGATACGTGGTTTCCATAATAAAAGTTCTGCTAAGTGTGAGCCTAGATTTTCTTTTGTGAATAAACGACGGCTAAAGTATTATTTCAGCAGGATTGCATTTATAGCAAATCAAAAGTTGACGGAAGTATGTATTTCCTTTTATTTCCTTGATGGCGCCTTTATTTACTGAACTTCATAATAACGAAAACTATAATCTCTACTTAATTTAACTAGGTACTTTCACTAAGCATAATTGAATGAATAATTATTGAACTGAAAACTTCTTTAGGCGCGCCTAGACAGAAATTTCCTGGGCTGTGAGTTGGATTCTAGCGTCACGCTCGGGTATGATAACAAATCTTCGGGTAAACTCGGGACCACGACTATTGGCCATTTAGAAATGCGTCAGCCAATGGGAAATGTCGAAAAAAATAGATTTCTTATGAACTTTTTAAGCACTAAGTAGTAGGTTTGCACATAACCACCATCTCGTCCGATATTAAGCGATGATGTATTCTAAAACAGTGTGTCATTACGCAGAAAAAAAAAATTGGCAGTCATAGGAACTGCCACACACTGTTTTAGAATACATCATCGCTTAATATCGGACGAGATGGTGGTTATGTGCAAACCTACTACTTAGTGCTTAAAAAGTTCATAAGAAATGTATTTTTTTCGAAAACACTACCGTATTGTGAAACCAAAGTAGACGTTAGACGTTAAATTCAGTTTTAGTCCAGTTTAGTAGTTTTTGTAGTCCAGTTAGTGTAGTAGTGGTAGGACTATTGGCAAAGTCCGCCTGGGGAAGTACCACACCTTTGCCAGTTATTCTACCGCCAAGCAGTAATGGGCAAACATTACTGTGTTCCGGTTTGAAGGGCAATGTTTCCAGAGAAATTACAGGGCTTAGAGATATAACATCTTTTAGATCTCTGGGTGACGAGCGCAGTGCAGTGCTAGGTAATGATTTGGACTCCTCATGTTCCAATAGCTGCGTGTCACTGTGCTGTTATGTGGCAGGCATGTTGCTTACCATCTGGCACATGTCCTGCTCGTCTCGTTACTCTTTATTAAAAAAAAAAGTTTCTAATGTTTATGCTAAGTAGGCAGGCTTGTCGGTCAATCGTCATAATATACCCATCCTTCGAGTAGACATGAATGCACTAATAAACACATTTGACAGTAGTTACAAGCCGTTTGTATGTAAGTATGAATCGGGGTCACCGAACCACGCGAACGCCTATCGCATTCAGGTTAAAATTACACAAGCGCGTGCGCGCATCGCTTGTCACTTTTCTTTTCAATATAAAATTTACTTTTCGATACATGTGCTGTATGTGTAATTAGTATTTTAGTCTGTTACGATGGGAATTGGTTTTAGTAATGAATGTTACCCCACACCCACTAACTTACCTAATGTAATAATGAGATGTTCGTCATTGCTTAATGTTTAAATAGGTGCATTACCGACTGTTTTATCAACAAGAAAACGTTTACGACTATGAACGAGTGTAGTATAGCCTTCTTAGGCAGCTGATAGTCTCGCCTTCTTAGTGAGTTGATAGTTTACCCTTCTGCACAGACTAAGTAGAGAGATACTCCCCTTCTGTTAGCTGATAGTTTAACCTTCTTTGCGAACTGATAGTCTAACCTTCTTTGTGAACTGATAGTTTAACCTTCTTTGTGAACTGATAGTTTAATCTTCTTTGTGAACTGATAGTTTAACCTTCTTTGTGAACTGATAGTTTAACCTTCTTTGTGAACTGATAGATAGTCTGACCGTGGTCTGACCATCTTTGGTAGCTGATAGTCTAACCTTCTTTGGCAACTGATAGTCTAACCTTCTTTGGTAACTGATAGTTTAACCTTCTTTGTGAACTGATAGTTTAACCTTCTTTATGAACTGATAGTCTCACCTTCTTTGTGAACTGATAGTCTAACCTTCTTAATGAACTGATAGTCTAACCTTTTTTTGAACTGATAGTCTAACCTTCTTAATGAACTGATAGTCTAACCTTCTTATTGAACTGATAGTTTTACCTTCTTTGGTAGCTGATAGTCTAACCTTCTTTGGTAACTGATAGTTTAACATTATTTGTGAACTGATAGTTTAAACTTCTTTCTGAACTGTTAGTCTAACCTTCTTTGGTAGCCGATAGTCTGACCTTCTTTGGTAGCTGATAGTCTAACCTTCTTTGGTAACTGATAGTTTAACCTTCTTTGGTAACTGATAGTTTAACCTTCTTTGTGAACTGATAGTTTAACCTTCTTTGGTAGCTGATAGTCTAACCTTCTTTGGTAACTGATAGTTTAACCTTTGTGAACTGATAGTAACCTTCTTTGTGAACTGATAGTCTAACTTTCTTTGTGAACTGATCTGATAGTTTAACCTTCTTTGGTAGCTGATAGTCTAACCTTCTTTGGTAACTGATAGTTTAACCTTCTTTGGTAACTGATAGTTTAACCTTCTTTGTGAACTGATAGTTTAACCTTCTTTGGGAACTGATAGTCAACCTTTTTTGTGAACTAATAGTCTAACATTCTTTGTGAACTGATAGTCTTACCTTCTTTGTGAACTGATAGTTAAACCTTCTTTGGGAACTGATAGTCAAACTTCTTTGTGAACTCATAGTCTAACATTCTTTGTGAACTGATAGTCTAACTTTCTTAGTGAGCTGATAGTTTTATACTACACTATTATTACCCAGCGAACTTCGTACCACCATATTTTTTCATGCAAATTTTCTAAACTTTCTGAATAAGTACATAAAACAAAGAATCAACCAATTTGGTGCAGTCATTCAAAAGTTATGAGCGCAGGAGATCAATTTTTATATCAAAGATTATGGCTTCACAGTTGATTGTTTACCGACCTTACATTGTTCATATTATTATGTTTGTCTCATATTTTAATTGATTTTCAGACTAAAGAAATCTTGAAAAATCTTTCCGTATTAAATTTAACTGACGAATGCTTAATAAATTTGTATTATCAATTGAACAATGCAGATTTAAGAATGTGTTTGATGAAGAAATATTAAGTACCTATAGGTAAGCCCTTGGATAGTCATCAGAAAAAGTTTTATTATAAGTTTACAGCAATAGGATCCAAGAAACATCTTATCATAACGATTCAAAATTGGAAAACTAATATATTACGATATCTAGCCATGGGGACGTGAGATTTTATAAATGTATTACATATTGAAAACATTATACAGGGCATAATCATTATCTAAATTATTATTATTATGTACGTATTTATTTCCTTTCTTAAGCCTAAGTTTTTACAATATTTATATATAAAACAACATAAAAACATTATAAAAACCTAAACCTAGTTTGCCGCCAGCAGCGGGGCAGGGCCCAAGCTACCGGTGGTTAGGGCTGCAGACTGAGGAACCTCCTGACGATGCGTGCTGTGTCGAGGATGACCGCCTTCTGCATCTGACCCTTGATCCAACCGTCTAGCGAAAGTCTCTTGAGATGTTGGTCGAGACTTTTCGCTACAAGGCCGTTTGCTGACACGACTATTGGGACTATGATCGTCGAATCAACATCCCACATGGCGGTAACCTCGTGAGCCAAGTCAAGGTACTTGCTAAGCTTGTCCTTCTCGGCTTTTACAAGGTTCTCGTCATGTGGAACGGTGATATCGATGATCATAGCCCGGCGTTGAAACCGGTCTACCAGCACGATATCAGGCTTATTGGCGACAATCGTCCTGTCCGTGATGATAGAGCGGTCCCAGTAGAGCAACGCACGACCATTTTCGAGAACTGGCAGAGGTGCGTACTTATAGTACGGCACCTCGGACTCGACAAGGCAGTATCGAAGAGCAAGTTGCTGGTGGATGATCCTGGCTACTAGGTTATGTCTGTGCAAGTACTCGCCGTTAGCAAGATGCGAACAACCGGAAATAACATGACGAAGCGATTCGCCTGGACGGCGGCATGCCCGACAAATGTCGACCGTACCGTCCTTCATTATGTATTTCCGGTAATTGTTCGTCTTGATAACTTCGTCCGCAATTGCACAGGCAAAACCCTCGGTTTCTCCGAAGAGGTCCCCGAAGCGCAGCCAGTTCACCGACGCGAGCAGATTCACATCGGGTCCCATCAGGGCCCGATAGAATCGCCCGTGCAGCTCCTTGCTCTTCCATACTTCCTTGCGATCATCAGTGCTGAGCACCGATGGTTTGCGCCAGTTCTCGTTTGCCATTGAAAGAGGCGTGAGGCTCCTGTCAACTGCCACAACATCGCGATGCATCCCGGACTCGCTGTTTCGGAAGTAATCCCTGAGACTGCATACCTCGCGGTTGTGGAGGTTCTTGGCATTTAAAAAGCCTCGACCCCCCAATTTCCGCGGGATGTACAGTCTCATAACAGACGAGCGCGGGTGTAGCATGCGGTGTGTTGTGAGCAGTTGACGGACCCTTCTATCCAGGGCATCGAGCTCAGTCTGAGTCCATCTCAGTATGCCAAAGGAGTATATCAGCAGAGGCATTACCCAACCGTTGAAGGCTCGCGCCTTGTTACCGCCTGACAAAAGACTTTTAAGTACTTTTGTCAGCCGGCAAAAGAAACGCTCCTTCACCGATTTCTTAATGTCATCTGCTGATATACCCAACGACTGTGACATACCGAGATATTTGTAGGTCTCGTCTTCGGAGAGGGTTCTGAGAGTTATAGTCTCGGAAAGTTGTAAATTCTCTGAATTTACTACTTTCCCTCGCTGTACATGCATGACCGCACACTTGTCGACACCGAACTCCATCTTGATGGCGTTACTAAAAACCTCTGTGGTTTTTAATAGCTCCAACAAGTCTTGGCGTTTCGGTGCAAAGAGTTTGAGGTCGTCCATGTACAGCAAATGAGATATAACCTCACCTCCCCTACGAAGACGATAGCCTAACTCTGAATCTTTCAGCAGAGTGCTGAGAGGATTCAGACTTAGGCACCACCATAGGGAACTCAGACTGTCTCCCTGAAATATTCCCCTTTCAATCTTTATCAAGTCCTCCGAAACAAACGAGCTGTCTACGCTACCTGGTTGACGAAGGACTGTGACCCACTGTCCCATGCATTTGCTTAGAAAAAATTTTAGAGTTGGATTTATTTTGTACAACTCTAAAACTCTTTCTAGCCACGAATGGGGCACCGCGTCATAGGCCTTCTTATAGTCAATCCAAGCAGCGGAGAGGGCTCCTTTGTTTCGTTTGACTTGTTGGCAAATGGTCGTGTCAATGAGGAGCAGCTCCTTAGTACCACGGGACCCAATCTTACATCCATTCTGAGAGGAGGCCAAAACGTTATTTGCGACAATATGCGCGTAAATTTTTGCTCTCAGAATGGATGTAAGCAGCTTATAGATGGTAGGCAAGCACGTGATGGGTCTGTAGTTCTTTGGTTCCGTGGTACTACCAGACTTATGGAGCAGGAAGGTGACTCCGGTGGTCATGAAACTGGGAAGAGAACCCGTCTCGAGGGCTTCTTGGAATTGTGTTGCCAAGCGCTCATGTGAGCATCGAAACCACTTAATCCAGAAGTTGTGCAATCCGTCCGGCCCAGGACTTTTCCAGTTCTGAGTCGTCCGGATAGCACAACTAACGTCTTCGAAGTCTATTGTAATAGACTCCATGGTTTCGATAGACTCACACGCACGTTCAACAACACGCATCCAAGCTCCCTCCGTGTGCTCGACAGGCACCGACCAGATGCTGCGCCAGAAGTTTTTCATAGCGTTGGCATCCGGTAGCTGCCCATCGTTCACATGTCGACTAGTTCCTTCCCAGTTTCGGTACACCTTCCTTTGATCACTTTGGAAGTCGCGATTTTGCCGATATCGATTCACACGCTCTCTGTAGCGGCGAATACGGTTTGCCCACGCATAAACTTTCTGCTTCAGATAGTCAATGCGTTCCGTAACATTGGCTAGATAGTGCTGGGGACTGATACCAGTCCCAGCGAATGCCTGTGTCACGAAACGCATGACTCGGGGACGACTGTTCCCCTGACTGAAGCAGATTAGCTTTGCTATAAGAGTCCTGAATGTGCTGATACGCCGTTCTATTCGCATTTGCCATGCGGGTGCATCTCTGGCGGTTCGCGTTGTACGGTCAGTGTCTGGAAACTTGACACGTGCAACGCGACACGCCGCGATAGCACCGCAGTACAGAATAGAATGGGTATCAGTCAAATCTTTGCTAGTACCCAAATAGGGCACCAGCAAAGTATTCAGGGCTCCCATCAAAGCCAAATTCCGTTTATGAGTGGGCAAACGTGGTAAGCGCGGCCTAGAGTTTGGTGTGAGTCGATATTGGAAGATCGCGTCTTCCAAAGCACTCCTCAGTTGCCCTCTTACCTGGTCAGATACATTACTACTCGCTGAGTCTTCCTCCTCGTAGTCGGGGTCGACCGGTGCCGCAAGTGTCACCTCTGACGGTGGCACTGAGGCCAGTGTCAGGGTCGACGACGCGGCGGGCGGATCCCGCGACGAGGCAGAAGCTGGGCGAGTATGTTGTTCTTCCAGGCGTAGCCGATCAAGTGCCGAGTCATCCAGCAGTTTGCACCGCCGGATTGCTCTCACTTGATCAGACAGTCGTTGAGCAGACACGGCGACGACGGTTGGTTCAAGGGCCTGAAACAGAAGCAGCATCCTGGCACAGTACGCGGTCAGGTGGGTTCCTCCCTCTGTAGCCCTGTAGTAGGCGCGCATGCAGTTCTCATTCATTTGTTGAGTCCATCGCATGCGACGCACTACACCACCGGTAGCGGGGGCCGGGCGCGAGGCAGATTGCCTCACAGGCCCCAAGCATGCCGGCAGCGGCGGACGGCCACGACGTCCTGCTCTTCTGGGCGGCGGGGTCCGCACCGCGTCCTCGTCACTCGAACTAGCACTCGTGTCGCGGGGAGTCAAGAAAGCTTCATCCTCCGACGACAGGCTTGGCGGTGACGGGACACGGTCTGGTGTTGGTTGTGCGCTACGTGTTTCCGCTTCATTCCGTCTTCTTAACCGTGTAATCATTATTTTCACATTCCATTTCTTAATATTTGTTTACATTGTAGTGTTTATGATGGATCTTGATTGACAGACTATTGTCAAAATGCATTTTCTATTTTGTTGAGGAAAATTAGGTTTAAACTATTCTTTATGTTTTTCGTATATTTCTTCGAGGTTTTTCGTATTAGATTTTCAAAAATATGAACTATAAAACTAAGGAGAATGGAAGAAACGTAAAATTAAATACGGTCGAAAAAAGACGTGCAGTAGTGACAGCGGTTTTTTTTTTTTTTTTTTTTTTTTTTTTTTTTTTATTATTATTATTATTATTTCGCCAGCATCACCGCCGTGGTCACGGGAAGGCTGGCTGGGCTGAAATTGCGGGTCGTCTAATTGGGAAATGAGAAGATCTCCATCTACCTCATTTGTTGTTAAATAAATAAATGACTAAATATTGGTAGCCATTTCACTCACAACGAAATCTTGCAACAGGCGAGACGACTAGAAACAAAATTAGTCCCTCAGTTAGATCATTGAAAATGTATTTAGAAGTTTCGAGTCACGTCACGATATGGTACGATTTTTACTATAGTGTGACGTCACAACCCCCTACTCCGGAAGTTTGATGATCTATATCTTTGTAAATTTTTGATAAAACAAAAAATACGTGTGCCCTATTTTATCATAATCCACCTGACGAACTAATTAAAATGGTATATTTAATTAGTTCGTCAGGTCGTCGTCCCAATTGCAGCCACCACCACGTCACACAACTAACCTAACTACGTTTTATTACTGGTGTT
Organism: Ectropis crepuscularia; assembly: GCA_963693475.1. NCBI lineage: Eukaryota > Metazoa > Arthropoda > Insecta > Lepidoptera > Geometridae > Ectropis > Ectropis crepuscularia. Next base: position 24,754,041 of record OY856358.1, read on the forward strand.
TGCATCTGTATCTAATAAAACGTAATATTTTGAAACGTTTAATACCTAGAGTATAATTACTTACAGTCGGTGTCAAGGCAGCGGCAGTGGATCGAAGAGACTCAGCCTTCCTCGTTAGTATGCCGCGCGGCTCGCTACATTGTCTAAACCCTATTCGGACCGACAGATATGATAAAAATCTAGATGGAATGTAGGGCACAGGCGTGTGCTAAGAATTTACGATTTTTATGTGAAGTTTAATTTGAAATCTTGGAGACATTTTATAGCTTATTTACCTAAACTACGGTGTATTTTTTTTTGAGATATCGACTATGTTCTGTTCCAATGAAACAGTGAGATAAATAAATATTGGTGAACGATTCACACACAACACCATCTGACTCCGAACGAAGCAAAGCTTGTGCTATGGCGGCCAGATAGCTGAAATGTAGTTGTTTGTAGTGGTAGGACTAGGCAGAGTCCGCCTGGGGAAGTACCACACCTTTGTCAATTATTCTACCGCCAAGCAGTAATGTGCAAACATTACTGTGTTCCGGTTTGAAGGGAAATGTTTCCAGAGAAATTACAGGGCTTAGAGATATAACAACTTAGATCTCTAGGTGACGAGCGCAGTGCGGTGCTAGGTAATTTTTTGGCTCTTCATGTTCCAATAGCTGCGTGTCACTGTGCTGTTATGTGGCAGGCATGTTGCTTACCATCAGGCACATGTCCTGCTCGTCTCGTCACTCTATATTTAAAAAAAAATAAAAAAAATGATACTTATATAGTTTTAAATACGTACTTATTATACATAGAAACACCCAGACACGATAAGTACGGTTACGTCGTCCAGGTAAGCAAATTTTCGATTGTTATTGATCATTCCAAAACATATTATAATATTAAAAAAAAACAACCGAATTGAATGCTTTTTAAAGTCGGTTAAAAGTTAAAGAAGTATACCTAACTTATTTATGCGGAAATAACACGGACACATTTTAACAAATAAAATGAATAACAGTTTATGGTCACCAAATGGAATCAAATTTGCATTGATGTCAGCAAATAATAAGTACCTTACATATAAGTGGTTGATAAGATGAGTCCCTGACCGTTGGCCTCAGAATATGTCTCACCTGTCATTGTTTTAAGATTAGCTACTCGGTGTTGTAACAACCAGCAAATGCTGGCACAGTCAGTCTTCGGAAGGATAATCGGAGTGACAATTCTAACGAATGTACCTAAGATAGGAAACACTTTAATGCGATACAAATAAACATAAATATTAGAGCAAAACACTTGTGAACTAACACTACAAATGGTGGCCGCCTTTTTGCTGAGATCATTCTCTTTCAGGCGACCACCATAAAGGTTAATTCGCCTACACTTAAGGTTAGACGAGAGGAGATGACTTCTTTAATATTACTAATGAAATATTCTGACATGAAATAAATTAAAATGAGATATTACGTCCATTAAAATTAAACCAATTCGACACAGTAGCTCCATTTTATTTTATTCTTATTTTTGTAAGGTTAGTTTAATTTTGTACGTTTCATTAATAGTTGTTGCGCATTGCGCTCTATCTATAGTGCATTCCAATAAGCTGTGTAGAAAACCAAAACAAACCAAAACAAAGGTGATACCATAACATAAACATCGTTTAATCTTAGTATTTTTATGAAATAGCCTTAAAATATTTTTCACAAATAGAATTCGACTTTATTGCGATCTTAAATACCATATACTTAGATTTGTATTGATCAAATAATTCTATACTATCTTATTTTAAAAGTTATATAAAGTAATGGTAGGATGATAGAAATATGATTTTAAGTACTAGCAATTTGATCTGTGTTTCTCAAACTCTCAATGTTGCATTCAAGACATTTATACTTCTTTTCATCAAATTATTCTTATTAAGTACGCGCCTATTTTTCTAACATACCCATATTGCCCATCATGCCCATATTGTGAAAATGCCCATTTCCATTATATTCCAGTATGGATTAATTTTACTCTATTTATTTTTGTCATTAATTTAGAATTTTTAATTATAATGTAATTTGATTTTAATATAATGTATTATTTGATTTTTATTGTAATGGGATTTTAAATTGACGTCTACTTTTTTTTAAATTATTGACTTGTATTGGTAATATTTGAATACCTTGAATATGACATGCAACTACTCGTTATCAATAAAAGAGTAAGAGTATGACTAAAGAACTCCGAGAAAAAGGTTTCTTGTGTCGTAACGAGTTGAGAGAAAATCGCAAACCTCTAAATACGTGTTCCACATTACGCTGTTTACTATCAAAAGCATGTATAGTTTTCACTCTAAAATGACATACATTTTGTGTTATTTTGATCGAAACTTTTGTATGTGTTTACAGAATATTACGTCATAGTGTAATGATCAGTTTTGGGTAGTACGAGGACAATTCGAACGAGATATTTTTTTTATAAATAAATACTGGTGGACAATTTACACACAATACCATCTGACCCCAAACTAAGCAAAGCTTGTGTGATGGCGGCCAGATAGCTGATATAATACTTATATAGTTTGAAATACATTTTTATTATACATAGAAACACCCAGACACAGTGCAAACATTTGAATTCATCACACAAATATTTGCACTGGGTGGGAATCGAACCCACGACCCTCGGCTTCGCAGGTAGAGCTACTACCAACTAAGCCACGAGGCCAGTCTTATTTAATTATTGTTAAAAATAAAAGGAACGTTTTCACATAAGGAAACATCTAAATTACTTTTCTTCTAGTGTTACATTCTTCTCCGAACTCAAATGCTTTGCCTTTCCTTTTTTTACGTGGGGGAAATAAATGTACGTATGCCCGCCATATTCTCATTATGAAATGAGAGGAAATCTCCATCTACCCTCATTTGGGCTTCAAAAATTGCACGGTGACTAACACTACACACAAGACTAACCATATCACCAGGTTTCTCCAAACTAAGTGCGCTATGCACACATTTATTTATTAGAGGATTTCGCGACGCCGATAACTGTAAACTGGTTAGTTTTCGGTTATTGACATCGTGGTCATCGCGTCGTAGTTGAAATATATACCTATGTTTTTTATTTTCCAATGCTTCCCGAACCATTCTTGCGTAGTAATGACATTCGGTAGATAGAACCTTCGGGTCGTGGATCTCGATCCAATGACCAGTTTTAGCATCAATCAAATGTTCAGCAATTGCAGATTCTTGTGCCTGACGATTTTTTACAGCGGCAATGTGTTGATTGTTCCAAGTCCCAGCAGCAGTGGGAACATTTATTTGGGTGTTTATGATATGCATACATATTAGAACAAACCGTTTGCACGGCGGTGTTTCATTATTTGTGAGCGACGAATTTAAATGTAGACCATTTAAGATAATTGACCAATTATCGACAGAGTTCCACTGTGAGCTTGCTGCTGTAGAGATTAATCTGAAGATAAATAAGTTTATCATAATAGGTATGTACAGAACAGGAAACGGTGACTTAAAAATATTTTATAGAGTAATTAAAAAACTATTCACCTTGCTGAGTAACTTATCTGATAGACACGTCATTTTAGCTGGAGATTGGAATATTGACTTTCTGAAAAACTCTGCTAGTAAAACTAAATTAAATGATATAATGCGTGCATGTGGCTATCAAAATCTAGTTAATTTTCCTACCAGATATGAAGAAAACTCATGTACGTCAGTGGATTGCATTGTCTCAAATCTACAGAGCCCGTTAATATCCGTATCACCTTTAGCAACGGGAGTTTCTGATCACGATGCTCAACTAGTAAAAATTATATCGCGAGAAAACACTAAGCCAAAACAAAGTACAGTCGAACGGCGTATAATTACTGAATTAGGGCTAACAGATTTTTGCAACGCTATGTTGGCATACGATTGGGACGAGATATTTAAAACCTTCAGTTACGATACTTTTGACAATTTTATGAATAAATTCCTTTGGAATTTTAATGTATTTTTTCCATCAAAAACAACCAAAACTAGACTTAAACAAAGCTGTCCATGGATAACTAATGACATTAAAAAATTACAACAAGAAATACATGACTTATATCAGCTACAACGTCAGTATCCAGAATTTTCTAGAACAATAATTAATAAAAAGAAAAATATAGAGACGAACAAGTTAAAGAAAATAAAAAGATATACATTGGTGATATAATCTCCAATGCTAAAAACCCGAAGAAGGAGGTATGGAACGTCATTAAAAAAGAAACTAATAAAAACGTAAAGAAATGGGATTGGTCCTTTGTAGATAGCGCCAGCAATGTTTCAGTACCCGAAAACAAAATTGCTGAACATATTAATAAATACCTTGTTTCAACATCAAACAATTTGAGCATTAACAATCCTCCCCATGTAGAAGCAGCAATATTATTTCTGAAAAATAGAGTTCAAGACGAATACAATTTTCAATTTGACACTGTTACTTCTACGCAAGTTTTAAATTTGGCAAAAATAAAAATAAAAAACTCAGATACAAAAGATATCTACGAAATGTCTGGCAATTTCTTATACAGCGTTTTATTGAATCTCAAAGATCATTTCACGTACTTAATAAATAATATTCTACAGTCTAGCACTTATCCCGAATTTCTCAAAAAATCAAGACTGACACCGCTATATAAAGGAAAAGGTGAAAAATCGTCCGTCAGTAACTACAGGCCTATTACAATTGTACCGACTATCTCGAAACTTATTGAATCACTAATGGCACAGAATATCATGACCTATTTCAGTCGGCATACGGTGATCGCTGACACACAACATGCGTATAGGATTGGTCGTTCTACAATTTCTGCAGTTCATACTCTCGTCGAAAGTGTTGTAGACGGTCTGGAGAGTAAATTAAAAGTAGCCTCAATTTGCTTAGATTTATCTAAGGCGTTCGACTCTATAAATCACGAGCTTTTGCTAAGAAAGCTCTTAATCTACGGATTTAAGGACAAGAGCTTGGCCTTGGTAAAATCCTTTTTATTGAACAGGGAACAAACAGTAGAGATAAAAATTGATAACAAACGACAAAAATCCAACCCTCATTGTATCGATACAGGCGTTCCTCAAGGATCGGCGCTCGGAAATATCCTTTTTTTATTTTTCGTCAATGATATATCCATGCTGGAAATAGATGGAAGAATTATTCAATATGCAGACGACACCACGATAATTTTAAGTGCTACCTCTATCGAAGAGTTAATTACAAAAATCAGGACAACTCTGTCAAAACTCAATTATTGGTTTGGAATTAATGGGTTACATTTGAATGCGGAAAAAACAAACATTATGTTCTTTAATCTAAAAGCCCATAATCAAAAGATTTTACCTGTGAAGATGTTAAATGAAACTGAGATAATGAGCACGACAACAGTAAAATTGTTAGGCTTTGTACTAGACCCTGCACTAAACTGGAAAAATCATATCGAGGAAACGTGTAAGAAAATGGCCAAAGCCACATACGCATTAAAACAGCTAAAGAAAATCACGTCTCCGGAGAGTTTGAAAGAGACGTATTACGCTTATGTTCATTCAATTATGGCTTATGGGATAGTTTTCTGGGGTTGTTCGGGTGACTCCCAACGTATTTTGAAAATGCAAAAGCGTGCCGTACGAGTACTAGTCCATGCGAAGTTTAAGGAGAGTTGTCGAGAACATTATAGAGAGCAAAAAATTATGACATCGGTTGCACTCTATATATTTGAAGCTCTAAAGTACACCAGGGACAATATAAAAAAATTCTCATTAGCTGAAACAAAAGATCGTAGATCAGGACGTACGCGGCTAATGTTGCAGCCGATACCATATAGACTTGCGTTTGCCAAGAGGCTGCCCATTAACTTTGGTAGAGTATTATACAATCATTTGCCGGAAAGTATTAAAACAATCTCTAGCAAATTTATATTTGAAAGAAAAGTCAAACAGCTTTTAATTCAGAGGACTTTGTACAGCATAGGTGAATATTTAAATTTTGACTACGAGTAGTATTTATGTTTCAATGACGCTTACGAGTAATTTACTCTATAAGACTGTACATACCTAGGTACTTATATTACCAAATTAATACATAGATATAAGTAATTATAATAGATAGTAATAGTAATGCCCTTATACAGCATTTTATTAATTGTGAGACGCAAATTTTTATTTTTATTTTTTATACGTTTAAATGTAATCATATTACTTTGCAAATGACGAGATATATTAATACAATGTTAAGCAATTGGTTTCTAATGAAATTTGTTACTGATTCTAATGTATGTTTTTAATATGTCAATAAATGCTATCTTATCTTATCTTATCTTATATATTTAGCCTTTTTATGCGGCGAAAATTTAAAAGGGCAAGCAATGAAAGGTACTACAAACTATCTTGTAAAACAATGGTTGAGAAATGCTGGTCTGTCATATTTTGAGTGACATCGATTTGTTTACCTTTTATTCACAGAGAATTGGAATGAGGTATAGATGGCCATGCCACCCATGCCAAGAAGCGTCACTAGATCACGTGACCACAATATAGTGTTCTGTGATTGGTCAACGATATAGATTTAGGATCTCTCCACCTAGTCTGTGGATTTAGGTTGTCAGCTGATGTAAATTTAAAGATTTCAGAAATTAGTTATCACACAACTATTGATAGGGTAAAATTACGTTTGGGAAAGTAAATGGCACCTTACATATTTTATTAGCAAGAAAATATTAAATGCCAACATAATAGGACTTGGTATTTATTTTATGTAAACTTATTATTTGATCGTTAGAGGCGGTATAATTACTGCGTTATGTCCACAGACTAAGTAGATAGATACTCTGTTATGTCTCGATTAAAATTGTTGCTTTTATCTTCTGTCAAACATCAAACGGCGCGCCAAGCACCAAAGAGGTTATTTATTTATTAATTTCAATTGCTGATTCGTGCTATCAGCGTAGCCAACACGCACGCACTACTAAAATGCTACATAGGTACCTATTATTATTATTATGATACATATTATATTAGATGGATTCATTTCTTAGAAATATTTGTTCCTAATAATCAAAGTAGTAGTGATAGGACTCTTGGCAGAGTCCGCCTGGGAAAGTACCGGTTCACTAATGTTTTACAAACATTTTTTGACAAAACATCACTTTAAAACCAACTAATCGTATAATACTCATTGCAAAAACTTTACAATATAGGTAACAGAGTTTTATTTTACAACCAACGTTTTGCATGATATTTATTTCAAAAACTTACATCAACAAATGTTTTATTTTACAAACCATCATTTTATAACCAATTACATTATGGCAAACGTTCCACTTAGACAATATATCGAATGACATTTTGTTTTTTGTACATTTTTCATTTCATAAATTATTATTTTTACTTACAAATTTAACATTAACCAAAATAGAATTTGCAACAAATATTTTAAACGTACCTGATATATGGTCTATGTAAACTATCAATTGTGATTTGGTTCTGTCATTGACTTTTAACCACCGCTCCGATTAGGGTCTATCACTGAGATTTGACTCCGGGTGGGCTCCCCCCGCCAGAAGCTCTGCAGGCAGCCCTGAGTGCCGTTTCTCCATACTCGGCCTGCGCTTCACTACGGAGGTCGCCGGCTCGCTTCGCTCGCCACCTCCCCCCTTCGCTACGCTTGGCCTCGCATGGCTCGCTCCACTCAGGACCTCCCTTGAGCTTCTGGCTCCCGCATTTTTTAAATACACTCTAGGGATAGTGGCGACAAGACTAGGTGGAGTTGGGTGCTCCGAGTCGGATTTGGGTCCTAAGTAACTTTATCGTTCCGACTTAGATTTTCAAAAATTTTAATCAAGTTTTTATATAATTTAATAAATGTTTGTTTTATAAATTGAGTTGCTTGCCAAATAACACATACAATGAAAATTTGTCTAAGGTTGGTTTTGTTTTTGAGCATTTGGTAGATAACAAAAATATTAAATGAATCATTTGTGAAATAATACTTTATAGAATTAATGTTTGTCAAATAATTACTTTGAGATATGACAAATATTTTTTTGTATAATAACCATTTCACTACCCGTGAGTTTGTCTAACGTTGGTTATCTGATGTCGATTTGTGAAAAAAAGTTTATTAAAATAACGGATACCGAAAGTACCACACCTTTGCCAGTTATTCTACCGCCAAGCAGCAAAGTGCAAAAATTACTGTGTTCCGGTTTGAAGGGCAACGTTTCCAGAGAAATTACAGTTTGAATTAAATATGAAAGTTTGGATGCTAAATGCTTCTTCCATCGATATAAATCAATAGACGTGCCCTGAGCCCCTTGAAATTGGTAATAAACTGCGTCTCTGTGTGTATAGTAAGTGGTTTACAAACAACCAATCTACTTGACCCCTATAACCGCTAGCGGCGAGATTTGCTGCGGTTCTACTTATTTTGGTTGTTGACAACGAATAATGTTAGGTAAAAACATCCAGCCTCCACCGCGTCCTGCAACCGACTAGAACGGAAAGAGTGAGCTCACTCTACCCAACGTTGACATGATTGCGTGCGCCCTGAAGTTTGGGAGGGCCCATCTTGGGTGCTACGATCTGTGCTTATTTCACAGTCAGAATATATTCTAATTGTAAGTATTCCAAATTTTAATACCTAGAATATCCAGATCAAATACTTTTCATTTCGGGAAAATTACGGGAAAGACAACCACACGGACAATAATACCGCAAGGCATTTCTAGTTTCTAGTTGAATATATCAATTGTTGTAATAAAACCACTGGGTCTTGTATTGTCTTGGCTTAAAACAATGGTTCAAAATTTAAATAAATTCTTCCGTTAAATGAGAAAACATAAAAAAAGATTACCCTTAAATAAAACATTTTTTCTACTAAAATACTATATTATATTATCTCATTGAGTAGGTACGATGGGTAATATCACACTCATGTCACACTCAATATGGGAACAATTAGGTACCTACAATGTTCGTTTAAAAGTACAATGTTCGATTTTAGTATTAAAAAAATGCGAAGCCGAGACGTACCGCCACGCCAGTGTAATTTATAAATAATTTCACTTGCTTCGAATAATATAATTTGTTAAGCGATTGTTATCATTGCTTAAAAACACGAGAAAAGTTAAACAACTAAGCAACAGGGCACGGTTGGTACGTAATAAGACAGTAGTTAGAATCGCCGCAGTTATTACGTATACGCTCCAGTTTCCTTCCGACATGGCAATGAATCCGCGAGTGAAATCGATTTTCGTCACGCTCTGTACGAACAATCGATATGAAATCTTGCTTTTAATTTGCGGCCAGTATCCCAACATTAGTGGACAAGGAGGTTTTATAACATGGTAGTTCTGTAGAGGCAATATGATGGCAACTACTATACAATTACAACTACTTTATTGCTTACTTAAATTATGAAAAATGTATGTGGTAGACCGCACGATAGAAGTGAAAACCAAAATAAGAAATCATTATAAAAAAATATTGAATAATAATAATAAATTACAAAAAAAATATTACATATACACTGAATATATGGCATGACCATCTAGAAATGTACCAGCATTTCCCATTGGCTGACGCATTTCTAGATGGCCATGCCATGATGGTCAGGCTACGCCCTTTTAGCATTTCCCATTGGATGACGCATTTCTAGATAGCCAATGGCTATGGTCCCGAGAGTTTACCCAAAGATTTCTTATCATATCCGAGCGTGATGCTAGAATTCATTTTACAGCCCACGAAAAATCTGTCTAGGCGCGCCAAAAGAAGTTTTCACTTCAAAAAGTCAGTGACAGCGACAGGCGACAGACATTAGCAGCTGATTGTCTTTCTTGCGCTGGCTCACTTGTCTTTTCCGAATTCGCCCGAAAGATTTTTTCACTTACGAACTTCACGATGAGCTTCATTCTCAGCCAACGAAAAAATCTGTGTGTGGGACGCCAAAAGAAGTTTTCATTTAAAAAATCACCGGCGACTGGCGACTTTATCGCTAACTGGGGTTAGCGCAATAATATACGTCCCCAAATATTTTGTATAAGCACGGTTGTAGAGCATGACCGAAAACTAGCCGTAATGGCGGAGTGGATAAAAAGTGCTATTTACAATCCTGCGGTAGTAGATTCACATGTTCAATCAATGTTTAGTGTTAATTTTACGATAGTTTGTAATAATAGAATATCGAAAATCACATTTTGAAAATTTAAAATAATATAGTAAATTTATTATTAATGGTTTTAAATGCTATATTTTTAATCTGTTGTCACGTGACTGCAAACACCAAAGAATCTGAAGATCTGAGATGTCGAAAACTGACTAGTCTATTTCATTCTCTGCATTTTTATTATAGTTTGCGATCTTAGCGACGATAGTCCAGTCATTTTAGTAAGTTCACCTCGGAATTCCAGATACCCAGCTGTAAGTCTGTAAATACTTGTATATTGACACCCTAAAAGTTGTATCAAAACCTACATATGGTAGGGTGTGAGCAACTATTAAATTTCAATGTCAAAGTTTACGAAAATCGGGTTTTTGCGCTTTTGTTGTAAATATTTCATTTCCTATGGGTGTTTTGCTATTTGTATGTATGATCGATATTGTAGAATAAAAATTCCCTACATATTTTGCTGTATAAACTTTTTTATATGGTGAACCGTTTTCGAGATAGAGGGTGGAGAGCTCACGGTCACAGTACGCACCTGATAATATACACGTTTGAAATGTTGATGAGCAGCTGCACTGTTGGTGGAATATATGACAGCTGCACAGGTTTATTAAGTTTTATAGACTTGAAGTAATGCATATAACGAAGATGATCGAGACTTTTCACAGATTTTGGAGCATGATAGACTGCTAATAAGGTTTGAGTTTCACTCTCTAATAATCTCTGGGCCGAACAATTTTCTTCCTCCAATGCTGCTAGTGCAGCTAGTTCATCCAAATTTTCTGCAACTGCACAGTGGTTGTGGTTCGCGATGCGGATGCGGGCTGGCAATGCTCTTTAGCTTGTGGCCAATGTAATGGGCAAGCTTGTCTCAATGCTCTACTATATCAGAGGGACATTAACGAATATGGAACCTTTGACCCCGAAGTCATGGAAGAACTTGAGAAAACTGTATATCTCTCGTTATTGACCGGAGGCACCGGTTGACCTGAAGTGATGCGGTGATTGGGCGCTCTCCGCCCTCTATCTCGAAAACGGTTCACCGTATAAAAAAAATTTCAGACAAAATTTGTAGAGAATTTTGTATTCTACAATATTGATAACAAATACACATAGCAAAAAACCCATAGGAAATGAGATATTTCCAAAGAAAGCGCAAAAAAACGATTTTTGTGACCTTTGACCTTGAAATTTAATAATTGCTCACACCCTACCATATGTAGGTTTTGAGATAACTTTTAGGACGTCAATATACAAGTAAGTATTTACAGAATTATAGCTGGGTATCTCGAATTCCGAGATTCTTACCTAATTTAAGCTTAAATGACTGGACTACGACGAATTTGAGTCTGGAATCAAGTAAATATAAGAACACACGTAAATTGGACATAAAGCCATAAATCTCAACCACTAGTTTGCGACTAGTGACGTCATGTCACTCGTTAGTGTTTAAGCGGGAATAATCAAAATTACACTCCTATTATTGTACTCTGTAGTATTGTACTCATCGAAAATACTAATATTTTTTAATAAATTTTTTTTTATGGTAAACTAGCGCCAATTTTCAAAACAAATGCAATTCACAAAAAAAATTAACATACCTATTGTATAGGTCATCTCCACTGGATTTAAGGTGAAAAAAAACATCGTGTGAAATCCAGTAAGTTCCGATAATTCCTACATCATCCGCCAACCCACACTGGGTCAGCGTGGTGGGTTACGACTTTAACTCTATCTCTATAATAGAAGATCCCGAATCCCAGCAGAGATAATGTTTAGTAGGCTGTTGAAGCTTTGTAGGTTTATTTTGGTTTTATTTCAACCTAGCTCTAACTTTTTTGTTATGATCGTGGATGTTTGTTATGTCTTGGTGCACATTAGTATAAATGTACTATTATAATAGTACATTATGATATAAGTGCGGTAAGTTGATAATTACAGCCGAGGCTTTATTGCTAGCTCGAGCCGAAGGCGAGAGCTATAATTAGCAGAGGCTGTAATTATCAAAGCGCACGTGTGTCATACGACGTTTTATAACATATTTGCGAGGAAATAAACAAAACTCTGACGACATTTTCAAATAAAAACAATACAGTGAAAAAAAACGCGCGGAATAATATTTACTTGATCACAGGTCACAGCACAGAGTAAGTAATCACTATGGATCACAGATTAGCAATGCGCGCGCATCGGCACCTTTTTTTTTTTGCAACGGCACAGAACCACCCTGTATGCCATTAATAATAAAGTAAATTAATATTTTTGTATTTTGTTACAGAAAAATTAAAGTAATTTATGTCTAAATTAATTAAATTAACGAATTTAATCATTCTTTATTATATTTTACCTCTCAAAGTTAATTTTATTCATAAAATGTTGACCACACTTTTCTGACATAAAAACTCTTTACTAAGATTTAAAAAGGTACCGTTCGTTTTAGACGGAGCATATCTCTCTACCTAGTCTGTGGACGGAGCATTTTGAACCCGTGCGTTTTACTTTACACATTACAGCACTAGTGCGTAATAAGATACATTACGATACAGAAATTGGTCCAATAAGAGACCCTTTACGAGCAAATATGTTATAAAATTATTTAACTATTTAACAAAATCTATTATGAATCAGTATTGCCAAGATGTACCTGAAATATTTTTAGCATTAAAAAATGGATTCAGAAATCTCTTGTACAAAAGAGGTGCTAAACAACAATCAATGCCTTAATCTTAACGCCCTGAAAAATCTATCGAAAAAATCACGCAAAAATCGGCCTTGTGTCGCTAGCAATAAAAACGCGTTAATATCTCCAGTTAGCACTTTCGCGGCCTTTGCTCTAAAGGTCATGACCAATAAACGTTGACAGAATGTAAATAATAAAGTATGCAAACTTGATCTTTGTATCAAAAGCGGGATTAGCAAATCGTGATAGAATTTAAAAATGGATTGATTTGAAATTGGAATACTAGTCTAAGATCCCTAGTTCAGTAAGATCGACCTACATCCATTTGTTCGCCGAATAAAAAAAAAAAATTGCGAGCAAAATTGTTGCTGAACATATTATTTTGTAGTGGTAGAAGTACCACACCTGCGCCAGTTATTCTACCGCCAAGCAGTAATGTCAAAACATCATTATGTTCCGGTTTGAAGGGCAATGTTTCCAATGAAATTACATGGCATAGAGATAAAACATCTTATATCTCAGTGTAACGTCCGCAGTGCAGTGCTAGGTAATGGTTTAGACCCTTCATGTTCCAATTGCTGCGTGTCACTGTGTTGTTATGGGCAGTCATGTTGCTTTTACCATTTGGTACAAGGTACATGTCCTGCTCGTATCGTCACTTTAATCTATAAAAAAAAACCAAGGGTTACCTAAATGTATGGTCTAGGATATAATTTATTGCTATGCTATGCTCCGATTTTAAAATATCAATTACTGTTAATGATTTAAAATTTGAAATCATTTTTACAGGCAATTTTTTACTGAATTCGCAATGAAATTTCCTTCATCCTACTAATATTATAAACTAGCTGTTAACCCCGACTTCGTCCGCGCGAAATCCGTAATACTAAGGTAACTCAGGCAGTACCCATCTTTATACCCACACACTTTTACTAAAAACAGTGTAAACAATACAATACAAAACAATATAATTTCATCAAAATCGAAATTATAAAATTGCTAGAACAAACATTTATTGGCTTCGTGCCAAGTGCCTATTAATATAAAGAGGTATAGATAGAGGTAGAGATATTTTATCTTTAACGATTGGGAACTTCCATATTGATATTCATCCCCCATTTCAACCCCAATTTTATCCGCGTACAGTTCGAAATTACAAAATTGCTATAACAAGCATTTGATGGTTTCGTGTCAAGTGCCTATATACAGAGTTTCATGGTTTTATCTTCAACGGTTGGGAACTTTCATATTGACATTCATATCCCGTTTCAACCCCAATTTCACCCCCGTACAGTTCGATATTACGAAATTTATAGAACAAACATTCGTTTGCTTTGTGTCTAGTATCTATATTATGCAGAGTTTCATGGTTTTAACTTCAACGGTTGGGATGTTCCATGTTGACATGCATTCCCCATTTCAACCTCAATTTCACCCCGGTACAGTTCTAAATTACAAAATTCATAGAACAAACATTTTATTGCTTCGTGTCAAGTGTCTAGATACAAAATAAGATAACTTTGAAAATCACGAATTTTCATACAACCGTTCATCCCTTGTTTCACCCTCTTAGGGGTTGAATTCCGCCCAACCCCGTCTTAGCGAGCGCCTACGTGCTAAAAGGTACCTCCATGCAAAATTTGAGATTTCTAGCATTTGTAGTTTCTGAGATTCCTTGATGAGTGACTTTTCGCTTTTATATATATAAACTAGCGCCCCGGCTGCGCCCGTGTTACATAATTTATATAACACTCAAGGATCACATAAATATCCAACGGTTAATACATTTTCGAAATCGGTCCAGTAGTACCTGTGATTAGCGCGTTCAAACACAACACCTCTTTAATATTTTACATCAGTATAGATGTGAAAGTTTGGATTATTAGATGTTTGGATGTTTATTGCTCAATCACGTCGGAAGAGCGGATCGAGTTGAAACAGTTATATTATAGCTGGTATAGCACATAGGCTATCTTTTATCGTTACGTTACAACACAAGTTACGGTGGTCTAGTCGGGAGAACGGCGGCTGCCGATCCGGAGACCCCGGGTTCAAACCCCACACGCACCACTGTCTTTTCGAAGTCATGTGCGTAATGCCGCTAACTTAAAACGGTGAAGGAAAACATCGTGAGGAAACCGACATGTACCTAGAATCTTTCGAAGTCATGTGTCATCCGCCAACCCGCACTGGGCTAGCGTGGTGGATTACGGCCTAAACTCTCCCCTTGCGAGAGAAGGCCCCGAGTCCCAGCAGTGGGAACGTTTAGTGGGCTGTTGATGTTGATGATGATGTATCTTTTATCGAGGAATATTTATGGAGTCAGGAGTTACGCGGGCATCAACACGGAGCGCTGCTAGCTACTAGTAATAATATATCTTTCTAAAGCCTTTCCGAACGTTTGGTCGATGAGACACGTGACCAAAATGATGGCGTTTATTTGGCCCGATATAAATATAATACTATTCAGCATGATAATGCCGTCAATATATTAGGAACGCTTCCGACTGGTAGAGGGATTGATCATTTAGATTTTAGAATATCTTTGGACCTTCATTGGTTTATGAATCATTCAGATATGTTTAGTGTAGTTAGTCAGGTATGTAGTTTAGAGTTGTTTTCATTTGTAATATAGTTTTTTTTTTTAAATATAGAGTGACGAGACGAGCAGGTCATGTGCCTGATGGTAAGCAACATGCCTGCCACATAACAACACAGTGACACGCAGCTATTGGAACATGAAGATTCCAAATCATTACCTAACACTGCACTGCGATCGTCACCCAGAGATCTAAGTTGTTACATCTCTAAGCCCTGTAATTTCTCTGGAAACATTGCCCTTCAGACCGAAACACAGTAATGTTTGCACATTACTGCTTGGCGGTAGAATATTTGGCAAAGGTGTGGTCCTTCCCCAGGCTGACTCTGCCAAGAGTCCTATCACTACTAAATAGTTACTAAATAGTTTTGTATAATAAAGGTACTGGCCGTTAAAAAAATATGGTGTACTCGTAATGTTGTTAGACATTCTTCACACAACACCATCCAGCCTCAAACTAAACAAAGCTTGTGTTATGGGATCTAGATAGCTGATACAATACTTATATAATGGTTTTAAATCCATCCTTATGATACGTATCAACAACCAGACTCGGCACAAATATTTATATTCATCATACAAATATTTGTCCTGGGAATCGAAACCACGACCTACAGCTCTGCGGATTGACTTACTAACAATAAAACTACGAGGCCATCCTCTACCTACTTAGGTACAGTTGTATGTCTGTACTTCCTAACCGCAGTTACATAACAATTCATCCTAATGTATTTAATATTATATTTATATCTATACTAATCATCATCATCAACAGCCCACTAAACGTTCCCACTGCTGGGACTCGGGGTCTTCTCTCGCAAGGAGAGAGTTAAGGCCATAATCCACCACGCTGGCCCAGTGCGGGTTGGCGGATGACACATGACTTCGAAAGATTCTAGGTACATGTCGGTTTCCTCACGATGTTTTCCTTCACCGTTTTAAGTTAGCGGCATTACGCACATGACTTCGAAAAGACAGTGGTGCGTGTGAGGTTTGAACCCGGGGTCTCCGGATCGGCAGCCGCCGTTCTCCCGACTAGACCACCGTAACTTGTTACTAATGTTCTATACTAATGCTTCCTACTAATATTATAAATTTTAAAATTAATACACGGGTTACTCACGTTTGATAAATTCAGTCCAGTCCGACTCTAGTGACTAGAATGTGGGATCACAATCGTGAGGTCGTAAATTCGAATCCTGCCTGCACCTCTATGTATTTTCCAAGTGTACATATATTTACAAGTTTGTGGTCACCATTGGCTTTCACGGTAAAATAAATATATATATATATATTCCAAGATTTTTCCAGTTCGCGTGTCTTCGACCTACCCGCACTGGGCCAGAGTGGTGGATTATGGTCTTGACTCTTTGCTTGAGAGGTTGAGAGAAAAATGTTCTATTTCATAGTCCTTTAATAATTTAGTGGGTTGTTTATGGTCATGAGTGGTCAAGACATACGCGAAAAGGCGAAGGATACATTTCAAGTTAATAAGTTTTCATGTATAATAGCAACTAAAGCCATTACAGCTGCGAATTACAATAACAACAGATAATAATGTTTTGCTACCATGCGACCGCAACGCTTCAAACATGACGCTAGATCACCCAAACTCTACCTACACTTGTTTTTGTGCAAACAAACCGGAATGGATAGTAATAGATAAAACCAATTACCTAAATGCACAAAAAAGCTATCATCTCATCATTTGACCTTGCCGCGAGGCTGCCTCGGCCACGCTTGGTCGCCAACGTTGTAACCAGCTTTCTTAATTCACTCTTAAATCACCCAAATGGAAGTATTAACTCCAAAGGCAGCAAAGGTAAGCTCGAACCTTCGTGTTAATGAGATATAAACAAACGATTCATTGTTTTAATAACCCGCGCAAAGTTATAGGAAAATTGTGTCGGAGCGAAGCCGGGACCAAACCTCAGTCGACTCGCGTCGGCCCAACGGCGTACACGTTGGGGCAGCCCTGTGCTAGCGGCTATCTCGTCGCGAGTGTTCCATTTACGAATTTGAAAAAAATAACATTGCTGTGCTTTTTGTTTCTTTTATTTTATCTGTGGACTGTGCCTGGATTTTACGCGGCAAAAAGGTCGGTGGGCATTTTACTTTTTTTTTTATTGCGTAACGTAAATTGGCAACGGTAATTGATATTGTTTCTAGCATTCGTTGAATGTTGGATAACAATGAATTACTGGTCAAGTAAAAGTAAGGACAAAAAATTGCGGTAACTCATGTTTGTACACAAAGCCGTTTGTTATGTATTTCTATTTGCGCAACCTTCTAATAAATATTATTAACTCATTTAGGCTGTACCTACAAGAAAAAAAAAACTTTTGACCAAAATATGTTTAATAAACACAAAATGACTAGTACTTATTTCCCAAAAAAAAAAAGCTAACTATATATAAAACTGACTTTTGTTTAGTGTTTTCACAATCCGTGAGCACAATATTTTTAACGTAATTTTTGAACTCTTGTAACTTTTGTCAGAAAATACTCGAATTAATTATGAAAAGATAAATGGTGATGTTTTCTTCATATTTAATTGTAATCTTTATTTATTACTGCTTTCCTCAGTATCTAGGTATGTACTAATATTATAAAACTAAAGAGGTGTATTGTTTGAATGCGCTAATCTCAGGAACTACTGAACTGAACCGATATCAAAAATTGTTTCACCTTCAGATAGGCACGTAACCCTTGACTCCCTGAGTGCTATAGGCCATACCATAGTATTATGTGTCATGAGCAAAGACGGGAAGGACCACTAGTCTTTTAAATGTTTGAGTAGGTGGTAAACAATCAAATTATTATTATTGTACTGTGTTTGTTTACACGCAATCCATCCACAGAATAAAAATATTTATTTAAGCGCCTTGTATTTGGTTTGCAATTTTTGACCAATTAAAATAAATACCTACACAAATTTACAAAATTAACAAAGTAAATAGCTAAGTGTGTACTTAAAATGTATATTTATTACTTAGCTTCTATTTAATATTGCTTCAATGCTGAAATTACCTAACTTGTGGATAAAGATGTTTTGTAATTTCCAGTAATTAACTTTATCAATGTTAGAATTAAATGATTTGTTTTATGCAAGATAAAACAACTAGTTAAACTTGTCTTTATAATGCTAGCTCGAATAAAAGACGCTTATTTATACGATTTAATGATTCGTGAAAATAAATTCTACAGACGAAAGATTGCTACCACATTTTACAGTCAGATATAAACGTGGCTGCTGATCTTCCATCTGAAGTAATGTTTTTTAACTCACAAAACCAGACCAACAGAAACAGCCCACTAAACGTTCCCACTGCTGGGACTCGGGGCCTTCTCTCGCATAGAATGAGCCAAGGCCATAATCCACCACGCTGTCCCAGTGTGGGTTGATGAGTGACACATGACCCCGGAAGATTCTAGGTATATGTCGGTTTTCTCACGATGTTTTCCTTCACCGTTTTAAGTTAGCAGCATTATGAACATGACTTCGAAAAGACAGTGGTGCGCGTGGGATTTGAACCCAGGGCTCCTGATCAGCAGTCGCCGTTCTCCCGACTAGACCAGTCGTAACTTCACAAAATGTATCGAAATTATACAGATAGAAAGAAGAATGCTTGCTTTTCTTCTCTCAGAACATTCGTTAATACGTAATCTTACCATTTTTGGTTTCGTCTATCTGTTACTAGCTCTTGTATTATTGTGGCTGTCGGCTATACCTACTACAATAAACATATTTTTCAAAAATAAATCATACTTGTTTCTTTTAGCAAATAATTTAAACATACACTTTTTTTTAATTAACCTCAGTTATCCCACTGCTGGCCAAAATATTTGGCTGTAGTTAAAACTAACCCTCTATAGTTTTAACTAAAGTATTTTTTAGTACCTAGGTACTAAAGATTGTGCTATATACTAAAAATGAGTTTTTTTTATTTGCGTAAGCCGTAAGTGAATAATATCACTTACTTCTACAAAAATATTACTTGAAATACAGCCTTTAGAAAATCCAGTTACGTACAAACGCCTTTGAGGATTTAGTTGGTCTGAGAGAAACGCAGATGGCCGGGAGACGCGCGAACGTAAAACAATAGAATTACATTATAATAGGTTAATAGGCAACACAATTGCACTCCTGTCATTCGAAATCAATTTATGACGCTACTTGACAGCATTTTCTAGCCATAAATTGTGCAAGAAAGTCGCTGTATCGCGAATGAGACTCGTGCATATTTATTGGTCTATATCAAATGAAGAGAATGACGAGATGGCCTAATGGTGTGCTCGTCGGATTTCGCAATCAAAACCGCAAGTGTAAATTAAAAAAAATATTGAGCACCATAACCTCCTTGGCAAAAAAACAATGGAAAGAAAATAAACAAATGTTTCTTTTTTATTTTAATTAATTCTTGGCCATGGATACTAGTCGTTCAGCCACGAAACAAATGATAACATGCCAAAGTTGCCATTGTTCGAGTTTAAAAAGGGAAGGTATTTTTAAAAATCCAATACATGGCGCTATTTTGATAATAAACGTCAAACAACAGATGTATTTCAAATAAAAACTAGTCTTGTACAACATGTAACCAACTTACTTGACATTGACATTTGTCTTTTTTGAAGATGGCCAACTAACACCATCATAATCTAGTTGTTCGAAATCTTCTATTTGTCCCGAATGCAATAATTCAACATCTCTAGAATTCTTGTTTTAAAAATAATTACGTACCTATTTGTTTTAGAGATGAATATTTTCAATGATGTTGTGATGTCGGTGCGAGATCACTATGACTGTGGTGTACCTTTTTTGTTAGGTTCTTTATGGCAATTGAATTCAGATGACCTTCACTGCCTGCGGAACTTTGGGCTAGCGGATAAGGCACAGTACCCTCCTAACTTAAGCCTACTAAATATAAATGTAGTGCATATACACGGTGAAGGAAAACATCGTGAGAAAACCGACTTGTTACAAGAATCGTTCGAGGTAATGCATCATCCACCAGCAAGCAAGCGCAGTGGATTATAACCTTGACTCTCTCCTTGCGAGAGAAGGCACGGGGTTCCAGCAGAGCATTGCTCATCAAAACTTACCTGAACATGTAGGTATGCGGTGTATCTACGCAGGAAGAATGGAACCCGAATTATTTAAATTTAAATTGATCAGAAGTTAGTGAAAATTGATTGAATCTATTTAACGCTATTTGAGTCTCTGTTGAAAAGTAATAAAAGCAAAATTATACCGTGTACATTATAAAATGCGGACGGATTCATTAAATATGCATGCAGAGTTTTACAACGTCAAACAGAAACTTTTCACGATAATTATTTAAAACGGAGTTAATTCAATGATTTCATGCAGAATATCAGTCACTGACGAAATAGGATGATGTCAGTGCATACAAATAATATTTAAGCAGTAATAACGTTTTTCACTTGTTATGCACACAAAAGAGGTTTTTTTTTAAGTTTGACGTGTTATCCGTATTGTGTGTTATTTAGGTCTTTTGCAAATTATATCGATATAAATCAATGGATGTGCCCTGAGCATCTTGTAATAGTTAACAAAATGCGTCTCCGTATGTAGCGTGAGTGGTTACAACTACCGATCCACTTGACCCCTAGAATCGCTGGCGGCGAGGTATGTTGCGGTTCTACTTATTTTTGTTGTTGACAACGAATAACGATAGGTATAAACGTCCGTCGTTCACCGCTTTCTGCAATCGGCTAAAACGGAAAGAGTGAGCTCACTCTTTTCAACGATAACATAATTTCGTGCGCCTGAAGTTAAGAAGGACACATCCATTAATTTAAATCGATGGTTCCTAAAGTCGCCGAATGCCTTCAGTGCCTTTTTTATCGACTTCGAATGATTGTGTTGGGTTTCTTAGTTATAGAAACATTTTGGCATAATACAAAAGTCCTACACAATCATGCAATCTTACTTCTGATCCATGACATTTTCGATAAATATAGGTACTTATTTTATGTGCATTTTAGCAAAATTATCTAAGGTCAAATAATATCAACAACGCGAACATACTTTATACGTTAGTATCATAATTTGTGACTAGGTCCATTAATTTCTACCAATATTAAGATAAGTTTCGTTTAAAACTAGGCTATCTAAATGATTAATTCACATAAATATATTGGAATACTAACAATTTATAGGTGACTACAGAAAGTTGAACCAAATTGAGATTTAGATCACGAGTTAAACGTACGTATCGACCAAAGATGTTTTTTCAATTGAGCGAGTTATGGTACGCAGAAGACTGCTTACCGAACTATGGGGTAACGTAGAAATCGTTGGACCCTACTAAACTAACCTTTCTACCAAAATATATCTACGTACATACGTAGCATGAACATACCTAAACGTTCCCACTGCTGGGACTCGGGGCCATCTCTCGCAAGGAGAGAGTCAAGGCCATAATCCACCACGCTGGCCCAGTGCGGGTTGGTAGATGACACATGACTTCGAAAGATTCTAGGTACATGTCGGTTTCCTCACGATGTTTTGTACCCGGTGTCTCCGACTCAGCAGTCGCCATTCTCCCGACTAGACCAGCCGTAATTTACATACATACATAGAGCATACCTTAACCCTTTCCGTATACACGAGTAAAGCATCTCGCACGATAACTAAAGCAAATACTTCTCATACAGAGTATGTTTTATGTATGTCACAGTAAAATTGTAGGTAAATACTATCAGATTAAAATCTAACGCGTGAGATTAATCTGACGTTTTAATCTAACATCATATACGACGTCCGGTACGCTTACAATTTTACGGTAAAATTAATACAAATTCACATACTGAGCGAAATAAATTGGTACTGTTCATAAAATGTAAGTAGTAAGTACTCTGAGATCAGAAAATGAGCAGGATTTTTTTTTTTATTTAAATTTTTAGGAAAGCATTTAAACTATTTAATTCTTTATTATATTTATGGACATAACTTCGTTTTTAACAATTATCGTAAAAACTTTACGTTTTACGCCATAAAACTCTACATGCATATTAATGAATCCGTTCATGTTTTATTATGCTCTTTTGATAGTTCTACCGCAAAACGGTGGTTTTGTAGTGGTAGGACTGTTGCTGAGTCCGCCTAGGGTAGTACAGTACAACTTTGCCAGTAATTCTAACGCCAAGTAGTAATGTGTTCCATACATTATTAGAAACTATGACTAGTTTATTAGTTACGGTATTTGTACCTACCGTGGTTATTTGGTGGAACTAATGCACCATGTTTGCGGGTAAGCGTGATTTTACTCGTGAACGTTGTACATGAAGCTGCATCGAAATATCGGGGGCTATTTCTACCAAATAACCACAGTAAATATCCCATACTTAATAATACTAGTTATTGTGTTCTGGTTTGAACGGCAATATGTCTTGAGAAATTATAGGGTTAATAAATAAATAAATAAATAAATATTGTTGGACAATTATAGGGTTAATGGATAATTTATCTGATATATTCTCTCAGTTTCAATAGGTGACGAGTGCTAGGCTGGGATTTAAAGTATTTATATACCTACCAGTAAGACACGACACTGAACTGTTATTGGATTGTTTACCTTCAGGGGCGCGGCATGCTCGCCCCGTCTCGTTATCATAAAAAAAAACATTAATCCGAGATAACTCACGATAAACTTTACAGAAATCAAGAGTAGAGCTATTAAGAAAACGACTGTTTCAGACAAAAAAACACACATATTAAGACATTATATTAAGATAATAATAATATCGATTGATACATGTAGACACACACACACACAATCATGACAAACACAACACACAAGAGATATTCATAAACACACACATAGAGAAGCACGCAACACAGTCACGAGAAACACAACACAATTCAATACAACACTTCTTTTGACTTAAAGAACTAAAAAAAAACACATTATAAACCTACTCATGACGACCGATAAGCGGAAAATCCATTGTCATTGAGCGACAAGGACGGACCACTGCACCTCGTTAACCTAAATGGCTTCTCTTTGCCCTTTTTGCCCCTTTGCCTTCTTTGCTCACAGCTTCTCTTTGCCCGAGGCGTGTCAAATTAATTGCAGGTTACTATTCTGTTAATTTTATTCTATGTACAATTCGTGGGCACGTTTTGATAAGAATTTCATTTTATATTCTTGTCTGGAGATTTGGAAATTCCGTCGTTTCTCTGAAATGTTTGGTCAAATAATTTATTTACTTTGAAAAAACAAAACCCGATTTCAACATAAAATTAAATTCGACTCAATTTCATAAGAGTCTATCGCAATATCGTTTAAAATACATAAAAGTAAAGCTTTTTTTATTCACATTTCAAAAATCATCACACCGATTTTGATAAATTTAAAAATCTCTTATGATCTCTACCAAACAAAAAAATAACACAATTGGTGAAGCTATCGTCTAACATACATACAAAAAAACATACAACCAAATTGAGAACTTCCTTCTTTTTTAGAGTCGGTAAAATATGAAGTTAAGAGGCTGTGTTTAACTCAAGGTAACGTATTTTTGTAATTAAAATAATCAGCTCACTTTATATTCATACTACTAGGACTCGGACAAAAGTTTAAGTTCAAAACAATTTCTAATAATAAGACAAATAAGACTAACAAAAACACTGTTCTCATAACTAAACATGCATCAAATTCGGTTAGACTAAGCACGTAAATAAAAAATAAATTGGCAGACATAGGAACTGCCGATAGAAGTGAAAACTTATAACTCAGAATTTGATAGCTTATTTTGGAAACTACACGTGTGGAACCGGAGGGCGTGGCCTCGGCATCATGCCATGGCCATCTAGAAATGCGTCAGCATTTCCTATAGGCTGATGGATTTCTAGACGGCCATGACATGATGCCGAGGCCACGTCCTTTCAGCATTTGCCATTGGCTGACGCATTTCTAAATGGACAACAGCCATGGTCCCGAGTTTACCCGAAGATTTCTTATCATACCCGAGCGTGACGCTAGAATCCAATTCACAACCCACGAAATATCTGTCTAGGCGCGCCTAAAAAAGTTTTCACTTCAATAAATAGTGGTGGGCTTTTCACAGATAACACCATCATCTGACCCCAAACTAAGCAAAACTTGTACTACAGGAGCCAGCTAGCTGATATAACACTTATTTATTAATTAATACTTAATAAACATTAAAACAACGAGACATAGAACAACCATTTGTTTTCAGCACACAAATATTAGGTCCATATGAAATCGGTATTTTGTCGTACTGGCAAACTTTAATCTCAAATATCTCCTCTTTGGTTAGGAATTCCAATTTCAAATATACTCAACTATTCATGCTTTTGTATTTTGAAAACTGTAATTCATTTGTTTTAACATTTGCGCTGAGTGGGAATCGAATGTTAGTGGGTGGGTGCTTTCGCCTTATGCATAGTGATTACTTGCACCCAAAGCAAAACGTGTGGTGTGTATATATGTCTGTGTACTTTGTGTAACTACTCCGCCTACACGGATACACTCGCTGATCAAACGCCGGCATGTCAGTCTGTTTGCTTCGCGGCAGGGTTACACGGTGTTTGGACACGGGCCGCATTCCTGATGGGATTGCCGGTACGGCAGAGGGTACTATTACATCTATTATAGCGGGAATTTGTGTTCATAGTTCATGGAGTTTAGGTAAACGACTAATTACATTAATAACAGTTAAATAAATTAATTACATTGTTAGCCCCCAACGTAGAAAGGGCTCAGTGGCTAAATCGTGCTATTCATAATCGTCAGGTTGTGGATTCTAATCCCGTCTGAATCTCAGAGTACTCTTTTCAAATGGAGATGTACAAGTTTGTCGTCATCATTGGCTTTTACGGTGAGGGAAAATATCGTGAAGAAACCGGTGTGTTTGTCGATAAAATGTGTCATCTCCCATCTTGCACTTGGCCAGCGTGGTGGATTATGACCTAGACTCCTTGTAAGTCCTTGTAAGTGTTGTCCTGAGAATTCTTGGATAAAACACTAATATGCCCCCACAATAAATACGTACGTGCCAGTATTTCTAGTAACGCAGGCATCCCAGTTGGAATTTAGATACCTAGTTTCCGATTATTCCCCGTTTGAATAACCTCTAATCGAAGGTCCACTACTCATGAATTCTGACCATGGGCGCCACTATCGTTTTTCGTACTGAATAATTAAATATTCCCCGAAAGACGAAAAACCAGCTTCAATTTAAAATTAAACTAGACCCTCGACTAAATTTCATAATTTTTGTGAAATCTAATATATACAAATCCAATAAGACAGCGAGTTATAACGAATACGTTATCAAGGTATAGATTTTTATTGATATTTCTAAAACCACAACACCGATTTCGATGAAATTTAAATGGAATCATTTTTGAAGTATAAATCTATGAAACAATAAAAGAATGATCAAAATCGGTTTACAATTGGTGGATATATACTTAGCATAAATAACATACCTACATGCAAAAGTGCATAGGTTACAACCCACAGAAATCTTATTAAGTATTTAGATTTCTGTGGGTTGGTACCTTATTATTTAGATTTCTGTGTTACAACCAAACTGAGAACCGCATTTTTGAAATCTGATAAAACGAAAACTGTTATGTAAAAGTTGGATACTTTAATAAATTTCGTCAGAGGACTTCACCGTTGGCGCGGTCTCTAATACAGATTCATCATTCTCGTATCGCGAGCCAATATGTGGCCATAAAATGCAAATGCAGGCTTGGGGCGACCGAATTAGGCACACGTGGCCTTAAATCATCCCGCGGTGCCGGAATTACGCCGTTTATGAGCACGGAGCCTTTATTACCCGACTACAGATGGCGCGGAAGCGTTATGCTCCTATCTTCCATCATTTCACTAAATGATCCATAAACATACCTTTTTGTTGTTATTTATAACTTACTAAACTCAAGTCGTCTGTTATAATTAAATAATTTAGTTTTAAGACTACATATTTGGCGTGGTTGGTTGGCGGTTTACATTATTTTAGATTCAAAACTAAGTATGTCTGTCCCATATTGATTAGGTAAACGGATAACTCACGTGTAATGAGGTCGGTCAATCCGACTCGAGTTTCGGCCGCATCCGGCGGCCTTTTTCAAGGAGAGTGTACGCGCTCGATGGCTTCCCGTTTGGCACTGAGTCTGTCTGTCCCGCCAAAATTACTGAATTTTGAAATTGAAAACACATGTTTATAGCCTAAGAAAGGACATTGGCACTTTTTTAGTCAGAAAGAAGCGTTTAGAGAGCTTGAAAATAGAGATGATAGTTTGCATGGAAGTTTAGCTATTTCTAAAGCTTGAAGAAGATAAATAAAAATGACATTCAAAGTTCATAAAAAATACCCCTGAATGGTACTTGCCGAAATTAAATTATCGTGAAGACAGGTGAGCCGTAAATAAGCGCAGCTAGTAGAGACATTAAGAATAGTAGATCAACCAGAACGACACTAGGGTGACTTGCTAGTGTATCTCAGACCGCAGACACGGGTTAGATACATCAGTCTCAGTGCGCCAATTAGCCGATGGTACAGAGGAAATGCTCCTTAATGCGCCCACGACGTCTGCATATCACAGGTCAACGGATGTAATGGCACATTGCAGCCGTCACTGTCGCTCGCGTTTATTACACACGACACGATTTACGTTGTTTAGTTCCGACTTTAATATTATAAATGCGAAAGTAATTCTGTCTGTCGGTTTATCTGTAACGTTTGTACAACTTAACTACTGAAACGATAGAAATTAAATTCGGTACAGGTATAGTTTATTGCCTAAGAACATTCATGCGAGAAATGGAGTTGAAAAAGGGGATGACAGTTTGTATATGGACGATTCATCATTTTTGAAGCTAGAACATACTTAGGTATCTATCGCAGTCAACTATCTAAATAAGCCGATAAATAAACGACCTAGCCTATTTACTAAGCTGTGCCATTACCTTACGTGCTGTTACCATTTGATCAAGTTAGGCAAATATCTTGGATTGTTGACATTGATTTACTTGCCTAGCCTGTTCATTTTAATTTGGTTCTACTTTCTACCACCTAGTCCCGAAACTCTCCAAACTTTTGAAACGGCTAAATGGCGCTGTTTAGTAAAAAGGCTAAGCTGTTGATGGAACATTAGCTAAGCTAATTGGCTGCAACACGTACCTTATCTACATTAAAGCAAAATTTGTATGGTTCTGCAAGCCACGTACTCGCATATTAACATACATTCTCGTACATTATGTACAAAAATGAAGAAGATGCGAAATAAAATCCTAATCCGATTTTTTTTTAGATTTGTTTAATTATCAAGTTGTATCGTTTACTTAACTACGGAAATCGTATCGGTGGTTGTACATTGGGCAGATCTAGCCAATTCTGTGAGTGTTGCACTCAGCCTTACGAAGCAAAGCGTTTGACGGTAGCATTGGAAAGGAAGGGATGAGTTACAGCCAGACATAAACATAACATAGAGCATTGAATCACTGCCCTTTTGCGAACTTACCACCTTGTCCTTTTGCCTAGAGGAGTGTTCATAGCTCCATAAAGTGATTTACCTAAATAAAATTGTGTGTAGTATATTGAATTAATACTCTGTAGGTATTAGCAGCGCCCTATGGTTTAATTCACGTAGTTCTCGAACTTGAGATACAAATTTACTTACCTGTATTTCCAGACTTTCGTCTATGTCCCAAATTTCATCCAGATGACTGCAGTAGTTTTTGCGTGTTAAAGAGCAAATATCCATATAGACTCTCAAACTTTCGTGTTTATAACATTAAGGAGATTCCAGATTATTTAATAAAGATTCGTAACTACGCGTTTCATAGTGTATTCAATTATACCATTATAGAAGCGACAGCAGACTACGGTCTACGTCGTTAGCGCTGATACATTTTTGATGCCACCTGGCGACGCTTTGTAACCAACCCATAATGCGAGCCTGCGACTACTCTCAACTATATATATATAATATATATACGATCATGAAGTGACTTCTCTGGGACTGGGCTGTTCAAAAAGGATCTTATTTTTGAGAATTTTCCTAAGGCAACAGATAAAATAACATTAAGTTTATACTATCTAGAGGCACTTGGGTAATTGAGACAAGTCTAATGATACCTTAATTCTCATAATCCATCCAGCCGTTTGGAAGATACGCGGGAATTAATAAATTTACAAACATACAAAATACGCGCGAAAAACATAACTCTTCTTACAGTCGGGTAAAAAGATTGAAACAAAATTAGCGTTGCGTAGCGTTTTTAGCTTGAAAAACTAGCCTCATGCTACTAGCATAATTGGGACAACGTCTAGTAAGAAATAGAAGAAGAAGGTTGACTCCCTGATTAGAATAAGACAGAGAAGTACGCATACAACAGTAAAGTAAACGTCCTGATACAAAGTATTATCTTTTATCCCGAAAAAGTAACGGGCACAGGGATTACACGGGTAAAAGCGCTGCTAGTATATTCATATTCACAAGAATTTTTCACTTAAATATATTAGAGTAATTCATATAACATACAATATTTGTTATTATCGACCTTAAGCTATTGCATGTTTGGTTTTATAAAATAAAAATGTCGTGACTCCATATTACAAGTACATAGTCATGTTAATCACATGCACGGCGTATAATGAAAAACCTAAGTTAATTATTATTTCAACGTTTATCTCATTATTAATGTAGTCGCATTGTGTGATTACTGGCATTTCCTTATACGTCTAATCAGTGTTTCCCTGTAAGATAAAATAGACGTGTCATAGTTGTGATTTTAGAATTATGACAATAGAGATGATGGCTGGTCAAAAATATATCATTCTAATTATTATTAGTCCATCAGGTATATTATGAAAAAATAGGTATTTTTGTTTTATCGAATTATTAAAAATCGTCAAAAATATAGACCATCGACACAGATCAGAAAATAGTTATGCCATCGAACTTCCGGAGTGGGTTTGTCTACATAAAATCATAAATAGACGTGACCCCAGTTAAAACTTCTAAGCACTATATATCTTTGTCATTTTTTGTGTTTGAAACAAAATAAAAAAATCATGTACAATTTTTTTAATAACTAAATGATGGTCTAATTCGTTTTTTGTAGTCATCATACTTATTTAAGATATTGGTATTTACTAGAAAATAAAATTATATTTATTTGATTCAAATGTCTAACTACGATTAAGATTTTTTTTTTTTCACTGTTGTTTGTAATTAATGCCGGCTAATTATATTACCGGCGAAACGATCGAGAGACGTGACAAAAAGCTCATAGACAGCGACACCCTAATTTGAAAAATACTTCAAAGTCTCGAAAATCACCAAATTTGGTTTCACAAAATTGCTAGCTCATTTGATTTCT
This sequence comes from Ectropis crepuscularia, assembly GCA_963693475.1. Taxonomy (NCBI): domain Eukaryota; kingdom Metazoa; phylum Arthropoda; class Insecta; order Lepidoptera; family Geometridae; genus Ectropis; species Ectropis crepuscularia. The sequence continues at coordinate 24,783,877 of OY856358.1, forward strand.
TTTCGAATACACTTCGGAGAGAATGAAACTGATCTGCATTACCTTGCCCATTTTCTAGCTAAAAAAAGCGGCACCGTTTCATAGTTGATGTTCCAAAGGCTCGAACGAAGGTCTAAGCTGTAGAATACGTTGTTTAACTGGTTTTTTCCCCATGTACAATCTTGTGTCTTTAAATCGAAAGAGAAAAAATATTTTCTAGGTAAGCACTTTCCATCGTAAATCGCATCGTCGCCAAAATGGTGGTATATTGCTATAACAACTATTGAAACCTGCAAAACAACTATAAAAAAAAATACTATTTAAATTTCAGGTTTAGTGTAAGCCTGCATAGCCCCATATTTATTCACCCCGTGAAATTCTAACCACCCTGTGTACCCTTGCCATCAATTACACGCGGTGACAGGCCGAAAAATCTCAACCCTTCCGGGAGCACCCTTTATGGGTCTACGACTAGCGCACCCCTTGGCTTTACTTGCGAATTCATGTGATTTTCCATGTGACTCAGTGACTTTTTTGAATGAGGTCACATCTTTTATGTAGATCTTGGTTCAATGTGTATGTATAAATATTATTAGCATGTTTAGGATTGCGGAGATTACTTGCACTAAGGTTGAAGGCTTCTATAACACGTTATTATAACATCTTAGACTGTGGCAAGAATTAAGCAATCTTTTTTTTAATTAACCGAAAAACGGTCTTTTAAGCGCCAAACTTGAGAACGGTTCAACAAATTCGTCTAATTGTATTTCAATTTTGTCGTTAAAATCTTAAAAAGAAGATCTTTCTTATATCTCTATCGAGAGAAAAAAACGTAGACATTTCCAGGAATATAAATAACACTTTATTTCGTTACAAGAGCAACAGAATAACTTAAAATACCTACCTACTAGGATAGCCAATATTTTTGTTGTTATTTTTTTATTATAGGATTATAACTAGGTATAATTTTTGATTATGACTGACAACAAAGACAAAACGAAGTCTGTGTCAGACAGCTAGTATTGCAAGCAATTAAACAATCTTGAATCTACAGATTCAAAGCATAAAAAATACTGACAACGTATGTTGGTTACTTATAATCGTAGGGCATGTGCTTTAATATATTCTGTTTCTCTCATCAGGAATAAAGTGTTTTATTCCTGGAAATGTATAAGTGTTTATCTCTTTAGGAAGCGCTACTTTAGTTTTTAACAATACATTTAAAACTTTTTTGAGTTTTTACATGTTTACATGGTTTTTACATGATAACTGAAAATTTACTGTCTCAGTTCTCCGACATCAAATGGACCAAAAGTAAAAAAAACCGTTTGGAAAAATAACTATACTTACCTACATACCAACATTCACATCGTGAGGGTACATAAGACGTGCCCCTCGAAGAGGCTTTATTCGGTAAATACAATGGAAACCTGCGTCACGGATGAATGGCGCACAGCACGCTGTCGCAGATGTAATTTGCTTCAGGACCCACGTCCCTAAACGGTACAAGCTGTAAGGGTTGGATAACTATTCAATTCAGATCCCTCAAACATTTCTTGTATTTGTACATCCTACTTTTTTTGAAGTGAAAACTTCTGTTGGCGCGCCTCAGACAGATTTTTCGTTGGCTGTGAATTGAATTCTAGCGTCACGATCGGGAATGATCAGAAATTTTCGGGTAAACTCGGGACCATGACCATTGGCCATCTAAAAATGCGGCAGCATTTCTAGATGCTAGCCATGCTAATGGCCACGCCCTCCGGCTTCACCCGCATAGTTTCTAAAGTGAACTATCAAGTTATAAGTTTTCACTTCTATCGACAGTCCATTTTTTCCACAACTGTGGTTCGGGTTGTTCTCACGCATGGATAGAATTAAGGCTAATGTAAATGTATGTTGAAAAATGTGACATGTCTTTGAAAAATGCTGTTTCAAGAAATATGGCTATTTCTTCACCATGCTTTTATATATTTAAAACAATAAAGTACAAGCTTGTATCGGAAAATCTATTCTAATATTATAAACCTGAAGAGTTTTTTTTGCACGCTTAGGAACTATAGGACTGATTTCACAAATTCTTTCTCCATTGGACATGTACCTACGTAATCCCTGAGTACTATAGGCATAGGCTACTATCTACCACGAGCGTAGCCGTGACGGACTGCGAGTGTCTTTATAAACTATTTTTAAGTAATGCTTTTATCCGGGTTTGTTATCAAAATCTAATATTCAGTCTTCCAGACACCGGTTTCAATGAGCCAAAATCATGTAAATGTACAATAGTGTTTTGGTTCTAATTATTTCAAAGAACTCATTGAGACTTTATTGTTTAGTCGTTAAGATACGGAGATGTATCGTAGTAACTGACGAATGCAAATTGTAATTATTATACATTAACAAGTCTTCTATCTGACATGTCAATGCGAGTATAATGTTGAACGACATTTCACACACAACATCAATATTTTGCGGTCATTATTATTACTTTACGACTGTTATACCGAAGTCCTACTTGACGAGGCGTCCTTCACAAAACGTTTTTGTGATACGTTTAACGCATGATAGGAAGTATTGGCATAAAAACCTGAAATCAGTACAACGTCCGTAATAACTCGGTGACTCCAACTTACAACTAAAGTTACATATTATATTGCGTTTGCGACCTTAGCAATCGCTGTTACATTTCATATTACTCTCTTCAACCATCTGCCTTGTACCTTTCAATTATGATAGCTTGTTTTTTTTTTTACATTTATAGGTTTACACTTGACCACCATCTCGCCTGATGTTAAGCGACGATGCGGTCTAAGATGGAGCGTGCTTACCTAGAAGAAACCGATTCACTCTCGATTTGAAGACACCAAGATTTGTTCGATTATATCATATGTGAATAGAAAAATACCAAAACGACGATGTGATAATCTTAAAAAAACTATTCTTAACAGTTATCTACCTCTACAGAGTCCATAAAACATAATTACATACCTACAGATCTAAACTACAGAGTTTTCCGGTATTCTTATTCCAAGGTTTTTATTTACATTGCGAAAATTCAGCAAATACTTCGCATCGAAAACCCCGGAACGGCGCCATAGCATACGTTTTTGTTGATGTCTGATCATTAGGCTTTATTTCCTCCTCGTAACGTCATTACGTACGTGGCGCACTCCCCCATCCCTCTAAACGATCTTGTCAACACTTAAAATTAATTGACTTTTAACCACGCGCCGGGAGCGCCAACTGTGATGAATATAGGCCGTATTCTTAGACACGATTTATAAGACGCTCGGTTTGGACGTATTTGTCGTGACGTTTTTGATAATACGTTACTGACAATGTAACGATCGCAGGGTTGAGACTCGACATAAGCGGAGCGATTTTGTGTATTTCTTGTTCTTACTACGAGTTGTATTACAAGATAGATAAAACAAACTTTATTGTAGACATCAAAATGAAAACATCACAATTGAAGAAAATCAAGAAAATACAATAAGAACTAGTGTTACAATTAGCGGATTTATCACTAAAAGCGATCCTCCCTTCCAGGCAACCTTGGCAAAGAAAAGCGTAATTAATCACATTTCATTGCTTTAGTTCTTTAATTTAGCCCATACCGTTTTTTTTTACAAAAAACGATCCATTCTGATATTATTTTAAAGACGTCGCTTTATATTGTTACCATTAATTTTTAAATACCGCCAATAACCTACGGTAATAATGTAATGTAACAACATTGGTCTATATACTGACGTATTTACAATTTCCAGGTGAGACATACATGCAAATGCACCTTTAAATAATCCCTACAGCAGGGCTATTATGCTAAAATCTATGAAAACCAGGGTTCTATCACTTCTCTCGTCGCTCGCGGCCTAAAGGCTCTGCAAGCGTGACAGGTTGAATAGATAGGATCCGTATTAGATTAGAACGTATTTCGCTAATTTCCTTAAAGCCCCCGGATTAAAGGGTATTATGCTGTGGCAGTCTGGCAGTTCGCGCTCTTCTGATGTATTCAATTATAATTAAGCTTGTCGGGACGGTAATGCGTTTTTTACTCAATCTTTTAGCATAAAATTGCTGCGTATTGTGAGGTTAGCGTGAATGTTTTTAATTCGCAGCTATTTGTACCTTTTAAATGAGGCTCATTGTTATTACTTTAGGATAACATTAGCATAGGTATGCCCGATACTTCAACATCTTAGTTAATAAAAAATAATCATTCCTTTGAGGTTGGGATAAGATGTATTTTTGTCGAAATAAAATGTACCATAAGCAGTCTAATTTATTTTCTCACTCAGGGCTCTCTCTCCCGTGGAAGAGCGGCAAGGGCAAAATCCACTACCCTGCCAAGTCCGAGTTGGCGAATGACATTTGTCCTCGAGAGATATTTTGTTGGAACACGCCGGTTTCATAACAACGTTTTCGTTCAAAAGGTTTTCCATCAACATGGTGCATGACAATGCATCGAAATATCAGATAGTCTCTCTAACATTTACGATTTACATCCCGTAATAATACATAATTCCCAGTGCGTTCATTAAATACTACCACCAAATATTGTATCATAAACTAGCACCCATTCTAGCTTCGCTCGGATATTGTAATATGAATACTATTAATCGAAATAAAAACTATCCTATCTTTCAAATTGGATCAAACAGCACACGGCGTGCAAATTAGATTAAAATCGGTTAAGTAGTTTAGGAGTCCATCGCGGAATAAAAATGTGATGCGTAATTTATACATATTAAGAAGATAACAATTAAAAAAAGTGATATAAATTATACCATTAATAATTCATTAATTATACATTTACAGCCACAGGCAGAGGTTATCACAAACGATAAATAATTAAATGAAACAGTACAGTAAGTTTATTTTTGCGAAGAAAGTGTGGATTCCCATTCACAAAGGTTATTATAAAAGCAGCTTACCGAATCATAAGGTCATCCTCGTGATAACCGGTATCTATAATGACGCTTTGTTATAGAACAATGATGAATAATGTTACGTGACCGTTACCACGACGGATCATTTTGATAGATATTATTATTATCATCCACTCATTTAATCGTCTTCTTAATCTCTAAGTTTTTTACAATATAAATAAAAAATATATACATTATAAAAAACTTAAAAACTAGGGTGCCGCCAGCAGCGGGGCAGAGCCCAAGCTACCGGTGGTTAGGGCTGCAGAGTGAGGAACCTCCTGACGATGCGCGCTGTGTCAAGGATGACCGCCTTCTGCATCTGACCCTTAATCCAACCGTCTAGCGAAAGTCTCTTGAGATGTTGGTCGAGACTTTTCGCTATAAGGCCGTTTGCCGAAACGACTATTGGGACTATGATCGTGGAATCAACACTCCACATGACGGTAACCTCGTGAGCCAAGTCAAGGTACTTGTTAAGCTTGTCCTTCTCAGCTTTATTTTTCCTTTTTTATTATCATAATTATTATTACTTTTAAATAGCTATGAATGCCGTGGCGGTTTAGTGACGAGAACTTACCATTTCTAAATCGTGAGGTTGTAGGCTAGAATAGGCATTATGATTTAAAAAACGAATTAGTCCGTAAGTAAGATTATTAAAAAATATTGCACACATACTTTTCCTTTTGTTTCACAAACAAAAAGTGACGAATATACCGTGCTTAGAAGTTTCGAATGACGTCACAACATTGTACGATTATTACGTAGACGTGACGTCACAAACTCCACTCCAAAAGCTTGATGGTCTATATTTGTCAATTTTTAATAATGTGCTACAACAAAAATACGTGTCTCATATTTTTCCACGTCATCCCTGACATATCTGGAAAAGTTCAACGTTTTAATTTTTTTTGTGGTATCAACTTTTTCACGTCAAATTAAATACATAGTATAATAATTATATGTAGACTTAATAAAATAAATCGAGGGTTGAAACATAGAAAAAAAAAAGTTTTATAAGCGAGCTGGCTTTTTTTTTTTAAGTTTTATTTTAAATACACGATCACTACACGTATTGATAATGAAGCAAAACATCGTTTATAAACTAGCATGCGATTAAGGAAGGAAGGATTTGGATGTTTGTTGCTCAATCACGTGAGAGCGTCTGAACAGATCTAATTGAAATTTGGAACACTGTTAGATTTTAGCATTAACTTAAATATATTTTCAGTCTGGAATAACACATATTATACTTTTTAATTGCGGGAAAATTACGTGAACAGGAACGAAGCTGGTAAAACCGAAGGGCGCTGTTAGATCACAAATATAAATACTAAATAAATAAATATTGGTGGACAATTCTCACACAGCGCTATATGACCCCAAACTCAAAATTTGTACTATGGCGGTCAGATAGCTGATATAATACTAATATAGTTGTAAATACATACCTATTATCCATAAAAACTCCCAGACAAACAAATATTTAAATTCATCACACAAATATTTGCACTAGGTGGGAATGGAACCCACGACTCTCGGTTTCGCAGGCAGACTTACTACCAAGTAAGCCAGTCAAGATGTTCGTGAACTATGCACTTCAAAACAGAAATTGGGACAAAACAAAAAATGTAGAGCGTTGTTATAGCTATCATATTGTTGAATAATATAAGGGTTGAAGAAGTAGAACGATTGCTATCTAAGAAGCAGCGGTTTTTATCGAAGAGGTCTTTCATCACATAGGCTCGGCTGGTCAGGCAAACAGCAACCCTGCCGTGGCAAAAAGCAAAGGCGTCGAAAGGTGTCAATCGATCACGCGGTAATTTATGCGTGGGCGGCTCAAAGGCCCCCGGCGGCAGATAAGCGAGGCTGTTTTCCGCCCGCCCATCGCTCGCCGAGCTAATATCGTATGAAGTTTGTCGTCCTATGGGCTTCTACTTTGGTTTTTTAACCGACTTAAAAAAAAATAGGAGGTTCTTAATTCGGTTTTATGTCGACTAGACTAGACGACTAGACGACTTAGTGATATTATTCTTCTAGTTCTAGTCTTATGAAATTTGGTCAAGGGTCTAAATTTAGTGTTGAATTGTAATCGATTTTTGTTCTTTCGAAAAAAAAAATTGGCTATCATAGGAACTGCCGATAGAAGTGAAAACTTATAACTCATAATTTGATAGCTTACTTTGGAGACTACACGGGTGTAACCGGAGGGTGTGGCCTGGTCATCATGGCGTGGCCATCTAGAAATGCACCAGCATTTCCCATTGGCTGACGCATTTCTAGATGGTCATGCCATGATGGGCAAACCACGTCCTTTTAGCATTTCCCATTGGATGACGCATTTCCAGATAGCCAATGGCTATAGTACCGAGTTTACCCGAAGATTTCTTATCATATCCGAGCGTGACGCTAGAAGTCGTTTCACAGCTCACGAAAAATCTGTCTAGGCGCACCAAAAGAAGTTTTCACTTCAAAAAAATATTTTGGCTGAACAGTATTTCAATTAATTGTCACAGTGCAGTAATAGGGTTTAGTTTGGGTATTTTATGTTCAATTAGCTGGGAAGCACTATGTTGTTACGGGAAGGCGTATTGCTTACCGTCAGGCGCATGTCTTGCTTGTCTAATCACTATCTCTATATTATCACAAGAATATAATCTCTAATGTTCACACCGAAAGAAAATGAGATCATCCATACAAAGAAAAAAATGTTTGTCTGTAAAGTCGGTTTACTGACGATAGAACGTGACAACGTCTTAAGAAAATACTGATGGAATGGTAGCATTTTTCAAAAGAAAATTTTAATATCATTTGTTTAATAGATTTGTATGTAAAAAGTAATCAGTAGAATTTAGTCATTTTCAATCAAAACAATGCAAAAAAGCTTTTAGATGCCGGGGATCGAACCCGGGGCATTTCACACGCAAAGCGAACGCTCTACCACTGAGCTACACCCCCGCTTGAACTACTGGTCGAAATAATTAATACAACTGTAACAAACATGCGGCGAGGTAACGACCGACGGTAACGGTACATGACGTCATGTTTTGTGGGCGTGCAGCCGGCTTCATCGAATTATAAGATGTTATCACGTCAAAAATAACTAGTACTACAACAGGCGGTCTAATCACTGAAAATAACCTCATACAGGTAACTTTTGGGTAGAGAGTGCTAAGATGAGTAGGACATGTGCCTGATGGTTAACAAACATGCCTGGCCAAAACAGCACAGTGGCACTCAGCTATTGGAGCACGAAGAGTCCAAATCATTACCTAGCAATGCAATGCTTTCGTCCCACAGAGGTATAAAATGATTTATCTCTATGTTCTGTAATTTCTCTAGAAACAATGCCCTTCAAACCGGAACACAGTGACGTTTCCACATCAACTAAAAACTGACCACTGGTATGTATGTCGATAAAAACGGCTTACCGCACGGTTAGACTCGGCGATAAACCGAGTGATAGTCGGTTCCGTTTACACCCGAGGAAGTAGTAATGCGGATTCTTAGCGTCGTTTCTTCCGCGTCGAAAGTAAGTACCACTTCACCACTCGGTTCCTCGACGGTGTCCGTACCGCACACGTAATATGGCCAACACCACCAGCGACAGCGGGGCGACGGACCGTGGTCGACCTTCTACATCTACACTAAATAATGTTATAAAGCTTTTTTTAATAGGATAGAGTGACAAGACGAGCAGGACATGTGCCTGATGGCAAGCAACATGCCTGCCCATAACACCACGGAAACACGTATTGTAACATGAAGAGTACTTACAAATAATTACTGGAAACATTGCCCTTTAAACTGGAACACAGTAATGTTTGCATACTACTGCTTAGTAGCAGGATAACTGGCAAAGATGTGGCAGGTTCGGACTCTGCAAAGAGCCCTACCACTTCAAAAGCTGAAAATTGATTTTTGTTTGGACGCGCTAATCTCAGAAGCTACTGAACCCATTTTAAAAATTCTTTCACCGTTAGATATGTACGAGTACGTAATTCTTGAGTACTATGTAATATAGGCTACATATACCACGAGTGCAACCGGGAGAGATCGCTAGTTTCTTATATGAAGTAGTCGGGTAACGCCTTGAAAAGTAACGGCTTGTCTAGTCAGGAGAACAGCGCTCCGGAGCCACTTGTTCGAATCAAACGCGCACCACTGTCTCTTCGAAGTCATGTGCGTAATGCCACTAACTAAAATAAAAATAGTGAAGGAAAACATCGTGAGGAAACTGATATGTACCCGTATGTGTTTCGAAAGATTCAAATGATTCACATACAAAGTGTATGATGTGAACCTTTCTAGGTCATGCGTCCACCAATGCACCAACCCGCACTTGGCCAGCGTGGTGGATTATGGCCTTAATTCTTTCATTGCGAGAGAAGGCTCGAGTCCACGCAGTGGGGATATTAGTGAAATACTTTTGTGAAAGTTGGTTGGTTATTGTTTTATGAAATACTAGCTGTGCCCCGCGGTTTCACCCGCGTCTATTTGAGGAAAATCCATACTAAAATATCCATTGCTGGCCACTTTATTACGTTTTACGGAACCCTAAAAATACGTAAATAAGCAACAATGCATTGTTGTAGAACAAATTTGATTACTTCAAATGACACAAACTTCAAATGTAGACACGCGCCGTCACAGACTTCAACGACTAAAGAGAATTTAAATTCACGGAACTAAAGCTCTCGAAGAGAAATATTTTTCCCCGTTTTCTTTACATTCTTCACTTATACTCCGTACCTATTGATAGTAGCGTAATGTTGTATACCCTATAGCCTTCCTCAATAAAACAAACAAACTCTTCAGCTTTATAATATTAGTATAGATAGTATAGATTTTTGTCATTTAATTTTATGTAGGTACGGACTAAAAATAAAGCCTGGTTTTTCACTTCCTTAATTGTAATTGTTTAAGTAATTGTTTGTTAAAGTGGTTTTAAGTAGTTTTGGTCCCGGTTACCCTCCCAAGCTGAGAGCCTATGTTTTACTCCACACTATATTCTAATTGTGTTCCAAACAACACCATCCGTTTAGCCGTGTCCATGTGATTGAGCAACAAACATCTAAACTTTCGCATTTATAATATTAATAGGAGCATGGATAAAACGCGGGTTTCCTGTGGTTTTAATTTTAGAATAAAACGAAAACTATTTACTGAAATAATTTCTAAATTTGTGTTCAAACAAGTAGACAGATAATATATGAAACAATCACCGATTAGACCCGAATAGCTTGCACTAAAGACATTGGATCTTTTGATGGTTATAAATAGTATCTTTTCAGACGTAATAAGTAGGATCCGAAACTAATTTCCTAGTACCCATTTCCATTATTCTCAGATTTCTTTGGTCCTTTCAAGCCTTGGATTTATTGTCGAGTTGAGCCGTTGATGTCCTAGATCCTAGATGGAAGTACTCCGGGACAAAGTGGATGTGGTCTAACTGCGTGCTCGTAAATCAAGATTACGAATCGAGGGATAAATTAAAATGAAAGATTTTGTAGGTTCGTGTCGAAGGAAGTTTGTCTTTTTTATTGTTATATTTAGATACGACTGCGCAAATAGGAGAAAAATGTTTTTATGGAAGAATAAAAGAATGAATAAAAGAAAGCAGGTAGGTGGTTATATACAATAGACAATATGTATATAACGAGGGTCGTGGGTTCGATCCCCACCTAGTGCAAATATTTGTGTGATGAATTCAAATGTTTGCACTGTGTCTGGGTATTTATATGTATAATAAGTATGTATTTAAAACTATATAAGTATTATATCAGCTATCTGGCCGCCATCATACAAGCTTTGCTTAGTTTGGGGTCAGAGGTCAGATGGTGTTGTGTGTGAATTGTCCACCAATATTAATTTATTTATTATATACCACTGTTCTGTGGTATATACATATTTTATATTGCAAAAGCCAGCGTTCTCTATCTGAGTGTTGTGTAAAACATAAGTAGAAGCAGCCTACGGGACCTTCTCTCGCAAGGAGAGAGTCAACCCCGTAATCCACCATGCTGGCCCAGTGCGAATTATTGGTGGATGATACATGACCTCGAAAGATTCTAGGTACATGTCGGTTTCCTCACGATGTTTACCTTCGCCAATTTAAGTTAGCGGCATTACGCACATGATTTCGAAAATACAGTGGTGCGTGTGGGATTTGAAACGAAATTGTAGGTAAGCCATCTTTATGCACTGCTCCAGTGAAACATCGACGTGTCGGATTACCAACACATAAATAAATATCAATATTTACAACTTTTAAATCTATCCATTTGTCTAGTTTGTTATTGAAAGAGTGAGTTATTTTGGCAAACTCTTAATTTTGCCAAGATTTACATACCACTTATTTTGTTTATAACTCTGCGAGTAACACAGAAATACTATTTAAGAAAAGAACTTGGTAAAAGCGTATTGTAACAACTGCTCTAGTTCCTCCCAGATCCAAACATTCCTGCAACAATGTCTGGGAATGAAAAATGTGGTCGCGCGCCAACGACAAGAAAACCGTTTCTTTGCGAACGAGAAACATTCATAACTTAGATTTAACTTTGTATTTACTCTCTTCATAAATCTTAATTTATTTGCAGACTTTAATCTTCATTTGTAATGATGTACAAGTTAACATTTTTTGAAATGGAATCTTTTTAAACTGTTTTGAGCACTTTTTGTTTGGAGGAAACCTTAAATATAAATATAAATATTGGTGGAAAATTTCACACACAACACCATCTGACCCCAAACTAAGCAAAGCTTGTGTGATGGCGGCCAAATAGCTGATATAATACTTATATAGTTTTAAATACATACTTATTATACATAGAAATGACAGTAAACTTATCATAATCATAATAATTTATTGGATAATATGGGTGAATACATATTAAGATGTTAGTACAGTTATTTTGGGTCGCCATATTTAGCCTTACGGCATGCAAATGTTAGTAATATAGTAAACAAAATAATAGATAATGATATTTACATAATATCTAAAAAAGACACTTCTTTTCTCACCAACACAATTACAACAAATCAATATTTATGTATAATCAATGTTGAATTGTTAAATACACGGGTAACTCACGTATAAAATAGTCGCGAACGCGAACATGCGCGCGCACTCGCCTTGAAGAAGATCGCCGGACGCGATCGAAACTCGAGTAGGACTGTTCTGACTATTTTATAAGTGAGTTACCCGTGTGTTTGTTTAAAATGTGTAATATTCACGTTAGTTTTCATACTAAAATGTTGAATTGTATAAAAAACAAAAAATAATGTTTTAAATACTTAAAACATTTTTGTTAAATTAAACATCCAGATCTGTCAATGTACCTCTAGAATCGGGTTAATCCAGCGAAAAATAACTCAATTTCCTCACCGGCTATGTAAAATTTTAGCGTCCCAAAGGCTTTGAATTTTGAGAGAGAAAATAGAAATTTATATTTCATGGTCTCCAATCTACAATTGCCCATCTCGTGGAATAAAAATATTGTTAGAAGTCTTAGTTTTTGTTTCATACTTTTTTAATCGGACAGAGTCTTACAAACCTAAATTACAATGAAATTTATACTACATTACAAACTTAACTAAACAAAGCACGCCTGAATGATCCATAGACCGATGAATGTTTAAAGTAGGGATGCGCCGAGTAACACTTTTGCCGAGTAACGAGTACCGAGTATTACTCGGTTCCATTTTTTTTCAACCGAGTACTCGGCCGAGTAACTCGGTTCAATCAAATTCCCATTTCGCGCGCGTGAACAAGTACAAACAGGTTCTATTACTACTCATTAATTAGCATATTTTGATTTTATTGATTGAATTTATCAAATTAATATTATCAATTATATATTGAAAGCCTGGGAAGACCATCATGACGTTCTAGGAGTATTTTGTGACTTATCAAAAGCTTTCGACTGTGTTCATCATGAAACTCTTTTGAAGAAACTGCAGTTCTATGGGGTATCGAAACCAGCTCTAAATTTTATTTCTTCATATCTTAAAGACCGTGTACAGATAGTCGATGTTGACGGTGTGCAATCAAATGAGTCGCCTATAAGAATGGGTGTACCGCAACGTTCCATACTTGGACCTTTCCTGTTTCTTATTTACATAAATGATCTACCTTTCATGATAAAGAAACATAAAAATATAGAAATAGTTATGTTCGCCGATGATACATCACTTATATTCAAAGTGAAGAGAGGAATAAACGATTTTACAGAAATTAACGTAATTTTAGACATTGCGTACAAATGGTTTGATGCAAATAATCTAGTACTTAAGCCAACTAAAACGAAATGTATAAAATTCTCACTCTGCAATGTAATGTGCGGTAAACTTGATATAAGACTGAAAGATGAACTCATCGAACCTGTACAATCTACTCGATTTCTGGGTATTTCAGTAGATTCAAAGCTTCAATGGGGTCCTCACATAGAGACACTGGCTGACCGACTTAGTTCAGCTGCCCACGCTGTTCGTCAAATTAAAAAAATATCGGACGTCGCAACAGCTAGGCTTGTTTATTTTGGCTATTTTCATAGCATTATGTCCTACGGGATTTTATTATGGGGTTCAGCTGCGGACAGAAACTCAGTTTTCATATTGCAAAAGAGAGCAATCCGTGGTCTATATAATTTATCAGCTAGAGATTCAGTACGGGAGATTTTCAAAACTATAAACATATTAACAGTCCCTTCATTGTATATTTATGAATGTATAATGTATGTAAGAAAAAATCGAAGTCGACTGAAGAAACTAACTGATCTGAATCCAAAAGCGCACCATAAGCACAAAATTGTATTTCCTAAGTGCAGACTTCAGAAAACAAATAACTCTTTCAAATGTAATGGTATTCGCTTCTATAATGCAATCCCTGCACAAGTCGAAGGTCTTAATGAAACAAAGTTTAAAAATGAAATAAAAAGCTACCTATTGAGCAAGGCATATTATAATATGATTTTGTTAAAGATAGTAACGTATGGAAGAGAACTGTGTTGAAACTAGAATCTTGTAATAAGGTAAAGTAATAGATTTATAAAACTTTTGATGGAACATTGTACTCATGTAGTATCTGTATACTGTATGTATTAATTATTTGTTATTTTGTCTTTGACAAAGCCTTTTTACAGCTGCATTCGATTGACGAGGCTCCTTTACAGCCGCTTTATTCATTTTGACATTGTTATTTTATCTTATTATGTACACGGATTCTTATGCCTTTTTGTTAATGACGTTACCAAGTGTTCTTATGAATTTATGGTTCGAAATATAAAAAATCGAAATCGAAAGCTTTCCTAAATTAGTAAAAAATACTTTTTGATTAACTGTTGGCTTAATCATATCTACCTAAATGGGATATTGCCTTTTCGCCGAAAACTGATTGGCCGATTCATCATCATCATCATCTTCATCAACAGCCCACTAAACGTTCCCACTGCTGGGACTCGGGGCCTTCTCTCGCAAGGAGAGAGTTAAGGCCATAATCCACCACGCTGGCCCAGTGCGGGTTGGCGGATGACACATGACTTCGAAAGATTCTAGGTACATGTCGGTTTCCTCACGATGTTTTCCTTCACCGTTTTAAGTTAGCGGCATTACGCACATGACTTCGAAAAGACAGTGGTGCGTGTGGGGTTTGAACCCGGGGTCTCCGGATCGGCAGCCGCCGTTCTCCCGACTAGACCACCGTAACTTTGGATTGGCCGATTATCACTGGCCAACCAACGAACTTCGTCTATGTTTCACTTTGATAACTAACGATTGTCAACTTTTTGTATGGCTCGTTTCATTTGGCAGAATTATTGTTAAACAGATTTTTATAATAACTCAATACGTTCAAGGGACTTATCATTTGTCAAATCTTTCACTACGCCAAACAACTTTTAGACAAATAACGTTTCGTCTGTGTATCAGTTCCCTTTTGTACATTTATATAATATTAGAAAATAAATTATTTTTACATGTAATATTATAACCACAGAAATCTCCAACAATTGTACACATTTGCAAAATTTCAAAGTTTAGAATGAAGTTAAGGTGAAATAGAAAGGAATCGGTTTGGTTTGGTTAGGACTGTGACCAACAAGGCACAAGCCAAGCGAGCGAAGCGAGCATTCCGCGGGAGCGCCCGGCGAAGTGCCAGAACCAAATCGCTTTTGTTTCAGTACACAGAGCACAAACATGATAAAAATAATTATGAAAAAATACTCCAATAATACCATCAATCTGTATAATATTTGTTCCAAATGAAATTGGCATCCCTGTAAATAAATTTCGGCGAAAAGGCAGAGAACCCTACCTAAATATATTGCTTTTCTTAAACCGAGTATACTCGGCATTCAAACCGAGTACCGAGGCCGAGTACGAGTATCAAAAACCCGCCGAGTATGCCGAGTACCGAGTATCAACCGAGTACTCGGCCCATCTCTAGTTTAAAGATAAGAATCAAGATGATTAGGCCCACTATCAGTCGAGAGTAGGTATGCACAATGTTTTTGTTTCTTTTGATGTCAAATAATTTAAAAGTATAAACAACCATTTTATAGTTCCGCTTAGGGCTTTCCCTGGGAGAGAGTGAAGACCAAATTCCACGCTGGCCAAGTGCGTGTTGGTGGATGACGCAAGTTTCCGAAAGATTTGTTTCAGATATGAAACATCCCGGGTTCATCTAGGAAGTCAGCTGTTTATGGTATACTGTAGTTACTGGAGATACTGTGACCAGAAAGTGCTGATAGGAGCGGACACGACTCACGGGGACAATAAATCGGTCTAACTAGGTCTTATTTAAAAAAAACGCATATTATGCGCGTTTTTAGACAATGAAAAACTGTCACATTAGACATTAGAATGTGAAGGTAAATTTTTTCAATTCGTTTTTTTTAAGAAAATCTATTTCTTGGAGTCTTTTATCTGTAGGTATCTAAGTATATTTAGTATTTAAATCGAGCAAAGCTCGGTCACCCAGGTACTTGATATTAAAACATCGATCAAAAATACAGCGAACTACAAGAATTTTACTTTTAAAAAATTTTACTTAACTGTGGGCCTCATAACAAAGCTCAAAGTCACACAGCGAGCTATGGAGAGAGTATGCTCGGAGTCTCTTTTTCGCGACAGAATCCGTAATGAAGATATTCGCAAAAGAACGAAAGTGACCGACATAGCTCAAAGAGTAAGCAAGCTGAAGTGGCAATGAACAGGCCACATCGCTTGAAGAACTGACAACCGATGGGGAAGAAAGGTTCTCGAGTGGCGACCACGAACCGGAAGACGCAGTGTTGGACGCCCTCCCACTAAATGGACAGATAACCTCACAAAGGTCGCTGGAAACCGCAGGTTGCAGGTTGCGCGGGACCGTTCGTTGTGGAAATCTAGGGGGAGGCATTTGTTCAGCAGTGGGCGTCTTGCGGCTGATGATGATGACAAGAATGTATTTAATATGTTACTTGCTGCTATGGAACCCTTCATGGGCGAGTCCGACTCGCACTCGACCACTTTTATTTCATTCTAATTGAGAAACTCGTTAAAAATTGTCATAGATTCGCTGTACACAGCGTATTGCAATAAATGGAGTAATATCGAGGCAGCCAACGCCGGCGATCGGCTGGATTCGTGTAACACGCGTTATGACACGAGACGCGCATGAATGGGGACGATTCAATACGGCAGTTGGCTTAAGCCTATATTAATACATGATATAAAAACTTTGGATCCCTTTACGATGTCCCTTCCTAATAACCAAAAGGATATCTGGAAGAGATCGCTATTAGCGATAAGATCGCCTTTTGTGCCCAAAATGTTTTTATCTTAAGTTTTATCACTGCTTTTTAGGGTTCCGTAAAACGTAAAAACGGAACCCTTATAGATTCGTCATGTCTGTCTGTCTGTCTGTCTGTCTGTCTGTCCGTCCGTATGTCACAGCCACTTATAGCCGAAACTATGAGAACTACACTGTTGAAACTTGGTAAGTAGATGTATTCTGTGAACCGCATTAAGATTTTTACAAAAGTTTTTTAAAAAAACAAAAATTAGGGGTGCCCCCCATACTGAGAACTGAAGCTCAAAAATTTTTTTTCATCAAACCTACACGTGTGGGGTGTCTATCGACAGGTCTTAAAAAATGATGTTGAGGTTTCTAATATAATTTTTGTCTACACTGAATAACTTGCGCGAGAGACGCTTCCAAAGTGGTAAAATGTGTGTCCCCCCCCCTCTAATTTCTAAAGTAAGAGAATGAAAAAACTAAATAAAATATATGATGTACATTACCATGAAAACTACCAACGAAAATTAGTTTGAACTCGATCTGATGAGTAGTTTTTTTTTAGTACGTCATAAATACACTATTATTAAAACTTCGATCAAAGTTACAACGAACTACAAGAACTATGTGTATTATGTATATTATGTTACATGCTGGAACGGAACCCTTCATGGGCGAGTCCAACTCGCACTTGGCTACTTTATTGTAATATATTTTTGGTTATAATAAAGTGTTTTTGTACTGTATTGTATTGTATTGTACGAAATTGGCGCACAATTAAAGGTTATATAGAGAAGGAGTGCAGAATGCTAACATTTATTAAAATTATGCGTAAAAATTGATTAAACATATAAATAAACATTATACTTTATATTATACCACCCACCATTATACCACCATATTATACCATTATACCACCCGCCCTTCGGACCGCGCCTGCAAACACACACTCACACCCATAAATACTACTATACACGAATAGCTCACGTGTGATATCGGTTCAGTGCGAATTTAATTAAAAAATGTATAACAATCATATTAGTTTTCATACAGTTACCGTTATCGAAACCTCTATATATATATAAGTATACGTATATAAATATATTTGTGTACATTTTTTTTATTAAATTAAAAATTCATTTATTTCCAGAAATATACACGTAAATTACAAATTAGACAATACAAATACTGTTGACAAATTAGCTCCACATTTTTTCCCGGTGGGTCCCAAACTAGGCTGCGCCTGTATTTTGGGCACCCAGATAGTCCAACGATTTATTACAATGGTCTTAGAGCTGACCGCGTTGTACAGAAACAACTAATGACTGATAAATTAATGAAATCAGTCATTTACTTAATTAATAATTTGGAAGGTATAAGGAGTTATATTACGCTTAAAATTGTAACATAATTATGTATATTGCATTTTCACTTCTGTCGGCACTACCAGAGCGTCACTGTTTGTTTTTTATGTAATATATAGTAATGATAAGAGCCGGATATGTATACGATGGTAAGCAACTGTGGTGGTACTACTACGCAAGTGAAACTGCGGGAAATTACTAGTGCTTAACAAATAAATGGTTTCGTTGAAGGTTTTGTAGGGGTAGGGCTCTTAGCAGAGTCCGCCTGGGGAGGTACCACACCTTTGCCACTTATTCTACCGCCAAGCAGTAATGGGCAAACGTTACTGTGTTCCGGTTTGAAGGGCAATGTTTCCAGAGAAATTACAGGGCTTAGAGATAAATATAACAACTTAGATCTCTGGGTGACGAGCGCAGTGCGGTGCTAGGTAATGATTTGGACTCTTTATGGTCTAATAGCTGCGTATCACTGTGCTGTTATGTGGCAGGCATGTTGCTTACCATCAGGCACATGTCTTGCTCGTCTCGTAACTCTTTGTAAAAAAAAACTCCAACTATACTTAAATCCTCGAAAACAAGTATTATCGTTTTAATATTATAATATTGTAGTCGTACCTTTGTTGGGCGGTAAACAGATCTACGTTTGCACAATACTACTGTTCGAAATAGAGCAACATTGCATAGTTGTGGCAATGAGAAACAGCTGTCGGTATTAGTAACCCACTTGTGGCTGTCTCAGACACGCCGATCGATGGTTCTTTAGCTAACTCGACAACGACCCAGTTAAATTTATGCGTATACTATGTCTGTTATAATTATGTTTTTACTACACTGGCAATACTAGATACTTCATGGCAGATGTTCTTAATTGTACTAACCTGTAGGTAGTGGTAGGATTCTTGGCAGTGTCCATCTGGGGAAGTACCACACCTTTGCCAGTTATTCTACCGCCAAGCAGTAATGTGCAAACATTACTGTGTTCCGGTTTGAAGGGCAATGTTTCCAGTGTAATTACAGGGCTTAGAGATATAACACCTTAGATCTCTGGGTGGCGAGCGCAGTGCAGTGCTAAGTAATGATTTGGACTCTTCACGTACCAATAGCTGCGTGTCACTGTGCTGTTATGTGGCAGGCATGTTGCTTACCATCAGGCGCATGTCCTGCTCGTCTTGTCACTAATTATTAAAAAAAAAAAACATAATCCACCTGAGGAATACATATATAAAAATCTTTATTGCAGTTTGCAGGTAAGATTAGATGCTACAAAACATTTCAAAAGTTGACCCTACAATCTGGCCTCTACGAGAGGCATGCAATATCTCTGGCCAAACAGTTTCTATTGGTCTAAATTTATACAATGATAAAAATAATAGTCAGCTAGTGAAATTGAATGAAAGTCTTCTTATTTTCATTTCTTTCGGAGTTTGATCAGTATGAACTACTACATCTTTGCCAGTTTACCACCCACCAGTTGTACCGCCGAGCGGTAATCTGCTAACATTAGTGTAATCCGGTTTGAAGGGCGATGTTTCAAGAGATATTACAATGCATGAATCATCTTATATCTATTTTTTTTTTAATAAAGAATGACGAGACGAGCATTACATTTGCCTGATGGTAAGCAACATGCCTGCCACATGTGACACGCAGCTATTGGAACATGAAGAGTCCAAATCATTACCTAGCACTGCACTGCGCTCGTCACCCAGAGATCTAAATTACTCTAAGCCCTGTAATTTCACTGGTAACATTGCCCTTCAAACCGGAACACAGTAATGTTTGCACATTACTGCTTGGCGGTGGAATAACTGGCAATGGATGACAAGTGCTAATCTTATTTGTTTTTTTTTTCATTATTGAGAATGTGACGGCGGGAGGGCTCTGCAAAGAGTCCTACCACCACTCAAACACGGCATAGACAGAAAAACTGCAGTAAAATTGTGAAACTGAAATAAAGCAGCGAAACAGGTAGTTTGGTCATGGTTCATAACGCAACAATGATCATCAGTTATTTACTGATTTATGAGCCTGCATTTGATTTATATCGCCAATACAATGTTTAGGAACATTAACAGCTTTATTCTGTTTTTTAAAATGTTTTCGAATATAATTTTGCCCAATTCTGAATCATCATCATCATCATCAACAGTCCACTAAACGTTCCCACTGCTGGGACTCGGGGCCTTCTCTCCAATCTGATCTCTCAAATCCCAATTCTGAATGCGTAACTCAAATCTTAATATGAACTAATTTAGCATGCGAAAGCACTTTACGGCTAGTCTACCAAGTTACGGCTGGTTTAGTCGGGAGAACAGCAACTGTCAATCCAGAGTGCATGGTTCGGATCCCACGAGCACCACGGTCTTTTCGATGTTATGTTCGTAATGCTGCTAACTTGAAAACGGTGAGGGAAAACTTCGTGAGGAAACAGACAGGCTCCTAGAATCTTTAGAGGTCATGCTAAGCCACACTTCGCCAGCTTAATGCATTATGGCCTGACTCTGTCCCTTGTGAATAGGAGTTATGTGCATAATATACATACATTGTTGATAATTTAGTTAATGTCGAAACCTCGCTATATCAGTGCATTTAGTCGGTATTCCCATAATATTCGGTTTCAAACAAAATATTATAAAAATGTATTGAGCTTATGACCTTAAAACTCCTTGTTCGAGTGTTTGGAATGTCATCCGTAAAACGAAAAGTAGCACTTTTTGCGAGCTACGAGCAATATGATACAAAAAAGGGTAAAAACCATTGATATAAACGAATGGATGTGCCCTGACCACCTTAAAATTGGTAATTAACTGCAACTCTGTGTGTATCGGAAGTGGTTTATAAACAACCAATGTACTTGACCCCTAGAATCGCTAGCAGCAAGATATCCTGTGGTTCTACTCATTTTGGATGTTGACAACTAATAGTGATAGGTAAAAAGGTCCGGCGTCCACCGCTTCCTGCAACCGCCCTGAAGTTTAGGAGCGCACATCTTTGTATTGAGATCGTTGGGTAAAGTGGTGTTAGATCGTGTACATCTAAATACTCTCCGAAATGTGCCTAGTAATATATCTACATAATATGTGTCCGATTGAGCTGAAATTAAGCTTTATAACAGCGACAAATGTTAACTAGGTAAGGTATGCCCATAGGTATTGTCAACGTCCTGAATATTCGATGTCTGAGACCGACGTCGTCAATACTGTATTGACGAAACTCAATTACCCCACAAGACTCCGGCTATCAAAGTAATAGGCTTAACCTTCTTCGTCCTGTCTGTCGCAAATCAGTAGCCACTTACCTGTCAAAACTACAGGATACGCGGATAATATAATTAGTAGGTATAAACATTTTTTTCAATCGCTAGTCGAAATAACTTTACACAACAACGAACATCTGAGTTGTGGAATGCGTTGCCTGAATATTTTCCCGACGGTTACAATCTAGAGTTCATCATCATGAACATCATCAATAGCCGACTAAATGTTCCCACTGCTGGGACTCAGGGCCTTCTCTCGCAAGGAGAGAGTTAAGGCCATAATCCACCACGCTGGCCTAGTGCGGGTTGATGGATGACACATGACTTCGAAAGATTCTAGGTACATGTCGGTTTCCTCACGATATTTTCCTTCACCGTTTTAAGTTAGCGGCATTACGCACATGACTTCGAAAAGACAGTGGTGCGGTTTGGACCCGGGGCACCCGGGGTCTCCGGATCGGCAGGCGCCGTTCTCCCGACTAGACCAGCCGTAACAATCTAGAGTTAATAGGTTTTAATTATTAGGCGAGATGAGGATGAAGTATCAACCCATATTTAAAAAAAAAAACACCATCTATAATAGTTAATCGGTATTTCCGATGTAAATACTCAATGTTTAGGTGTATTATGTATATATAAAATTCTCGTGTCACAGTGTTTGTTTCCTTACTCCTCCGAAACGGCTTTACTGATTTTAACCAAAATGTATATGCATATTCAGTAGGTCTGAGAATCGGCTACTAGCTATTTTTCATACCTTTATTTATATGGCAAAACAACGTTTGCGGGGTCAGCTAGTTATGTATATAATGCATTATTGGTATGTTTGTAAAATAAAAATTTTACTAGCATTATATCAGCTGTCTGGCTTCCATAGTAAAAGCTATGCTTAGTTTGAGACTAAATGGTGTAATGTGACAAATGTCGGCCAATCTATGGTCCCCAAATGATTGAAATTCGACCGTAGAGCAATATTAATCTATTCTCAATTTACCACAGACATTAACAGAAAATAAAATATTATTTGTGCGTGTGTGTCTGTCACATGGTAGTGTGTGTATTGTTTTATTTTAATAATTTAAGTTTGGTACGTTCATCTGTATTTTTAACTTCCACACATTATTTTTTTGGATTACCTAATGTGTTTTTTAAGCATATTAAAAAAATGTATTGGGATTATGTACTCTTTCTCTAAATTGTTCCTAAGTGTGCAAAATTGCATGCGGCCCGTCTGCGCTACATACGTAAAGAGGGGTTTTCACATATGTATTGTAAAGATAAAAGTAAATTATGCAATTTTTAGATGTTTTTATCAACAATAAGTAAAAGTGGTATCCAGCAAAGATAATATTTTTGCGATATTACAGTTTCGATCGAGACTCGAATCAGTCGAGTAATAATGATAATCAAAGCCATTTCTGTAACAAATCCGATTTGTTTGGACGTTCAATGGCTTCGGCTCGTGAATTGGCTTACAAATAAATAATATTTCGTGTATCAGATAAAAGGCTGTTTTCTACTTACTTGAATAGGTATTCAATGAGCAAATTGTTCGGGCAATTACTTAATTTATTAGCTAAATATTATAAATGTATGTTATGTATGACTGGCCTAGTGGCCTAGTGGCTTAGTTAGTAAAACGTCTGCCTGCTGAACCGCGGGTCGTGGGTTCGATTGCAATCCAGCAAATATTTGTGTGCTGATACAAGTATTTGTTCTGTGTCTGGATGTTCCTACCTATATTTATGTATAAATGTCTGTTTGTCTGCATATCCTTCACATTATCGAATGCATTGTCATTTGATTATGTGATGAAATATGGCAAAATTGTTGTGCATGAGTCAAATATCAAAGAAGGTTTCTGAGTTGGCACGACCAATTTTGGGCAGGTGGCGTAGCAACGCGCCCAGGGTACTGCAGGCGTATAATAAGTAGGTATGTATTTACAATTATATACGTATTATATCAGCTATCTGGCTTTACTGCGAGCTTTGCTTAGTTTGGGAATAGATGATATTGACTAGAACCAATATTTATCTTTAGGAATATATTATAAATCCACAATCAGCGCTTTACGATTTACCCGGATAGCCCCCGTTCCCATGATTTCGCTTGATGAAAAATAGCCAGTGTGCTTTTTTAGACTATAAACTATCTATGCTCCTAATTTCGACCCGATCAGTTTTTGTCATACCGATGGGATTGAGAAGCAAACATCAAAATATTTGCATTTATAATTTTAGTAGGTTACCAGAAAACCAGAATCAAATCACACAATCTTCAAAGTCTTGAACATCGCCGCAAAGTTGCTAGCTTAACGATTTACTAGCGGATGCATTTCGGACAGTGTACAGCTGATTGGCGTGCTCTAATACCAGCTTGCATTTACGTCTATCAACCTGCTCATAGCTCTTTATAAGAATGTCTAGGATGTGGAATGCGTTGCCTGAGAGGATTCTTCTCGATGGTGATAATTTTGTTGCCTCATATCGAAAGGGAATCAGTTTTTTTTCAAGGTTCGACGCTCAATTGTAGACTACATCGTCACTTACCATCAGGCATGATGGTGGTCTAGTGCAAACTTAGGTATTTTCAATAAAAAAAGCCAACCGGGATATATAACTAATTTTGTACGCGAAAAACAATATTGGCATTTCTTATTTTACAATTACTTAAAATTAGAGAGAATTAAAGGTGTTTTTTAAAATTTACGAAATTTCCAAAAAAGTAGCTTGAGATCTTGCATTCGGGGTTATGTCAGTCTAAAGAATATACTTGTACCAAATTTCATTGAATTGATTTAGTAGTTCTGGCATGAATTTACTTTCGCTTTCCTAATACATACTATGTAGTAGGGATCCGTGGGTACATTCAACTGTCGTGGCCACGATGGCTTCTAATTCACTATCAGAGTTACGATTGTGGCTCCCCACAGCTGTAAGTGCTTGTAGTAATACATTGGAGATGCCCCGCAGGATATGTCGAGCTCGCCATTGTCCACTAATACATTCCCTATTGTCGTTCCACAGCGAGGGATTGTATCTCTGACGTTTAGGGTCAGATAAAGAAATGGAAGATGAGGGGTATTCACTGAAAACTTGTATGTACCTACTAGTTAAAGTTGACAAGTACTACTTGCTCTATGCCCTGTAATTTATCTACAAATATTGTCTTTCAAATCAAAACACAGTGATGTTTGCACATTACTACTTGGCAGTAGAATAACTGGCAAACGTTTTTAATCAAACGTAGTTAGATTATAAACAGACGGTATTTATTTAATTTACAATTTTACGGTGTCATATGTACTAGTTAACGTTGTTAAGTACTGATTAGACTCAGGTAGGAACTTGAGTACTTTAATTATCGTGTGTTTTAATATCATATCCTTTTCACGTTTTACTTAATTCATAAAAAAAAATTGATTTAAAAAACCCGACTGCAAAAAAAACTTTTCATATGTTTCATTAAATTCAATGAAAAAATATTTTTTATTAAAAAAACCCGACTGCAACAAAACAATAGGTAACAAATATGTACTCGTAGTACAGTACATATATTATCTAAGGAGACTTGGGTGATTGAAACGAATCTACCGATATCGTTTGGAAGATACGTGGGAATAAAGAAATTTACAAACATACAAGATACGCGCGAAGAACATAACCCTTCTTTCAGTCGGGTACAAAAAATAATTACTAAAATAATCTTAATTCCCAGAAAAAATAACTGTAACTTCTTACAAACCCCATTAGGTCAAAGAGACCACTTCGCTCTGACCCCTGCCCGAACGTGCCCAAAACACTCGCTGCGTTCCCTCTCTGTATGACCGGGGAGATCTGCTGAGTTAAAAACCAAACTGAGTTAAAAGTTATTCAAGTAATATACAGGGTTATTGGTAATCAGCCTGCATCCTTTTAAGGGGATGTTAGGTACATTCAATACGTCAACTTTTGTTCTACAGTTAAAAAAAAAATGTTTTTTTTTTTACAAAATAAATAAAAAGTGCATTTGCACGGTCTAAAAGTATCGAACTCTTCGTAACAGTTCGCAACGAGAGCGCGTACGCTCTTTAACGCGCAAAAAATGATGTACCGAAGTGAATAAACACTAAAAAGTCGCTAAACAGTACAAAAAAGGGCAACAAATAGATACAATTTTTTTTGGGTTATCTATTAAGTTTTAACGAAAGTTGTAGAACAAAAGTTGTTTATTTAAATATACAGAACATGCCCTTAAACGGATGCAGGCTGATTACCAGTAACCCTGTATATAAATAAATGTCATGGCATATGTATAAAATATGTAGGTTCATCAAACCGCAATGACTTGCAGTGCACCCGACGCCCATAGACTTTCCAAGACCATTTTTAATTCTCGCCCCGCCGCCTTCCATCGTCATTTGACACGGGAATCTGTTATAAAAATTCCCGTTACTCAGAGTTGATTTATGACTTATGACGTCACCCCCCGAGACCCCCTCGAGTAGCCGACGTTACGACCCCTTAGGAATTCTTTAACGTAATTAAAAAGACTTAAGATTCTGAAAGAATTCTTAAGCCGGGTTTAGCGGCGTTTCAAAATGTATTGTTGTAATAAAATTGCCGTTACTTCTTTAATTACGGAAGAGTCTAATGTTATTGCCGTGAAGGATAAAGGTGGCTTGAAAAGATTCTTTTATTCAGGGTTTTTGGACACGATTTTGTACGTCTTCAGAAACTGAATGTTTCGTGATTTTATAATTAGATGTAAATTATAATTCAGGAAAATATTTATTGATTGGATCTAATTAAGTGGTATATGAATTGAAAATAACACAAGGTACAGAAAAAGAAAAAGTTTTTTATTGTAACAATATTCCGAGAGCTGGCATCAATTTTTGGGTAGGTATGTAGTGGTAGGACTCTTGGCAGAGTCCACCTGGGGAAGTACCACACCTTTGCTAGTTATTCTACCGCCAAGCAGTAATGTGCAAACATTACTGTGTTCCGGTTTGAATGGCAATGTTTCCAGAGAAATCACTGGGCTTAGAGATATAGCATCTTAGATCTCTGGGGGACGAGTGCAGTGCAGTGCTAGGTAATGATTTGGACTTTTCATGTTCCAATAGCTGCGTGTCACAGTGCTGCTATGTGGCAAGCATGTTGCTTACCATCAAGCGCATGACCTGCTTGTCTCGTCACTCTTTATTTAAAAAGGTAGTTGTGGCATGCTGGCAATTTGTCACATACCTCTCCTTCTCTCCTATTATCCTAACACGGAGGTGCAGGAGGAGGTGGTGAGTAAAATATGTTTTTACTACATAGTTAGAGGAGATACTAGTCTGAATAACAGATAGGTTGCTTTTTATCCCGAGAAAATTGTAGAATCAACAACAATGAGAGCGAACGTAGGATGACTAGTAGAGTGAGTTTTGTAGGGCTCTTTGAAGAGTCCCCCTGGGGAAGTACCACACCTTCACCAGTTATTGTACCACCAAATAGTAGTGTGCACACATTACTGTGCTCCGATTTGAAGGGCTATGTTTCCAGAGAAATTACAGGGGTAAGAGACAAAATATCTTATATCTCCGGGTGATGAACGCAGTGCGGTGCTAAATAACGATTTGTATTCTTCATGTTTCTAATAGCTGTGTGTCACTGTGCTGTTATGGGCAAGCATGTTGCTTACCATCAGTTACATGACCTGTTCGTCTTGCTGCTCTATACTAGACAAAAAAGTATATTTATATTGAACATATCGATCTGTAAGAAACACGGTTAACAACAACGGAAGCGAAGCTACGAAGCAAATAAAGCTAATTAGGAATATATCAGTAAAACAATCCAAAAATCGCCGAGGGAGCCGGGGGTCTACCGCCGAACGAAAAATGTCATAGCTTTGATGTTTCTCTCCTTTTCTTTTCGCTTGAAATGATAGAGACGGCAATAGCAAAGCGATAGCCGATTTAGTTGGGCGGTAGGAGGCCAGGTGAGGTGGAACAATCAAAACAATATCATGTCATGATATCCGAAGATACGTCTTATGCGGCCATCGGGGGAATCTCGGTGATTTCCCGTGAGGTGGCCGCCACTTTGTTGATACTACTCAAAATATCCAATGATAATAAGTAAGCAGTTTTGTTACCCAGGCTATTTGTAGAGTACAAAATAGATAGATATGTTGATGGACATTTTTCACACAGCACTATCCAACCTTAAAAATGAATCAACCATTCACAACGCGACGGTGATAAAGACTCTAGCACTCTAGGTTTTCCACAGAGCTCTGGTTTCTGATGTATATGTTCTACCCAAGTAGAGCAATCATTTTCCTAGCCTCGTGGCTTAGTGTGTAGCTCTGCCTGCGAAGCTGAGACGCGTGGGTTCGATCCCCACCCAGTGAAAATGTTGAACTGTGTCTGGGTGTTTCTATGTATAATAAGTTGTATTTACAACTAAATAAGTATTATATCAGCTATCTGATCATCATGGTACAACCATTGCTTAGTTTGGGGTCTGATGGTGTTGTGTGTGAATTGACCACCATTATTTGTCTTGGGGTGACGAGCGCAGTGCACTGATTTGAATCCTTCATGTTCAAATAGAAGGGTGGCACTGTATCGTTATGGGCGTGCTTCTCACCTTCGACTTGCTCGTACATCATTCTAAATTATGAAAAAAAATGAAAAAAAAACCGGCTTCAAATGAAATACTCACACTACTGTTTAACTACAGTCATCATCATCAACATCCCACTAAACGTTTCTACTGCTGGGACTCGTGGCCTTCTCTCGCAAGGAGAGAGTTACCACGCTGGCCCAGTGCGGGTTGGCGGATGACACATGGCTTCGAAAGACTCTAGGTACATGTCGGTTTCCTCACGATGTTTTCCTTCACCGTTTTAAGTTAGCGGCATTACGCACATACCACTGGTGGGGTTTGAACCCAGGGTCTCCGGATCGGCAGGCACCGTTCTCCCAACTAGACCAGCCGTAACTTTCAACCACAGTTTAGGTACATAATATATACTATAATTATTAACACTATTATAGTGTAGAATTTTGAATCCAACTAACGTTGAAAATATTATTGTGTAAGCGTTTTAATAATAAATTGCTCAATCATTTTAAAGGATCGCTCCATTGCCATTTATGCGACTCTTATTCTGTATACAGTTTCTTTTGTTCGATAAATTGAATTCCTATCATCACAACAATCTACCATTACTAAACTTAGTATCAGAACTACAATTTAGCAATTCAAGAACAAATATAAAGTCTGACGCTCCCAGGTCAGGGGAATGCACACAATACAGAATTCACGTGTTTTATGGCCCAACGGCCAATAAAACAAACAATTTGTCATTTTACTGCAGTTTAATGGCCCATACAGTTCTAAGGATAATGCAATGAGACCGCTGGATGCAACGTTGAAGGTTCGTATAGACTTTTGAAATATTACAAGATCTAGGAGATCTTTGTAACACTACGGCTGTACTAAACACCTTGATGTATTTATAAACTAATAATAATGATAAACTCGTCTTGAAATTTGAAACAAAGATAGACATTAACATTAGTCTGACATACCACAGAGGCAACTTTTTACCACGGGAAAATAACGGGAACGGATTCCTAGTTAATAATATTAGTACGATTCGACGATACGACAAACCGAATCTAAACTTTTCTGTTTCTAATATTTAACTAGCTGAACAGTGCGCGCGTTGCTACGCCATCTATCGAAAATTGGTCGTACCAATTCAAGTCTAGAACAAATTTGATTACCTAAAGGCCGATTTAAACTAAACGAACATAGAGCTAGAGCTGGAACGAGAGCATTCTCTCTCGATTTTTTAGTGTAAACGAAAGATCGTTCTTAGCGTTTTCCATATCAGATATTCCATAGAATCTTTGCGAACGCAAACAAAACAACGAAAGAATGTTCTACGTTTGTTTACACCAAATGAATTTGATACAGTGGGGATAGAATGAGCATTCGCTCGTCTGATGTAAATCGGCCTTTAGATATTCCATATAATCTTTGCGAACGCAAACAAAACAACGAAAGAATGTTCTACGTTCGTTTACACCAAATGGATTTGATACAGTGGGGATAGAATGAGCATTCGCTCGTCTGATGTAAATCGGCCTTTAGATTCTAATGACGCAACCTTCGAAAGATAGACACATTTATTTATTTCAAATTAAACATATAACTTACAGCTAAAAATAACCAACACATTGTAATATGTTTGAGCTGAGATACGCGACAACTTCAGCCCTAAAAATTCCCAGTTTATCGAAGAAAATATCCACGTGCTGTCACGCAACGAAAACTCTCAAAAAGGATTAATTTTTCCTGTTTTTGTTACATTTTCATTCATACTCCGCTTCTGTTGATAGTAGCATAATGTTAAATTGCCTATAGCCTTCCTCGATAAATGGACTATCCAACAGAAAAATAATCTTCGTCGTTGTATCAGTAGTTCCAGAGATCCTTGCGTTCAAACAAACAAACTCTTCAGCTTTATAATATTAGTATAGATTATGGATTATGTGTCATAATTCATAATATTATTGATATTATAAATAGAAAAGCTTAGATTCAGTTTGAATCTTTAGATGTTTGTTGCTCTATTTCGTCGGAACGTCTGAACGGACCGGCGCTTCTAGCCTAACTACATCGCCTAACTAAATCGGCTATCGCTTTGCTAATCCTGTCTCTATCATGTCAAGCGAAAAGAAAAGAGAGAGAAACATCAAAGCGATGACATTTTTCGTTCAGCGGTAGACCCTTCGGTTGAAGTTTTGAACACAGATTATTTATAGTCTGAGTATGTGCTACTTTTTATCACCCGAAAATAATGAAAACGGGAACTGCGTTGCGTTGGTACTACCGCGGGGTGCTGATAGTTTATAATATCAATAGGATTATTAACGTCTTCATAAATAATAAACATTACATATGATGACGTACATGTAACAACAATGGCAATTAAAACATTTCAGTTTCGCTATGTGGCTCACCCTG
The DNA here is from genome assembly GCA_963693475.1 of Ectropis crepuscularia. NCBI lineage: Eukaryota > Metazoa > Arthropoda > Insecta > Lepidoptera > Geometridae > Ectropis > Ectropis crepuscularia. The sequence continues at coordinate 24,814,194 of OY856358.1, forward strand.
AACCAAATCCATGTTACAACCTTTTCCGATGGGGGTGTCGATATAGACGATATTATGTCCTATGTCGATATATACATTTCTAATTCTCTTGAAAAAATTTGTAATAACTACCTACCTTCAAAAGCGCAAATATAGAAACGATAAGAAAGCTTATTCTTGTCTGTCTGTACAAAGCTTTGTGCGAGAGCTGCGTAGGTAACTATGTATTTTATCTTGTTCTTTGTATCGCGTTCTATGACCTTTCAACTGTTGTTTGTTTGGGTTTGGCGGTAAAACATAAATGTAGCGAATCGGTCTACTGCGTTAAAAACATTTTGCTATTTTTAGTAAATTGGTAGGTATCTTCTCAATCAATCCTCAATTTAGAAACGTTGTCATGTTATCACTAGGTTCTGGATTATCTGTAGACATTGGTTTATAGATAATACAGAGGTTCTGTATAAGTAGTTAGTGTAGTTCTTCTTGTACTTTAGTTTTGTTAACGAACGCTCTGCGTGTCAAACAATTATCATTAGGGTGAAAATCCATTTAGTTCTTATTAATTTAATTTGCTAACAAAAAAATTAAGCGTATTTAATGAAAGCGGACTTCAATTTAAAATTAAACTCAGACATACTTGTTGAAATCAAGTAAATACGCTGTTCCAATCAGACTCCAAGGTAGTACGCATAGTATGTACCTACCTATGTCATCGAGATAAACCAATTCTAGATTCTGGTTCAGATTTAAATAAAATGGCCAAGTGCGAGTTGGACTCGCCCATGAAGGGTTCCGTTGCAGCAAGTAACATTATATACATAGTACACATAGTTCTTGTAGTTTGTTGTAAATTTGATCGAAGTTTCAATAATAGTGTATTTATGACGTACTAAAAAAAAACTACTCATCAGATCGAGTTCAAACTAATTTTCGTTGGTAGTTTACATGGTAATGTACATCATATATTTTTTTTAGATTTTTCATTTTCTTACTTTAGAAGTTAGAGGGGGGGGGACACACATTTTACCACTTTGGAAGTGTCTCTCGCGCAAATTATTCAGTGTAGACGAAAGTGATTTTAGAAACCTTAATATCATTTTTGAAGACCTATGGATAGACATGTCACATGTGTAGGTTTGATGAAAAAAAAATTTTGAGTTTCAGTTCTCAGTATGGGGGGCAACCCTAATTTTTCTTTTTTTTTAATTTTTCTGTTGAAATCTTAATGCGGTTCACAGAATACATCTACTTACCAAATTTCAACAGTGTAGTTTTCATAGTTTCGGCAAAAAGTGGCTGTGACATACGGACGGACAGACAGACAGACAGACAGACAGACATGACGAATCTATAAGGGTTCTGTTTTTACGTTTTACGGAACCCTAAAAACCGCTCCACTCATTGTGGTAAAGTTTACATGGGACCACCTCTATATTATTATCGATCAAATAAAACAAAATCATCAACATCGATTCACAATTGGAACTATCGCGTAACATAGAGGGTATACACAAAAAAAACATACAATCGAATCGAGAACTGAAATTGGTTATTGAAATTGGCCGAAACCTAACTTCGGTCCGGCGGAGGAAACTAACCACGATAAGCAATATACGAGGCTGTAATCAATTGTGATTATACTCGTACCTTCCCCGGAAACGAACCCGGGGGCGGTTCGTTTGCCCGCGGGCGAGGGCGGCCCTTTGTTCCACTCACCGACCTTTGTAGCTGCGATCGTCTGTACTTACCGCGACGTGGAGGAACTACCCTTGCATAAACAGCCGCTGTCTCGAGGGACCTTTAAATTATTTCTCAACTAGTTACCTATTAACCTGTTTATATATACTTACCGTCAATTCCCAATAAGATGTCTACGAGCGATACGCTAGTGCTAAACAAAATGACGCGCAGAAAATGCGTCGTCATGCAGCGCAAAAGTAAAAAAAATTGACAATAGAAGTGAAAATTTGAAACTCAAAATTATAGAATTAAATAGCAGTATTGAGCAATACGTCACCTCGTGACCTGGACATCTACTCTCTTTCTACGAAAAACGTAATACCCGGTTTACATTATTCCAGTCCAGCGGTCGAATCCAGCGCTGGATTGCTTACTGGAATAATGTAAACCGGCACTGGAATGCATTGGCACTGGATTGATGCTTTCCAGTGCCGGTTTACATTATACCCCGTTTACATGATTCCAGTCCAGCGACCAAATCCAGCGCTGGATTCGGTCGCTGGACTGGAATAATGTAAACGGGGTATTATTCCAGTAAGCAATCCAGCGCTGGATTTTCCTACTCCGGTTTCGTCCGTTAAACTACTCGTACTCAAATTAGAGTAGTTTAAACGTCAAACAATGTTCTATCGGACGAAACGAAGTAGAACCGGAGTTGGAAAGCCGCGAGTATATTTCGAAACAGTGTAGACATTCTGTATAGCTACATATTTATTTATTTATTCAGTCCACCAACATTGTGTACACCAACATATTAAAAGAGTAACTACATTAAATAAGTACAAGGCTAACTACCACAATAATTATAGGTTAAGACATCATGCAATTTCAGCCAAGAAACTGAATTATATAAAATAATTGGATCAATTTTAGAATTAATATTAGCTGAATGTCATTTAAAATGTAAAAACAAAGTTTGCAATACATAAAATATAGTGATTTGAAATATTATTTGCGAGTATTATTAGAAAGTCAGAAATCTAAGGGATCCCTTAAAGTTATCCAAATTGCTGGCAAAAATATCGATGGCGTTTGTCCGAGACACAGCGTTGTAGGTATGTGCCATTCTAGCCAAAGGCGCATTCAATCCAAGGTTAGACCTAGAACATGGTATGGAAAATAGACGAAAACGTGACGGTCTGAGTAAAACACGAGGATACATTTATTATACATATTCTGTTATTACGTATGCCAGAGATGCGCATTCACAAGGTTTCGAAAAGCGTGTAACGCGCTCATTTCTTTGCCTTGCTGGCGCTACGTCGCCATGTTACGATTACATGACGACACTACGCCGTTACGATGGCGTCGCCCGTCATTAGCAAGATTTCCTCCTACCAACAAAGCGAAGAGACCAAGTCAGTTAGTTCCTATTTCCTTTGAATTTACTCCAGTAAAAACTCCTAAAAAAGGTAAAACTTGACTTAACACTCTCAAGTAGTAATATTTTCAAGCCCTTGACATTACGCGCGTACAGACCGCAAGATGAGTTTGCAGGCATCTCGCGATTTGCGGCGACCCGGTGCGGTCGGCGCAGTCGCCTGATTACAGCCTCTGTCATAATGATCTACGTTTAGAGGAGATGAGAGCTCACCGCGCACGTCCAAAATATTCCACAAACGTAAAATTTGTGATGGTAAATCTTTATAAAATTTGTGGAGCAATTCGGTCAATTTTCGGTAGCTTTTCTAAGCATAAGCTGCACACTATGTTTGTGTTTCTACTGGAATTCAGGATCTTCTCTGATTCTGATTCCCTGGTACTCAGGGACGAACTAAAGCGAGTTCGCAATGATGGCCAAGTGCGGGTTGTCGGATGACGCATGGTTTCGAAAGTTTATACAAATATGTCGGTCTCCTCACCATGTTTTCCTACACTGTTAAAGCCCATGGCGATTATTAACGTGCACATCTGCATTTGGTGCAGTATTTTGTAAAACACTTAGAGGTGCAGAGTATTGCATACTGCGGGTGTTAATTGGCATGTCTACAGTTTAGCACAATTTGTTACAAACACTTATACAGTAATACCTCGGATTAACGCGATAGGTGCGACCAAGCTATATTAGTGTAAGTCGAATCCGCGTAAGTCGGGGTTCAATTTGCCATTATAAATATGTAATTTTTTTTGTAATTGGGACTTGTTTCTTGTCTTTTGCATGGCATAATTCAAGATAATTTGCACTTCACACGTAGAACAATTCTACGAGGAATACACGCGACCTTGTCGTAAACCGAACAGTGACAGTGCGGAGTGGGCAAATGAGAAACCGCGTATCTCCGAATTCGCGTAAACCGGGGTAGTGTAAGGCGAGGTAATGATGTATATTGAAAATATTAGGAAAATTAAATATTGGGATAAATACATATTCTTTAATTACTTATAAACGAGAATTTACATAGCAATTAAGCAATATGAGTTCAAATCGCGAGGTGTAGTAGCTAAATTTTCGTAAACATGATATTATTATTAGAAGAGTATGATCTTTGTGTAGTACATCTAAGGTAACTAAGGAAATATGTTTTAAAAATAAACTTTTGAGGGGGAGTCAGACCAAACGAGCTACGCCTCTAGATCAGACGGGCGATGCCGACAGTACTCTGGTAATTGGACCCCATTACTTTAAACGAGCCATTCTTTGCATGTATGTACACAAATGTAGCATATAGGTATTTATATGATTTCGGCGTGTTACATATATTTCGTGGATCTTGGAAACGTTTCTAATGATTGGATGAATTTTGATTGCGAAACAATAACCAAATCGAAAACGAAAGCATTTATGAAATTGAAAACAGATATCATAAAAAAATATAAAAACTAGTTTCAATGTGAATGTATTGTTAAAGTATAAATAAATACCTTTTTTAAGTCCCTACAGATACAGGTATAAATAATGACTTCAGGCCTACTGTCCACGCACGCGTCTTTTGTCGAATGCATGCATCCTACAGATGTCGGTCGGCGATTTTTGCATCTTCGCTATGTCCACGCTGCTGCATTTGCATGATGCAAATAGCCAGCCACTCAGTATTGCCGTTTTAGTGACTTTGTCGCTAGATTAAGTGGGTTTTTGATGTCACATTGTGTAACTTTTTATGGCCAAAACTTATGCTTTTCCTCTTGAATTTCTAGCCGCAACCACAAAAATTAATAATTTTTTACATAATAATAATTTTTACATAGTTTTGGAAAAATGTGGCTGTGACATACGGATGGACAGACAGACATGACGAATCTATAAGAGTCCCGTTTTGGGTACGCAACCCTAAAAAATGACAAAAAACTCAGTAGATCTAGTGACAAAGTCACAGCAACTAGTAAAATGTAGTAGTAAAATGGCAACACTGCAACAGTGACTTTTTGCAGCACGCATGCATCCTGCATGACGAATGCAAGACGTGCGGCTGTCGTGTCGTTGTCGTTTCGTAGACACAGATTTCATTGTTTGTACGCAAGATGCAAGCATTCGTCTCGCATCTGACAATTGTAGAAATCGTGCGGATATCGTGCAGCTACGTGGACAATTGGCCTAACGCATTACTAATTGCATTAAATATTTAATTTAGAGCGAAAAAATTAAAGAGCAACAAAAAACCAAAAAAATAGCATTACGTTTGTATTCTTTGATATAAAGACGTTTTCATCTTAATCCTATAATGTTTCTCTAAACATTTATCTCTTTCATTCATCACCTATTTCCGAAGGTATTACGCTCAAAGATTGTACATATGAGTCGTAATAAAATAAAGTTGAAGTACGTCGGTCTGGGCCAAATTCAACACATCCTCAATTGAGAGCGGTTGATTGTAGACGGCTACTTGCACTCGTCTTATTGCATCAGACGAGACCACGGCGGCGGCGTGATACTACTAGAAGTAACTGGAAATTCCTGTGACGAACCGTTGTTGTTAATATTATACATCTGTTTGCAATTTTGTCGATGTACGACCTAGAAAACAGACTATTTTCTTGAGAGTTCTGTATTTTTTGGGTAGAAAATGATTCTAGACAATAATATTAATTCCATATTATAGCCTGATCCATTTAGTACTTGCTACGTGGATGATCAAATATACAAACTTTAACATATATAAAAAGTAACATCTTAACTGAGGAACGCGTTGCCTGACAGGGTTTTACGTATACAATCTTGGTGTGTTCAATTCGAGAATGAATCCGTTTCTTCTAGTTAAATATGCACGCTCCCGGTGAAGTGTGCATATCCGCATTGATCGCATGTGCTTACTTTTGACCTGACCTTACCGATTAACATAGGGTACAGGTTTTAGATTTGTTAGATCTAAAACCTGTACCCTTAACCCGTAGAATAATCTTAACCTGTAACCAGTTAGGTGTTAGGTGGGCAGACATCCCCACCAACGCCATTGCCATTATACGGCGAGCGTTGGCTGCATCACCGAAGAGCGTCGGACGGCCGCCATGGACAGAAATGTTCGTTGTCGTGGTTGAGGCTCTGAGCCGGGAGGAGGCGGCTCAGAAAATAGTAAAATTGGACGAAAAAGTTTTAGAATTAGTTTGAAAATGTTTTCTACTCTCTCTTATCTGTTCAACCATTCAGACATGTTTCAGCAACACACATAAAAATCCAAACTTTCAAATCCTATTAATATCATACACGCGAAAAGAAGTTTGTTTGTTACGCTTTCACGCGGAAACTTCTTAACTTATAGATAGCGCGCGAGTTGAATGCAGAGCTTAGGACCGCGGAGTGCTGTGACCGCGACAGTGACAGCACTATACACTGCAGGCGCGTGAGGTGGGGCGTGCGGATAGCGGGGGGAGATGCTCCCGCTCTTTACCTCAGACCCCGATTGCATTCAACTCGCGCGGTATCTATATCATCATGCGACTTTGTACTTACATTATTGGAAGTATTAGAAGTAACATAGGCTACTTTTTATATCGGGAAATAACTGAATTAGGTACTATGCTGGTGAAACCGTGGGCGCTATTAGTTTATAATATCTGTACGATGTTTGGTCTAGCAGGACCAAGTTTACCCAATTATTCGAAGGTTTAATCTCTGCTGGCGATGGTTTTCTCCCAAACCGCGCAGGGAGCTGGATCTCTGTGCAAATACTACCGAGGCATGTTTTATCTCTATCTGCTCGTAAACAAGGCGGGCGTCGCCTGCCGTTTACCTTCCAACAAATTTTCTACAACTCGTTTCCATTGTCACCCGAGAACTGTAAAGCGATGTCGTGTCGTGCCACTTGTGTGTTAACGTTTCTAATTCGAATATATTCGAGTCGATTACACGTGTGCTTCAAAGAGGAAATCTCATGTACAACTAATCTGAATCTAAATAATGATCTGTCAAAGATTAATCCCATTTTTGAAAACTCCTCTATTAAAATGAAACACTGGTGCCACCTACGCAAAAATTGAGAACTAGTTTTAACAGGTGTCTTGAAAAGCTTTGTTAGATGGTGATAATTGCAGTTTACTGTAGCAGTAATGACACAATTACAGCAAAAAATAGCATTACAGTACCAATAATTTTTATTTTTAGTTATTAGCCATCATCAGCGAGAACTTTTTAGCAACTGGGAAGTTGTTATTTGACGCCCAGCGTGCACAACGTGAAGGTTCCCGAGTCTTGCACGCTGGCATGAACAGCACCCGAATCACTCTCTAAGACTAATATTATCGAATTGATCAATACATTTTTGTGACGTGAAAATCACAAAAAATAGCTATGAACTTTGAATTGTATAGCATAGGGTCCAGTATTATTATGGTCAAGCAATTGAATAGGTCAAATCGAACAACCAGAACGTCAATTTTCCTCTCAGTACAGTGGAAACAGACTCGAAGGTGCTCTCGACAAATTCCCTACATGTAAGGTGGAAGGGTTATCGCGTACAAACTCTTCAATTTTGTACGTGCAACCATTCTCTCAGGTAAATACAACCAAAATAACTTGTCTGTGAGCTTACCTACTAGGTTTTATTTTGAGAATCACTCACCTCATTTTTATGGACAAGTACTACCTAGGAAAAAGCGCAAAGCCACAGTTGCCTAGTAGGGAGAACATCTGTTTTTTCAATAGTGTGGTCATAGATTCGACTCCCATCTGAACCTACGATTATTTTACCATGTACATAGACGTATGTCATCACCATCGGCTTTAACGGCGAAACCAACACGTTTCAAAACGGACATCTTTTGATAATATGTGTGATCTATCAACCAGCACTTGGCTAGCGTGGTGGATTTTGGCCTAGACTTCTCTGTAAGAGAAAAGCTCGAGTAGCTACCAACAGTGGGAACATAAGGTGGCACCTTATTCAAATATGCTGTGCTAGGTACTGACTAGCCACATTGAAACAAAATTTACTGAATAAAATTGTCTAATTATGCTATGTTCTTTAATTTTACTCGCAATAAATCGATAACATAAAAGTAAGGCAATATTACGCTGATATTTTGAATCTTTACTAAATATTATAATTATAAAGCCGAAGATATTTTTTGTTTGAACGCGCTAATCTCAGAAACTACAGAACGAATAAAAAAAATACCGTTGTATATGTACGTGATTCCTGAGTGCTATATTATACTATATATGACTAGCGGCCCATTCCAGCTTCGCTCGGACCTAGATACCAACTGCAGCGCCATCTGTCAGGCTGATTTGTGAATCTAAACCATCCAGGGGACTACCCAAACGTATGCAAAAAAAACATTCAAATCGGTCAAGTCATTTAGGAGGAGTTCACTTACAACGAAAAGTGGCATTGATTTTTATATATAGATGTAACACGAGCGAAGCCGGGACGGACCGCTAGTACCAGATATTTATACTGGATATGACACAATGATTAATGAGTAGTGATATACTGACTCGATTTCGACTAACAGTATTAATTTTACAAAAAGAAACTAGTTGGAAATGTTCTAATAAATGTAATTGTTCTACTCGTGATCAGCAATTTTAGTGTCTTTTTTATAGGAGAAATGCATATAAACATAACCTTCGCCTAAAGGGACTGACGGCCGATGTGCCATAGGTTGTGCCCCTACCGATCATAACCTCCACGGGATTCTACTTTTGTCGCGTCGATGTTCTCATATTCTCATGCGAAATATCGATTTGACTTTACTCAACCTTTAACTATTTTTTGGCTGGAGGAAAAAAGTCGGTTAATATTGCGTTGTAATTCTTCTAAAATAAGCCAAAGATATCAATACCATATAGAACCAAAACAATTTGATCCTTCCAATGTCAAGCTTGGTCGTTGTCCGACGGAGCTTCAAACCAGTCGGGCGAGCGTTGCGCAACTGTCGCCCGACCGGCCGGTGAGACACGGTGACCTGTGCTAAGGTTGCCAGTTGATCAATGGTCTCATCTTTTAAAACATAATGAGGGCTATTAAAAAAAATGAATTTAACTTATTTGTAATGCCGTTCATTAGACAATGCTTTAAAAAATTAAAAAATACGAACATGCTTAGTTTTTGATTATTTGCTAATTATAAATTTTTACTTTTGTAAAAATATTATTGTAGTTTAAAGTCAAATAATTAGTGAAAATGTAGACTACATTCATATCGGTATAAAAATGTCAGTGATACACTGCGGCACAGATAGTATTAAACAATGATGTGGAACTCCTATTCTATTTTTCATAATACGTTTTATTTTTCCAGGTAATGCATCTGTACTGTCATACACCAATTTGAGGATTCATCAAAGAAGCCCTAATCGTTAGCACTCGTAAGTTAACTCATCTCTATATTGTTATTATTGAAACACCCACACACACGCGCTACAATATGAATGTTGTTATAATATAAATATGGTTACACTTCATTTCATTTCATTCATATATTATTTATTTTCTCCGAAAATGAAATCGATTTAAATTTCTAATTAAATTCAGACACTCGACCAAATTTCATAAGAATCTATCGCTACATCGTATAAATACATGAAAGCAAATTATAGTTTATAGTTCATATTTTTAAAACCAACCCACATCAACATTGGGATAAATTTTGTATGGAACCATCTCTAAACTATGATATATCAAAACTAACCATCAAAATCGATAAACTATGATATATCGAATAAAAACTAACCATCAATCGATTCATAATTGGCGACACTATCGCGTATTATACAGGGTTAGTGGTAATCAGCCTGCATCCGTTTAAGGGCATGTTCTGTATATTTAAACAAACAACTTTTGTTCTACAACTTTCGTTAAAACTCAATAAATAACCCAAAAAAAAATAGTGTTTGTTGGCGTCTCTGGTACTGTTTAGCGACTTTTTAGTGTTTATTCACTTCGGAACATCATTTATCGAACGATAAAGAACGTACGCACTGTTGTTACGAATCATTACGATGAGTTCGATGCTTTTAGACCGTGCAAATACACATTTTATTTATTTTGTATAAGAAAAAAAAACATTTTTTTTTTAAACTGTAGAACAAAAGTTGACGTATTGAATGTACCTAACATCCCCTTAAAAGGATGAAGGCTGATTACCAGTAACCCTGTATACATACAATAATCCTACTAATATTATAAATGTCAATGTATGAATGTTTGGATATTTAGTGTTTGGATGTTTGTTGCTCAATCACGTCCTAACGTATGAACGGATCAGGCTGAAATTTGGAACACAGATAGATTAAAGTCTGGAAGAATACATAGGCTACACTTTTTATCCCGGAAAAACAACGGGAACAACGGGAACTTTGCAGGTAACGCCGTGGGTCACTGCTAGTAAAACATATACCTAGCCAAATTGGGAACCTCCTCCTTTTTTGAATTCGGCTTAAAAGGCACTTAAGTTTTGAGACTATCGCTCTAGACCGGGAAAAGTGGAGGGATAATATAGAGGTAGGTACTCGTATATGATTAAAACAATAATTAGTGATCGAACTTCCACAAATCAATATTAATCTTTCTCAATACGACATAGACTTTAACAACAAATGCGTGGGTGTAAAATTCATGGTAGTGCGTGTAGAGTTCTTTTCATTGATTTAATGTATTTTCAAGCATACATAATTTAAAAATAAATATCATTCAGCGTTCCTTCTTCATATAAACTGTATGTGTGCAAAATGCGTGTGTCAGTCGATACTTTAAAAATAGATGCGGCGCAAGCGTACAATGAGCGTAACGGGACAACGAGCGTAACGGGACAATGAGCGTAACGGGACAATGAGCGTAACGGGACAATGAGCGCAACGGGACAATGAGCGCAACGGGACAATGAGCGCAACGGGACAATGAGTGTAACGGGACATAACGGAACACTTTTTCGTGCATGCAGCCAGCGTTCACCGATTTATTAGACGTCGTCACGTCAAAAATAGGTTTGATATGTGGTAAGGCCGGCCTTCGATCATGATGCCACTGCATCGATCGTCTTCATTAACTAATCATCACAATCGGCCAACCTTGGACAAGCTGTGCCAACGGCCAATTATACTCGTCAGTTCTTACACAATTGCGTTTCCTTTGAGCCAATTTGTGGGTGACACATGGCGAAATATTTGACAAATGTTGCAGAAGGCGTAAAAATAGAAGCTTGTAATAGTGAAACGCGTAAAGGTTAACTGGTTGAGGATTCTTAACAACATCTTTTGTCATCATATTATTGTATTCTCTCGTTTCTCTGTTGTCTATATTTCAATAAGTGAAGCAAAAACTTTGTGCCCCTTTTTACGAAAATTAAAAACAAATATTGGTGGACAATTCACACACAACACCATTTGACCCCAATTTTTTTTTAATATAGGGTGACGAGACGAGCTGGAGACGTGCCTGATGGTAAGCAACATGCCTGCCACATAACAGCACAGTGACACGCAGCTATTGGAACATGAAGAGTCCAAATCATTACCTAGCACTGCACTGCGCACGTCACCCAGAGATCTAAGATGTTATATCTCTAAGCCCTGTTAACATTACCCTTCAAACCGGAACAAAGTAATGTTAGCACATTACTGCTTGGCGGTAGAATAACTGGCAAAAGTGTGGAACTTCCCCAGGCGGACTCTGCCAAGAGTCCTACCACTACTAAGCAAAGCTTGTAAAATGGCGGCCAAATAGCTGATATAATACTTATAGTTGTAAATACATACTTTTTAAACGGTTTTATTAAACGGTTTTATTAAACGGTTTTTAAACGGTTTTATTAAACGGTTTTATTAAACGGTTTTTAAACGGTTTTATTAAACGGTTTTATTTAGCTCACCCCGTTTGTTTTATTTATTATTTATTCTTGGGTCAAATTTAGTAATTCAAATTTCACCCTCTTCCTGTCAACCGATTAATCTGAAATTTTGTATACAGTTTGGATTTTGGTGACAATACAATTATGTTTATTCATTATCATTATAAATTCAAGATGGCCGCCGCTACAAAATGGCGGATAATTTATGTTTTATTAATCCCATCAATATGGGTATCAAATTAAAGGGCTCAACAAGCAAAATACAACATACTATAAAAAGTTGAAACCCAAGATGGTGGCCGCTACAAAATGGCGGATAACGTATATTTTATCAATCCCATCAACATGGGTATCAAATGAAAGGCCTCAACAAGCAGAATACAATTTACTATTAAAAATTGAAATCCAATATGGCGGCCGCTACAAAATGGCGGATAACGTAGGTTTTATCAATCCCATCAATATGGGTATCAAATGAAAGTGCTCAACCAGTAGAATACAATGTACTATATAAATTCAAAATCCAAGATGGCGGCCTCTACAAAATGGCGGATAACTTAGGTTTTATCAATCCTATCAACATGGGTATCAAGGTGCGAAACTATTTGAAGAAGGTCAAGCCTACGTGGCTCTTAGTAGAGTAAGATCTTTGCAGGGACTACGTATAGAGGAGTTGGACTGCAATAAACTAACGGGCAAGAAACCTTGCAATAATGAAGCACTAAATGAATTAAACAGAATGCGAAATAAAAACTAAAAACTAGAAAATAAAAATAGGTAAAAAAACTTTTTAAGTTAAACGGTTTTATGTTAAACATACATTGCAATGTTTAAGATAAATGTACTAAAAACCAAAAAATAATAAAATAGATACAGTCGTTGGAATTATAAACATATACATAGACTAGACTAAAATAAAACCGTGGGGCACGTCAATTGTCTACAATCGTTGATTAAAATGTTTATTTTGTAATGTTACACTATAATTAGGCAGTTGTTCAACCGACAACGATGGACGTGTGATAAGTAGGGCTAGAATGTGGAAACAAGCTAGCAAGCTCGATTATAAGCGAGTTTTAGGGTTTCATAGTGGTGAGCGAGTAGTACTTTTATCATATGTTTTGTCGATTAAAGACAAACTACGAGCAGTGAAACGATTCCTCGCCAGCCAGCAGTGTGAATGTCCAACGATAAACTAGTTGAAACATCTCTTTTATTTACATGGAGTGTATAACTATTGGAATTTCCATGAGCAAGAAAATAGTAAGTAATTTCCTCACCGTCTGCGGGCCAACTGCCTAACGACGAATTAAACGATTCTTCTATCGCACATGTCGATAATTTGTAGACAATTGACGTGCCCCACGGTTTTATTTTAGTCTAGTCTATGTATATGTTTATAATTCCAACGACTGTATCTATTTTATTATTTTTTGGTTTTTAGTACATTTATCTTAAACATTGCAATGTATGTTTAACATAAAACCGTTTAACTTAAAAAGTTTTTTTACCTATTTTTATTATACATAAATTGCACTGACGGAGAGTAAAACGCTAATATTTAAAAAAAATATAAATATAACATTAAATCTAAAAAAAAACCATTTCACACACTATCATGTGACACAACTGTTTTTTGGTCAAGCTCTTAAAATAATTTAATTTAAATATATAAAATCAAATATTATTGAAGTAATCTATATGTCCAACAAATTATAAAGATCAAATACCTGTCTGGGTGCGTTTTATTTTTAAAATATTCACTTACAACATTTTGGTCAACACAACATAAACAAAGCACTATTTGACATTGCAAAATGGAGGCAATTTTGGAATCGCAGCAGCAGCTACAAGCCTTATTTCTGCAGAAAATGGATGCCTTCCAAGGTCAGTTGCAGCTCTCTCCATCAACAACCAAATCATCCTCACTGGCTGAAGAGTTTACATCATTCCGTGCATACATCCTGCTAGCACTTAGATCTCTTCAGGACCAAATTGCACTACTAGCAGAGGAGGCCGATAAGCAAGAGATGCGAGCCCGAAGAAAAATTGTGCTCATTCACGGTGTACCTGAGGTGAAGAGTGAAGTCACAGAGGCGACAGTTGTAAGGGTGGTGAGTACACAGCTTGGAATGCCCGAGTTTACAGCTGCCAGCATAAATAGGTGTCATCGCATGGGTCGCACGGTAGCTCCGGATAGGCCCAGGCCTATTTTACTGAAGGTTCGTGATCTAACTATGCGGCAGAAGATTTGGTTTTCCAAAACAACCTTAAGAGGTACTGGAGTGGTCTTGTCAGAGTTTCTAGTCAAGTCCAGGCATGATACATTCATGGCAGCTCGCGAACGGTTCGGCATCTCGAAGTGTTGGACGCGGGATGGCATAGTGTACGTCATGGGGACCAATGGCACACGCCATCGAATCTCTGGTCTCGCCGACTTAGAGAAGATCGACCCGCCGGAGTCCTCATCCTCATTGCAGCTAAAGAAGCGAGCAGCAGTTTCCGAGAAACCCACAAAGCCATCAAAGGCGATACGTAGGGGTCCTTTGAAGTCTTAGCGTGATAGTTCTGGATTTCATAGTTGAGCTTGTTTTGTGTATTTGTTTTTGTTTTCTTAATTTTCTCACTGCCTTCCTTCATAATTTTGATTGCAATGTTTGTTTATGTAGGTACATTAAGATTATTTTAGTTAAGGTTTCAATTTATATGCATTTACTTAATCTTAGAATATTATTCTGTTTGCTTGTTTGCTAACTTGTTATCTGACAGCGTCAAATAACTTTTCATTGTCACTTTTTTTTTTTGTTTGGCTTACGTGCACGTCTGTCATTTTGCCACTGTATCTATTAGTAGTTTTCATGTTTGGTAGGTTATAGATACATTTCTCTTTTTGTAGTTCTTCTTAGTTGAGCTTGGTTTGTGTACATGTATTTATTTTTAAATTTTCTTACTACGTGAAATAATTTTAATTACGATGTTAATTTAAGTTGCTACATTTTTAGATTATTTTGGTTACGCATTTACAAAGGTTGTGAACAATATTCGGTTTACTGTTTGTCAGCGTCAAATACTTTTCATTGACACTTTTTTATTTTTTGTTTGGTTTGTTTGCACGTCTGCCATTTTGCCACTACATTTAGTTGAACTTATTTTGTTTACATGTTTTTGTTTTTAATTTTGTCACTACCTGAAATAATATAATTAGAATGTTAGTTTAAGTTGCTACACTTGGATTATTTTAGTTAAAGCTACAATTTAGTTTATGCATTCACAAGAACTAAGAACATTTGTACATGATTCTTATAATATTAGGTACAGCTATCTTTGTATGTTACCTATTTCACTGACAAATACCTTTTCTCTTTCATTTTTTTTTTATTGTTTTGTTTTGCTTACCTGCACATAATATGTTATTTTGCCACTGTATCGATTGCTATTTTGTGGTAATAAGTAGGTACCTACGCAGTCTCTCTCATGGACGACCCGACAGGTGGATGATTTTTGTTTTGTTTTATATTTTAATTAGCTTAGGTTAGATAACATACGTCTATTTATTTATATAATTATATAGTTATATTCATTTGTGTTAAATATTTCAAACTGTATGCTTAATATTTTTAGTAAACTCAGTAAAGATAGTTGTGGCAGTGATGATGAACACTTGTCAACTTTGTCATCTGATTCAACAAACAGCAGTGATACCAGTTTCAGTAGCATTCTTCCATTAAATGACTTTTTGGAGCGTAATTTTTCCGATGTTCCAAAAAACTTCAACGTTGTTCATATAAATGCACAGAGCATTCCATCGTCATATCCTGAAATGCTGGCGTCTCTTGACCAAAAAAATATTCATGCTATATTAGTCTCCGAAAGCTGGCTACGACCATGCCTTCCTACAACGTCTTATTCCCTTCCTGGTTTTATTCTCATAAGAAATGATCGTATCGGCCGTGTCGGAGGTGGCGTCGCAATTTACCTGAAGGCCAACATACCTTATTCCATTCTAAGCCAATCGACACAACCACCGCCGTCGAATGCCGGCGAACATCTTCTTATTGAAGTACTTCTTTCACACACTAAAGTTCTTCTCGGAGTCTACTATAGCCCTTCTCAAAATATAAACTATTTTACTTCCTTCGAAACTCTTTTACATCACTATACTCCTTCTTATAGTCACACCATTCTTATGGGTGATTTCAATACCTGCCTTTTAAAGAAAGATATTCGTTCTGTTTCCCTTCAATCTCTAATTACGTCCAGCAACTTACATATTCTACCTCTTAATGCTACACATCATTTTCCTAATTGTCTACCTTCACTACTTGACTTGATGATCGTTTCTTCCCCCAATAATATTGCCAAACATGGTCAATATTCTGCTGGTGTTTTTTCCTATCATGACCTTATTTTTCTTTCGTACAAACTTCGCCCACCTAAATCTAAACCTCGAACCATCATGCAGCGTAACTTTGGTGGTATGGATCATGAAGCTCTTCTTGAAGATGCTGGAAAGATTGATTGGGATCCGGTCATAAATGCTGAGTCTGTAAATAATCAAATTTCTGCTTTTAATTCGTTAATCACTCAGTTATACGATCAACATGCTCCTTTACGTGCAATTAAATTAAAACATCTCCCTGCACCATGGCTTACAGAGGACATCAAAATTTTAATACACAAAAAAGCTGTTGCCAAAACTAAATACAAAATTCGTCCTACCGACATTAACAGGGATAAATACGTTAAGGCTCGCAATCGCTGCAATAAGGTGTGTAGGGATGCACTGCGCCGCCATGTTCACAAATCAGTAGATGATGAAAATCCAGCAAAGGTCTGGAAATTTCTCAGGTCATTGGGAATTGGCAAATCACATCAAACAAATAATTCTAGTAATATCAATATCAATGCTCTAAATAATCATTTCTCATCCGCACCTTCGATGCCGGAATTAATAAAAAAATCAACTATTAACTATCTTTCTGCCATTCCATTACCCAACTATTCACCGTTTTCGTTTGATCGTTTCACAGAATGTGATGTTAAGAAGAGTTTATTGTCGATATCCTCCAACGCCGTCGGCGGTGACAACATAAGTCGGAACATGCTTCTGCCTATTCTGGACATCATCCTTCCTGTCTTGTGCATCCTTCTCAATAACTCCATATCTTCTGCAGTATTCCCCTCTATCTGGAAAGATGCTCAGATTATTCCTTTACCCAAAAAACCAAATCCTAAATCCTTTTCCGAATACCGTCCTATTTCTATCCTTCCATTTCTATCCAAAGTTTTGGAGCGTCTTGTACACAAACAATTTAACCACTTTCTTAATAGACATGACCTCCTTAATCCTCTACAATCCGGTTTCCGTCCTGGGCACAGCACTGTGTCTGCACTTGTGAAAATCACCGACGATATACGACTGGGTATGGAGAACGGCAAGCTTACTGTTCTAGCTCTGTTAGACTTCAGTAATGCTTTTAATGCCGTTGATTTCGATATCCTACTGACAATCTTGCGCTCCCTTAACATATCTCCATCGGTGATCGACTGGTTTCATAGCTATTTATATGGACGCCGGCAATGTGTTCGCTTAGACGATATTTTTTCGTCATGGTGTAATACTGAAGCTGGTGTTCCTCAAGGCGGTGTGCTATCACCTCTTCTCTTTGCAATTTTTATTAATTCTATATCGTTATATCTTACTTCTTCCTACCATCTTTATGCAGACGACCTCCAGATTTATTCCTTAGCATCACTCTCCGATTTGCACGTGGCAGTTGACGCTGTGAACTCTAATCTGCGCCAAATTTTAAATTGGGGTATCAATTTTGGTTTGAGCGTTAATCCAGCAAAAACACAAATCATCATCATTGGCAGTTCTTATATGGTATCTAGGATTAACTGGGCCACAGTACCTCAAGTTGTTTTTGACGGGATTATAATTCCTTACAGCAAATCAGTAAAGAATCTTGGGGTAATTTTTGATCAAACTTTAAGTTGGGAAGCGCACTTGGAGTCAATTAGCAACAGAGTATTTGCATCTGGTGGATCTTTAAGGCGACTCCGTAATTTTCTACCCACTGCCACCAAAGTTACACTTGCCCAGTCTCTCCTTCTTCCACTCCTAGATTATGCAGACGTTTGCTTTCTTAATCTCACCGAGACCCAGCTTGATAAACTTGAGCGACTTCAAAATTACTGTATCAGATTTATATTTGGCTTACGCAAATATGATCACATATCCGAATTTCGTAATCAGCTCAAGTGGCTCCCCATTCGTTTTCGCCGGAATGCTCATATTTTATCTCTTCTTTACAATGTCTTGTTCAGTCCTTCAACCCCACGCTACTTGAAAGAAAACTTCACGTTCTGGAGCAATACGCATTCTCGCCCTTTGCGATCTAATAACAATTTAGCACTAAAACCACCCTCTGTACGTTCTGAAACCTTTTACGGCAAATCATTTGCGTTTCAGGCAGTCCTGCTATGGAATGCCTTACCGGTGCCTGTCAGACATGCTCCATCATTGCCTGTGTTTCAGAATCAAGTCAAGGCCTTTTATTTATCACAGCTGTCACCACAATGAATTTATTCATATTAATTATCTATTCATATTTATTTATTTATTTAATTTAAGTAGGTATATTATCAATGTATATATTAGTTTATTGTAGGTTAAAAGTAGATATTCTAAGTATTAGCATGTATGATTATTGATATGTATGTTTATGTGATACCTTTAGTCACACTGTACCCTAACCCCGTCTATTTCCATTTCATGTTTCTCTCCATCCTTCGGTTGCCTGGAAGAGATCGCTTTTAGCGATAAGGTCGCCACTTGTTTCACTTGTTCTAGGCTAAGTCTCTATGTTTTGTAAGTTTTGTATTGTGAACAATAAAGCGTTATCTATCTATCTATCTATCATGTATTTGACATACACTTAATTACTCTTTTGTGTATTATTAAAAACTGTGGTCCAATTGAGAAAAGATTAATATTATATTTACAGCGATATAAACCATTGGATGCGCCCTCCCAAACTTCAGGCGCAAGGAGTTATATTATTGTTGGGAAAAGTGAACTCACTCTTTCCGTTCAAGTCGGTTGACCGAAGTTGTGAACGCCGGATATTTTTACTTATCCCTATTCGTTGTCAACAACCAATATAAGTAGAGTCTCAGCATATCTCGCCGCTAACGATTCTAGGGGTCAAGTAGTTTGGTTGTATGTAAACCACTTACGATACACACTGAAACGCAGTTTATTACCAATTTCAAGGTGCTCAGGGTACATGTATGGTTTATATCGATGGTTATATATAATATGGTCGAATCTCAACCACTTGCCGACCTCTAGTAAAAATATTTTAGCTTAATTTGTAATTATAAGCTTTGTCTATAAAACTGCTGTTATCGTTCTAATCATAATATTTTTTTCCTGAGATAGCCGTTACTTCCAATTTAAAAAGAAATGAAAAGGAAAATTCTTTCTATCTGCATTTTAATTAACTCTCCGTGCCTAATTATAATCACCATGATTTATTTTCAACTTTTATTTTAATTATTTTCTTGATTAAAAAGGTTAATCTTTGATTAAGTCTATGCTGTATGCGTTTCTTCGTTTATAGTCTGAGGCAATGAATTTTTTTGCCGCAGTTTCATTTTAACTCTTTGAAGGATCATACACCAACACGCATTTAGCCAGCTTATTTGACTGCAATGTCTCCTTTTTTTTTTTTTATAGCATAGAGTGACGAGACGAGCAGGTCATGTGCCTGATGGTAAGCAACATGCCTGCCACATAACAGCACAGTAACACGCAGCTATTGAAACATGATAGTCCAAATCATTACCTAGCACTGCACTGCGCTCGTCACCCAGAGATCTAAGATATTATGTCTCTAAGCCCTGTAATTTCTCTGGAATCATTGCCCTTCAAACCGGAACACAGTAAAGTTAGCACATTACTGCTTGGCTTGTGAGAGAAAGCCTCAATTCGCAGCAGTGATAACATAACTGTCTTTACTGTAAAATACTGTTTTTATACATATATTGTTCCGGTTTGAAGGGCAATGTTTCCAAAGAAATTACTGGGCTTAGAGATATAACATCTTAGATCCCTGGGTGACGAGCGCAGTGTAGTGCTAGGTAATGATTTGGACTCTGTGCTGTTATGTGGCAGCCATTTTGCTGCTTACCATCAGGCACATGTCCTGCTCGGCTCGTCACTCTTTATTAAAAATATATTTATATTAGTAAGATTTTCTCTTACTCAGAAATTCTATTTTCTTTGTAGAACCGTTGAGAATCTCTTTCAAGTGTGTGTGTCAGTTTTGTGTCATTTCCCATGCTTATTCTACGAAGAGGAAAATGTAAGCCACCATAAAGAACAGAGTTTATCGTACCTCCCATACACTGTAGGTAAACATATTCATGACAAAGTATGATGTAGTATTAGAGTGCGATAAATTCTATGCTTTATGAAGATATTTGTCTCATCGCGCCAAACAAGTCTATCGCTCATATTGATGGAGTAAGAAATACGGATTTTGACGCCTTGAGAGATCTTGGTGTAGAATGATACCTTTGTTATGGTTCGAACTGTGTTGAGGCTGAAATATGACCTAGTTTTTTGTAACTGTATTCGTTCTTAGGCAATCCAACGTCAAAGCTAACAAAAAATTAGGAAAATGTTAGACAATCGAAAGACGGGGCGAAATACGAACAAAATGAGTCCGTTGTTCGAAAACAATTTTAAAGGCAAAGTACCTAGTTTGTTGGGTTTTTATCGGATTCATTTTGCAGAGTGTACAAACTCATCAGAGTCAATTAACTTTTTCACATTAGACTACTTGTAGCTTGAAGAAGCGACAAAAGCAAATATGTATTGTAGTGGTTGGACTCTTGGCAGAGTCCGCCTGGGGAAGGACCAAACCTTTGCCAGTTATTCTACCGCCAAGCAGTAATGTGCAAACATTACTGTGTTCCGGTTTGAAGGTCAATGTTTCCAAAGAAATTACTAATTAGATATAACAACTTAGATCTCTGGGTGGCGAGCGCAGTGGAATGCTAGGTAATGATTTGGACTCTTCATGTTCCAATAGCTGCGTGTCACTGTGCTGTTATGTGGCAGGCATGTTGCTTACCATCAGGCACATGTCCTGCTCGTCTCGTCACTAATTATTAAAACAAATGTAATAATCAATCAAAAAAAAAAAAAAATCAAAATTATTTATTGCAAGTTACATGACTCATAGAATTACAATGTCACAATGTTATTACAAAAATATTATTCAATTAAATCAATTACAATAAAATAATAATTCAAATACAATAATATAAATATGTCACTATAATAAACGTCAATTTTAATTTTGCTAGTAAGTATTCAAATGTCATCAGTTTTCAAGTCAAAATTTCCTAACCGGCATTGGGACAGTCACATGTCTGTTGCAGCTATGCCTTATGTATGGGCAGTCAAGCCTGTCGGCGATCATCGCTAGGATGGCGTTGGGGCTGGCCCGCACCCTGCGCACCAGGGAGGCGCTCCGTTTGCGCATAGTCGTCTCGAAGCAGTCTGTCCTCGCGTCCGCGAACATCCCTGAAGCGCTACAGAAGCGGGGCAGCCCCAGCACCGCCCGGAACGCATTGTTGTACTGGACGCGGAGAGCGCTGTACGCCTTCTGCGTGTAGTCTGCCCACAGACCGCACGTGTACAGTGAAGTACAGTACGTTCTAAAGAGTGTCACTTTCACCTCGGTAGAACAGCGCGCAAATCTGCGAGCTATCATATTGGCCCGTACTGACAGCGCTCTCCGCTCCCGCTCCATGTCGAATATGTCCTTCAGGTCCTCGGTAAGTAGATGGCCCAGATATTTAAATGTATCAACTCTATCTAGTGACGCACCACCAAGATGAAGTGGCGGTATGTTCATAGGCCTCTCCATACCGACAGCTCTAAAAACCATAAATTGACTTTTCTGACTGTTATATATTAACCCATGACCACGCGCGTAATCCGTACACGTACTGAGTAGTTTCCTCAGGCCGCAGATCGACGCGCTCAGCAGGACCATATCATCAGCGTAGCTCAGATTATTCACACACACTCCATCTACATAGCATCCGACATGCAGACTGCTGAGCGCGACTATCAGGTCGTTCAAGTACAGATTGAATAGAGTAGGAGAAGTCAAACCGCCCTGTCTCACACCACATTCAAGGTGATAAGTGTCCGACATCACTCCCGCCCAACGGACACTATTGACCTGGTTCCCGTACCAGTACTGAAGCACTGAAATGAGTTCCCGCGGCAGGTCCGTGTTCATTAGTTTGTCCCAAAGGACGTCGTAGGAGACCAGGTCGAAGGCCCGGGATAAATCGAGAAAGCACGCGTACACTGGAGTCCTTCTGTTCGTGTAGTATTTGACGGCATGCTTCAAACATAGTATCGCACTTTCTGTGGACAGTTTAGGCCGGAACCCGAACTGGTTGTCGTGAAGAGTCACGTGTCTTTTAATTTGTGCATTCAGCACACCGTCAAACACCTTTGCTATTACAGTTGCAAGCGATATAGGCCTGTAGTTATTTTTATCTGCCACATCACGTATGTAATAGATCATATAATATTGATTTAATTTGTAATATGTCAAATTAATACAAATGTAAAGTAAAACTTCAAAAAAAAACGTATAAAACTAAAGAACAAACTCAAATAAAAAAAAAAATCACGATGTAGATAACTGTGTTGGTATGATACAATCTTCAAAATAAATTGAGTTAACAAATACCGTCTCCAAGTTATAGAATATCAGTACACACCTGAGACCGCAACAGATGGCAAGCGCAGTAACAGAGTTTAAAATAAATACCTACAGGTACAATTTCATGAGAAACAATTTGTGTTTTGACCGTACTCTACCCAATGAAAATAACATTTTCTAGAATGTTTCGTGAACAAACGCTATACTATCGTACCTACTTGGCGACTAAAAGGTGGATCTATCTTATTCTACATAGTACGTGACGGTGTGTGATGACGCGAGGCCACTGAAAAATCTCCAGCTACAAGGTCTATTGTAGCTTTTGTCTTATCTTACTTATTTGTTACTTACTTTTATATTTAGATTAGTAAATCTGTAAAAGATATATAAATATACATAAATAGATTACAGTTCGATTGTTTCCCGAATAAGCTCTGGGATTGCAGGACCGTTTTTGTTGATTTTGATCTCAGATGACCAGCCAACTTTCATCACAAAACATAGAGTTCCTGAGGAATAGTAATTTTCAAAATTTATGCAAAGTCGCGGGGCTATTATATTACGATAGAATACGAAATTTGAAAAACAGTTTTAGTGTGTATGTAAGATTAGATAAGAAAGCTCTTTATTAACAGCCACAAGGAACTTAAGAACACCTTATGCTAAGCATTTTAATTGGCAGCGTTATCGCATAGAGCGATCTTTTCTAGGCAACCGTGTATGGATAGGATTTTATAAACAACTAGCTGACCCCGCAAACGTTGTTTTGCCTTAGTGAACAACCCTTGTCACTTAGGGGTATGAAAAATAGCTAGTATCCGATTCTCATACCTACAGAATATGCATATCAAATTTGGTTAAAATCAGTAAAGCCGTTTCGGAGGAGTAAGGAAACAAACACTGTGACACGAGAATTTTATATATAAGATAATGCGGTTTTTTAAATGTCCAATAGATTAAACAACCATAATATGAAATGTACGTAGCAGTGCGAAAACAGCTAAAGAGTATAAAACAAAATTAACAAGCAGTTTCCCGTGATTTTACCCGCATAAAATCCTTTTATTTTCCCGAGTAAGCTACTTTCATAGTAGCTTATGTTACCTCTAATACATCCAAGAGTATGTGCACAAAGTGTCACGATGGTCGGTCTAATAGTTTTCGCGTGAAAGCGTAACAAACAAACATACTTTCGTGTTTATTTATATCAAAATATAATTAATATTTCAACATGACCGCGTCCCGAGCGATGAATGAACGGTTAAATAACGATTTTCAGACACAAGGTGCGCAACAAAGAAGCGTAAAGTAATTTCCGTCTTGTAAAGTTTTTCATTGTAACTCCGAATATGCAGCGTCAGCGTCACGGGTAACTCAATTCCCCCACCGTCGCCGTCGTTGGTGGAGAATTTCCACTAACGCGTATTCATTGACGTCCACGTCTGATGATTCTTTTTTTTATGTTCCTGCCATCACCAAAATTGTGTCTTGCTAGTAGCTGAGATGTGAAAATGCGGTTTATAACATTAATTTATTTATGTCTAAGTATATGTCTATTTACTTTTTGTTTATTTCCTCCCGCCTTCCTATATAGTACAGCTATTTTGACGTTCCACGATTGCGTAGAAGAGATCACTTTTACTGGTAAGATCGTTCGTCATTTGCTTCCAAATTTTTTAGATGTTATCTTAAGTTTGTTTTTGTTTTGTAAATACATAGCACATGCATATCGTGCACTTATTTTGTAGATATATCAAAATTACGCTTCTTAATTCCAAAAAAAAAAAATACATACTCGACCTAAATTAACTACAAATTTCCTCTCATGACAAATAAAACCATTATGGTGGGAAAATGTCTAGTTAAAAGTTCCTTTGTGGCTATGGGTTGTTGAGTTCTTAGAAATAATATCTTAATTGACATCAACAGATTGCAGTGTCTGTGCGAATATTGTCAGACGAAAGTCATTCATGGTTTAAAATCTACAATTTACCCCATCCTTCCTTTGACATTGAAGGTAAAAAATCTGCTTCTTATGTTAGACTCCAAAAAGGGGGCACAAGATACTACGATACCCCACCAGTGGAGAATCGGTGGGGCAAACTGGATTTGATCGTAAGCGCGACTGCTAACAATAGAGAACTTTTTAATGTGGGCGTAACAATTTTGTGAGAGCAGCTAAGTTCTTCGACTTTTGTATGAAGGGGGATAAAACATTGTGCGAAATAAAAGGTTGAAGTAAAATAAAGTGAATCACAAAACATCAGCTCGTATAAAACAGTTTATATGGAAATTTTCTTGACATAAATAAAAGCGTTTTTTTTTTGTAATAAAGAGTGACGAGACGCGCAATACATTGACCTGATTGTAAACAACACGGCAAAGCCGTGAGGCGCAGCAAGTTCACTTTATTCCGAACTCTAATACCCGTATTTCAATTCCTGAGTTATAACTCAGGACTTGAAATACGGCTGTTACATATATACTGAGCTATAGCTCAGTCTGTCAACCTTCGAGCAAAATCAAAGATACAAAAAAAAAAACTTCAGTCATCTAATGGCGGCAATAGCTATTTATATATATATATACTAATAGCTGATGAGGTTTTTCATTTAAATATGTAAGTATTAAGTCAACTATCTGTTTTTTTTAATAAAGAGTGACGATACGAGCTGGACATGTGCCTGATGGTAAGCAACATGCCTGCCACATAACAGCACAGTGACACGCAGCTATTTGGAACATGAAGAGTCCAAATCATTACCTAGCACTGTACTGCGCTCGTCACCCAGAGATCTAAGTTGTTATATCGCTAAGCCCTGTAATTTCTCTGGAAACATTGCCCTTCAGGCCGGAACATAGTACCAGGTTTGATTAGTTTGTGGCTAGATGGTGTTATGTGTGAAATGTCTACCAATGTTTATTTGAACGTGTTAATCTCAGGAAGTACTCGACCGATTTCAAAAATTCTTTAACCGTTGGTTAAATATATTTGTGATCCCTCAGTACTATATATAGGTTTATCTTATGTACACGAGCGAAGCAAGGGCGGCCCGCTAGTCTTATACCAAAGAGGGTGAAGGGATTGTTTTATAATACTTAGTAATACATCATATTAGTATGGCTCATGGGTTTGTCGATACGACACGCATGAATACGGATAAAGGTTCTAGAACCCTAATAAAACAACACAAAACAGGACCATTTATATGTTAATCTAAATTTACTTAAGAAGTGGTAAATGCCTGGTTTTATCTTACTCTCGATATAGTCTATTATAATGTATGTTTTTCATCGTTACTTTCATAAAAAAACGTAGGTATAATTCAGAATTTTTCTATGAAGCAGTACTAAACATTAGTACTACATAATGCACAATACTTTACCTATATAGATAATTAATTGGTATTACACATGTCAGTGATGCAAAATCACAAGGTTTCAACCATCCATAAAACATCTAACAAGCACGTCCCAATCCCCTGCTCTGCCACTGCTCCGACGCTACACCTCTAAGCTACTACGCCACCACCATCGTCTTTTTTTTGATCACCGATTTGACAGACCGTGAATCAAAGTCAAAGTCAAAGTACTATGTAATGTAATGTACAATTTACACGTCAATAAATAAAAAATTAAAACAAAAGAAAGAGCATACAAATTGTATACATTTTCAAAGTTTGAAATGACTACTTTACTGTATTATAATAATTATTGTACAGAAAACTGTCAAGCATTATATGAGTATAATATGTTTTTATAACAATTGTACTGACCCATGTCAAATTTTTGTATACATTTTTATAGGACTTTGCCATCGGTAAACATTACGTAGGGCGCCCTGAGATTATATCCGATATAGGAAAGGCGGCTGGTGGCGGTTGAAGACATAAGATCGAAGATCGGGCCGAGTGGCTTAATGTCCAGCTGTGACGAATACAGGCTGATGATGACTAGGGCCAATTATCCACGTAGCTGCACGACATCTGCATGATTTCGACAATTGTCGGATGCAAGACGAATGCTTGCATCTTGCGTACAAATAATGAAGTCTGTGTCCACGAAACGACAACGACACGACAGCCGCACGTCTTGCGTTTGTTCGTAGGATGCATGCATTCGACAAAAGACGCGTGCGTGGACAGTAGGCCTAACGGTTTAGCAACGATACCTACCAAAAAAACTGTATTTCTTCACAGTTAATAAAGAAATACTCTCGTTAACAATAATATTGCTCAATGAATCTAACATATCATCGTACAATACATTCTCATCCTCATACCTAACCTGGTAAGCTGTGATAAGAAACAAATAA
The DNA here is from genome assembly GCA_963693475.1 of Ectropis crepuscularia. Lineage (NCBI taxonomy): Eukaryota > Metazoa > Arthropoda > Insecta > Lepidoptera > Geometridae > Ectropis > Ectropis crepuscularia. Next base: position 24,841,214 of record OY856358.1, read on the forward strand.
GAACAGTAAACAAACGCATCGGACCCGGTAACAGCAATGTAACATGACGTCACAATGCTCATTTGCTCACTTCTACAATACGGTAACAGTGGGACGGACGCACACGTGGTACACTTTCTTCGGACTTGTACCTAATTAGATGAGTGGACCAAGGGGCAAGAATACAGCGAGAAATGCGGCGCGAATACATCCGCCAAAAAAAATACAGGAAAAGATTTTTTTTGCAAAGAGTGATGAGACGAGCAAGACATGTGTTTGATGGTAAGCAACATGCCTGCTCATAACAACACATTGTCACGCAGCTATTGGAGCAAGAAACGTCAAAATTATAGAGCACTGCACTGCGATTGTCACCCAGAGATATACTGTTGTGTATAATTATGTTGTGTTTTATTTCTATACCCTCTAATTTCACTGCAAACATTATACTTCAAACTGGAACACAGTGATGTTTGCACATTACTAATTGGTAGCGAAAAAAACTGGCAAAAATATAAACCCGCTCGTGACTTCGTCCGCCTATATTTTAGTACATGGGTATTCATCAAGGAATTCCACATTTCGTCATGAAAAATAGCTGAAGAAAAAAGTGTTAATCTACACTTTGATCTATTTGAATTCCGAAGTTTTGTTGGAATATTCATTTAGCATTTATAAAATTAAAAGAAAAAAAAATCAATTCACACACAACACCATCTGACCCCAAACTAAGCAAAGCTTGTACGATGGCGGCCAAATAGCTGATATAATACTTATATAGTTTTTAAACAAATACTTATAATCCATAGAAACACCTGGACACAGTGAAAATATTTGAATTCATCACACAAATATTTGCACTAGGTGGGAATCGAACCCACGACCCTCGGTTTCACTTGCAGAGCTACTACCCACTAAGCCACGAGGCCAGTCAATTATAAGTCAGTAATGTCAGTATGGAGCGCAGTGCAATGCTAGTCAGCGATTCAGACTTTTTTAAATAAAAACTGTACAGCGTAGCTGCTATGGATGGACGTTTTGCGTATTACCACAGATCTGTGTCAAAGCCGCGTTCTTCTATGTCTTGCGCTAACCATCAATCAGTATTATCGAGCGGCGCGGTTACCGTACGTAGTTGCGTAACGCAAAAGAAAGCATTTTACGCACGGCTGCCGCACACATACGTGCTTCGTTACCATGCGTACCTACGCGTACTTTATACGTCGATAACTGAGCAGATAAACTTTATTATTCCATATTGTGGATTAAGTAAAATAACGAGGCTTGAGCTAATTATAATATATGCTTTCACTAGCAGAGCCCGTGAATTTACTCGCGTAGTTTCCGTAGCAATGAAAAGTAGCATTTGTGCTATTCCAGACTAAAATTTAATTGTGTACCTAAATTCAACAGGTATGTTCAGCCGTTTTGACGTAATTGAGCAACAAACATTGAATCATCCCAACTCTGGCATTTAAAATATTAGTAGGAAATACAATTGAAGCGAAATATTGATCAGTAAAACGAGCAGCCCCCTAAATGTTTGCTTTATTGAAACATGGGGCCGTCTTTTGCTATCAGTCAAGGCTGTGATTCGCGGACACAGTGCGGATTAACGAATAAGTAATGACTCGAAAGATTTTGGAACCTGCAGGTTGCTTTACGATGTTTTTCTTCACCGCTAAAGCCTGTGGTGATGACAGACCTGTACACAATTTACAGGTCAACGAAGTGATTTCGCATGCTAAGCGGTGAATTTGACTCCACACGTTCGAGTACCTATGAAGCACAGTGACGTTATGTGCAGGCTTATTATTTTCTACTAGGTGCATATTTTGCTGATCTCGTCATTGTAAATTAAAGAAAATATGTTATTTGGGTAATTTTCGCACTGAGTGTATTCAGTCACTGAAATCGTGTTGTACCTATACTCGTACATACATTTTCATCGTAATTTAGTTCTGTACAAACAGTACCATTACAGAGGCAGATATAGTTCTAATACAGATTGTTGTATTTCTTATTCTATGTATAGTCTATACAAGTACTATTATTTGTTCCGGGCTTAGGTAAATACTTATTGAGAAAATACGAAATAAATAATTATTATTCTTTTTCGGAGTGTTTCTACGTATTATAAACTAGCGGCCCGCTCCGGCTTCGCTCGAATAATAACCTAGATATCAACTGCAGCGCCATCTGCCGTAGCCTATGTTACTCGGGAATAATGTAGCTTTTCAAAGGTGAAAGAATTTTTGAAATCGGTCCAGTAGTTTCGGAGCCTATTCATTACAAACAAACAAACAAACAAATATTTCCTCTTTATAATATTAGTATAGATTTGTAATATTTTTTTCTTTTTACGTTCACTATTTACGAGTACTCGTAGGTATATCAGATATTTCGATTACCTAAGACAGTAACAGAACAGTAATAACACTTGAAATTTTAAAACATTGTGTACAAAAAGCTATGTTAACGTCAATAACAATTTCTTCCAGATAACTTTTTAAAGGAAATTGTTTTAAAGTATTTTAACTAATGTGAAATTCCTTAGAAGTAAATTGGTGTGGAGTTACATTAGTTCAAATTAGACGATAGACGCCTGCAGCGTTAATTTAGGTAACTCTAGCTTGAAGCACTTGATTGCGAAGCGTATTAATGTAAATAGGTACTACTTAGTTAAATTAATACGGTATTGCAGCAGGATATATTGATACGTACATAATGTTGTCACCTGTATTTATGTGTAGTATATTTCTCTTATATTTAATAATACTGGGATTTGAGTCTAAATATGTGTCATATAAAAGAACAAGTATCTGATTATTTAAAGGAATGGGTACGACTGGTAAAATTTAGTATAGAGGGCGCCAGTGTGGAATCATTCACTTCTACCCGCCATCTCAAAAAGTCTATTGGAGGGGTTGGGCCTATAAGTGGATGGAGCTAAGCCGGTGACTAGCATTCCTTTTTGAAATTTTATAAGATAATCTAACAATTCTCAATATACATTCTTACATTTATTTAATTGGTTTACTTTTACTCTCAATTGATAACAATAATTATGTCGATGTCACTGGGTGTGAATATTTCTAATATTGTAAATATGACTTGTTAATTAGGATGTGTACGTTTCTGAATGTTTGTTTCTCAATCACGTCGGAATGATTATTTGTAGCAGGCAGACCTCTCAAATGCTGGTGAGAATGAAGTCTGGAAAAGGATATACCAATACTTATATTGTTAAAGCTTGGTTGTTCTTTTTTTCAAATATTAATTTCCCATTCCACAGTTACCTACCTAAAAGTGATTGCTTGTAGCAATGAGGTTGCTGTTTTTTACCATATTTCTAGATTTTATCTCGACTTAGCTTTATTCAAGTTTAGTAAAGAGTTCTATCTATTTTTTATTTGCAAAGTTTATAGGACTAAACGGAAATGTTAAATACATATATACACTGAACCGGTCATAACTGTAAGTGCATTTGTGCACCATAGGTCATGAACAGTAAAAACCATGTGAATACATACTTTTTTTTTTAATTGTCGTTCCACTTGTACTTCCCCCACACAAGTCGGGGGGGCATTGTCAAGCTGAACTTGTTGCTTATGCGGTTTAATATGTTTTCAAACAATTGGCCAGTTAAGCATCCCATAATCAGATAAATTAGTCAGAATTATATACAGTCATCTTACGTTTACATATTGTATAATGGGTATGTCACATAAGTGGCACATATAAAGTTAAAGTATTAGTTTTTTTCCTTTTTTTTTTTTTTTTATCTTTTTTTCTTTAAATCTATAATTTTAATAAATTTTTTTTGTTTTGTTATTATAAAGTCTTATGTCTATCTCTTATGTAATAGTGTTAGTTATATTTGTAAAACGTTTTAGTTAAAACAAAACAAATGAAGCTTGCATGTTAGAGCAGTAACATGTCTACCTCATCCGTAGGGATTTTTCGGCTAGCGTTAAGAAGGATTACAAATAATCACAATATATTATTTGCTTTCCTTTTTTTTTAATGGGGCATAGCCTTTATTAACAAAACTAAAATACAATGAGAACTACACTACGCTACATAGGTACCTAACAACTACTTACTACTGAATTATCCATAGACCAATGAAGGTCTACAGATAATCAAGATGTTCAAGCCCACTACCAATCGGAAGCGTACCCAGCATGCTGGCGGCATTACCACGCTGAATGGCAATGCTTATGCGTTGGGCCAAATAAACGCCAGCATTTTGGTCACGCGTCGCATCGACCAAGCGTTCGGAAAGGCTTTTGAAGATGAGGTGAGCTCCCGGCCCCCACGGACCCAATGTCTCAACCCCAAAGGGCTCAAATATGTAACCTCTTCCGAGGGTTGCATATTTGCGCCGTTTGAGTCGCTCAGCTGAATTAGCCGCTGCACCAGCCTTACAATGCGTCTCTGGAAGATGTGATGGTGCCAGAGTATCGACGCAAGTTGCGTCCCACACTAGGGGCCGACCCAACTTCCAAGGCACAACAGTCATGCCGTCAGGTCTTTTGCTTTCCTTAATTTTATATCATCAGTATCAACACCTATATTTACATCAACATCAACAACACATCAACAGCCCACTAAACGTTCCCACTGCTGGGACTCGGGGCCTTCTCTCGCAAGGAGAGAGTTAAGGCCATAATCCACCACGCTGGCCCAGTGCGGTTTGGCGGATGACACATGACTTCGAAAGATTCTAGGTACATGTCGGTTTCCTCACGATGTTTTCCTTCACTGTTTTAAGTTAGAGGCATTACGCACATGACTTCGAAAACACAGTGGTGCGTGTGGGGTTTGAACCCGGGGTCTCCGGATCGGCAGCCGCCGTTCTCCCGACTAGACCAGCCGTAACTTACCGAAATACACATATACCGGGTTCAAATCCCACACGCACCACTGTCTTTTCGAAGTCATGTGCGTAATGCCGCTAACTTAAAACGGTGAAGGGAAACATCGTGAGGAAACCGACATGTACCCAGAATCTTTCGAAGTCATGTGTCATCCGCCAACCCGCACTGGGCCAGCGTGGTGGATTATGGCCTAAACTCTCTCCTTGCGAGAGAAGACCCCGAGTCCCAGCAGTGGGAACGTTTAGTGGGCTGTTGATGATGATGAAGTATTTCTGTATTGTGTAGGTACCACGGCCGAAGAGGTACAAACCGCTAGTTTTTAATATATACCCATCTGAATTGTTTCATGGCGCTGTCCTCGACTTCATTTAACTTGTATTGTAGTCCGCTATAGAAACTCCCAGCTTGTTTGAACGTAATAACGCTAAACTAGTGACCATTACGCTAACGACCGGCTCATTAGTTGCTAAACGTCTGTGATACGGCACCTTTCTGCCGCGTTGCCTGCGAATGGCTTTCTGCTACCGGCTATGTAGCGGGCAAATAGCCGTAACTGCTTACCGTACCGTGGCGTGCCTAAACTTTGTGTCAGGAATCTGTTTTGGATTGTCTTTACACTACTATATTCAATACTAGCAGTGCACTGCAGTTTTACCCGTTATTTTCGCTATAAAAAGTAGCCATTTCAGGCTGTAATCTAACTGTGGTTCGAATTTCAACCCAATCCGTTCAAACGTTCCAACGTAGCACACCCAAATACTCAAACATCTAAACATCAACAAGTTTAATATTAGTTCGATTCAAGTAAGTCTGTTTTTAGTGAGAAAAAATTGGAAGTCTGATTGTCGTGGACTGCCGCCAAGAGTGAAAATGTATAACTCAAAGTTTGAGTATTAAACTGTACTTAATAATGTTGCACAATACGTCAGCTATATAGCTACATAAAATACTGTTATAATCACAAAAATCTAAATACTGCCTTATTGAAGCGAAAACTTCTTTTGCCGCACCTAGACAGATTTTTCGTGGGCTGTGAATTGAATTCTAGCGTCACGCTCGGGTATGATAAGAAATCTTCGGGTAAACTCGGGACCATAGCCATTGGCCATCTAGATGTCCGTCAGCCAATGGGAAATGCTAAAAGGGCGTGGCCTGCCCCTCATGGCATGGCCATCTAGAAATGCGTCAGCCAATGGGAAATGCAGACGCATTTCTAGATGGTCATGCCAGGATGACCAGGCCACAACCTTCGGTTACACCCGTATAGTTTCCAAAGTAAGCCATCAAATTCTGAGTTACAAGTTTTCACTTCTATCGGCAGTTCCTATGACTGCCAATTTTTTTTATTTAGGTTTCATAATTTGCCCTCTGGCTCCACAAGCATTACAATACAAGCAATACAAGCTCTTCTTAGTTTAGGCCTAGATGGTGTTGTGTGTGAAATGTTTACCAATGTTTATTTATTATGTTGATTTCTATGATGGGTTCAGTGACGCGAACTGACAAGATTTCACCCATCCGCTGCGTCTCGCTACAAAGTTTATGCTTCACGTTTAAGTGCTAGTACATTATAAAATCTGATACAGAAATAAATCCTGATTTCTTTTCCACCATTCAAGTTGCGTATCAAACGTAAGATAATACCCTCATAAAATGATTTGCTGAGAAAGTTTCGCATTAGTATTAATAATAGAGAAATAGAGATTGACTTTTACTCGGCGCTGATAGCTGATAGCCGGCTGACCACGATGCCCAATGAACTGGAACGGTCCATTGATCTATCAATTTCTCGGAGATAGTTCTCTAACTCTATCACTATATCTAGTTTGGAACTAGTTAGATATGAACCAGGAATTTGTACGCTCCAACTAAATTAATCACTGGGAGATGATCTACGTGTACTATAGTACTATTATAGTGTATGTGTACTATGGTGTATAGTCCTACTAATATTAGGTTTAAACGCGAAAGTTTGTAAGAGTATATGAATGTATGTTTGTTACTTAGCCTAGTTTGGGGCTCAACGATAACTGGGATATATTTAGACACGGAAATTAATTTATTCTCTTTTTGTATACTGCAGTTATAATTTTTAAGGCATAAATTAATTCCTTACTTACTTACTCTTTCACGGAAAAATGACTAAAGTTATGTGAGTTATTTAAGAAATACACGAATGATATGATTGAGGTATGACTGTGTTTGGTTGAGAGTAATGGTTATGTTCTGATATTTACATTTTTATTTGAGTAAATCTTGTTTATTGTGCAAAAAGATTTCAGAATCATTTACATCGCCGAAAATTGCTAGCTTATCGATTTTTATTGGATACAAAATATGGATCTAAAAATTGTGTAGGAGAATAACTTGAGTCAAACTTTTGGTTCCTTTTAAAGAAGGGTTATGTTTCTCACGCGTATCTTATATGTTTGTAAATTTCTTTATTCCCACGTATCTTCTAAACAACTGGATGGATTTTGACAATTAAGATATCGTTAGACTCGGCACCCAAGTGTTCTTAGATATTATAACATAATGTTTTTTTTATCTGTTGTTCCAGTCGGGTTTTTAAATTAAAATTACTTAGTTCTTTTAACGCTGTGAAAGTGTACTATAAGTGTATTTTGTTTTCGATAAGAGGATTGCACTTCACCACCACCATCTCGCCTGGTGTTAAGCGATGATGCGGCCCACGAGCGCTAACCTAGAAGAAACCGATTCCCTCTAGATTTTAAGACACTCAGAATATACCCATCAGTAAACTATATATATCCACTCAAGCATACGCTGCTTCCAAATTTAAATGCTGTTATTAGGTAAGTACTAAAGTGGAATCAAATTTCTTGTATATACTCCTTTGTTACTCTATTGAATTCTAAAGTTTAACCTTTTTTGTCTTTCTTGCCAAACATTTTCTCGTCTTAAGAAATCGTTTCAAATACGGCAGTTAGATTTACACCTTAAATCTACCAATGCACTAAACAAAATCGACAAAAATAAAATAATTAAACAAAAATAAAACTCATTTTTGAGCTGTCGTGTTAAAAGATACTAGAGCAGTCTAGACCTTGAGAACATTAGGACCTATCACAGAAAGCCGAGACTCAGTTGCGTGACGTACAATTACCTCGTCTGGTAAGAAATTACTTTTAGTAAACTGCAGTGCAGTGGCCAACAGACACTCGTCTATGTTAATGGAAGGATACAATGTTGTCATACAATGGCTTTAAACTAAGGATTATTATTATATGTTCTGTAAGGGACCGTAAAAGGGATTCGATGTAATGCCCAGTTTGTAGGTAACTGCGTTACAAAGTCGGCTATTTTGTAACGTTAGACAATGTATGTATACATGTAAAGGTTAGATGGGAAATAATTTGCCTAATTTGGAACGTTATTTCTAAACTTTCAGTTTTTTTTCTGGCATATGCAAACAACCCGGAAATGTTTTTTTTTACTTTTGTAGGCCTACACTTGACCGCCATCTCGCCTGATGTAAAGCGATGGTGCGGTCTACGATGGAGCGTGTTTACCTAGAAAAAACCAATTCACTCTCGATTTGAAGACGCCAAGATTATAACTAAAAGTAAGCAACGTGCCTACCTATAACGGCAGAGGGACAGGCAGCTATTGAAACATGAAGAGTCCAAACCATTACCTAGCACTGCACTTCATTCGTTGCCCAGAGATATAAGATGTTTTATCTCTATGCCCTATGTAACTTCTCTGGAAATATTGCCCTTGAAACCGAAACATAGTAATGATTGCATATTACTGCTTGGCGGTAGAATTACTGGCAAATGTAGTAATTATCCTGACGGACTCTGCAAAGACTCCTGCTACTACTAAATTCATATCTATTGTAAACATTATAATATAACTCAATCACGATCTAAACTATTATGTCTTCGTTCTAACCTTATTTCTATCGTAACAACTATTTTTAACAAATTAATACCCCGTTTACATTATTCCAGTCCAGCGATCGAATCCAGCGCTGGATTGCTTACTGGAATAATGTAAACCGGCACTGGAAAGCATCAATCCAGTGCCAATGCATTCCAGTGCCGGTTTCCATTATACCCCGTTTACATGATTCCAGTCCAGCGACCGAATCCAGCGCTGGATTGCTTACTGGAATAATGGAGACCGGCACTGGAATGCATCAATCCAGTGCCAGTGCATTCCAGTGCCGGTTTACATTATTCCAGTAACTAATCCAGCGCTGGATTCGGTCGCTGGACTGGAATAATGTAAACGGGATATTATTCCAGTAAGCAATCCAGCGCTGGATTCGGTCACTTGACTGGAATCATGTAAACGGGGTATAATAAATCTGCGTAGCAAAAAAAATACGAAATCTATGAATATAACTTTGACTTATCTGAGGACGTCTGAATGAAACTGACAATACGATTTTCTTCAATCTATTACAACTGACATTAATTTTATTTTAAGAGGTTAATGTTTGAATAAAATATGAATGTCTCTCAAGAAATAAGCCGATTATTAAACTTCTCTGGAGCTTCATCAGTCATACAGGGATAGAGTCAGCTCAAATAATGTCCCTAAGGTCGTTAGTTGGGCGGTGCGTCGATCAGATAGTAATACGTGTCTAATGTCGTCACTCACCTTGGTTCACCTCTCTGTTGGATTGTATTAGAATCTCAGTTTAACTGTTTATCAGTTTCTGTTTAAAATACTACGTGTAAAAATGGTGTAAAAAGTTCTATAGTAGCTGTAAAAATATTTTTCTTTGAAAAAAAAACGAAACCCCTTACTTAATTTTAAAAGTTAATATCTACATAATATACTGTTATTATAAAGCTGAAGAGTTTGTTTGTTTGAATGCGCTAATCTTAGGAACAACTGGACCGATTAAAAAAAATCTTTCATCGTTGGATATATGTATGCGTGATCCCGGAGAGCTATATGCCTTATATGTACCGTGGGAAAAGCCGGGGCGGACCGCTAGTTAATAATTAACAAATATATCGCCAACGTAGTTATGTACTTCTTTATTTTTGTTGATATTACGAAAAAAGCGCCACCGATTTCGATAACATTTTTCGAGAAGACTAACTCCGTGGACGGCGTGAAGAACTTGACATCTCGAAAATGCCAATTTTACAGGGCGGCCATTTGAAAGTTTGATATCTTCTGTAGCGAGAGTATTTGGAGTAAGCGTACATTTTAAACGTGTTTTTATGGATATTTGGTGCCTTTTTTCTAATGATTGCCTAAAATGTATGAAATTGTTTATGGTTTCTGTGATAATCGACATATCAAATGTTGTTTTTTTTGTGTTTATATGAACAACTCAACTTACAGAGCACATTTTTCACTATTTCGAGAGTTATCAAGTTATTCACCACAAAATTTGTAAAAGTTTTGAATTTTTTTTCGAAATTTTTAATAAAATTGAGTTTAAATGAAATTAATATGATCAATTGTAAATATATATATACATTGGAGAGTTACGAATTAGGTTTTATTTGATAATTTTCAAAGAATACATAAAAAATTAACAAATTTTTTACATTCTTGCAAATCAACCAAGATTTGCAGGAATTTATAAAAACTTTGATTTTCATTTTTAATAAAATTGAGTTTTAATAAAATGTATATGATAATTTATAAAAAAATATGTATATGAGAGTTATGAATTAGGTTTTATTTAATAATGTATTATCAAAATGATTAAAATTCTTGCAAATCTTGGTTATCATCGTCCATATCTGGTGGTCACAAGGTGCTTTATTAATAGTTTTGATATAAATGGAAAATAAATCCTTGAAAATCTCATCCCCAAATTCTAGAAGATCCATCATATCTTTCTTCTTCTTGGAGCTTCCTGGAATGTAATAATAAGTATTTTAAGTAGTAATAGCACCGCCATCTACACGCTTGCAGATTGTACAGAAGACCAAAGAGAACAATCGGTTTCTTTAACTAGCGTTGTACTATGAAAAGGCGTTTGACTCCGTCAAAACACGTGCTGTTTTGTGATACTTACAGCGATCCCAAGTTAACTGGCGAAACATCGAGGTGATGAAGGGTCAATATGACGCCACTACGAGGACGGTACAAGTTCAAAACCAGCAGACAAAATATTTTCCTCAGCATCGAGGCAAGGGGATGTAATGTCCTCAAAATTGTTCTCCAACGCAGTAGAGGATATGTTTCAGATGCTGGATTGCACTAGACGTGGTAACAACATCTATGGTGAGTCCATCTCTCACATACGATTTGCAAATGACATTGGTATAAATCTTGAATGACTGGAGTCTAACAATTGGTACTAGACGGCTTGGCTGACTTTTCTCAACGCAACGGTATCCGGATGAACTTGGACAAAACCAAAGTTAGGCGCAACCAGATCATTGCTCCAGAACCGATTGCCGTCCATGGAACTGTGGAGATAGTTCGACATATTATGTTTGCCTAGGGCAGACGCTCAAACTGGGTAGAAATATCTTTCAGAGTGAGGAAATGAAGAAAATCTAGTTGGGCTGAGCAGCATTTGGAAAACGTCGTCAAGTTCTAACCTATCCCGCGGTGTCTGAAGAGAACAGTGTACAATAAGTGCATCCAAACCGCTATGACATATAGAGCTGAAACGTAAACACTGACAGTGAAAATAGTCCGTAAGCTCAAAGTCACTCAGCGAGCTATGGAAAGTGCTATGCTTGAGGTTTTCTGAGAAATTTCATCCGCAATAAAGTAATTCGTCAGAGAACTTAAGTCACCGACATAGCTAAGCATATTAGCAAAAGAACTGGCAGTGAGCCGGTCACATCTGCCGCAGACCTCAAAACCGTTGGAGTAGACGGGTTTTGGAGTAGTGACCGAGAATCGGCAAACGTAGTATAGGACGCCTGGAGACTAGTTGGAGGGTCGATCATTATAAATATGGAAGACAGCTGTTGGTTGTTGGAAATTTATGGCCAAAGATCAGGCTTTGTGGCATATTATTGGCACATACACCCCACATACGTCCAGCAGTGGACGAATGTGGGGTGATTATGATGAATGCAGAAACCTCATTTCTATTGTGCTGTTTTACTATTATATCCCATACAAACCTCTTTTGCCTCAACAGAGGCTAAATCGGGGATAGTACGATTAAAACTCCAAAGCGAAGTTGGTGGAAATTGTTGCAAGCCAAGTGCATTGCATGCTTTTTCGCCCTTTTCTTGTCAGTCCGTTTTTCAGCATGTTTTTTCAGATCTAATGCTCTTTCAGGTTCCTGTTTTTGCTCACATACTTCTTTTTCAAGTACCTATGTTTCATAGCTAGCGAGCTTTATATAAATATGCTTTATTTTTTCTCTTCTGCTATTTTTTCAATTGTTTCACTATCGTCTTAACTAGTTATATTATTTTGGGATTAATTTATCTGACAAATCTGTACTGTTTTACGTTTTAATCATAATGAGTATTAATTGTCCACCAATATTTATTTATTTATTTTATTTATTTATTCTTCTTTGGTGATTCCTTTATTTTTTCAATTATGCAATTGGGATCATGGATGTTGCCTTCGCCGTTACTTTGATAAAATTTTGTTTCAGTATCAATATTGGTTTTGTTTTTCTCTATGGTAGGTCATGCAATAGTTATGGGTAATTCATTAATAGATACATTTTAAAGTTCTGCAGTTCCTGGGGTATCATTGTTATATTTTGAAAGTTTAGAAATCGCATGACACTATAAAAGTAATATTGAGTTTTATTCATTTCGTTCAATTTGAGTCCTAGCATTAAAGGTAATATGGCGTTAATATTACCTTTTGTATTTAAAGTCTCATATAAATTTCTACTGAAGTGATTACGCGCTCTCAATAATAAATTTGTGGAAGTTACAACCACACTTTAAATTACAATCGATCTGTTTGTAACAAAACAACTAACCTTAATACTCGGGCATTGTTTTGTGTACAAATTGATTTATAAAAACACTAGTTCTGCTGACCCGGCAAACGTTGTTTTGCCGTATAAATTATTATACAAATTTTAAAAATCTAACATTGGTAACCCTAAACTTTAATAATCAAAATTAATGTTTACTTTTAATGTTTTAATAAAATAATTTTAGATTTTTTAATCGAAAAAGAGTGAAAAACATTTACAAAAAAAACTATAATTGATCAGTTATCGAGCGGGATGAAAAATTATGAAATTACTAAAAATACTATTAAAAAATAGGGGTTGGTGATAAAAGAGTAAAAATTTAGAGTTGCATGTATCTTTAATGCCACATTATAAAATGTTTTTTTTTTGTCCAAAAGTTTAAAAAAAAATTGTGGTGAACAAGGGTTGTTCACCACTTAGGGATATAAAAAATAGATAGTAGCCGATTCTCAAACCTACTGAATATGCATATAAAATTTGGTAAAGTCAGTAAAGCCGTTTCGGAGGAGTAAGGTAACTAACATTGTGACACGATAATTTTATTTATCAGAGATATCTAAAAAGAATGGACAAAGAAATGACTGAGTACAAGTTGGCATTTTGACGTATCAGAAAACTAACGTCATTTATGTGGCCGGCCATAACTTGACATCTTAACATGTCACAAATTCAAGAACATTATGTAGTGTGTGTTTAACTCAACATCTAAACATATCAGTTTTGTATGACACATACAAAGATTTGTATATTTTACAAGTCGAATTATAAATTTTAGCACATAACGTCTAGGATGACACTAAGTCAATATATGCACTTGTCAACCTAAACACGCTAAAATTGGAGCTTTTCAGAGATATCAACTTTTTTTAAAATGACATATCTCCAAAATGTATGTATATTTTGGGGTGTCTTTTTTTTGACATATAAAGAAAACATGTAGAAAGCGTTTAAGCAAATAAAAAAAAATCATGCAACTCGAGATGTCAAGTTCTTCACGCCGTCCACGGAACTTATCTAATAAAATCTTACAACGGGATTAAGAAATAGCAATCTAAACACCTAAACATCCAAACTTTCAAATGTACGATATTATTGGGATTTAATAGGTATTTTTTATTTTTTTACCTTTTATAGGTTTACACTTGACCGCCATCTCGCCTGATGTTAAGCGACGATGCGGTCTACGATAAAGCGTGTTTACCTAGAAGAAACAGATTCACTCTCGATTTGAAGACACCAAGATTATAACTATCGGGAAAAACCCACTCAGGCTACTCATTCCACAGCCTAGACGTTCTTATTACAAAAATAGAGCCAAACCTCTTCGTCCGTGTCTTTGAAATATCAACCAAGAAACGGTGTCGCTTCTTCGAGCCACGAGAAGTCCGATAGAAAACGGGCACGGTGGTAGTAGATCATGCAAATCAGCTGCACACTCACCGAAGTTAAATTGAAATTAAATTTTGTTTTTGTTTGTCGTAGGTTGCGCGCTTGACCGTCTGATCCTGGCTTCTAACCGAACCTGCGAAAAAGGTACCTATAAATACTTTTATTTGCAGAATCTAAGAATATTATAAAGTGGCCAAGTGCGAGTTGGACTCGCCCATGAAGGGTTCCGTTGCAGCAAGTAACATTATATACATAGTACACATAGTTCGTTGTAACTTTGATCGAAGTTTCAATAATAGTGTATTTATGACGTACTAAAAAAAACTACTCATCAGATCGGATTCAAACTAATTTTCGTTGGTAGTTTACATGGTAATGTACATCATATATTTTTTTTAGATTTTTCATTCTCTTACTTTAGAAGTTAGAGGGGGGGGGACACACATTTTACCACTTTGGAAGTGTCTCTCGCGCAAATTATTCAGTGTAGACGAAAATGATTTTAGAAACCTCAACATCATTTTTGAAGACCTATCGATAGATACACCACACGTGTAGGTTTGATGAAAAAAAAAATTTTGAGTTTCAGTTCTCAGTATGGGGGGCAACCCTAATTTTTCTTTTTTTAAAATTTTTTTGTTGAAATCTTAATGCGGTTCACAGAACACATCTACTTACCAAGTTTCAATAGTGTAGTTTTCATAGTTTCGGCAAAAAGTGGCTGTGACATACGGACGGACAGACAGACAGACAGACAGACAGACATGACGAATCTATAAGGGTTCCGTTTTTACGTTTTACGGAACCCTAAAAAGCAAACATGGTTCAACATTGTGTACAAAATACTCGCATGCTTCTAATATTTTTGCAGTATAGTCGAGAGTACAAGTACTTATTTTGTGTTTTCAGTATTTGATTCAGTGTAGTATGTTGACATAATTTGTATGTTGTACTTAGGTATAATATATGCTGAGTATTTATGTCCATGTGTCAAATTTTTAGGGTTCCGTAAAACGTAAAAACGGAACCCTTATAGATTCGTTATGTCTGTCTGTCTGTCTGTCTGTCTGTCTGTCTGTCTGTCTGTCTGTCCGTCCGTATGTCACAGCCACTTTTTGCCGAAACCATGAGAACTACACTGCTGAAACTTGGTAAGTAGACGTATTCTGTGAACCGCATTAAGAATTGAACAAAAAAAAAGAAAAAATAGGGTTGCCCCCCATACTGAGAACTGAAACTCAAAATTTTTTTTTCATTATACCTACTCGTGTGGGGTGTCTATCGATAGGTCTTTAAAAATGATGTTGAGGTTTCTACAATCATTTTCGTCTACACTGAATAATTTGCGCGAGAGACACTTCCAAAGTGGTAAAATGTGTGTCCCCCCCATCTAACTTCTAAAGTAAGAGAATGAAAAATCTAAAACAAAAATATGATGTACATTACCATGTAAACTACCAACGAAAATTAGTTTGAACTCGATCTGATGAGTAGTTTTTTTTTAGTACGTCATAAATACATTATTATTAAAATCTCGATCAAAGTTACAACGAACTAAAAAAACTATGTGTACTATGTATATTATGTTCCTTGCTGCAACGGAACCCTTCATGGGCGAGTCCAACTCGCACTTGGCCACTTTATTTTAAATTACGAAACCTGCCATAGACTTTGAGAAAGAAAAATACGACATAATTTATACTTAACTTCATCCAGGAATTATTACGATTCTTCAATAATCGGAGGTTAATTTATTATGGATGTGTCGGGATTCGACATACCTATATATAAATGGATCAACAAATTCAAAATAATACTGGGGTCTAACGACGATTCGGTATATGATGGAGCCTGAGGGAGTCCTAAATCTTTAGCAGTTATTCTACCGCCAAGCAATTATGTTTTTGTTTAATACCCCGTTTACATGATTCCAGTCCAGCGACCGAATCCAGCGCTGGATTGCTTACTGGAATAATGGAGACCGGCACTGGAATGCTTCAATCCAGTGCCAGTGCATTCCAGTCCCGGTCTCCATTATTCCAGTAAGCAATCCAGCGCTGGATTCGGTCGCTGGACTGGAATCATGTAAACGGGGTATAAAAGCAAATAAATCCAAATAAATACTAACTTAATCTTACCTATAAAAATAAGATAAATCATTTGATACGTAGTGACGAGCGCGCTACAGAGAGTTTTATTTATTTTTTAGTGGATCATGAAGAGTCCAAATCATTACCTAACACTACCTAACACCAGAGTTACCGTCGCTCGACGCTTGCTAGGCAGTAATTCGGACTCTTCCTGTTCACATAGTTGCGTCATGCGTGACGTACTATAATTATTGTAATGGGTCAGCGTGTTTTATTGGTTTCATAACTTTATGTATTCTTAAAAAATAGGTTCACTTTCTCGATGCACTCGTTCGTCATATATCATACCATACATTGTATACGTCTAACTAACAAATATACGCGATTCTTGAGTATATAGGTATTAGCATAATGCGCAAAAGATTATTTTTATCCTGAATAATTGTTTGGCGACGTCTGCCCTGAATCAGCACGGCTAATGAGCTCCCTAGAGCCATTACTTAGATCGCGTGTCGATCACATCGTAACACGAGTCTAATGTCATCGTTACTCTGATCGACTACCTGATTTGATGCTATGTTATCTAGTTTCTTTCTGATTTATACTGAAGTATTATATTGAGATTCTATTATGAATATACTTTAAGGGCGTACCCCGAGCAAATGACCTTGAGTATTTCTTACCTTATCGCACACCGCAAGAAAGAGCAAGAAACAGTAGGATTTGTTGCTGTTTTACGCTCAAATTTTAGAATAAACTCTTTATAAAATCAGATTTTGGTCTTTTGAAAAAAATAAAACTACCAAAATGTTCGTAATAGAATTGTCTATCCGTTGGTATAAGTACAAAATCAAAATAATGGACGATTTTCGAGGAGATGCATGATAACTACAATTATTAATTTTTTTCATGGTTTCGTTGTGAGGCGATTATTTAAAGAATAAGTTCATTAACAAAACAAATAAAACTACCATTTTGAAGCCAAGAAGTTGTAGAAATTTAATGTATTTTTTACCAGTTGATATTTGTTTTGGCTAATGAGTAGATAGCTCTTAAAACTGGACAAAAAACTCGTTTTGCTGGGGGACGCACCTTAATAAAATATATTTCTAGAATGCTGGTCCAGCAACTCTCGCCACAAAACTCACAGTTTCATCCCGTAGTAATTACAAAGTCAGAGGTAACCGATACCTAATTGTTATTACGTTATTAGAGCGAACCGCATCAAGTTTGAGGGGTATTACTGATCCGTCTCCATTAGTGGAGTTATGTATGAGTTGCGCCCAGATTACTGGGTACTAATTGAATTAAACCCTGGAACGATGCAAGGTACGAGTAATCCTGCCAGTCATGCAAGGGTACTATAGTTTGCCGTTATCTCTAAATAATACTAGCGGCTTGTTCTGGCTTCGCTCGGATTTCGTCATATAAGGACTATTAATCGAAAAAAAAAACTATCCTATCTCTCAAGTTGGATCAGACTGCTCACAGTGTGTCAATTTAATTTCAAATCGGTTAAGTAGTTTAGGAATCCATCGCGGACAAACATCGTGACAGGAGATTTATATATATTAAGATAATCTAATTTAGATAATTATAAAATGTAAAATATATTTAAAAATGAATTGCTGTTCGTGGGTCTCCTAAAACTCGACAACGGCTGAGCCGATTGGGCTGATTTTGGTTTTGAAATGTTTGTCGTAGCTAACGGAAGGTTTAAACGGTGAGAAAATATTGAAAACTTGCGAAGAAGATAGTAAAAACAACAATTTCATTTTCTCATACAAACTGTTCTACATAATTTCCAGTCAAACATTTGACGTTACCAATCAAAAATTTTTTTTCGAGAGTTTTAATCAAAGAGTATTTATTACCTTTATAGTGTTAATCAAAGAGTATAATACAAAGAGTATATTATAAGTTTTTGAAGTGAAAACTTCTTTTGAAAACATTTTCGTGGGCTGTGAATTGAGTTCTAGCGTCACACGCTCGGGTATGATTTGGTAGTTAGTTTATTTTATTATAGTTTAGTTAGTAGTTTATTTAGTATCAGTATTGCACTCGTGCGAAGCCGGGGCGGGTCGCTAGTAACTTCAATATAACCTTTTTAATCGACCTCAAAATACAAGGAGGTTCTCAATTTGGTTGAAGTTTTTTTTTGTATAAGTCGCCGTAAAATTATGAACACCGGTAGATGATAATCTTACGCGTGACATTATATTGCTAGTTTAGAATAATCTGACGTCGTTAAATTATTATCTGTCGGTTTTTACACTTTGACAGTGACACATTTCTTATACCTTTAAACGAGCAATTGTTGTTTATACATATATTTAGAATCTGAATCTCGGAGATGGCTCGAACGATTTTGATGAAATTATGTATGCAGGGGGTTTCGAGGACGATAAATCGATCTAACCAGGTTTCATTTTTAAAAACGCATATTATGCGCGTTTTTAGACAATGAAAAACTGTCATATTAGACATTAGAATGCGAAGGTAAATTTCGCCGCATGACGCGACAGCATAATAGCTCAGACGGTAAGTCGGGCGGTTTTAGCGGTCACGATAGCTCCGGGTTCGAGTCCAGACGGCTTCTCTCTTTTTTTTCAAGTTCTCTTTTTTTTCGAGTTTTCTTTTTTTTTCAAGAAAATCTATTTCTTGCAGTATTTTATCTAAGTATATATTTAGTATTTAAACCGAGCAAAGCTCGGTCACCTAGATACTAATTAATATATTACGCGATAACTCCGCTACTTGTAAACGATTTAATATTTTTTTTAGGTAGAAATACTTCACTTGTGGTCCTTTGTACATTTTATAGAAATCGTTGGGGCGGTATTTGATATATCAACAAAGAGAAAAAATTTACTTTCATTTATCTAGACGACGTAATCATAGCTCCTTATGAAATTTAGTCGAGTGTCTAAATATAATTTTAATTGGCCTAACATTCATACCTAACATATTGTACCAAGAATTCCAATTCCATTAACAATATTCATGAAGAGCTGATAAATTTGTGCGATGTGCGAGCCTATATTGATGATAAAATATTTTATATCTTATTTAAGAACCATTGCTAGAATCCTTGCTTTCCAAATGTGGCCGGGTTTTGAACCTACAACCTTATAAATATAAATAAATATAATATTGGTGGACAATTCACACACAACACTATCTGACCCCAAACTAAGCAAAGCTTGTACTATGACGGCCAGATAGCTGATATAATACTTAAATGTTTTAAATACATACTTATTATACATAGAAACACCCAGACACAGTGCAAACATTTGAATTCATCACACAAATATTTGCACTGGGTGGGAATCGAACCCACGACCCCCGGCTTCGCAGGCAGAGCTACTACCCACTAAGCCACGAGGCCAGTCAATGATTGTCAATTGCACGTTCTTGCCACAATATTACCACACCTTTTAGGGTTCCGTACCCAAAGGGTAAAAACGGGACCCTATTACTGGACTTCGCTGTCCGTCCGTCTGTACGTCCATCCGTCTGTCACCAGGCTGTATCTCAAGAACGCTGATAGCTAGAAAGTTGAATTTTTTAGAGATTATGTATTTCTATAGCCGCTATAACAACAAATACTAAAAATTAAATAAAATAAATATTTAAGGGAGGCTTCCATACAAAAAAACTTGTTTTTTTACCGTTTCTTGCTCGATACTAATAACGGTGACAGGTAGACGCTTTAACTAGTCACGTAATGGTACGGAACCCTTCGTGCGCGAGTGCCACTCGCACTTGGCCGTTTCAATCAAACCTTACTTTTATCGAAAATATCTACCTTACCCGAGTCACATTAACTGGTACCTACCCTTCCGCCATTTTCATCAATAACCCATTCTGCGATTGAATATCGAAAACATGATAATTTGATAAACATCGGTAATCAAGGAGCTTTGATCCCTGGCTGGTATCCATTTAACAATCTGGAGAAATTGTAGATTTTCCTCTCTATTTCAAAGACATCGACATCAAACGAGTATGAAAGAAGGCTGTAATCACATGAAGGCAGGCAACGAAGCTTGAAATTCCCAATCGTACCCACGAAGCGTGCGGAGAGACGCAAACAGTAGCGAGGGTTGGGCTTCAGGTTTTTTAGACGAGTCTATATCACACACTAGCTGCGCCCCCCGGTTTTAATCGCGCAGTTCCCGTTCTCGTCAATTTACCGTGCTTTTTTTAGTATAGAGTGACGAGCCGGCCAAGACATGTGCCTGATGGTAAGCAACATTTTTTTTTTAATAATGAGTGACGAGCCGACCAGGACATGTGCCTGATGGCAAGCAACATGCCTGCCACATAACAGCACAGTGACACGCAGCTATTGGACCATAACGAGTCCAAATAATTACCTAGCACTGCATTGAGCTCGTCACCCATAGATCTACGATATTATATCTCTAAGCCCTGCAATTCACGAAAACATTGCCCTTAAAACTGGAAAACAGTAATGTTTGCACTTTACTGCTTGGCGGTAGAATAACTGGCAAAGGTGGGGTACTTCCCCAGGTGGACTCTGCTAAGAGTCCTACCACTACTCAAAAGCTTATGTAACATATATATATATATCATTCATATATTAACATGTATAACATTCTAGCATAAAAGCTGACTGTGTTCCGAAGTTCCAGTGTGAGTGAACCACAAACATCTAATCATCCAAACTTTGACATTTTTAATACTAACATCGCCCTACGGTATTATCCGCGCAGATCCCATTAATTCCCTATAATTAAAAGTATATAGCGTATGTGTTTCTTCAGACCATAATCAAACTATGTACCCAATTTTAACTCGATCCGCTCACGTCCCTACGTGATTGAGCAACAAACACCCAAACTTTGTATGTATTGGCATTTATGTGCTTACTTATAAGAAACCGATACATTCACGACTTGAAGACACTAACTTGTAACTATCAGGAAAAACTAACGTAATTATTATTTGTTCGTTAATAATTTTACCGTAAATATTAATGTCCAAATATACCTGTGTTCTGGTTTGCAGGGCAATGGTTCCAGTGAAATTATCGGGCAAAGACATACATTACTTTAAATCTCCAAGTGACGAGTGCAGTGCAGAGCTAGGCAGTTATTTGAAATGTACTTTGGCACTGTGCTGTTATGGGCTGACGTGTTGCTTACCGTCGCACGCAGTAGTAGTGCAGTAGCATCTAAGTAGCCCCGTCACTATAAATATTAAAAATATATAATATCCAATCTATAAATTCCAGCCCATTGCGGTCTTAAACATAGTTCATACAACACGCGAGGAGAGAGACATTCTTGCAATATACGCAACGCTGACAGCTAGACAGTATACCACACTCCCTCACAAGATCGGCAAAGCTAACTTACATTATGGGACCGGAAGTTTATAACACTCTTCCTAAAATACTTAAATCAGCCCCGAGTTTGGGCAGCTTCAAGAACCGATTAAAAAGCTGGCTTATTGATCAAAATTTCTATAGTTACAGCGATTTTTTAAAGAGTGATGGTAAACTTGTAATAAAATTGTAAAAAATTTACATTGTTCATTACAATTGTAATAAATACATATTATATTTTAATGGTTGACACTTATTTGTACGATACTTATTATCGTACAATAATATGTTAAATTTAAACTTTAAAAAATGTATACTTTTGGTATGCTCTTTTTTTGGTTTTTAAAATTGACGTGTAAATTGTACATTTATGAATAAAGAACTTTGACTTTGACTTAGTTCCCGATTTCCTAATTTTCCGCGATAAAAATAACATTTATTTGACTTTCAATCCGATCCTTTAAAGATATCTAGCATGATAAATCAACACTCATCCAAACTTTCAAATCTATAACATGACTATGTTACATGATAGCTTTGAACAGTTTTTATTTAACAAAAAAAGTATAGAAAACGTAAAAAGGGCCAAGTTTCCATCGCGTTAACCGCTCGTTCACAGACCAAAGCGTATGCAAAGCGGCTGTCTTCGAGGAAATAATTGGGTTAAGTGGTTCACCGTACGACACTCTCCAGAGATGAAACATGCCTTTTGGAACACGTTTAACATACACGTGTAGGTAACGTGAAAAAAGTATAGCTAGCAAGGAAACTTAAACACGGTGGAAAAATAATTAGAGCAAATTTTATTTACTTAACTAACTTTACCTTAGATACTAAGTTTACTGACCTCATGGTTTAGTTCGTTCTAAGTCTGCTCGCGGAATCGAAAGGCGTGGATACGATTTTTTTTATAGTATGCACAGAACTTGATATCTGTTCTGTGATAATATGAGTGACAAGACGAGTTGAACATGTGCCTGATGGTAAGCAAAATGCCTGCCTATAACAGCACAGTGACACGCAGTTATTGAATCATGAAGAGGCAAAATCGTTACCTAGTACTGCACTCCGCTCGTCTCCCGGAGGTATAAGGTGTTTTATCTCTTAGCCCAGTAATTTCTCTGAAAACATTACCCTTCAAAACGGAGCACAGTAATCTTAGCACTGTGCTGCTTGGTGGTAGAATAACTGGCAAAGGTGTGGTACTTCCCCTGGCGGACTCCGCAAAGATCCCTACAACTACAAAATTCCCACCCAGGCCAGATAATTGTATGATGAAACCAAATATATGTTCCATAAAATATCTGGATCTTGCTATGTGTCATAAGTATAACTAGCAGCACTCCTCGGTTTTACTCGCGAACTTCCCGTTTTGTAGAGTATTGTTGCCCTCAATGAACCAAGAAATTGAAAATGAAAAAATATGGTGGTCGAATTGATAACCTCCTCCTATTTGAAAGTCGGTTAAAAATGAAATTGTTTGTTAGATTAAATAAAGAAAGTCACGTGAATCATGTTTGATGCAAATAAATTATCGTGAAAAACAGCTGGTGGTGCCAATGGATATCTATCCGAACTTTTAATCTCTTTGACAAAACGTCTGCGCGAGCCAAACTCATAGCACTCATTAGCACCGATCCGAAATGTCACAAAAATAGACCCATAACATTCTAATTCGTCGCATAAAATCTGAACTACAACAAAAGAAAGAAAGTAAACAAATTTACGATTTCTTAATCAATAAATCTTGACATCAAAGAGCAACAAAAATCAGCAAATCGACCAAATAACATGATGTGATAAAATGGTGATGTCTGTCATCATGAGCAATAAACAAGCTTGGAGCCATTATCACACTATTATTATAAAAGTGATATGCGTGATGTCACACTAATATTTAAAGTGAAAGTTTGTGTGTTTGTAAGTCTGTAGCTTGTGCCGTATAGTCCAAGATCCCAGAGCTGCCAGACGTCACCTATTTTCTGATGAATGAAATGTGGACGATTGAGTAGAGTTAGTAAGTACTAAGAACACATGCTTACTCGCTAACTTGCTTAGACGGCCAATTTTGAGATATGGGGTAATGAAGGTACATACAAACATTACTTACTACTTATTAGACATTGTTGAGTTTAGGGGATGATTGGCCCCTTAGATTGGTCTGTCTTATAGGAAAAAGCTTTAAAATAGTTGTCAGACGAACATATTTACAAATGGAGTATGAGAATTTAAGTGAAGTTAAGTTATTTTTTTTTAAAGACCAGGTTAACCCTTAAACAAAACCTTGTTTAAGCAAAACAGCCGACGGAAAGTGTCTGGGAGTATTGGGACCTTGTTTTTATGGACAATTTTTTTTTTATTGCCTACAACATACGTGAAAATCACTTATTAGAAAATACGTGAAGTAGGTAATGTTTGTGTGTACCTTCATTACCCCATATCTCAAAATTGGCCGTCTAAGCAAGTTAGCGAGTAAGCATAGGTTCTTAGTACGTACTAACTCTACTCAATTGTCCACATTTCATTCATTAGAAAATAGGTGACGTTTGACATCTCTGGGATCTTACTCTAGTATCTATGTAACGGATCTGAATAAAATTAGGTTAATTCCCTTTATATGAACACGTAGGCTACTTTTATGCTGTTCGTACCTATATCTATATTTGCACTATCGGAATATATCTGTTGACTTGTCTAATCCCTCATATTTTAATACTAGAAATAAAACACTCTTTTCCGTTACTATTTTATAAAGTCTTGTTAAAATTAATGCAATTCCAATTGTATTTAATATAATTTAATGTTTGTTATCACCAATGGCTTAAAAGGTGAAAAAAAGTTTTTTTTTTTTTTATAGCGTAGAATGACGAGACGAGCAGGTCATGTGCCTGATGGTAAGCAACAAGCCTGCCCCATAACAGCACAATAACACGCAGCTATTGGAACATGATAGTCCAAATCATTACCTAGCACTGCACTGCGCTCGTCACCCAGATATCTAAGATATTATGTCTCTAAGCCCTGTAATTTCTCTGGAATCATTGCCCTTCAAACCGGAACACAGTAACATTTGCACATTACTGCTTGGCGGTAGAATTTTTGGCAAAAGTGTGGTACTTCCCCAGGCGGACTCTGCTAAGAGTCCTACTACTACTAAAGTTGCAATGAAACAACCTTTTCTTTTTTGAGAAATAGTGAAATCTGTCAACTCGAATCAATCAGTCTTTCAACCGCCTAACCAAAACAATTATGGCTCTGCTATCGCTATCATATTGTTAAATAATTTAAAGCTAAAATTAAGATAGAATAATATTAATACATCTTACATGGTAGATTATGGCCTTTACCCAAATTCTAGCCATGGAAACTTAAAAATGGGCTTTGTGTTTAATAAATGTAGGTACAAATCATTTTAGTTTATTAATAAAATTGTTGTGATAATATTTGTTCAGTTTAGAATGCTATATTTTGTAGGATCGATTAAGAAGAATCAAAATATAGTTATTATATCTAAAGACCAGAAAAGAAAGGAAATTTATAAAGCAAGCAGGAAATAGTCCCGCGGGATCTAACAAGTCAAATAATAAAGTTAGTGTTGTCACGTTATGACGCCGAGATCTGCCCAATTTCCGGGTAGAACGTCGTAAACGGGGGGTTATGGCAGTTGTAGCAATACTGGCAGCACCGGCAGGAAAACACGTTTTATTGCACTTGCCACTATTGTTGCCATATGAAGGTCAGGGCTGGCGAAATGTTTTTTTATTTATTTGGGTAGATTGCAATAAAAAACCAGCTGCGCATTTTGAACACACACTACAATGAGGCATTTTCAGAATGCATCCAATGAAATATACTTAGGTAAATATATTTCTCCATTTAACTAAAGATGGCGTCAATGTTTTTGAAATGGACACTCCTTTGGCACACCACATACAGATCTTCCGTGGGCTGTGAATTGAGCTCAAGTGTCACGTTCGTAAATGAAGGAAATCTTCGGGTAAACTCGATCAGGATTGCCATGATAATAGTCACGCCCTCCGGTTGTCACCCGCGTATTTTCCAAAGTGAGCTATCAAATTCTAAGTTATTCTAAGTTTTCACTTCTATCAGCAGTCCCTATGACTGCCAATTATTTTTTTATTTGTCAAAGTTCTCTAACAATGGGGGTTTTTAGGGTTCCGTAAAACGTAATAACGGAACCCTTATAGATTCGTCATGTCTGTCTGTCTGTCCGTCCGTATGTCACAGCCACTTTTTGCCGAGTCTATGAGAACTACACTGTTGAAACTTGGTAAGAAGATGTATTCTGTGAACCGCATTAAGATTTGAACAAAAAAATTAAAAAAAAAGAAAAATTAGGGTTGCGCCCCATACTGAGAACTGAAACTCAAATTTTTTTTTTCATCTAACCTACACGTGTGGGGTATCTATCGATAGGTCTTCAAAAATGATATTGAGGTTTCTAAAATCATTTTCGTCTACACTGAATAATTTGCGCGAGAGACACTTTCAAAGTGGTAAAATGTGTGTCGCCCCCCCTCTAACTTCTAAAGTAAGAGAATGAAAAATCAAAAAAAAATATATGATGTACATTACCGTGTAAACTACCAACGAAAATTAGTTTGAACTCGATTTGATGAGGAGTTTTTTTAGTACGTCATAAATACACTATTATTGAAACTTCGATCAAAGTTACAACGAACTACAAGAACTATGTGTACCATTGTATATTATGTTACTTGCTGCAACGGAACCCTTCATGGGCGAGTCCAACTCGCACTTGGCCACTTTATTTCTAGGTTAGCATGCTCCATCGATAACTAAACTGTAGTTTAACTGTCATAGGGTCTACCGATAGAAGTGAAACCATTTACTCGTAATTTAGAGTTTGAGTACTAAACACTAACGCTGCACATACGTCACATACACTCAGATGTACTGCCATTACGTATGTTAGTGATGCGAATTCAGTGGATTCATCCATCCAAAAGGGGTCAAGCGTACGTCCCGTTCCGCTATTCCGTCGCCGCCGTGACGCTACAACCATAATCTATCAAATCATACAGTCGTTCGACGAAGCCGTCTAGACGGGACCATCGTGCGGGGCGTGCGGGGTGAGACGCGGGAAGCGCGCTCTTGCATTGCTTACATTACAATGTTAGTATTGCAGGAGCGCGGCTCAGGGCTGATGTCTTCCGTATGTTTTAATTTTATTTTGGTGCCACGTTTTTAAAATTGCGACAAGCTTGCCCGTGTCTAGACATTATCGGCGTTTCTACCACAATCGAAGACGATGTACTACTGGTAGTGTTTCTTTATACTTTGCTACAACACTGCCGTCCTGTTAGCATGTATGTATGTGACGAGAACTCTAGATTTTCTACCACAAAGCGCTTAACGCGATTAAAGTAACTTTCACTTAGAAACATTCTCTAAATGCATGTTTAAAAGCCAGGATATAAACAAGGAAGACCCGCCGTCGCTACAGACCGTGTGATTGATTAACAAGACAGTATTTTGTCTCAATTCATCAATGTTTTTATTAACACGGAAGATGTGACGCGTCCGCTTCGAAAGGCTTTGTTTCAAAATATTGCATTGTGTTTAATTTACTAGAATTTAACACAGTAATATTTACTTTCAGATCATAGAATTAATGGTTACCTTGAAGATGTTGGATATGTACCCACAGATTATTATCATACTAAAGAATTTAAGAAGTTAATCTGCATTTATCTCACACATCGGATCTTTTAGTTTTTATTACATCTATTGTGTTAATCCCTCACAAAAACAATCAAAAAACGTGAAACTTCAGTAAAAATGCAGCATTACCTAACTACCTCTAGATACAAGTACATACTAGGGGTGCTACGTGTAAAGGTACAAGTTCGCGCTGAGACCGTGCCACGAGACCGCTACAGGAGACCGCGACCGGAGACCGCGACCGGAGACCGCGACCGGAGACCGCGACCGGAGACCGCGACCGGAGACCGCGACCGGAGACCGCGACATACACTTGACATAATAGCTTTGTATGGGCGCCAGTTTGCGCCGCGAACACTAGATCTCGGTCTTCCGGCTTGCACCTTTAGGTAATCGTGACCAGATTCGCAGTCGGAACGATGAAAACTACTAAATCGGAAGTGGAGTAGATAGATAAGAATTGTTAATACCTAAATAATAGAGTTTGTAATTGAGTGGAGACCGCACCTAGACAAGCGCAGTATGAGGCACGATACGGCCAGATGGAGAGACGATCTGTGTAAGGCCCAGTTTTCACGACGCGGTTTCAAACCGGCGACGGTTTCGTTTCAATACTCACGAGACCGCAGGTTTTCGCGGTTTCTGCTCCGGAAAGCTGCTGCGCAAGAATCGCGCGCAGCCACGCGGGCGCCGCGCGGCTGCCGCAGCCGCCGCGGCCGTAAACCGCGTAGTGTGTTTTAAATTTTATATGGAATTCTGCCGCGCCCGCGCCCGGGAGCGGTTGGCAGCCGCGCCGTGAAAACCGGCTCTGCGGGGAAACAGCAGCAGACGACCGGCGCTGCCAATTGAGCTCTGTGGTATAAGTTTGGAGAGGTATTTGTCCAGCTGTGGATGATGAAGGGCTGATGAGTATGAAATAATATCACGCCGCTACGCTGCCGCAGCCGCCGCTTGATACTAGCATGTCAGTTACTTATAAGATTTTCTTCTACTAATAATTTACTTTCTCCAAAAAAGCAAACGCCAAAATTTTCATTTTTGTGCATATTTCAAAAATTGCTCCACCGATTTCGATAAAATTTATAGGGACTACTTCTGAACTATACCTACTCTACCAAACAAAAAAATAATAATCATCAAAACTGAATTACAATTGGAATTGGAGCTATCGTGTAGCATAAAAAAACATACAATCGAATTGACAACCTCCTCCTGTTTTGAAGTCAGTTAAAAAGTCTCGCCGACGCTAAATAAGTTTTCACTTCAAAATTTGATCCGGAACATGAACAGTTCCGACGTATGGAAATCATACTTACTCGAAGCTCCGTTACATCACTATTAAGAACTCATATGAGAGATGTTTGCCCTTGACATTATGTTCCGGTAGACTCCGTCTTATAACAATGGTTCATCTGAGGTATTATATTTAGAGTTATCATATTTCATTATTTATTTATTTATTCAATATTGGTCTATAGGTAATTGATAGGTATGTGCTTAGTGTAAGTAGTTAAATTTATCATAAAGCATTGTCATTGTAATTTAGTTTCAATAAAAGCTTAATTTAGTTCTGTAGTGGTAGGACTAGAGAAGTACCACACTTTTGCCAGTTATTCTACCGCCAAAATACTGCCTGTAACGTGTAAAAAACATTACTGTGTTCCGGTTTGAAGGGCAATGTTTCAAGAGAAATTACAGGGTTCCAAGATTTAATATCTTAGATCATTGGGTGACGAGCGCAGTGCAGTGCTAGATAATGATTTGGACTCTTCATGTTCCAATAGCTTCATGTCACTGTGCTGATGTGTGTGCTATGTTCTCGTCTCGTCACTATGATATAAAAAAAGCTCTGCCCGTACAATAAAATTAAATACTACAAATATTAAAAATGTGAGTTTTATTCTTAAAACTGTCGGGATTTAAATGAAATGGATATTCGTAACTTTTGAAGCTTGAAACATAAAATGCCTTTTTTAGGGTTGAAAAAAGTTTGTATTTTTTACCTTGAATCGTATTTGACCAAAATAAATAATCGTAAAATATTAGTAAGCCGTAGGTTACACTGCAAAGCGCAATTAGTATAATAAATGACTGTAAATTACCATAAATATAGATTCATACATACGTGTTTACTGTATTTCATCGTCAGACAGCGGCCATCGACAATAGCTCATCAACATCGGCCATCAGATCGATATCGGATGGCGCAGGTAATCGCCCTTCATGCTGTACGCCCAATCTGGGAGCTTTGCGATCGGGGGAGTCATCTGCGGTCGGTACTATCTGTCTGCGGGAACACAGACAGAGGAACTAGTTCTCAAACTGTATGCTAATATCAAAAATTCATTCGAGCTAAGCACATACCTACTATTATAATATGATGTAAGTAATGATTAATGAAATATTATGTGTTAGTAAATAATCGAGGAAAGTAAAGTTCCCAATTAGTCGAGAATTAATTATTAGATATTAACCTACACATAAAATATTTAAAAAAATAAATAAACAAAAGTAAATACACACGTGGTGGACATTGAATACTTTGCTTTGTTATGCTGGGGCCACACTAACGAGAAATGCCATTAATTATCGCGATAATGGACGTTAACCGTAGGTGTATTTTACACCTACGGTTTATGTCTATTAGGTGTATTTTACACCTACGGTTAACGTCCATTATCGCGATAATTAATGGCAATTCTCGTTAGTGTGGCCCCAGCATTACAAAGATAAAATAAATAAAATTAACAGTTATTTAATAAAAGTATCAGTATAAAATCAATTTATATTTTTGTAATTTATCGATACAAAGCCAAAGTAAATAAATACAATAAGAGGGTTTGGGAGGAGTAGCCTACTGTACTATTCCAGACAATACAGTAGGCTACTAATAAAGTAATATAACTTTTTTTTAAACGACAAATCACAAATAAATATATGTCATATTATTATTTGTGATTTGTCGTTTAAAAAAAATTATATCTTATACCTTTAAACGAGCAATTCTTGTACCTATATAAATATGTATCTTATACCTTTAAACGAGCAATTCTTGTACCTATATAAATATGTATATATATATATAGAATCTGAATCTCGGAAACGGCTCTTATCTAACTAGGTCTAAAAAAAACGTAAAAAAAACGCATATTATGCGCGTTTTTAGACAATGAAAAACTGTCACATTAGACATTAGAATGTGAAGGTAAATTTCGCCGCGTGACGCGACAGCATAATTAGCTCAGACGGGAAGTCGGGCGCTCATAGCGGTCACGAATTAGTAGCTCCGGGTTCGAATCCAGACGGGCTCTCTTTTTTTTTCAATTCGTTTTTTTTAAGAGAATATATTTCTTGGCGTCTTTTATCTGTAGGTATCTAAGTATATTTAGTATTTAAACCGAGCCCAGCTCGGGCACCCAGGTACTTACTTATTATATAAACAACTAAATCTGTTTTAAATGGCCTAGCTTATTTTTACTACTTTTGATAGCAAATCCCAAAACCTAAGGTGTATGTAATTGTCCATGTTTGTAATTTAAAAACTCGAATATAAGGCATATTATCGTCTACCACGATTTTAACACATCACGAATCTTGATCTCTTCCGGCAAAGCCTTTAACGTTTAAGTGCTAAAAACGTTCCGTGAAAAACTAAGAGTAAGCGGAAGTACAAATAAAAAGGATTTAATGAAGCAAAGTGGAAAGAGTGATTGCCCATCTTTCCTTGTCAGGTTTTCCGCGAACACTGACGGTTACATATTTCTCAAATGAAATCAATAAGAAATAACCGATATTTTACTAGCGTAAGTTCTTTTACTCTACGCTTTTTCATAAGAGGAAATTTTTTTAGACGCATTGAGGACTTTTTGGGTGAACAATAATCAATGAACTCGCGTCATCGTCACCTAACATTTTTCGAAAACATGTTTTTTTCTTTTATTAAATTCCCATTTGCGATTTTGGCAAATAACTACGTAAGTAAAATTCTATGTTATATTTCTTAAGGCCGATTTAGACTGAACGAACATAGAGCTAGAGCTGGAACAACAGCATTCTTTCTCGATCTTTTAGTGTAAACGAAAGATCGTTCTTAGCGTTTTCCATATTAGATACTCCATAGAATCTTTGCGAACGCAAACAAAACAACGAAAGAATGTTCTACGTTTGTTAATCACCAAATGATATTGGTGGACAATTAAATAAATATTGGTGGACAATTCACAATTGAACCAATGAATTTGACACAGTAGGGATAGAATGAGCATTCGCTCGTCTGATGTAAATCGGCCTTTATACTAAATCTAGGCTATAAGTTTTCATTTCTGTCAGCGGCCCATATGACTACCAATTTTTTTTACGGAGTGACGTGACGAGCTGAACATTTGCCTGATAGTAAACTGCGCGTCTGCCCTTATCAGCAGAGTGTTACGCAGTTATTGGAACACGAAGAGACCAAATCATTGTCTAAGACTGTACCACCCGGAGATATTAGAAGATTTATGCCTTGGAATTTCTATAGAAACATTATCCTGCAAAGAAGACCACAGAGCACAGTGATGTTTGCACGCTATTGCTTAGTCGTAAAATAATTGACTGAGTGTGCTACTACTTCCCCAGGTGGTATCTGCAAAGAATCCTTGCTCAAACTAACAATTAAACAACGTAAAATTGACGAGGTAAAGATACCTTATGTGATTTGGTGGCACTTTTGATTCTATAGATTGATAAAAAGCTAACCGATAACGGCAACTCAGTAAAAGTTTTGGTAAGAAAATAAATATACATCAAAAATCACAGCGCAAAAGTTGTATCATAAAGTATGGCCCACAAAAATGCTGAAATATTATTTTTGTCCGATTTCTCCGATCATATCGAATTATAAGTTTTATCGAAGCTCTATCGGTGACTTATTAGATTGACTGCTGGGAAGTTTGCCGAGATTAGCTTTGTAGACATTTGGGGTGTCCATAAGATAAGGTGAAATATGGGACTGTCATTGCTTTTTTTTGTTTTTGTACCAAAGATAGGCTTGACGCTTGATTGACATTCTACTGTAAATCAATGATGCAATATAAAGTGGACTGTGCTTAGCCAAAAGAATATATAAGAACGATTATGTATAAGAGAGAATTTAAAAGAAACGCGGTTTTACCCACGTAGATTCCGTTCCCGTTATTTTTCCGGGGTAAAAAGTAGCTTATGTGTTCTTTCAGACTAAAATCTAACTGTGTTTCAAATTTTAACCCGATCCGTTCAGAGCAACTAACATCCAAATATCCAACCGTTGACATTTATAATATTCGTAGGATTTAAGAGTGCGCCTAGTGCTAGGAAAAAAACAGATTTCACCCGTTCGAGGCTCTTCTTAACACGATATGCATAAAGTCGAGAATAGCATGACACAGTTTGGAGGGGAAATCAATATTAAATCGGGAGTAAATTTTTGACCAAGTTTTATTTAATTACTCAATAATTAAACATAAATTTAAAAAAGTGTTCGGTTACTTTAATAGAGCGTAAAATTTGGAATTTTATTACTAAAAAATAATGTGGGGTCATCGCTTATAATTTCGAGTACTCGAATTAAATTGGGTTTTTTCAATGCCATTTTAAATTTTTTTCTGTGAAAAAATGTGATCTATTTTTAAAATTCTAGTCAGTTATTGTGTTTTTTCTTGATTGTACCCACACGTCAATATTTTTTTGTTATAGTTTTTAGTTTCTTAACATCAGTGAGCGGCGTTGAAAATGTCCTTTTTTCGTTTTCTGGCACTAGGTGCCCCTTTAAACTGTGGGATACGGTGTAATGTGGTTCTCATTGTATTTTAATTTTGTCAATAAAGTGTCTGAGTAGTGCATTGCTGTAATCTTGGTGTTTCAAGTCTAAAGTGAATCGGTTTAAAGTGAGCAGGTTCCGTTATAGACCGCATTGACGTTTAACATCAGATGAGATGGCAGTCAAGCGTAAACTTAATATCTATACTAATATATAGAGCTGTAGAGTTTATTCGTTTGAACGCGGAAATCTCAGGAACTAATGGACCGATATCAAAAATTATTTTACTGTTAGGTATGGACGTGATCCCTAAGTGCTACAGGCAATTTTATACGTACTACGGGTCAAGTCGGGGTGGACCGTGTGTGAAAGTAAAAGTGAAATAAAAACGACAAGACATAATCCAAAAATTCACATGATTTTTGGTTCGCGTGATTCAAGTGTTTGAATATGACGATAGGAACCAGATATCTCAGCGGTTATCGGTCATACGACAGTCATGACTGGCCCCCACTTTGTTATCGGTTTCTGTTTATGTCGGTCAATATCTTAACAATTTTAATATGAAAGCTTCTTTAGGATGTTTTGTGCGATGAGAAAAAATAATTACACTCGCGACACCGCCACCGTTACCGTTCCCGACATATCTGTACCTATATATGTTTATAACACCTACATGTGTATCTATACTTATAATAAAACTGTAGCGGGTCGAATTCTGTACATTGAAGATATTGTGAAAAAAAAATTTTGGGGGCACTCCATAGTCGATACTGATGGCGAAACTGCATTTTTTTTCTTTCATGTCTGTCTGTCTGTCTGTCTGTCTGTCTGTCTGTGTGTATAGGGAACTCACATCACGCCGAAACTACTGATTCAATTCAAATGAAACTTGACATGATTTAAGATCATACTAAGTAGATGGTAGCTGTCTACTTATAATCCCCAAATTCTGCACGGTTTTTGTGCAGAAAGGGGTTAAAGTTAGAATGTGTTTTTGGTTGTAACTCATGTTTGCATTGTTCAATTTCGTTAATTCTTATTTTGTTAGAAAGAACACATTTCTAATATAGTCTCATTAAAATTTTAGCATTATTGGTTGTGTGGTTCGGAAATAACATAGAAATTAAATTATAACGGAATTAATAAGTTCGGTACATACTAACTTCTAAGTATTCTGTGACAATGTAAACAACAGCAGGTCTACTACGAAGTCCGATAAACGATATATCGGCCGAACTTATGAAGTTTCCGACCACGAAAGACAATCGGTCGGTTGATCAGATCGGCCGTTTCGTTCGATCCGACCCTCATCCGACCTAAGTCTATATACTTATCTATCTATCTATATCTATACTTATAATAAAACTGTAGCGGGTCGAATTCTGTACATTGAAGATATTTTGAAAAAAAAAATTTTTGAGGCACTCCATAGTCGATACTTTTGGCGAAACTGCATTTTTTTTCTTTCATGTCTGTCTGTCTGTCAGTCTGTGTGTATAGGGAACTCACATCACGCCGAAACTACTGATCCAATTCAAATGAAACTTGACATGATTTAAGATCATACTAAGTAGATGGTAGCTGTCTACTTTTAATACCCAAATTCTGCACGGTTTTCTTGCAGAAAGGGGTTAAAGTCAGAATGTGTTTTTGGTTGTAACTCATGTTTGCGTTGTTCAATTTCGTTAATTCTTATTTTGTTAGAAAGAACACATTTTTAATATAGTCTCATTAAAATTTTAGCATTATTGGTCGTGTGGTTCGGAAATAACATAGAAATTAAATTACACCGGAATTAATAAGTTCGGTACATACTAACTTCTAAGTATTCTGTGACAATGTAAACAACAGCAGGTCTACTACGAAGTCCGATAAACGATATATCGGCCGAACTTATGAAGTTTCTGACCACGAAAGACAATCGGTTGGTTGATCAGATCGGCCGTTTCGTTCGATCCGACCTTCATCCGACCTAAGTCTATAACTTCCGACCCGAAATATATCGATCCGAATGTTTTTCGTGGTAGGCTACAATCCGATTCAGCTGTCGGTCGGATGCGATCATTCAGAGTTTGTTTTCGTAGTAGACCTGCTGGGATGTAACGGAGGTCATTTTATCGGATTCGAAGGCGGAGTCGGAGTTTTAAAATTTGATTTATCGGAGTCGGAACCGAAGTCGGACGCATAGGCAGGATTAGAAGTGGTGGCAGGAGATACATTTTTATTGGGTATTTTTTTTTGCCAAACACATGGACACGATAAACATTGACGAGCAATTGATTTAGGAAGTTGGGATTTTGTATTTTAATTTACTATCAACCACAATAAAGGATTATCTGCAATATTTATACACCTAACCTCCGATTATAACCTCCGTTTTAAAAGTTTCGGAGCCGAAGTCGGAAACGAAGGTCTAATAGTAATCGGAGGTTCCGACTTATCGGAGTCGGATTCGAAGCAGCTCTTCCCTGGTAGGCACACAATACTCAAATCCGTCATCCGTCATCTATCGTCAGGTAATAATATGACAGTACCTGTCTTATGTTTTTCCACAAAATGGCAGCTCATGGTACGAAACACAATCTGATTAGAAAATGTGTAATGTAGTATTTTTTGTTGTAGCGACAATAGTCTTTTGCCATCGTCACGCGTAAGACTACTCCGGTTTGAGTAGGGCTGGGACATTGGCGGTGGAAAAACCCAAAGTTTTGTGTGTGAATTGTTCACCAGTATCTATTTATCTGGACGACGGCGACGCGACGTAGTCATAGCTTCTTAAATTAGTCGAGTGAACTTTTTACTTGCCTAGAAGTTAGTAACTTGACGTGAAATTATAATAATTGAAGTCGGTTTTTGTTTTTTCGGATATTATATAAATCCTAATACCTACTGTACTAAATTTAGCGTTCAACAAGCTTCGGTGCAGAAGCAGAACCAAAGCAGAACGTTGTTTTTCTAAAATTGAATAAAATGTTATCTTACTAAGTATTATTATGTATATATTATGTAAAAGTTTGATTTGGTTGAAATTTGAAACATAGATAGTTTATAATATAGTCTCACATACTACCTATCATCTCGGAAAAAGCATGGGCCCTAACGAAACAAATATTAACGACATAATGACATTACCAATTAGATTGACATTTGATACACACATGGTTTAGAGTCTTAAATATTACATCGGCTAATAAGTCTATCACCTACTACTTAGGATATCATCCTGTAAAAATGTACAAGTGGGTAAGTATCAGATCACGCACATCAGCTACAGACTCTTCGTAATGTATCCTATAAAAATCCTACAAACTTAACACTGCGGCTATGCTCGATACTCCGCAACCTTACTACGAGTGTGTTTGATGTTGCTTAAAATATAAAATATGAAGTTGCTAAACTTGAATAAATATATTTTTGTGTGGAAAAACAAATCACTCTGTTTGTGTAATGACCACCCATCCAAACATTTTTACGTAAGTACTACGAATGCACTAATAAGGTCGCAAGATCAACGTACGCGAACGAAGTAGCGGGTTCAGCTAGTAGAATATAAAAGTCTTCTTCTTCGTGTCGATAACGTTATTTTGTTATTAAGCCTAACTTACTTGTCTATGTTTCCTACAATCTAAAGAATTATAATAATAAAAAAATATTATTCCATATTTTTTATTTGATTTAATATGATTTTGTGATTTTTTTTCATTTTTTTTTACTTTTTTTTAGGGATTTAAAAATTAAAAAACAAGATAATAAATATTTAAAAAGGGTTTTCAATTTAGATGAATGGCGCCCAATACTCAGTAACTACGAGTATGTGGTGTAGGTACGTAATATTTGGTCAAGTTTTCACTTCTATCAGCACTTACGTAATGTTTTCTTTTGATTTATAATATAAATATATGACGAAGTAAGAATAAATACAAAGTGTTTTAATTCAGTAGATAAAAAGTTAACTTCAGTTTGATATGAACCAGATAAGCCAATTCCGGAGCCAAAGCTCTAAACTAATCAAAACTGGTTTCGAATATAATGTCTCTTGTGTTCGACTGCCATGTGTTTTTGGTGATGGTTGGTTCGATTCCTAGCCAGGACAAATTTATTTCTTTACCTCTTAATTATGTGTTTATTTTCATCTGTTAACATATTATGTTTGGGCGTGTGTGCGGGCACATATTTTAATGTGTATACTGTACACGTATGTCTGTATGAATACGTGTGAACATTTTGTAGTTTAACAGATAAAAAGTGTAGTAGTCAGACTTGGCAGAAAACTCGGCAAAAATTCCCGAATTAAACTCTTTAATTACGAAGAGCGGAAACGAAGTTTTTTACCAACACTTCTTTTTAAGCTCCCTAGTTTCGGAGAAGAGTTGTGATCCTCGCATATACGGATTAAAAACTCAAATTTAGCTTGTTTTTAAATTTGAATTTAGTGATGAATCTTTTAAGTGGATAACATTGAGATTATTATTTTAAATTAGTTTCTGCCCGCTATTTCATCCAAGTACCTAGAATTTGAACTTAAGCTATCAATAACTTAATTCTGCTACAATTTTGAGTTAAAAATAAGTCAATTTGCTATTCGAGACTACCTCTAAACAAATTATCTGATTCATTAAATTCTAACGACGATATTGACCAAGAACCATCTAAGTAAGCTTTTACACATTTATAATATTAGTAAGATAGATTTTCTATAATTGTTCTGTTATTCCACTGTACAAAAAAAACTTTATTCTATTCGGATTATTTATAATAGACTTTCATTGTTAATTTAGATAGATATGTAGTTGTAGTGGGAGAGTCTATTATTCTAGTTTTCATAGGTTTTACATCCTTCAACCGAATTTCTATCTTACTAATCCTAATACTGAAAGTTTGGATGATCAGATGTTTGGATGTTTATTGCTCAATCACGTCGCAACACCTAAACGAATCAAGACAAAGTTTGGAACACAGTTAGATTTTATAGTTACTAAATTTTACCTACCTACTTTTTATTACAAAAAAAAATGCGGGAACAGGAATTACGCGGTTAAAATCGCACGGCACTGCTCGTTCTCTAAAAAAGCTAGGTTGCAAAAATTTTAATGGTTGTGAATTTTTTTATTTATTTATTTTTTATTTCAATTAGTACCGTTTTACATAACGAATTACACTAATGACACTTAAATTAAAGTTAAACATTGAATATTAAAAGCATGTCAAGATATTATATTAGATACCTAATTTTATGATACAATCATTCGTCAAAAACAGTAAAAATAAAGAGAAAATTATAGCTGAAAACAACACGTAAATTCTCACTATAAATATACACTATTAGACAATACTTAGTGATTATACCACAGAAATAGAATAAATTTAATGTCAAGTAATAATAAAAGTACATTCTACATTATTGGACAAAATATCATGTCACGTCAATTATATTATAATATTATATGTCATCAGTTGCAAGTTCACATATCTGTCATCTAAAAATACTTGATTTCCTAACTATAGTTTGCCCAAAAAAAATAACTGATACCAACCCTACAAAAGTTGGAATCAAAGATTGATAATCATTTGTCCGCAAGTAGCGATTGATAGCTGGATACTGATGACGAAGGTTCAGTGCTGACACGAGTCTGGCGGTTTGATTGGCGTCATTGAATTATCAGTTATTTCGCCTATCGTTTAAGCTATGAATATTTGTCAATTAAAAGTTTTTTTAAAAATATCGTCAGTTGTACCACAGTTTAAAAAGTTCCGTTGTTGCAGAAACGTTTCTTCTAGGTAAGCAGCTCCGTCGTAGACCGCATCGTAACTTAACATCAGACGATATGGCGGTCAGGTGTAAACCTTTAGAAGTAAAAAAATTGCTGGACAATCTCTTCCAATTCTTTCATATTTTTCCGACAGTTGAGCTCCCAACTCCCAGTCTTTATACCTACTAGGTAGTACTTATAAAATTCGTAATGGCAAATATCTTACATCTCTGATAGATGCTCTACCATCAGGCAGTTATCGGTAGTCGTTATTGTGTTCGGGTTTGATGGGCAATGGTTAGGCTAATTGGTTAGTTAGGCTAGTATTTATACCTACTTTAAAGTAGGTATAAATGTATACCTACTTTAAAGTAGGTATAAATTTGGTATTAGGTTTTACCTACTTTAAAGTAGGTATAAATTTGGTATTAGGTTTTACCTACTTTAAAGTAGGTATAAATTTGGTATTAGGTTTTACCTACTTTAAAGTAGGTATAAATTTGGTATAAGGTTTTACCTACTTTAAAGTAGGTATAAATTTGGTATTAGGTTTTACCTACTTCAAAGTAGGTATAAATACTAGCAGCGCCGATGGTTTACCCGCGAAGTTCTTATTCCCGTAACTTTTTCATGATAAAAAGTAGCCCAAATTACTGCTTACAGTCTATGTGACAAATTTCAGCCGTTTTGACGATTGACCAACAAACATCTAAATTTACGTATTTATAATAAGTATTCGTATTCTATTAGTAGATTTATTTTTCGCTTCGTGCTTATAACGCCGCCGTGTTTGTGGATGACATTGAGGTCGAAAGGTCGATGGCGTCCGTTTGGTAAATGAAGTTGATTGATATGAATCGAAATAACCTACTTTTAATAAATAAAGTTTGGTTCTTGAAATAAACTCTGAAGCTTAACCAATTTTATATAATACATTCTAAATAATAATAAAATATTGTTTGATAGACAATTTTCGAACAATAAATACTGTACAGCTCCAAAGTTTCAGTGTTTCGTGACGGTGTGCGCGTGATTCGTAAACATTTACTCTGATCATTTTTCCCTTACGCGCTGAAAAAAGTACAACTTTAAATTTATAATGAATTTCTTATAGTTCCACGAAGTAATCGTTAGTAAACCTACAGATTCGACAGACGCAGTGTAGGACGGCCGCGACACGATTGACCGATGATATTGCGTCGGTCGCGGGAAGTCGGTGGATGGAGGCGGCACAAGACCGGTCATTGTGGAATTCTTTGGGACATGCCTATGTCCAGCAGTGGACGTCTGCACGCTGAAGTTTATGATTATGGGATCCATGAAATCAAACGACGACTTACCATCAACAATATAGTAGCCCCTTTATTAATAATCTGTTTTTTACATTCTTCGTACCAGAAAAGTGAAAAAGATAGTCTTTTATAAGTTTAATTCTAAAAGTAATTACGCCTTTTGTGCTCGAAGCTAGACAATGTTAAAAAGTCAAAGGCTGAACAATTAGTGTAGTTTAAATTTGATTAAGCGCAGTAAGTTTTAATACATTTTAAATTTATTACAGTTTTGAGAAATTACTAAGGATACTATGTTTCTACTCATATGTTTGTTATTGTAGTGATTAGCGGAGCCTCCTACTACAGGTATACCCATGCTTAAAAGGAGACTCCATGTTACTTGTTTCATAAGAGTAGTTTTTAGAAGAAATAAATATTTTGATTTTGATCCTACAAAACCTGAGCTACAAAATATTACATTGTGTGTGGTAGCTGTGCGTGAACGCACCGATTTTATTGGGATTTTCACTAGAAGATCATTGATGTTACAAAGAGAAACTAACTTATGAACAACAATTAATAGTTTAAACTTACACATTATAATAATCATAATCATTTTTATTCATATAAAAATATTATATGTCAGAAATATTCCATCCCTGTCAGGATACAAAAAAATACAGTTACGCTGTCAGAATACGCTAGAGGTAAAGTTTGTCTAGTTTACCTATATCTTCTTATATATAAAATTCTCGTGTCACAGTGTTTGTTTCCTTACTCCTCCGAAACGGCTTTACCGATTTAAACCAAATTTTATATGCATATTCTGTAGGTATGAGAATCGGCTACTAGCTATTTTTCATACCCCTAAGTGACAAGGGTTGTTCACTAAGGCAAAACAACGTTTGCGGGGTCAGCTAGTTCCTATATATATAAATGTTGTATGTTTGAATGATCATTAGTAAAACATACCTTACGTATGTATCCGATAAGTGAAAAAAATAATTAAATAATCGACATGACATGTATTATTATATTTTTATGTACACAGATTCACTTCCAGTCAATCCTACTTCTTACTAAAAATTATAAATGCCAAAGTTTGGATTTTTTCAATCACGTTGTAACGTCTGAAGGGATCTGGTTGAAATTTAGAACACACATAGAGTCTCAAAGAAAATATAGGCTTCTTTTTATCCCGGTAGTCCCTAAAACTACCTGGACTGGAACTATGCCGGCACAGAATAAATATTAGTACAGAAGCTTCACTTACCGAAAACAATTACATAAATAGCGACTCTTGCTGGGACACAACAAAGTTCAATTCAGCTCGTATTAGCGCTCAATTCCTGTCGCGATTTTCAACTCACCATCTACGCTCTCTTCTAACGCGTAAATCTGTCCCTGTCTAGCGCGTTTCCTTTGTAGCGTTGTTTCCTGGAAGGAACGGTCTAGCGCTAGACTAAAAGCGCGCGATCTTGAGCGAGTGAGGGTGCGCTGATGCCGGTAAGACCGTAAGGCACTGCTGGTAGTAATACCTATATGTAGGATACTAGTAGTTATAAATACATTTTGTTTTGATTACTAGGCTAGTACGTGTACATAGTACGTGTACGTGTTCATGTAAATGAAGATGCACTTCCCTGAAAATAGTTCTGGTGGCGCTATGTAGTTTATACAAATCTAGTTGTACCCTGCGCAGGTTGCTACGCCACCTGTCGAAAATTGATCAGAAACCTTCTTTGGCTGACGCACAACAACCTTGCTGAACATCATCACATGATCAAATGCATAGTTTACTATTCTATAAAGAACAAACATTTATTTATAAATACATTATACCTATTTATGTAGAAAATAACTCCTTAGTCTGGTCTTATAAATCTGAAACTTAAACCGATCTCTCATCTCTAATTTCATGAGATAGAACAAAGTAATAAGTTTAAGAGAAATTAAGCACTTTGTAATCACCACGTTTCTGAGACGTTAATCAACTCCCCTTGAAGTGTTAATCAGTAGACAGGAGTTAATTTGGAAAGTTTCACCTTAATTTCATTACTTATATTCGGTCCCTAACAATGTCTCAAGTATTATTATGACGTTAGATTTATAAATATTGCACTTAGAAAACAAAGTTAAAAATAAATCTTAAAATATATTGTAGCTGATGATGACCTCAGTTGAAGTCATCTGTAAACCCCGCACTGGACTAGCGGGGTGGATTATGTCTTTTCTTGCAAGCGAAGGCTCCGATTCCCAGCAGTGGGAAAGTTTAGTGAGCCGCTTATGCCATATAACATCTTCACTCGATCGCATGACTAGGGGAAGCAGCAGGGAATAAGCTAGTGCATTTGAAGAGGCCATTTTTGCCAGTTATCCTGCGCCATTTAATACAGCTATGTTTTCTAATACACTCTCTCTCTCTTGGGTCAGCCTCTCATGTCTGAAAATCGTGGTCAGCATCAGGGTTGCATCTGGAGCGGATGATCTCCCTCCACCGGTTTTTATCCCGAGTGTCTCTTACGACCGAGTAAAATTTGGAGGTAGACATTTACTTGATCGGTCCATTTGCCAAATATTCTACCGCCAAGCAGTAATGTGCAAACGTTACTGTGTTCCGGTTTGAAGGGCAATGATTCCAGAGAAATTACGGGGCTTAGAGATATAACATCTTAGATCTCTGGGTGACGAGCGCAGTGCAGTGCTAGGTAATGATTTTGACTCTGCATGTTTCAATAGCTGCGTGTCACTGTGCTGTTATGTGGCAGGCATGTTGCTTACCATCAGGCACATGACCTGCTCGTCTCGTCATTCTATGGTATATAAAAAAAAATTGGTTGGTGAGCGACCACGCGATTGTTTGCCATCCAGTTGACCAGTACACAGTAGTGTTTTTGTTATTGTGTTTAGGTTGGAAGAACAAAATATATCCCGAGAAATTACAGAGCGATGTGATAAGAATCATTTTATAAATCAGTTTGGTGAACGGAGGTTAGTCATTGGTAGTGATATGAACTCTTCATGTTCGAATAGCTGTGTAGCGCGTAGCGCTGTACTGTAATAATAATAAATATTGGTGGACAATTCACACACAACACCATCTGACCCCAAACTGACCAAAGCTTGTACTATGGTGGCCAGATAGCTGATATAATACTTATATAGTTGTTAATACATACTTGTTATACATAGAAACACCTAGATACAGTACAAACATTTGAATTCATCACACAAATATTTGCACTGGGTGGGAATCGAACCCCCGACCCTCGGCTTCGCAGGCAGACTTACTACCCACTAAGCCACGAGGCCAGTCAAGTAAACATTGTGACTAACTTCAGGTTAACCCTTCTTACGTTGAAGATATTATCCATTCTATTTATTAACCGACTTAAAAAAAAAGTATTAACCGACTTTAAAAAAAAAGTAGGTTTCTCAATTCGACCGTATATTTTTTTTTTTTTTTTTTTTATGTTTGTTCGCGGATAACTTCGTTGTTTATGAACTGATTTGGATGATTCTTTTTTTGTTGGATAGGAG
Organism: Ectropis crepuscularia; assembly: GCA_963693475.1. Classification (NCBI taxonomy): domain Eukaryota; kingdom Metazoa; phylum Arthropoda; class Insecta; order Lepidoptera; family Geometridae; genus Ectropis; species Ectropis crepuscularia. The sequence continues at coordinate 24,884,869 of OY856358.1, forward strand.
ACATTCCAAGGGTGGTACCATGATAAGGAAACCAGGATCTGATGATGGAATCCTGCAGAAATTGAAGAGAACTTGCAAAAATTGTAGGGGCGACAAGCGTGATTGTTAATTTTTCCAATAAGTATTTACAAGCACTACAATTTATTTTGGTTTGGCACTACGAAGATTTGGAAGCGATCTGATGATGGACCCAAAATACTGTCGAGGGAACTCCTCAAAGATTTACAGCAGTTATCTTGTGTTTGGGCTTGATTAAAATGTATTGATGAGCACTTTACGTCTAGATGTCTTGGGACTGTCTTTCATCATCATTATAAATGTCTATGTTTGGATGTTTGTTGCTCAATCACGTTGTAACTAATTAGTTAATCGTTAGACCTTTAAAAACTGCAAGGGTAGACTAGTGCGTTTGAAAATGTTTCAATTAAGTATTTTAAAGCACTACAATTGAATGAAGGTCTGGAGTCGATCCGATGAAGAAGCCGAAAGACAGTCAAGGCTACTCCTCAACGATCTACAGCAGTTACCTTGTGTATAGGCTTGATAAAGCTGTATCGATGAGCACTTTACACATACCTAGGTGGGATGTGACTGTTATTAGGGGTCTGACGATGAAGACCAAGGACAGTTATGTGAGCTGTTTAACGGTTTACAGTAGCTAGTGTTTGTGCTTGATTCATGTACTCTTAAATATTGAATGGAACTTGGCAACCCACATGGGTACTGAGGACCATTTTACAGGTCTGAGTACACCGACCATCCTGGATTTGAACACTTTATCATAGTGAATATTATTCTACTAGTCAAGTTTTTTCTTTATCTTCTCACCTAATTCAAGAATTATTCATCTAACCATCACTTAAAATCGTAAAATAAAATAATTTTAACAAAAAAAAGAACCGACTTCAAACAGTAAACTAAAAAGTAAAAAATAAATCTCTTTACCACAAAGTAGAACGTATTTAGATTAATTTGAACAGACATTATTAAATAAGTATTTAACAATTCTGAAGTCGGTGCCAAGTAAAACAACTACAGCTGAAGCTAACATTAGTAGAGTAGTAAATCGAACTGACATTTGGAACATAGACAAGTTGTTTGGGACATATGTATGATAGACAGGAAGGTTGTTGCAACATTTACTTGGCACCGACTTCAGAATTGTTAAATACTTATTTAATAATGTCTGTTCAAATTAATCTAAATACGTTCTACTTTGTGGTAAAGAGATTTATTTTTTACTTTTTAGTTTACTGTTTGAAGTCGGTTCTTTTTTTTGTTAAAATTATTTTATCTATTCTAAGGTCGAAGAAAAAAAGAGAAGAAATACTTATTTTTTTTAGGCCACGCTATCTACAGTCACAATAATTTAATTTCACTTCTATTTTTCGTGGGGGTTTATAACTGTATATATTTTTTTGAATAAAGAGTGACGAAACGAGCAGGACATGTACCTGATGGTAAGCAACATGCCTGCCATATAACAGCACAGCGACACGCAGCTATTGTATCTATCTATCTATTGGAACAGGAACAGGTCCAAGTCATTACCTAGCACTGCATTGCGCTCGTCACCCCAGAGATATAAGATGTTTTATCTCTATGCCCTGTAATTTCACTGGAGACATTGCCCTTCAAACCGGAACACTGTAAACATTACTGCTTGGCAGTAGAATAACTGGCAAAGGTGTGGTAGTTCCCCAGGCGGACTCTGCAAGGAGCCCTAACACTACTACTTCTAGCGTGCGTACATACACATTTTTTTCCGATGATTACAATCTTGGTCTCTTGTACTCTTCAAGTCGAAAGTAAATTGGCTTCTTATAGACAAGCACCCTTCATAATAAACCATACGGTCCATCTGACTGGGCTCGTGGCTTAGTTGGTAGTAGCTCTGCCTGCGAAGCCGAGGGTCGTGGGTTCGATTCTCACCCAGTGCAAATATTTGTGTGATGAATTCAAATATTTGCACTGTGTCTGGGCGTTTCTATGTATAATAAGTATGTATTTAAAACTATATAAGTATTATATCAGCTATCTGGCCGCCATCACACAAGCTTTGCGTAGTTTGGGGTCAGATGGTGTTGTGTGTGAATTGCCCACCAATATTTGTCCACCAATATTTTATGTAAGCGATAGTACTATGGCTTAACATAAGGTGAGATGGCGGTAAAGTGAACAATTATTATCATTGTCAAATAAAAAAAAACATTTCAATAAAATAGATCTTAACTTTACAATATTTTCTTACTTCTATAAACAGGTAGATTATTTTGTTTTTGAACTAGGTAGAACCTATGTTTCAGGCGAGAGAAATGCTTTTTTACTCAATAGTTACAAAATTTAGTTACAAAAATCGGTTGTCTGTAAAGTTACTGACGATAGTTGAACGTGACAACTTCAACTCCAAGCCTTAAATGGAACGCCTCAGAGCGAGGTAACGCCGCATGACGTCATGTTTTTTCGTGAGTGCAGCCGGCTTCATCGAATTATAAGACGTTGTCACGTCAAAAAATAGTAAAATAAAGCTCTTCTGGTAAATGTTTTCCCTATAATGCTTGTTGATATGAGACAATATATTATCAAAATGACTAGGAACACCACAAAACACAATAATAATTACGCGACACACGCCGTTAATTGGACAATATTGTACTGAGCCTTATTGAAGCTGGTTCAATGTGGAACCGAATTGGTTATAAATGAAATTCTAATTACTGCGTTCAAATAGGTGGTCTTGAATGTTTCAGCAAGCAAGCTTTCATTATGTAATTGTGAAGGGTGCTTTATTACGAGTATATTGTGTGAGAGTGTGTTCCGGTTTGTTTCCAGAGAAATTACAAGGCTTAGAGATATAACAACTTAGATCTCTAGGTGACGAGCGCAGTGCAGTGCTAGGTAATGATTTGTACTCTTCATGTTCCAATAGGTGCGTGTCACTGTGCTGTTATGTGGCAGGCATGTTGCTTACCATCAGTCACAGGTCCTGCTCGTCTCGTCACTCTTTAACATAAATAAATAATCTTTAATCCTTGTAAATAGCTGCCATTTGCGGCTGAAACTTAAAAGATGAATCAGGCCGACCATCTTTATTGCTTAACATGTTGCTAATAGAATGTGACCAACATCAAATTTGTTGTTAATCAATTCAAATTAATGACAGCTGAGTTTTTACGATCGCTTCCACGTGATTAAATCGCGCAAGAAATAAATTACTTGCAATCCGAATTCCAATAATTAGAGCGCCTTCATAAATAGGGCATAGTTTATGTGGCCAATAAGACCCCGTAGGGCCGGGGCCCAATTTGGGGGAAAAACGACTCTTATCGAGCGCCTCTAAATAACGAGTGTCCCTGAGTGGGGTCAATATTACTGCGAGATACTTCTAAATCTTGGCTTTTCAATTAGTTTGGAAGGACAGTTTGTGAACTTAAATACAGGAGTATACGTTAGTTTTGAACTGACGCATTAAATTAGCTAATGTATTGCATCAACCCATTTGTATCGCATTGTTGTGCTCGGTTTACCTTTACCTACAGTGTACAGATAACTAGCAGTCCCTCGCAGTTTCACACGCAAAGCACTCGATCCCGTTATTTTTTTCGGGATAATAAGTAGCTATTGTTACTTTGAATAACTTAATAAAATACTTATATATACTTTGAATAAAACACTTTGGCGCTAACTTAAAACGGTGAAGGAAAACATCGTGAGGAAACCGACATGTACCTAGAATCTTTCGAAGTCATGTGTCATCCGCCAACCCGCACTGGGCCAGCGTGGTAGATTATGGCCTTAACTCTCTCCTTGCGAGAGAAGGCCCCGAGTCCCAGCAGTGGGAACGTTTAGTGGGCTGTTGATGATGATGTTGATGATGTTACTTTGAATACTTTAAAGAGTATGTGTACAAAGTTTCATGATGATCGGTTGAGTAGTTTTTGCGTGAAATCATAACAAACAAACTTAATTTTGCGTTTACATAATTAAAATCTGATGATATTCTGACTTTAGTATATTGTACTAGACAACTGAGTGTACTAGAATAATCATGTATACCTCTAGAATAGGTTTTTTGAGCTGATTTCAGAGTCACTTCTATGGCAAATTGTCCTGTTATTCTTCGATATGGGGGTGGAAAGTCGAAAGTGGAAAGCCGGGTCAGACAGAGGCGATCCGATAGCGATAGCGATCCGATAGCGAGACGGGATTTTTTGTAATGTTCGAATTTGTATGCAACCTGACACACAGCAAGCGGGCGTGATCCCATACTCGGTATCGGATCGCTATCGCTATCGGATCGCTATCGCTACCGGATCGCCTCTGTGTGACCCGGCCTTTGGAAAGTTTTGTAAATTCCCTCTGAACTCACCCCTCACCCAGCTCAACTCTTAGAAATACTCAAATGACGCTATAATTTTTAATATTGAGTCTACCATGGCCCTTCAACCCAATAACCCCTCCCTACTCAACACTGGTGAACATACACTATATCTCTGAAAGTTACCATATTTGGTTGAACCAGACATTCTATTTGATAATAACGCTTGCTATCTAGAATATAAAAAAGATAGATCCTCCAAAACACCACAAACTTTCCAGTTAAACTGTTATCGAAGCCCTGTTCGGTAATAGCCGCCATTGTGCCGTGTATGGTGTTTGCGTGTAGGTACTCCGCCAGTGATGGGAAAACTTTCCCGCGAGTAGATCTGTCGACAGCCGGGGAGCCGCTTTGTCATGTGTGGATTGCGATTGTCGATTAATGTGTTTTGGACAACACTGTTCCAATATTTTTCATGTTTATTTTGGATACTATACGATACTGCTTTGCTCGAAGTTTAATTTTTTTATACCAGAGTGACGAGACGAGAAGGACATTCGCCTGATAAACAACATGCCTGCCCATGACAGCACAGTGATAAGCAGCTATTAGAACTTCAAGAGTCCAAATCATTACCTGGCGCTGCACAGCACTCTTCAACCAGAGAAATAAATATAAATATAATAATAAATAAATATTGGTGGACAATTCACACACAACACCATCTGACCCCAAACTAAGCAAAGCTTGTATGATGGCGGCCAGATAGCTGATATAATACTTATATAGTTTTAAATACATACTTATTATACATAGAAACACCCAGACACAGTGCAAACATTTGAATTCATCACACAAATATTTGCACTGGGTGGGGATCGAACCCACGACCCTCGGCTTCGCAGGCAGAGCTACTACCAACTAAGTCACGAGGGCAGTCAAAAGAAATAAGTTGTTTTATATCTATGTTCTGTAATTTTACTGGAAACATTGCGCTTCAAACCGAAACATAGTGATGTTTTCACATTTGGTGGTAGAATAACTGGCATAGGTGTGATACTTCCCCAGGTGGACTCTGGAAATAGTCCTACCACTTCAAAATATGGGTATTAAGTGAAGAAGCAGTCCACGATGGAACGCGCTTACCTTATATTAATCTGTTTTGTATTATAGTAGTATTAGTAGTAGTATTAAGGAAAACGTCACCTCGCCTCGCCTAACAATGTTCTAGGTGATTTTCCTATAAGTTGGTTGCCTGGAGGAGATGGCTCTCAGCAAGAAGGCCGCCATTTGTGGCGCTAGTTTATAATGTGTTTTACTGTAATTTTTCGGTTTTTTGTGTCACTATAAAGAGTTATCTGTCTATCTACCTTAGGAGACCCTGATTCACTCTTGATTAGAAGACTCCTAGATTTTGTGCATCTAGTGATAGCCAACCTACGAATTTTGTGCACATATATGAAGTCATGATCTTTCATTGGAGCCTTTGGAACGCCATCCTCAAAATATTGTCGCTTATTATTAGTTATTAACACTTATGTTTATAGTTACTGGGTGAGTCTCTTCTTTACGTTAGTTGCCTGGAAGAGATTACTCTCAGCGATAAGGCTGCCACTTTTGGCGCTAGCTTATATTACTGGTTTTGTAATATTTATATTAGTGTCACAATGAAGAGTTTCTCGTCTACCTTTCTATCTAGCAATCAAAGTTATAAGCGCTAAGGTACAAGTTCGAGCTGAGACCGCGACAGGAGACCGCGATCGGAGACCGCGACAGGCACTTGACACTATAAAATTGTATGGGCGCCAGTTCGCGCCGCGACTGCGACACGTGTGTGTCTCGGTCTTCTGTCGCGGTCTCCGCGCGAACTGGCGTCCATACGGCCCCATAGTGTCAAGTGCCTGTCGCGGTCTCCAGTCGCCGTCTCCTGTCGCGGTCTCAGCGCGAACTTGTACCTTTAGAGTAGTCAACAAAGTAATAGATGTAACTCAACAACGGAGCTGATTGTATTCCATTTCCTTGATATTGTAATGGCTCGGAGCTGGCACTGGGCGACACGTGTTCTGTAAATGAACTAAATGATGCAATTGTTACCTTCCTCCGCGTTATATGCGACGTTTGTATAAAACTGTTCGAGTTGTAGCGACGAGACAGTGACCGAAGTTCTTACACGCGCATAGTCGGTAGTGAATTGGTTTCTTCTAGGTAAGCGCGCCCTGTAGACTACATCAGTCATACAGTTAGGCCAATTGTCCACGTAGCTGCACGACATCCGCACGATTTCGACAATTGTCGGATGCAAGACGAATGCTTGCATCTTGCGTACAAATAATGAAGTCTGTGTCCGAAACGACAACGACACGACAGCCGCACGTCTTGCGTTTGTTCGTAGGATGCATGCATTCGACAAAAGACGCGTGCGTGGACAGTAGATCTTATTCTACCGCCAAGCAGTAATGTGCAAACAATACTGTGTTTCGGTTTGAAGGGCAATGTTTCCAGAGAAATTACAGGGCTTATAAGATCTTAGATCTCTGGGTGACGAGCGCAGTGCAGTGCTAGGTAATGATTTGGACTCTTAAAGTTCCGATAGCTGCGTGTCACTGTGCTGTTATGTGGCAGGCATGTTGCTTTCCGTCAGGCACAGGTCATGCTCGTCTCGTCACTCTTAATTAAAAAAAAAACATAACATTTATGAAGTAAAACTGAGTTTTTAAAAAAGCGCGCTCACACTTAGACAACGACATGATAGAGTTGGCTGACAACTGTTTTTTTAGACTTAATTTTTACGATGCTCGCACACCAAATACCCAGATTCGATACTCTAGAGTTGGTTATACGTGTTTTGTTTTAAAGGGAACTGTAGTTAAAATAATAAATATCTTAATTTTCAATAAATTAATCATAAGGATAAAATGAACCTGGAACCATAAGGGCCTTTCTCCTGGTACGGTACAGCCTTATATTCAAAAATCGTACCAAAATTCAATTAGCATAAATGATTTTTCAAATTTTCGTGATTTTTTCATAAAATTTGTTTGTGTACTTATGAACGCATTATAGAAGTTATACTTAGCTCTTTTATTTTTAAGAAGTATTAGTAACAGTAACTGTATGATGCATACCAAGGAAAATTCATGTCTATAATACTTATATTCAACCGTATCTTTAACACTTCGGACAAGACTTCTGGGGAAGTACCACACCTTTGCCAATTATTCTACCGCCAAGCAGTAATGTGCAAACATTACTGTGTTCCGGTTTGAAGGGCAATGTTTCCAGAGAAATTACAGGGCTTAGAGATATAACAACTTAGATCTCTGGGTGACGAGCGCAGTGCAGTGCTAGGTAATGATTTGGACTCTTCATGTTCCAATAGCTGGGTGTCACTGTGCTGTTATGTGGCAGGCATGTTGCTTACCATCAGGTACATGTCCTGCTCGTCTCGTCACTCTTTATTAAAAAAAAAAACAATCCATTGTATCGGGATCCAATGGATTTCTGGCTTGGCAGCTTTTCCGTGCAATATTATAATTTTTACAAATGTTTTAACACATACCGCTAAAACATAACAAATCGGTCAAATTATTTCTGCTTTGTTATGGAAACGACAAGGACAAGGACAGACAGATTTTAAACATTGTCACGGTTTATTAGTCACGGGCGAATAATGAGAACAAAACTATATAAAAACATTCTGGCTGAGTCGAATCGAACAGTTTTCAAAACAAAAGCTTTAAAATTTAATTGGTCATAACTGAAAAATATAATAAAGTCCTGACACCTGAGAAATCACTTGAAACTTGAAAAATATTGTAAAACAGTATTTATTGTAAACAGAATATAAAATAAACATCCATATAGTTAAGCCAGTTTAGACACGCTTCACAAATATTTATTTGAAGGTGCCTTTATGTAGCAATGATCTTAATAATAACAAACATTTGGTCACATACTTTTTTTTTTAAATAAAAAGTGATGAGACGAGTAGTACATGTGCCTGATGGTAAGCAACATGCCTGCCACATAACAGCACAGTGACACTCAGCTATTGGAACACGAAGAGTCCAAATCATTACCTAGCACTGCACTGCGCTCGTCACCCAGAGATCTAAGTTGTTATATCTCTAAGCCCTGTAATTTCTCTGGAAACATTGCCCTTCAAACCGGAACACAGTAATGTTTGCACATTACTGCTTGGCGGTAGAATAACTGGCAAAGGTGTGGTACTTCCCCAGGCGGACTCTGCTAAGAGTCCTATCACTACTAAATACCACTACGGACTAAGTGCAAGTAACAATTCCACGGACTATGTTTACCTACTTTACTTATTCCACAAAATATGTCTTGTGTCGTCATTACATTACATTTTTCTCCATTCATAAGCTCAAGAATCTCAGTCACTGTTCTTGCAATAGACAGCGTTGGTTCCATAAAACCAGGGCCTGATTAACCCTTAGGCTAATTAGGCTGCAGCCTAGGGCGCGAGGATCCGGGGGGCGCGCGCTGAAATTGTGTCTTTGCATGCACAATAATTAATCTAGCATCATTGCATCTATTTTACACATTACAACTAGACCGATACAAAACACTGTAACTAAATGCGTTGTGAACTGAAAAAGTTTCGGAGCTCCTGATTTTGAGTTTTCAGATGGCCATGCTCATGGTGAATGGCCGCAAAGACTAAGGCTGCCTGTCCATTAGAGCGGGGCGAGCCGGCGGTGAGGAGCAAACGAGTATTGCGGAGCGGAGTTACGTGCTGTGTACGTCCATTGACACAGGGCAAGGCAGCCGAGCAAAGCGAGCAACCATTGCGGAGCGGACTTCGAACGGACGGCGAACAAAACAAACGCACGTACTGGTCGAACATTGGTGGCATACTAACATTTCACGCCGGCTCGCTCCGCTGCCCTGCTCGCAAATCTGAGCCGAGTTTTTATGCAATCCTATTGGTTAATATTTCTCCGTTTCTCCGCTCCGCAAGCTCGCTCCGCTTCAATGGACAGGCAGCCAACTAGATGTAAATAACGCCAAAACAGACAGACTTTGGTACGATATACTTATAATCAAGCTTTTTGTTTATGGTTTGTTGGTTTTATGGATCCACACCAACGGACTTTCTGAGGGTTCGGTCCATGCGAGTGCTCATAGATGCTCGTCGGATCAAATTGCAATCAACGTCGGAGTCCCTCAATGGGGTGCTCTCTGCGACGCTCTTTCTGTCGCATACCGTCGATCTGTTGAAGCGTGATGTCTTTGGGTATGGAGATGACAGCACCGTCGTAAAAAGTCACAAATCTAGCGCGAAAGCCGGTGGGCAACAAACTCAGACACTGGGAGAGAGCATCTGAACTAGGCCCTAGTAGCAGTCTCTGAATGTGGTGATGCCAATCGGGCCAAGTTTAACGAGGGAAAGAAACAGGCGTGCGTGTTCCCCGCAAAAAAGAGTCCACTTCATCTAAGTCCTACTTTACGAGGTATATGTATCTGTTTTGGTTACTGACTCTTGACTCTTTCATCGAGTCCAAAGCTAACCAAAAACCAGGTGTCCTCTCAAATGTGCGAAGGTACTTCAAGTCTGAACAGTTGCTCTTGCTCATGTTGTACCAAGCAGTAATTCGTTCTTGTATTGGCTTGGCTAAGTACCAGCTTGAGGCGCTGCGCTGAGGCCATGGAATCGATCGAAAGACGTACCCAAAAAGACCCAAATCGTTTGCCACCAAAATTTTGAATATCATAGCAAAATTGCTAGGTTATTGAATTTTTAATTAATACACTTCAGAGAATATGCAACTGATTTGCATGATCTAATACCACCTTGCTTTTTGAAGTGAAAACTTCCTTTGGCGCACCAGACACAGATTGTTCGTGAGCTGTGAATAAAGCTCAGCGCTACGCTCGGAAATGAAAGAAATGTTCGGGTGAACTCGGGACTGCCGAGTGTGCCATAGCAAGAAAGCTGTTCAGCTGCTGCTGTCTGTGAGCTGTCTCTTTCTTTTTTATTTATTCTTATTCATGGATGCTAATCTTTCAGCCGCATCTGTCACTGTTGTGTCGCTGTATTTCCTATATTAAATGTATATGTAATGGTTTTTATTTTTAATTATTAAATTTATTCAACAGTTTTTTTATTTTAGTTTTCACTTCTGCCGTGCGGTCTTGAGCACATCGTTTCTTGGTTGACGTTTCAAGAACTCTAACGAAAATGTTTGACCTTCATTTTGAGATAATAACGGCTAGGGTGTAGATTTCTTTGTCCGAGTGGGGTTTCCCCGATGGTTACTATCTTTTATAGGTACTTGGTATGAACTACATAATTATGTTAAAACTTTCACACTAAGAAACAAAGTCAAAACTATTACTACTTTTTAGGCTGACCTGGCCGACCTGGGGGCGCGTCCCCATAGTTAGCCTAGGGCGGTCGGAACTCTTAATCAGGCGCTGCATAAAACAGCTATGCTAATGTATAGGTAGTTTGTCGGCAGCTGTCATGGAAGACCCATGAATATTTATACGATCAATCAGCGTTCCCGCTTCTCGAACGTGGGCGTTTGTAGGCAACATATTGAATAAACTACTTTTATTATGTATTACTTGTTTAGCTAAGTTAGTAATGATGTATTTTAGATGCAAATACAAAGTAATGCTAACTCGTGAAACCAAGAGAGCAAAACTGAAACTTTAAGTAGCCCCCTTCCATTGAATCAATCAGCAGCTCTACTGCTTTTTGCCAATATTAAGTTAATTAAACAAGACTCTCACCGACTTCTTTTTTAAATATCTCGAGAGTAATATGTCTGATAACACTTCTTCTATTAAAATTATGCTCCTCCACAGGCTCATTTCAGTCAGAATCTAAAATTTACTAAACAGATATTTGTACGAAAAAACAGCAATGGTACAGATTTGCGTTGATCATTTGCAAGATAATCTTCAAATACTAAAACAGGCGACATCAAGTCAAAAATATTATATTAACTCTACACACCGGCCACAAGTCGTCGAGTGCCAGATTCTCCCCGCACGAACCGTAGATTTACTGTTTTCAGGGATGCCAGGCCAATTGTTGATTTTTAACTTGACAGTTCAAACCGAGATCGTATCATCTGACATGTCTCTTATGAGCTCGAGATGCTTGCATGAAAGAAATAGCTATAATAAAAAAATATGTCTACTGTAATAAATCATTGTCTGTTTGCACACCAGAAAAATTACAACATTAATTAAAAAAATTCCAATTCAATAGGAATTACATTTTCCAAGTTAATGATTACAATCTATTAATTCTTTTTTCTTTGTTCTAGATTTGGAGTCTTTGGCTGTGGAAAACTAGTCTTTATTGTAAGTTGAACATCGAATTATTGGAACAAGCATCCATCATCTAACTACACTAGATTGTAAACTAAACTTATAATTTCCAAGGGTTATAATGTCATGACATACAATATGAACAATGGCATAAAACGTAGCCACACAAGCTTATAGGATTTCAGGGCTATCTATGGCCCAGATTTATAAAATTCCATAAACTATTTAAATAAAAATTGTTACAAAATAGGGAATAGATGATCAGTCAAAATGGTGATGGCCACTTATTTTAAAAGGCCCATAATTTAACCTGTCATTTATTTTTCGACTATTTATCTGCATATCATTAAGTATATTGTATTGTTTTCACAATGTCTGAAATAGCTAGTAACTTTAGCCTTCTAAGCAGTAAAATTGGTGACTCCCATTATTTACGTATTATCTCTGACAAGTGCGACGAATGTGTCAGGTGGACGTGTGTCCAAGTAATTAGCCGTCAAGCGGCGGCCTTGCGCTGACATTGACAATCTGTCACACTTATTATGTCACTGTTTAGCGTTCAGCTGCGTTGGGACTGAGACAGATTGGGTGTTGGAACGAACGGTAAAATGGAGGTAGGTATACAATTTTTATTTTTTAGCAAAATAAAATAAATAGGTAGTTAAAAGATTGCGAATATTCTCAATTTCATTGTTTTTTTATGTATAACCTCAAAATTGTTTTTTGAAATTGGTTCTATTCATTCGATCCCATTTAAATTTGCTCAAAAACCAAATCTAACTCTATTACTTAGTAGTTTTTGAGTTAGAGCTTTAAATAACTGGGATATATACAATATTTGCAGTGATATTACATGCAGGGGATATAGATAAAACAAATTGTCTCTCTGGGCTCTGGGTGATGAGCGAAATGCTATATGTTCCAATATCGGCATATCGCTGTGTTGTTATGTTGCTTACCATCAGGCATATGTCCGGCTCGTTTCGTCACTCCACTACTAAAAAAGTTTTAAATCAGCTAACTGGTTCCCATAATCCCATAGTAAAGCGAACTGGTTCCCATAGTACAGCTAACTAGTTCCCATAGTACAGCTAACTGGTTCCCATAGTACAGTTAACTGGTTCCCATAGTACAGCTAACTGGCTCCCATAGTACAGCTAACTGGCTCCCATAGTACATCTAACTGGCTCCCATAGTACAGCTAACTGGCTCCCATAGTACAGCTAACTGGCTCCCATAGTACAGCTAACTGGCTCCCATAGTACAGCTAACTGGTTCCCATAGTACAGCTAACTGGCTCCCATAGTACAGCTAACTGGCTCCCATAGTACAGCTAACTGGCTCCCATAGTACAGCTAACTGACTCCCATAGTACAGCTAACTGGCTCCCATAGTACAGCTAACTGGCTTCCTTAGTACAGCTAACTGGCTCCCATAGTACAGCTAACTGGTTCCCATAGTACAGCTAACTGGCTCCCATAGTACAGCTAACTGGCTCCCATAGTACAGCTAACTGGCTCCCATAGTACAGCTAACTGGCTCCCATAGTACAGCTAACTGGTTCCCATAGTACAGCTAACTGGCTTTCTAGCTAAATTGCTTCTGAAACTGTACTCTTTTGAAACACACCTTCGGCAGAGCATTGTTTCAGAAACAATGTTTCAATTTTCAATCGTAGCGTGTGGCGTGTTTATGTACCAATACCTATAGTTATTAAAGTTCCATTAAATGTCAAACATCCATTGTTGCGCTGTGACACTGAACATTATGATGATATCAGCAGTGTAGCAGTGTTATTATTAAGAAGAATAATATTCACTGTGAAAAAGTAAATCATTATTCACAATAACAGGCTTTGAGGCATCAGAACTAATTGTAATTATGTAACTTACTTGCCTGAAATTCAGTATTAATTACACGTATTAGATACGTTGGGTGTATGTTATTGTTTGTGTTGCTCTTATTTATTTGTATCCGTAGAAATATAAAGATCAGAAGGCCGTCGAGAACAACTGAGTCTGCTTGGAGAACACACATTTATTTTAATAGTTACATGGCCGTTTTATTTGCATTTTATACTCATAGTTATTCACTAGTTGGATGTTGGCTGCGACTATAAGGTGGAAGTGAGTACCGATATTTCGATGCAGTTTTGTGCACCTTGTTCACGGGTTGATTGATTTGATTTGTTCACCTGTGACGATGGTTCATTTTACTGTAAAACTGATAACTGACTGATAAGTGTTAGCGAATTTATTAAATGTTCACCAGTTAGATATTATTACAAATTTTATTGCACTTAAATTATAATAAAACTTAATATAGAATATCTTTTAAATGCTTTATTTGCTACCCAATTGGCGATTTTATGGCTAAGAGAGATTTCTTCCAGCCAACCGTAGGAAAAGAAGATATGAACAATGGAACAGTTTTGTCTATTTTTTTATCGCTTAGAGTGACGAGGCAAGCAGGTCATGTGCCTGATGGTAAGCAACATGCCTGCCACACAACATCACAATAATACGCAGCTATTGGACCACGAAGAGTCCAAATCATTACCTAGCACTGCACTGCGCTCATCACCAAGAAATCTATTATATTAAATCTCTAAGCCCTGTAATTTCTCTGGAAACATTACCCTTCAAACCGGAACACAGCAATGTTTGCACATTACTGCTTGAACCTCACCTACCTACCCAGAGATAGTTTGGTTACCTACAAACGTACAATGACAATAAGTACAAATTACCTTTGTGCTTAAAAGTAGGTATACCGTTCAAGGTATTCAGTTACGTATTCGTTTTCCCAGAACCGTCATAAAGTCTGTAAACTCGAATGTAAATAAATATTAAAGAGTCATCTTCACTCGAAGTAGGTTAAAGAACACAACTAAACCGTGACAAGGTTGTATATAAGTGGTATAAAGGTCAATAACACCTTCGTAAGGTCACCCCGCGAGCCATCGTGACCTCAGAGCTGCTCTAACGAATCTTTTATGTTGTCGATGGTAAATTTACTTATAATTGCTATTTACAAAAATAATAATTTAATATCTGTACGATTACAAAAAAAGACGTAATTTTGATTAAGCAAGTGATATAAGAGCCAAGTAGGTACAAATAGGGGTCGAAAAACATTGTTTTTTTTAATAATGAGTGACGAGACGAGCTGTATGTGCCTGATAGTAAGCAACATGCCTGCCACATAACAGCACAGTGACACGCAGTTATTGGTACATGAAGAGTCCAAATCATTACCTAACACTGCACTGCGCTCGTCACCCAGAGATCTAAGATGATGATGTCTCTAAGCCCTGTAATTTCTCTGGCAACATTGAAAAAAAAAAAAAAAAAAAACGGAACACAGTAATGTTTGCTGTGTAATCGTTAGCAACTAGCCGCCCGCCCCGGTTTCGGTCGTGGTACTTGGTATACAACCTATAGCGCTTAGGGATCACTTACATATTCAACGGTGAAATATTTTTTTAAATCGGTTCAGTAGTACCTGAGATTAGCGTGTTCATACAAACACATCTTCAGCTTTATAATATTGGTAAAGCTAACGCTGTAACAATCGAGAGAACATTCTTAGCGGCTGGGAAATAATAAATATTGATTTTTCATTCATTTCACATGACGAATATTTTCTACGCCCATGATACTCGGGCTACGGTTATTTTTATCATATCGATTTATAGATATCTAAAGTAGTTTTGAAATATTTTGAACATAAAAGTAGTATGGATATTTAAGAATCTTTTAATCTTACTGCTCGTAATATTACATATACAAAAATCTTTTTTGCTGTTTATAGGTAAGATAAGATATTTATTACAAACATTTTTAAAGTTTAAATTTTAACATTAGGTTATTGTTGTAATTGTTAGGTAACTTTTGTTGTTCTCGTAATTGTAAATATTTGATCCTATTATTGTTGTACATAAGGGGTCTCTCAGTAAGAGTGCACTTTTTTATTTTAAAATTAAAACATGTATTTTATGATATTTTTAATGTATCGTTAAGAAGACATGTTCCGATTAAGTATGGAATAAAATATCCGGCAAATGACCCCCACGGCTCCGATGACAGGCCATTACTCTTTTCATGTAATTTTCCATGACTTCATTTTCAAAGTCATTTCCTCCGATAAAGCGCATTTCCATATGAATGGCGTCGTCTGTATGAATTATGTATTGATGTAACTTTTTTTAATCTGCGCAGAGCCTTTATTAACAAAACCAAAATACAATAAGAACTACACTACGCTACATACCTAACTAACTACTTACACTAAGCACACCTGAATTATCCAATGTAAGTAACTAATATCAATATTTCTAATAACTAATATAAATCTTAGTTACTGTTACTACTATGAATAGGTATCTATCATTTAGTTGTGAAGTTCTGGTACTTATTTATTATCTTAAATATGAGTAGGTTTACTTACGTAATATTTCAACGGTGTTTTATGTATTTACTTTTATTCTATTTAAATTGATGTGTATATATTTTGTATGTATTCTTAGTGTAGGTAAAATGTTTTAAGCATAGTTGTTATAATTTGTTGTCTATTTATTATATTAATTTACCTTAAATATTAAGAGCCGCGTTATTGTATATTATAATCCTATCCGTGCACGGTTGCCTGGAAGAGATTGCTCTGAGCAATAAGGCCGCCATTTAAAATGTCAAGCTTGTGTTCTTTGTTTCTTTTGTAATTTTTATTTTGTGGCTTTTAATAAAGAGTTTTCTTATCTTATCTTATCGTATCTTATCTTAATATCAATATTTGATGTGTAAATAGTTTTAATTCATCAATGAACATCTGTATTGGTAAAACACCTCGGCATACCACAGAACGCGATAAGTCTAGAAGTAATGTACATGTTACATGTCCAAGCTAGCGTATCTTTGAAGACGAGTCGTCCTTAGCACAGATCGGTGACACCGATTCTAGAAATCTGCATTCTACGTTACAGACCAACAATCTTAGTTCAACACGCGATAAGTTTGTGTTACTAAATTTTGTCTATGAATGAGCGACGAAATTTACAAAGACTGGCCCGATTTAGACATATGTAGATACTAGCTTTTGCCCGCGGCTTCGCTCGCGTTAAGCGTAATTATGAACTAAGTTGAGTTTCAAGTTTTCAAGATGTAAATTTCATGCAAATATCTCAAAGGAATAAAAAGTTTCATACAATCGTTCATCCCCTATTTAACCCCCTTGGGGGTCGAATTTATCAAAATCCTTTCTTAGCGGATGCGTACGTCATAACATCTACCTGCATGCCAAATTTCAGCTCGATCCCTCTAGTGGTTTGAGCTGTGCGTTGATAGATCACTAAGTCAGTCACCTTTGAGTTTTATATATAAAAAATAAATACTAGCGGCCCGTTCCGGCTTCGCTCGGACATAACCTAGACACTGTCTGCAGCGCCATCTGCTGGGCTTATCTGTGAATTTAAACCATCTTCGAATACGCACACAAAAAAAACATTCAAATCGGTCCCGTCGTTTAGTAGTTCACTGTCAAATGATTAAATTACTAAAATGGCTATAAAAAAACAGGGGTTGGTGATAAAAGGGTAAAAATTTAGGGTTGTATGTATTTTTTAACGCCACATTATATAAAAATAAAAAAATAAAAAATTGACCAAAAATTAAAAAAAAAATGTTTGGGGTGAACAACCCCTAACAATTAGGGGTACGAAAAATAGCTAGTAGCCGATTCTCAAACCTACTGAATATGCATATAAAATTTGGTAAAAATCAGTTTAGCCGTTTCGGAGGAGTAAGGAAACAAACACTGTGACACGAGAATTTTATATATAAGAAGATAGAAGATAGATTATACAAAAGTGAAACGTAGGTGACTATTTGTCGACATTGAGATCAAAATAGGATCATAATGTTAATCCTACTTCCCGTTATTATTATAAATGTCAAAGTGTCAAAGTTCGGATTGTTGTTGCTCAATTACGTAACGTATGAATGGATCGAGCTGAAATTGAAACACAGTTGGATTATTATTGTCTGGAAGAACATGTAGCCTATTTTTAATCCCGAGAAAAACAACGGGATTGGGAACCATTTGGATTAAATGGCAAGGCGCTGCTAGTAATAAATAATTGCCGCTGATGCGTTTTTAAAGTGGCAGATATGAGTGACAATTGGGTGAAAGAATATGTCAAATGGTTAATATTGACTTATGCTTAGTGGTAGTGGTGGATCAGATATTCTCTCGATATTGCCATCGTCAATTCCTTTACCACCCATAAGTAATATAGGTAGATACAAATCCTACTGTGTCACGTTTTGAAGGGCAATGTTTCGGTAGAAAACACAGGGCAAAGAGATTTTATCTCGACCGGAGTATAATACTAGACACGAGTGTAGACTCTTCATGATGAAATAGCAAATAGCTAAATAGTACTGTGATGTTATGAGCAGCTTATTATAGAGGTTATAAATAGTATTATAGAGGTAGCATCTTGTTATGTACGTCTTGCATGTCCTATGCTTTTCATATCTCTAATCTTGAACTATTATTTGTTTCTATTCTATGCTTTCAAATCTCTATTTTGGAACTATTTTTTGCATTCAACATTATAAAGAGGCTGGGTTCATGAAAGTTTTTTTTTAAGTCTCTGATTTTAAGCAAATATTGCGATTGTAGCGTTGTCATGCTGCTGTTCTTGCGAGATGTCGATTTTAAATCGATTTACTATTGACAATAATTTGTTATTGACCGCTGATTGACGATAGATATTCATGTTGCAATGTGCAATAACAATAAGTTGAATTAATCGTTCTGGCCTTCGCGGAGGTGTCGCGCGGACAAAGGAATTGATGGGTGGGTTGCCTTCGTTACTTCGAGGTATTGCGGAAAATTATAATGACTATAAATTGTTAAATACTCTTTAATTGTAAGGTTTTATACGGTTACGCAAAACACCTTTTTTATCCAAGACAAATCGTACTAATATTATACATGCGAAAGTGTGGATGTTTGTTCAATAACGTCGGAAACCCTGCGTTGTTTCATCCGGGCGCTTGAAGCTCAGAGAACGCTTTTCCGCTCGGCCGTTACCACATGGGTGCCGGTCTCTTGATCCCTACCTACCTGACGAAGCTGGATAATCTCCAACCCTCCTTTCTCAGACTGACACTCAGTAACACTGCGCGCACCTGATGGTCTTAACATAAGCAGCACACTAAATTTTACCACTGCTGGGATTTGAACCTTCCCTAACAAAGTAGTCCGGCCATAGTCCATCACGCTGGTCATTATGCCGGTTGGCGGATGGCGCATGACCTCGAAATATTCCTGGCCGTCTACCGCCTAACGAAAAACGCTTTGACGCTTTGATGCTTTGGCATTGCCGTCTCTTTCATTTCAAACGAGAAGAAAAGAGACAGCAATATCAAAGCATCAAAGCGTCAAAGCGTTTTTCGTTAGGCGGTAGAAGCGCTGGACTTCACCTCAGGGGCTTGACGTATCTACGTAGAACACCAGACCTCGTCTAAGTGGACAGGGTTGTGCTCTTACAATTTTATTATGAAAAACATTTATTTAAGAAATAAATCTTATACTCTTGAAGCCCGAGATCGCGTATTTAACTAATATTTACATAATTTTCAATAAACACTTATATGCTTGATAGAAACATGCAGAACAAACATACGTTTTCATCACACCAAGTTTTTGTTCTAAATAGGAATCGAACCTACACCCTACAGCTCAGTGAGCAGACACACTAACTACTGACTGAGTCAAGAGACTAATACACTCAAGGCACTCTAAACTTACGATTCGTTGTTCATACCTCACTACCGAACGAGACAAGAGGGCGATCAAGACACTCATTCAATTATTGATTAAAAAAATCGTAATTTGCATTAAATTAGTAAGCCGTGGCGGCTTAGTGGCTACAACGTATGATTTATAATCGTAAGACCAAGTAGGTAGGTTCGAATCCCGACTACATCTCTGAATATTTATTCCAAGTACACGTTTGTTGCCATCACTTGCTCTACGATCGAGAAAAACATCGTGAAGAAACCGGGATCTTTCTGGAACGTTTTCGTAGTGCCTCATCCGGCAACGTTTACTGGGCCAACGTGGTGGATTATTGCCTGGTCTCTTTCCTTATGAGAAAAGGTCTCAAGTCCCAGCCGTGGAAAAATTTAGTGGGTTACTTACAGTCTTGTGTGAACTATTTTTAATACTAGGTCCTCTTCAGTCTTTAAAAGCAAGCATGCTCAAAGTCTATTATACCTGCATTATGACGTCACTAGCTAAGTGCTTTTAGAACATTAATATGATAATGGATATTAATGACCGAACCTTGAAAGCCGTATTGTGCCCTTTATCTTAACGTGCAAAAATAGCTTCTAAGCCCATAACTTTAAGGTATCTGATGAATAAAATATAAATATGCGTTTAAAACGGTCATCCGATGAAGAGGAGCAAGTAATTTTGTACTGTATTTCAAGGGTATAAAGTGGTTTAATGTTTGGAATGGACGATGACCGCAGTAAGAAGCTTACGATATAAACTTATAGCAGGTTCTACGCTCGGTGGTCGATTACATCAACTTTGGTTGAACATTTTCAGATACTGAAAATGTGGTCAGTTTTTCAATGAGGAAACCGAAATAAGATGAGGTTTTATAAATAGCCGGACTCGTGTAAAGTACAAGGTACGATTTGTTACGGAATGAGGAAATTTGTAGTGTTTTGTGTTAAGATATTTCGAGGACAAATATCACCAACCAACTTGCACTACTATGGTCTGGGTTCTAGCCTTGTGAGTCTCAGCAGTAGGATCAATACAATACAAATACAAATTTTATTCAGTGACAAACAAACATGTAACATGATTATAATGCAACACTTTAAAATGCTCTAACAATAACAAGAAAATGCATAGTTACAATAATGATGTCAGGAAGCCCTAGCCCCCACAGTAGGATTCCCTGTGTTTGTGGGAGCTAGTTCTCTTCAAGAGTGCTTTGTAAGAATTAAAAGAAGTAGAGGAAGAGTATGAGTATGTCGAAAAGAGTGTGCATGGATGTGAAAATGTCCATAAAAGTGTATGTTAGATAAAAAAAATGTGTATGTGTGTGAATGTAGGTGTTTTCGTGTACGTTGAGAGAAAGAGTGTGTTTGTGTGTGATGTAGGAGAATGAAACCTAAACGTTTATGACTAAGTGTGGGAATGAGGTGTATGTGAGGGTGTGTTCTTACTCATACTCGTAAAGCGAGCTACGTATGTCAATGCTTAAAAGAAATGTTTTCGATGTTTGTTTGAATCAAAATCGTTCAATTGTTTTAATTTGTGTTCCAGTACAACCATAATAGTTCCTCTCGACACACAGTAAACAACGCACATTATGTTTGTGTACAAACAAACCTACTTGATAGTATTTTTAATAAATAATTCATCGTTTCCGTGTGTACCGCCGAGAATCGACTACCTCTACATATTAATATTAAAATAAATCGAATAGAAGCACAACATGACAATTTTTTTGTAAGTAGATACTGCATATTTAAACAGCCCACTAAATGTACCCACTGCTGGGATGTCTCTCGTTAAGGCCATAATCCACCACGCGGGCCCAGTGGGCGTTGGTGGATGACACATAACTTCGAAAGATTCTAGGTACATGTCGGTTTCCTCACGATGTTTTTCTTCACCGTTTTAAGTTAGCGCCATAACACACATGACTTCGAAAAGACAGCGGTTTGCGCGTGGTTTTGAACCCGGGTCCACCGGATCGGCAGGCGCCGTTCTCCCGACTGGACCAGCCGTAACTTTATACATAACTTACCGTAATACTGTAACTTACCGTAACAGTAGATACTGAATACATCACTTTAATTATCTTTAAAAACTAAAAACTCGACTTTAAAGAAAAAGCAGGAACGGGAACGGCGCGACAAACCCGAGGGCATTTTTTATTAAAAAAAATGACAAAAAAAGTTATGGTCCGCTGTGGCTTTGCCCGTGGTACTAATAATATATACATATAAATATGTGTGTAAGTGCCTATAGCACTCAGGGATCATGGAGGTACACATCAAACGGCCTAATTCAAATCCTCAAAAGGCCTAGGTCAAATTTTGAAATCGGCCTAGTAGTTCCTGAAATAAGCACGTGCAAACAAATAACCTTCTCAACTTTATAATATTAGTGTAGATTTACAAATATCTGTGTGATAAAATGGTGTTTTAGCAGGCGTCTATTATCACTTACCACCAGGTGCGTGTCTTGTTCGTTTTGTCACTCTATCAAATAGAAATATATCTTGTCAATTTCGATATCCATTAAATCGATCTAAACAATGCGACCGAGCCATACACACAAACCTTGGGTCCATACAAGGTGGCGCTCGTACGTGCATGGTGTGTTATGATGTACCACAATGGCAAGGTCGCCGTAAGTATGGCGGCGGTGGTGGCAATCATTCGATGATACGTATTTTAATGGAGGTTGGTCAATTGGAACGATCATATCGTTTCGCTGATGTATTGCGATAAACAAATAGCATTATCATGATTAACCTTAATATACAGCTACCCATACACCTACAGTTATTGACAGCCTAATATTCAGATAACTTATGCCTCTATCTTCTTATATATGTCACAATGTTAGTTACCTTACTCCTCCGAAACGGCTTTACTGATTTCTACCAAACATTATACCTATGCATATTCAGTAGGTCTGAGAATCGGCTACTATCTATTTTTCATCCCCCCAAGGGTTGTTCAAACCTAATTTTTTTTTTTTTTTTTGACAAAAATTTTCGTATTTTTATTTTATAATGTGACATTAAAGAATACATACAACCCTAAATTTTTACCCTTTTAGCACCAACCTCTATTTTTTAATAGCCATTTTAGTAATTTAACCATTTGACGATGAACTCCGAAACGGCGGGACCGATTTGAATGATTTTTTGTGTGTGTACAGGTAAGTTCGAGGATGGTTTAGATTCAAAAATAAGCCCGGCAGATGGCGCTGCATGCTGTGTCTAGGTTATGATCCCAGCGAAGCCGGAACGGGCCGCTAGTAAATATATAAATGTGTAAATATCTCGTTACCTGTTTTTTTTTTATTTAAATTGCCACTTGACAGACTCTGGGGTCTGCGATCTTTGTCATTACAATTCTCTTTTTACCCGAATGCGCGACGCAAAGGAGTGGTAATGTGTTTAACAGTCTATGTATGTATGTATGTTTGTATGTTCCTTTGAAGCACTATACAGACCAAACGCCTAGGCCGATTTTTATGATTCACACGTCAATCGATTCCTCTTAATCTGGCGAGTGACACTAAAGACATGACATTAGTGTAAGTCCAATATGGCGGATTCAGGACACCATATTGTCCAAATAAAAAAAATGAAAATCACCAAAATATGTCAAGAGGGGTATCGTTGAATAGGTATTTAAAAATAATGTTTAGCTTTCTCTCAATGTTTTTCGATTTGACTGACCGTTTAGGACGTATATCGATTGAAAGTTGAGTAACAACCATTCTCACATTTATAGGTTTTTAGGTAGCAGAAAACTTCGTATAACTAACTGTACGTGTGAATGTGGATGGACATTAAATACTAATGTATCTAGTAGGCATCGATATAAATCAATAGATGTGCCCTGAGCACCTTGATAATATACTGATGGTATTTGATTTGATTTGATTTGATTTGACTTGATTGGTAATAAACTGCGTCTCTGTATGTATCGTAAGTGGTTTACAAACAACCAATCTAACCAAACTTGACCCCTATAATCGCTAGCGGCGAGATTTGCTGTGGTTCTACTTATTTCACACTTTTCTTGGGAAGAAGAGGAAAATAGGTCCCCCTATTTTCCTATGTATGCTTTGAGGGTATTTGGCGTTACCTGGTATTATCTGGTATACCTAGTAAAATGTTACGCGATTGCCAAAAGATAATCAATTTTAATGTTTTTTTTGTTTGGTGGATCATAGTTCAGAGGTGGTCCCATATAATTAAATGAAAATCAGTGTAGTGGTTTTTGAAAAAAAAAAAAATTACTTTCGTTTGCCTCGATGACTTAGATGATGATGGTTTCTTTTGAAATTTGCCCGAGTATCTGAATTAAACTTTAAACAATTTAAAATTAGTTTTTGATTTTTGCGAAGAAAATAAATTGTAACAAATCAAATCAAATTGATTTCAACTAAAATAACAAATAAGTATAGGAAGTACAGAGATATCTTATATATAAAAAACTATAACTACAAAATTATAACTAATTTTAATCACCCGTTCGATCTAACATGGAATAACGATGTTCAAAAAACCTAATTCAAAACAAGCAATAAAAGTATTTAATAAACTAGTTTTTGCTACTGACATTTAGCATCATTCCTGTCATTGCAGGTCAATGACTTCTTTAAGGTGATTAAGAGAAGAATGACCTATCTGTAGGTACAGTCTACGACAACTTGTTAAAGCATATTTTCTTTTTTGTTTTAAACAGGATCACATCCTGTTTTTCTTGCATTCCTGGTAAAAATAATAAAGTTTTGATTAATAAAGATTTTTGCATTTGTATTTGCTTTTAAACCTTTTTGCTTGACTTCAAAAAAGGAGGTGGTTCTCAATACGGTGGTATGAATTTCTTTGTATATAGATATTGTGTTCTGTGGCTCCATTAATTAGGAATCGATTTAAATGTTTATTTTTTGTTTGGTATAAAATACTTCAGAGGTTGGTTGGTTCCATATAAATTTTATCGATATTAGTGTGGCGGTATTTGAAACATCAAGAAATAATTGAAATTTGCTAACATTTCTAAGGATGACGTAGTCATAGCTCATAATGTAATATAGTCGAGTGTCTGACTCTGAATTTAATCTTAAATTGATCGGTCGGTTTTTGTTTTATGGGAGAATTTTAATTTGGTATTTGTATTAGCAGTATTTGTATTATAATCAGTCCACGAAATGTTTTCACTACTAGGCCTCGAAGCTTTCTCTACCAAGAAGAGAACCAAGGCTTGAAATGTAATCCGCCACGCTGGATTATAATTATTATAAAACAAATTTAAAAATGTATGGTATGGGTTGGCGGATGAGGTATATCTACCTTCTAAAGGTCGTAAAAACATGGTGGTTTCCTCACGATGTTTTCAATCATTTTTTAGCCAGTGGCGATGACAAACTAGAACACCTGCACTTGACTTGAAATGAATTCAGAGGCTCAGGTGGGATTCCAACCCCCACGATTGTATATCACTTGTTCTAGCCACTGACTAGTCCGCCACGGTTTGTTTTCAGTGAATTCATCGGTACACATAAAAAGACACAACGTATAGGAACAGACCGATAGAAGTGAAACCTTATAACTTCGAGTTTTAGTAAGAAACTGTGCACACTACTGTTGCATAACATGCCATTAGCTATTCTGTTATTACGCATGTCGGTGACTAACTAACTCACTCACATCATTTCAGACTTCCAAAAAAACATACGTACAGTGGCGCTGCTCCACCGCCTCTACGATGCTACATTATATATTTTTTTGAATAAGGAGTGACGAGACGAGCAGGACATGTGCCTGATAGTAAGCAACATGCCTGCCACATAACGGCACAGTGACACGCAGCTATTGGAACATGAAGAGCCAAAATCATTACCTACCACTGCACTGCGCTAGTCATCCAGAGATCTAAGTTGTTATATCTCTAAGCCCTGTAATTTCTCTGGAAACATTGCCCTTCAAACCGGAACCGGAACCTTCAAACAGTAATATGTGCACATTACTGCTTGTAATGTAACGCAGACCCATCACATTTTCCTTTATCGAAAACACTCAAAGCTACTGTAGAAATATTTGCTAATAACTTTAATTTAGAAAACCTGACTGCAAAAAATCAACAGAACAAAAAAAAAATGGTGGTCGAATTCATAACCTCCTCTTGTTTGGAAATCGGTTAAAAAGAACGCTGTTATTATACTATACAAAGACACTTGGATGATTGAGACGAGTCTAATGATATCTTAGTTGTCTAAATACATCCAGCCATTTAGAAGATATATTAAATATATATAAATATATTGGTGGACAATTAACACACAACACCATCTGACCACAAACTAAGCAAAGCTTGTGTGATGGCGGCCAGATAGCTAATATAATACTTATATAGTTTTAAATGCATACTTATTATACATAGAAACACCCAGACACAGTGCAAACATTTGAATTCATCACAC
This sequence comes from Ectropis crepuscularia, assembly GCA_963693475.1. NCBI lineage: Eukaryota > Metazoa > Arthropoda > Insecta > Lepidoptera > Geometridae > Ectropis > Ectropis crepuscularia. Next base: position 24,910,760 of record OY856358.1, read on the forward strand.
AAATATTTGCACTGGGTGGGGATCGAACCCACGACCCTCGGCTTCGCAGGCAGAGCTACTACCAACTAAGCCACGAGGCCAGCCAATACGTGGGAATAAAGAAATTAACAAACGCGCCAAACGACATACGCGCGAAAAACATAACCCTTCTTTCAGTCTGGTAAAAAGAATAAAAATATCCTGTCAAATTGAGAACTTTATCTGCTTTTTTACGTTGGTTAAAATGGTAAACGCTGGATAGCCATCTTCTATGTTATGTGTTATAATAAATTGGCTTATAAGTTCATCGTCCTAAGGCGAACCAACTATATGACCTTTATAAGACTCGTTTGTGCGGGTTAGAGACCTATCTATGGATCAGTCGAGGCGAATTAACATTTCAAAATATACAGGAATGGATTTTATTAGCTCGGCCGGTGGCTGGCTGGTGCGTCGCTTCTGCTGTGTCTTTGTCTGTCTGTCTTCTTTATGATTACTTTTTAAACGACATCCAAAGAAGAAGATATACTATGTTCGTATGTATTTTTTGTATATTTTCATCTATATTTTTGCCAATTGTGCAACAATTAAAAAAAATATTTTTTGAGCGATGTAAAGACATACGTGCTACCTACAAGTCTGGCGTTAGGGTCCGTTTATCAGAAATTATGTGCATTCAATCTGTTGTCATCATATTAATATTAAATGCGACCGTTTGTATATTTTAATGTTTGTTGCTCAATCACATCGGAACATCTGAGCGGGTCGGGTCGAAATTCGAAACATTTATACAGTAAGTACGTACAGTTTGAAATAACACATACTTTTCATTGTGGGAAAATAAAGGGAAAGGGAACTGCGCGGGTAAAACCGCACTGCTAGTAGTCGCATAAGCATATACATTAAGGAGCAAATAAAACAATACTTATACTTTACAATAATTAAAACCGCAGGAAACTACTAATTACACATAAATATGCTACGAGAGATAAATTGGCAAAACTACGTGCAAATTCTTTATTGATAAATGTTTATTGAATAAATGGTTATTTAAAATATTAAGGCCGCATTACTGTTTAATATCCTATCCGTACACGGTTGCCTGTAAGAGATCGCTCTAAGCCACAAGGCCGCCAATTAAAATGCCTAGCATAAGTTATCTTTAAGTTTTTTTTGTGATTTTGTATGTACTTATGTGTGGCTTTTTATAAAGAGTTTTCTATTCTATTCTTTATAAAAATTGTATTACAAAATAAAACATAGGCTTCATCTTCGGCGAAATTGAGAACTATTTTGACAGTTATTTTTCGTGTTCTTATTACGCCTCAATTGTTTGAACGCGCTAATCTCAGGAACTACTGGACCGATTTCAAAAATTAATTCACTGTTGGATATGTAAGTGATCGCTAAGTGCTATAGGCTATATATTTTGTAACACAGGCGAAGCTGGGACGGATCGCTAGTAATTGTAGTGAACTTTTACAAAAAAATAAAAATAGAATGCCAAATCTGAAAAATCACTTAAGATAATATTGTGTTGCACTCTTGTGAATTGTGTTATAAATGATGAACGTGTTATAAAATAAAAAGTTGTAAAAACTGTATTTTAGTCCTTTGTCCACAATTCATGTATCGCTAGTGTCTAGGGAATAGAGCGCTATCTTTTCAAGTTGTTTCACATAGGTTCTTGAACTTTTAAATATAGTGACAGAATGAAACGACTTGAAATAATCTTGGATTAAAATTTCTTGCTTTATTGTTTTTAGCTATTAGTTTTGCAGTTTGGACTTGATTGCCATTTCCATGGATAACGATACTGTCTACGATGAAGCGTGCTTACCTAGAAGAAACTGATTTGCTCTTGATTTAAAGACACCAAGATTGTTACCGGAAAACCCACTCAGGGAAGATATACTATAGCCAAGACGTTTAATATGTCTGATGTCTTCGATAGCTTTACAAGTCACACAAGTTATATTAGTTTGAGGGTAGTATAAATAAAGATGTCGATCAATATCGACCGATGTTTATATTTTATCATTAGCGACTTGTCTGCCCGTATCTACTTGGTTTGGGTTGAACAATTAATCTATATAACCCATTGAGGCGCCATCTATTAGAGACTTACAAAACAACAACCAACATTTTACTTATCAGTTTATTGGTAATTTTTAAATGAATAGGATCGTAAATCGAAATGTAAAACTATTCTATCTCTCAAGTTTTTAAACGGGCCGTACATGTTATATTTTTTTGGGAATATTGGTTGACTTGGTGAGTTCACTGGGGACAAACATCATAACACTGTTTTTTTTTTAACATAGTTCGTGGATTAGGAAAAGAAAAAGAAAATAGGAGGAAACCGGGTACATTTTAAAGTGAATTCTAGTGCTGGTCCGATTTCATCTCTTGAGCCGATCACTACCGGTCGAGATTCCGCTAGTAATCGACTCGACATCGCTTTGCTATTTTTACGCCGCGCCGGCGCCGCCTCCTGTGAGTGTATCTAATAAATAGCCTCACTTGAAAAGTGCATTAGTATGCCCAGTTTGCCAAACCCTATTTAACAAAACTAGTGATGTGACAACTACAGTAAGTTCTGTTTTTGATGTATGTACAACACAGAGAAACTATAATACGTGCACAATGTGACATGTCAGTTGCGACGTGCTTACGCCAATCGCAAATATAGATGTTAGCTGGCAACTCGACCGCGTGTCCACTTTACTGCCAGAATGGCATCTACTAAGGTACTGGTCACACTTTGGTTAGTTCGATTAGCTGGTTGGAATGTTGGATTTTGAGATTTGCTATCAAATTTTAGAAAATATTATTGTTGCTAAAATTGCTTGAGTTAATGTAATGCTTTCTAGTTACCTAGTTTGAGCGTCTGTCTAGTTTTTCTTTTTACTTTTTAAGGTTGACACTTGACCTTGTATTAGTAAAACTTTTTATTGTGACACAAACAAACATCGTAGACCGCATCGTCGCTTAACATCAGGCGAGATGGCGGTCAAGTGTGAACCTATAAAAGTTAAAAAAAAAAAAAAAAAAAAAAAAAAAAATTAAGTAAAGTAAAACAGTATGAACATGGACGTCTTTACACGAAAACTTAATTTCGAAATAAACTCGTAACTTTCTAACCCCGATTCTACTTCGATCCGTCGTTTTGTCCGTTTAATTTTTCTAAGCCTACTCTAATTAGAGTAAGCTTAGAACATTTAAAACGTCAAACAAAGTTCTATCGGACGAAATGAAGTAGAACAGGAGTTGGAAAGTCGCGAGTTTTTTTTTCGAAATTACGTTTTCGTAGAAAGTAAGTAGACGTCCAGCGCTACACCTAACTAGGCTATTGTAATCGTTATTAAAAAAAAATAGCAGTCATAGGAACTGCCGATAGAAGTGAAAACTTATAACTCAGAATTTGATAGCTTACCTTGGAAACTACACGGGTGTAACCGGAGGGCGTGGCCTCGCCATCTTGGCATGGGCATCTAGAAATGCGTCAGCATTTCCCATTGGCTGATGCGTTTCTAGATGGCTATGCCATGATGACCTGTCCACGCCCTTTCAGCATTTCCCATTGGCTGACTTATTTCTAGATGGACAATAGCCATGGTCCCGAGTTTACCCAAAGCTTTCTTATCATACCCGAGCGTGACGAATGAATTCAATTCACAGCCCACGAAAAATCTGTCTAGGCGCGCCTAAAGAAGTTTTCACTTCAAAAAGTTTTCAATCATTCTAAGATTGCTTCTAATAAACGATTATACTCGTACTGCTGATATATGTACTACTGAGGGCATAGGTACTGGTATCTCAATGTATGTGAACGCAGCTTTACACACATGCATATAATCGGTACACAGATTAAGCAATTACTAAGTCGTGTGCGACTGATTTCGACGCTGTGTAAATATTTAGTTCCGTACACACACAGTCTGTCGCTGCGGCGGTTGAGAAATAGGCGTTGTATAATACAAGGTCGCTCAGAGTACATGTGCTCACCTGAAAGGATCATATTCTTATCATCCTACTAAGTAATATTATAAACTAGCGGTCCGTCTCGGTTTCAGCCGTGGTACGTGTTGTATAACCCATAAATATCACTCAAGGATCACGTACATAATATCCTATGGTGAAAGAATTTTTCAATTCGGTCCAGGGGGTCTTCCGCCTAACGAAATACGCTTTGACGCTTTCATGCATAATCATAATCTTTATTGCGTAAATGTTATCTACATGTCAAATGAAAATAATAATGATAATGTCAGGTTACAAATAAAAATAAAAATTAAACAGAAAATACCTGTTTTAGTAACTGCTTTGGCATTGCCGTCTCTTTCATTTCAAGCGAGAAGAAAAGAGACAGCAACGTCAAACCGTCAAAGCGTTTTTCGTTAGGCCGTAGAGGCCCAGTAGTTCCTGAGATTAACGTCGTCAAACAAGAAACCGCTGCCTGCAGCTTTAAAATATTAGTACCAATAGAATATTAGATGCAAAAGTTTATGAGGATTGATGTTTCTTTCTCTTTAACGTAAAAACGGTTGAAACAATTTGAATGAAATATAGTACATAGATGAATAATAGTCTGAAATAACTCGTAGACTACTTTATATCCTGGGAAAATAACGGGATCGGGAAATACGCGGATGAAACCGCGGGATGCTGCTAGTTACAAAATCTTATATATAAAATTCTCGTGTCACAGTGTTAGTTACCTTACTCCTCCGAAATGGCTTTACTGATTTTTACCAAATTCTATACGCATATTCAGTAGGTCTGAGAATCGGCCACTATCTATTTTTCATACCCCTAAGTGATAAGGGTTGTTCACCCCTATTTTTTTTTTAATTTTTGCACAATAATTCTTGTTTTTATGATTTTATAATGTGGCATTAAAAATACATACAACTCCAAATTTTTACTCTTTTATCACCAACCCCTATTTTTTTATAGCCATTTTAGTAATTCAGTTATTTTTCACCCCGCTCGATAACTGATCAATTATCGTTTTTTTTGTAAATGTTTTTCACTCTATTTCTATTTATTTTTATTATTATTTAGGGTTGCCATGGATGGTTTAGATTCACAAACTAGCCCGGCAGATGGCGCTGCAGTTGGTATCTAGGTTATTATCCGAGCGAAGCCGGAACGGGCCGCTAGTAGTTTATAAAATGCTGGTTTTTATTTCGATCAACGTTTAATCATTACGATCGTGGTAATACCGCCAGAATACTCGGTACGCTCTCCACTGGTAGTGAGCCTGATCATCTTGCTCATCTTTAGACCTTTATCGGTCTATGGATCATTTAGATGTATGTACTTAAAGTAGCTAGTTAAGCATACAGTTTCGTGTAGTTCACTATGCAGTTTTGGTATTAAAGGTTTAAAGGTAAATAATAAATGTCCTATAAGAAAATGAACGTCACCAACCCTGAAACCTGTAAAATTAACATTAAATTCCCTTAAATTGAACGATGTAGCCATAAGTAGTAGGAAACACCATAATGGCGTCGGTTTCGTGCACGGTATTAATATTTATTCTGTGGCAGTATGCTCAAATAAAGAAGAATTGGTATAGAGAAGAGGACATCTGAAAATCGGAAGAATCTATGAGAGTTCTGGAGTGATACGAACGAAGAATCTTTAGTCACAATCATACCCCGTTCCCTAAAACTAATAAAAATTAAAGATAAGACAATATTCTCTTCAAAACGCTTTAAGAAATAATGAGAGATAAAATACCGATTCTTAACGCTCCACTGCGCAGTTCCACGATAAATAAGAATTATCATTGCCGTCCTCGAGAAAGAGAAATACAAGTAGCGGCAGAGAATCAAAACGCAAAAACGTTCCTGGAATCTTTGCCATAAAAAACGCCAGACAAACCTTGAAGGGCGTTGCTACCAGATATTTTCTCGAGAAGAGTGATATTTTCTAGTTGGCATTAAAAAAACTTACATCTTAAGTAGATCTAAGTTTTTTTAATGCTAACTTAGAAATAGTGGTTATAGTTCTTCGTTATAGTGGTTAAAAAATGCGATTCACAATTTTGAGATCGTAGAATATTTTCCCTGGGTATTTTGCCAAGTGTATAATTTTGTCATTATCATTGGTTTTAACGGTGAAGAAAAACATCGTGAGGAAACTGATATGTTCCTAGAACCTTGCTAAGTCATAAGTCATCGGTCAGCCTGCACCCCCCGTGCCTTGATTAGGGTTGTAGATTGTGACTTTGACTTGTTGTAAAAATAAGGCCTAGACGGCAAGTAGAGTGTACGTAAAGAACACGTTTTGTGGTATTTGGGTCATTTAGGCCATTGATCAAGCAAATATGTTTTTTTAATAATATTTGGTTTCTTAAAATACAAAAACAGGTCAAATAATAGTTTTCATAATATTTTATGTTCAATCATTGATACACAATGTGTAGGCTTTTTATATTTACACAATTTCATATTTAATTACATAAGAAAAACATAATCAATACCAAATTACTCTTAAACAAACAACCAAACCAAATTGACGAAAAACAAAATTTAGGCGTTCCCGCCAAAACACCATTACGCTATCTCCGAGTGTTATTGAAAAGGCGGGAAAATACCTGTTTCCGGATCGTACCTCCACCGTGCGAAGATATCTTTATTGTTTCCACTCGCACTGATTCCAGATATCCCTTTCATCCGAACCCATTGTGGTCCTTTTGTACTTTTGTATCCATTCATCCTAAGATTCCACTTCCTTTTGTTTTCCGACTCAATGCTCAACAGTTTTTTTTCTCTTTTCACGTGATACTGGCGATCGGAATTTGAAATTCATGGAACGTGCCATTAGTTCTTTTTTTGAATTTTAAAACGTTTCCCGGGGGAATAGCAGTTGGCGCTTCTGGCGATTTTACATGTTTACACTTTTCGGCTGACAGTCTGGTAGCGATTTCAATAGTTTTAAATGTTTATTGTTGCCAAATTCCTAACTAGAAAATAATTAATGTTCAGACAGAGTTCAAAAATAGAAGATGATTAACAATTGTGAACAAATTTACTGATTTTCTCTCATAAGGAGAACATGTCAAGGTCAAAATCCATCATGCTGGCCCAATTCAATTGGACGGAGTTTGGTTTGATAAACAATACATGCCCAAAGTCATAAGAAGGTTGAATTTTAGAAATATACTGGTTTCCTCTAAACTTCTTATTTTGCCATTAAACCCATTGATCACTATAAACTTGATCATCTGCACTTAAAATAATACTCAAAAGTTCAGGCGAGATTCGAACCTACAACCTCTCTATTGTGAGTCGCACCTTCTAACTACTAAGCCAGAGCGAAATTTTTGTAATAGTGAATAAACGATGTGAAAATGTAAATAACCGTTAAATCCTATAAAAATAACAGATTCACATCCCAAAGTTTCTGTGTGCACAAGCTTTTCATAAATATTTAGCAAAATAAATACGCCAAAACCAAACTAAGTAAATAAATACGTCAAAACTAACTAAATAAATACGTCAGAACTACCAAAACACCAACCCGCACTACATCACGAACCGATGTAATTTTAATTCCATTTTCAAAATAAACAGTTTCCGGTTTCGTTCCGAAACAAGCTGCACCGGATTGCTTACCGCAACGCTTCATCAAATTCAGTTTTCATTCATAACATTGCATATTTCATTTTTACAAATCTCTGCGCGAACGGGAACGATATGCAAGTTTCTTGGCAGTTGCTTCGTATAAAGTTTTGCGATAAAAATGATTCTGTGGGATAAAATAAATAAGATATTTAAAATGAAAATCGTCAATAAAAATCTTTAGTAACGTTGAGAGATTTTTGGTACCTACAGGAAAAACTTATAGGTTTACGTTACTTATATGGTAATGTAACACCGTAGTGTTGGAGCGGTGGTGGAGCAGTGGTACGTACGCATTAGACACTCTTTGGATGGATGCAATCTTGTAAATTTACGTCACCAGTACTAAGTTTTAACACCATTACGTTTGTTACGCAATAGCATTATACAGATATGTAGCTATACCAGTCACGTATCGTACAGCAATAGTGCTGATGCAGTAATATTCTATTTACTAAGTTATACGTTTTTATTTCCATCAACATCCCCTATGACTGCCAATTTTGTTTTATATGTCTCAAATGTTACTGAGTTTTTTTTTCTAATGGCAGTCTACGATTGAACGTGCTTTCCTAGACAAAAACCGATTCAGTCTCGAATTGAAGACACTACGATTGTATTGACTTGAGTGGACATAAGTAACAAGACACTTAATTATATTCGGGTTTCAAAATTTAAAACTTGTCAAAACAGTTTAGGGATGGATCGGCTAGGTACCAGAGGGTCTACCGCCTAACCAAAAATGTCTTAGCTTTGACATTGCTCTCCCTTTCTTTTCGCGTTAAATGATAGAGAGAGCATTAGCAAAGCGATAGCCGATTTAGTTAGGCGGTAGAAGCGCAGGTGGAGGCTCTGGATTCGATCGAGAGACGTGCCAAGAGGCTTATAGGCAATGCCACCCTTGTTCAAAAAGATTTCAAAGTCTTGATTGAAAATCACCGCAAAATTGGTAGCTTTTCGTTTTTATCGGATACACTTCGGAGATTGTACAACTGACATGTATAATCTAATACCTTGTTCTTTGAAGCAGCCATTTACAATAATGTCACTTCCCGGGTCATCAAGGGAACCATGACAGGACAGTATATGGCAGCTTACAGTGCTGAAAATGGCTTCGTGACACTGAACGAGAAAGAGACAGAGCGCGCGGGAAGGCCTGTTTATGCGACAACACCAAACGACCCAATTGTAGTTACCGCCCGATGCACTAAGATTATGCTGGACGATAAGATCCTAGAGATGGCCAAGACCATCGAAGGGAACTCGAACGTCAAAGCGAATTGGGAAAATTGGGAGATACCGAGAATACAGTGGGTCAACGGAGTTCCGGGATATGGAAAGACAACATGGGTGATTAGACACTTCGACGTGGACAAGGACGCCATCATCACCACAACAACTGAGGCAGCAAAAGATCTCAGAGAAAAGCTATCGCACCGAATCGGAAATCTGGTCAAAACCAGAGTGCGAACCATGGCTTCTGCTCTGGTAAATGGTTTCGGAAGAGAAAGTTTCAGTCGCCTCATGGTGGACGAAGCTCTCATGAACCATTTTGGAGCCATTGTGATGGCTTCAAGGCTGTCTGGTGTTGGTGAAATTGTCCTCATCGGAGACGTCAATCGCCTTACATCGACAGGGAAAATCTCTTCGAAATGAGGTATCACCGCCCAAACCTGGTAACAAAGATCAGCCAGGAGTTGCTCTGCACACATCGCAACCCGATGGATGTCGCATATGCGCTGAGGGAAATATACTCCGGTATGTACTCCTCAGCGTCCCGTATAAAGTCCCTAGAGCAGAGAAGGTATAAGGGAGCGCAAATACCCAACACCCTACCAAACACCCTCTTTTTAGTTCACACTCAAGAAGAGAAGGAGACCCTGACAAACCAGGGTTATGGGTCAGGCACCGGGTCACGTATCCTTACCATCCATGAAGCTCAGGGACTAACATACGAGTCGGTGATCGCAATCAAAACCAAGGCAAACATGAAGCTGCACGAGAGCGTGCCCCATGCGGTTGTTGCAATCTCGCGGCACACAGGGACCTTCACATACTACGCTGACGACACCGACGACGCCATCGGCCGGTTCGTGCGGCGAGCGTCGGCTGCATCACCGAAGACCATCCGAGACTTCAACCTGCAGATGGCCATCAGGGACAGAAATGCTGCCGTTGTGGAGGCTCTGGGCCGGGAGAAGGCGGCTTGGGCAAATGACAGTTAGGCAAAGAATCGATGTTGAGTCGATTACTAGCGGAATCCCAACCGGTAGTGATCGGCTCAACAGACGAGCACTAGAATTAGGTGTAAAATGTTCCCAACTCCCCCCTATTTTCCTCTTCTTCTCCAAATCCAAGACACATGTAAAAAAAAAAAAGAATTGTAATGACAAAGATCACGGACCCCGGCGTCTGTGGAGTGGTTAAAAAAAAAAAAAAAAAAAAAAAAAAAATACCTTGTTCTTTTTTCTATCGGACTGCTTGTTACTTGAATAAGTGATGTCGTTTCATGGGTGACGTTCCAAGTTCGATCGAAGAAGTTTGTGACAAAAATGTCTAGTCTGTGGAATGCGTCGCCTGAGAGAGGTTACAATCTTGATGTCTTTAAATCGAGAGTGAATCGGTTTCTTCTAGGTAAGCACGATTCGTCGTAGATCATCATCTTGGCGGGTTAGACTAAACCTAAAAAAGTTAAAAAATACCATTAGACCACAGATGGGGTCAGCGTTTTATCTTTATAGACATCAATGTAGACTTTATAGACATAGTCAATTGTACACATCAATGTTAATAACAGTTTTTTTAATGTTAAAGAGTGACGAGACGAGCAGGCCATGTGCCTGATGGTAAGCAACATGCCTGCCACATAACAGCACAGTGACACACAGCTATTGAAACATGAAGAGTCCAAACCATTACCTAGCACTGCACTGAGCTCGTCACCCAGAGATCTGAGGTGTTATATCTGGCAAATGTGTGGTACTTCCCCAGGCGGACTGCCAAGAGTCTCCTACCACTACTATATTACAACATATTAACATTTTGTATTCGTTCTAAAAAATCTTCACTACATTTAAAAAAATAAAAGTTTCCGGTTTGTTCCGAAACACACTGAAGCGGATTCCTTACCGCAGCGCTTCATCAAATTCAGTCTCATTCGGAACATTGCATATTTCATTTTTACAAATCTCTACGCGAACGGGCGCTGGCGTCCCGCCAACGGCTATTGTTTCCCTTCCGAATCACAACTAATTCTTGTTCAGCCACCGCCGACCGCCGACCGCCGACCGTGCCATGAAAACATTCCTTTTAGACTACAGGCCCGTGAACAAAATTTACGGGTCAAATGAACCACCAGGATACCTATGTAGGATGATAGAAGGGTGTAAAGTAATAAGATTCAGCACTATGCCGTCACTTGTAAGCTGTCCAACTGAGTGCAATTGAAGAGGGGGGGGTTGCAATCCTCGATCATTTCTCCTTGTCGCATGATTTTTGTACGGCGTTGCGAAATAATAGATTAAAAGAGGTATTGAAACTATAAAAATTGTAAATTTTAACTTTTTAATTATTAGTTTGCCGGAAAAAATTACAGAGTACGAGTAATTTACAGAGCAAATTTGGTCATTTGATTAAGTACGGCATTGGTTCCATACAGTTTCAATGCCTCTTCTAATCCATTATTTCGCAATGCCGTACAAAAATCATGCGACAAGGAGAAATGGTAGAGGGTTGCAACCCCCCCTCTTCAATCACACTCAGTTGGACAGCTTACAAGTGACGGCATAGTGCTGAATCATATTACTTTACACCCTTCTATCATCCTACATAGGTCTCCTGGTGGTTCATTTGACCCGTAAATTTTGTTCACGGGCCTGTAGTCTATTTTTTGAATTAAAGTTTTCGTTGATTTTTGTTTTGCGGAAGTGTCAAGAATTTTAAGTAATTTATTTAAGTTATGAGACCTCATTCCAAATCTCTGTGAATAAAAGGTAAACAAACCAATGTCACTCTCAATATGACAGACCAGCATTTCTCAACCATTGTTTTACAAGATAGTTTGTAGTACCTTTCATTGCTTGCCCTTTTAAATTTTCGTCGCAAAACAAGGCTAAATATATATGTATGGATATCATAAACACCCAAATATATGTTCCCACTGCTGGGACTTGGAACAATCAACACATTGCCGCTGTAAAAAATCGTTAGACACACGAATCTGCAATTGCTGAACATTTGATTGATGCTAAAACTGGTCATTGGATCGAGATCCACGACCCGAAGGTTCTATCTACCGAATGTCATTACTACGCAAGAATGATTCGGGAAGCATTGGAAAATAAAAAACATAGGTATATATTTCAACTACGACGCGATGACCACGATGGCAATAACCGAAAACTACCCGGTTTATGGTTATCGGCGTCGCGGAATCCTCTAATAAATAAAAGCGTGCATAGCGCACTGAGTTTGGAGAAACCTGATATGGTTAGTGTTGTGTGTAGTGTTGGTCACCCTGCGATTTTTGAAGCCCAAATGAGGGTAGATGGAGATCTCCTCTCATTTCATAATGAGAGTATGGCGGGCATACGTACATTTATTTCCCCCACGTAAAAAAAGGAAAGGCAAAGCATTTGAGTTCGGAGAAGAATGTAACACTATAACCAGTGACTTAGAAAAGTAATTTAGATGTTTCATTATATGAAAACGTTCATTTTATTTCTAACAATAATTAAATCTCGTTCAAATTGTCCTCGTATTACCCAAAACTGATCATAACACTATGATGTAATATTCTGGAAACACATACAAAAGTTTCGATCAAAATAACACAAAATTTATGGCATTTTAGAGTGAAAATTATACAAGCTTTTGATAGTAAACAGCGTAATTTGGAACACGTATTTAGAGGTTTGCTATTTTCTCTCAACTCGTTACGACACAAGAAATCTTTTTCTCGGAGTTCTTTAGTCATACTCTTACTCTTTTATTGATAACGAGTAGTTACATGTCATAATATTCAAGATATTCAAATATTACCAATACAAGTCATTAATTTAAAAAAAAACAGACGTCAATTTAAGATCCCATTACAATATAAACATTAAAAAAACATAAATAATACATTAGATTACAATCAAATTACATTACAATTAAAAATTCCAAATTAATGACAAAAATAAATAGAGTAAAATTAATCCATACTTGAATATGATGGAAATGGGCTTTTTACAATATGGGCATGAGAGGGGTATGTTAGAAAAATAGGCGCGTTCTTAATAAGAATAATTTGATGAAAAGAAGTATAAATGTCTTGAATGCAACATTGAGAGTTTGAGAAACACAGATCAAATTGCTAGTACTTAAAATCATATTTCTATCATCCTACCATTACTTTATATAACTTTTAAAATAAGATAGTATAAAATTATTTGATCAATACAAATCTAAGTATATGGTATTTAAGATCGCAATAAAGTCGAATCCTATTTGTGAAAAATATTTTAAGCCAATTTCATAAAAATACTAAGATTAAACGATGTTTATGTAATGGTATCACTTTTTTTTTGGTTTGTTTTGGTTTTCTACACAGCTTACTGGAACGCACTATAGTTCTACTTATTTATGTGAATGATTTACATGAAACAGTTCAGCTCGGCAAAGTAGTGCAAAGATATATTAACGGATGTGAGGTGACTGATGATGATGATGTGGATAGAGCGAAGTTGAGAAGTAAAAGTTAGGCTGACCGCATCGCATGTTTTATAACTTAAAAATTAATTAAATGCATGTGCACTTGACCTCCACCTTGCCTGATGTTAAGCGACAATATGTTCCATGATATATCACATTGACCTATAAGAAACCAAGTCACTCTGAACTATGGTATGTATTTATATTCAAGAAAAGAGAGAGAGGGTTAAGCCTAGCAAAGTAATAGATAAGACTTCTTTGTAGAGTATACTTTTTGTTAAAATTTGCCACCAATATTTAATTACAGTTAAGAAAATAGCATAGCTCTCCCAGTTTTTTGCAATTTTTCTGTAATGTGCTAACATTATTGCGATGTGGTTTGAAACTGTATGTATGTATATAGTGACATTACCGGACCAAAGACACATATCATGAATTTAATATGTATACCCATGTAACAAACGCAGTATGTATCTCCTTTTTCTTGCGCCTTGTTTAAATTTTCGCTTTCCTATTTAGAACATCTTCTAACAAAGCTTTAGAAGAGATGCGTCATTCCCAACTCTATATTTGGCTAATAGCCTAGGAACAGCCCATGTGAGAAAAGGTCCCGAATCCCAGCTGTGGGCACAAAGAGTGGGCTGCTTATGGGTGGTTGTGCCTATTTAGTAAAGGGCATAAATCTGGGTTTCCATCACGCGTACGCAACAAAGACCTTATCGTATTTAGCGACTGTGTACAAATTTCTAGTTAAATTAATACAATGTGAATCAAGGCGAGAATGTTGAAATAACCATATCTTCGTGCTAGATCTTACTTACGATAGCCGAATGTGGCACGTGAAACCGAATATTCGGCATTAGGGCAATGTTTCCAGTGAACAATGAACATACAGGGGATAGAGATAAAACATCTCATATCTATGTGACGAGCGCAGTGCATTGATTTAGTAGGTGATGATTTGGACTATTCATGTTCCAATAGCTCCGTGTTACTGAGCTGTTATAGACAGGCATGTTGCTTACCATCAGGAACATAGCCTGCTCGTTTAGTAATTTTTTTTTAATCCACATAAAATATTATACACTAAAAATAATCTTTCTATCCTGTTCCTACTCGACTAGCCTAGTTTGTAGTAAGTCTATTTGATAAGCCAGAGGTCGTGGGTTTGATTCCCATTTATGACAAATATTAATTTGTGTGACGAATTCAGATATTTTGAAATTACAAACATACACATTTATTAATAATTTTACTTTTATCCTATGCTTTATATATTTATACTAGCGGCCCATTCCGGCTTCGCTCGGATATTGCCATTTAAGTTAATCCTAAATTCTAAATACTTATTATTTGTTGACTCTCTGTTGTTTATTTTTGTTTAGATTATAGGTATGATAAAATAACTTTAATGTAATGTAATGTTTTTGTAACCTCATACCAAAGAGGATTTATTTTTGCATGCCCGCAAAGGGCAAGACTGTTGTTTCTAAGTATATTTCTTCTGTATAACATCTTTGTACACAGTTTACACAATAAAAAAAAACTGATTCTGATTCTGATCTGTTCTGTGATCGCAAACAATGGCCACGGCACTATGGCGGTTTTGTTTACTGTTTTTTAATTTAATTAATTTATTTTTATTATATATATAATTATTATTTTTTTAATTCGTAATATCTTTTGAATGGAAAGTCCAATTTAAATAATTTAAAAACTATTTTATAGGTAGTTAAATGGTCTTGACCATAAAATACTTTTTTTGAATAAGGAATAATATAAATACATAAATAGCATGGTTTGAATTTGGTTAGCATTTTCATTAATGTTTAAGATGAAAAAAGTTGTTGTAGTGACATAACTACAATAGTTGGACATATGCTACCGCGGAGTTTTTTGTAGACATTAAGATGTTTTTCAATATTGTTATACATTATTTTGTTCTATCGCTAATAGTTTCGGCAGCGCATTCGACGAAAGACATTTTAAGACTCATTTTTCTACACCTTCGGTTACATTGTTCAAATTTTACAAAGGATCCCTAATTTTTTTCAAAATGAAATGTAGTCTATGTCAAATTGGAAGAATGTAGCATTCTATTGGTAATTTTTTTTTTAAATCGGCCCATTACTTTTTGAGCCTATTCATTACAAACATACACACATACAAAAATAGGTACAAATCTTTCCTCTTTATAATCTTATATATATATATATATAATATATATAGGTATATAAAATTCTCGTCTTAGATATAAAATTCTCGTGTCACAGTGTTTGTTTCCTTACTCCTCCGAAACGGCTTTACTGATTTTTACCAAATTTTATATGCATATTCAGTAGGTCTGAGAATCGGCTACTAGCAGCTATTTTTCATACCCCTAAGTGTTAGGGGTTGTTCACCCCAAACATTTTTTTTTTAATTTTTGCTAATTTTTTTTTGTTTTTATTTTTTTATAATGTGGCGTTAAAAAATACATACAACCCTAAATTTTTACCCTTTTATCACCAACCCCTGTTTTTTTATAGCCATTTTAGTAATTTAATCATTTGACAGTGAACTCCTAAACGACGCGACGGGACCGATTTTAATGATTTTTTGTGTGTGTATTCGAAGATGGTTTAAATTCACAAATAAGCCCAGTAGATGGCGCTGCAGACAGTGTCTAGGTTATGTCCGAGCAAAGCCGGAACGGGCCGCTAGTAATAGTATAGAAGTATAGATATAGATTATAAACGTCAAAGTTTGGATGTTGAGATGTTTGGATATTTTGTTGCGTCGTAACGGCTGAACCGATAAGGCTGAAATTTTAAATACAGTTAGACTATAATAGTCTCTATCACATGAACTACTTTTCATTACGGGAAATTAACGGAAACGGGGACAACACGGCTAAAACCGGGGTGCGCTGCTAGTTTATCTATTAAAATCTTAAAACGTCTCGAGAAAATACTTCAGGGGGTCCACCGCCTAACGAAAAACGCTTTGACGCTTTGATATTGCCGTCTCTTTCATATCAAGCGAGAAGAAAAGAGACAGCAACGTCAAAGCGTTTTTCGTTAGGCGGTAGACCCCCAGGTACGTAAATGTTTGTGTTGCATGTCGTCTGCCGAAACTTCCCGAAAGTTCCCGAATCCACCCGAACGTCGGCCGTCTCTAGCTGACGTGAGATCCTCGGCGTGTTCCTGACAGGACCCTCATCACAACTTACAAATAACTTGCTTGATTTCAGCCGGTTTAAACAAATATAACTGTGTTCAATTAAATTACTATGTTATTTATATTAACGGGCGGTAAGTGCTTTCGTGAGCTTCGGTTTATTTCGACTTCGGCTTAACGGTTAGTTAAAATTAACTCCATTGTTTATAAATATAAGCAGTGATTAAAAGTTTTACGTTTTTGAATGTATGTATGATATTATTATGATTCGTCTGATAGTTCAAGCGGAATACATAGTTATAAGTTACGGTGGTCTAGTCAGGAGAACGGCGGCTGCCGATCCGGAGACCCCGGGTTCAAACCCCACACGCACCATTGTCTTTTCGAAGTCATGTGCGTAATGCTGCTAACTTAAAACGGTGAAGGAAAACATTGTGAGGAAACCGACATGTACCTAGAATCTTCCGAAGTCATGTGTCATCCGCCAACTCGCACTGGGCCAGCGTGGTGGATTATGGCCTTAACTCTCTCCTTGCGAGAGAAGGCCCCGAGTCCCAGCAGTGGGAACGTTTAGTGGGCTGTTAATGATGATATAGTTATAT
Source organism: Ectropis crepuscularia (assembly GCA_963693475.1). NCBI lineage: Eukaryota > Metazoa > Arthropoda > Insecta > Lepidoptera > Geometridae > Ectropis > Ectropis crepuscularia. The sequence continues at coordinate 24,927,828 of OY856358.1, forward strand.
TACAAACACACATACAATATAATATTACTTGTAGTAGGACCGTAGAAAGAAAAGCTACTATGGAATAGTTAGTAGGTACATTAAAAATAAATAAAAATGTTTCGTTTAAAGTTAAAGTCCTTATGAATGGAAGTTTTTTTTTAAGAGTGACTAATCGAGCAGGACATGTGCCTGATGGTAAGCAATATGCCTCCCACATAACAGCACAGGGACACGCAGCTATTGGAACATGAAGAGTCCAAATCATTACCTAGCACTGCCCTGCGCTCGTCACCCAGAGATCTAAGACGTTATATCTCTAAGCCCTGTAATTTCTCTGGAAACATTGCCCTTCAAACTGGAACACAATAATGTGTGCACATTACTGCTTGGAGATATAATAACTAGCAAAGGTGTGGTACTGCCCCAGGCGGTCTCTGCCACGAGTCCTACCACTACAAACTTCTTAGTCTTCTTAAACGTTATGGGGTGTAATAAGCCTCGTACCGCCATTTTGATGGTATTCAGACAAAATCTTGAGCATCCCGTACCGCAGGAATGGAAAAAATAAAAAAAGTGTACTGCTGCCAACGAGTTAAATTTAATAATCCTACTAATATTATAAATGTCAAAGTTTTGGATATTTGAATGTTTGTTACTCACACACGTCGGAACTTCTGATGACTTTTTATCGCGGGAAAATACCAACAGGAACTACACGGGTAAAACCACGGAAAGCGGTTAGTATAAGAATATTTGTAATTGCAAGTAATTTGTACCTATGCTACCAAAACGGACCTTTAATTTTTTTTATAAGTACCAAATTTTTATTTTTGCCAAAAAATGAAAAGAAATTACTTAAGTGTAATAAGTAGTAATTATTAAAGTGTCACTAGTTTTACTGATCTGACAAAGTTACACATTTTCCAATAAAAGTTGGTACCTCGTTCTCTCCACATTTTATCCTCCCGCAAATCCGAACAAATAAACGACAATTCACAGTTTCCGGTGACAGAACCTCCAGAACCCACGGGATACATTTTAACACTCCAACTAACTTAACGACACAGTCGACCAAATGAAACGAACTGAAACTTTCAATGAGTTTTCCTTATAGAATTACAACCGTGGCGCCTAAAACGTATTGCTAGTGACTAGTTGTAATAATTTATCGTCTCTAGTTCTCTCGCTTTTTTCCGGACGATGTGTGAATATTTTCATCGTGAAAATCGAGTTTCAATGTTGGGATTCAAACTTTTCTATTCTAGGAAATAACAATTTTCAATTAGTTACGCTGCGCTTAGCTGGTTATCCTATCCTACTAATATTATAAATGTCAATGTATGGATGTTTGTTGCTCAATCACGTCCTAACGTATGAACAGATCGGGCTGAAATTTGAAACACAGGTAGATTATAGTCTGGAAGAACACATAGGCTACTTTTTGTCCCGGAACAACAACGGGAACACTGCTAGTATATACTAGTGCCCCGCGGTGTTACCCGCGAAGTTCCCGTTCCCATTGTTTTTTTTTTTTCGGGATAAAAAGTCGCCTATGTGTTTTTACAGACTATAATGTATCTGTGTTCCAAATTTCAGCCTGACCCGTTCATCCGTTAGGACGTGATTGAGCAACAAACATCCATACATTGACATTTATAATATTAGTAGGATGTGTATGTTTCCGGTTATCGGCGTCGTGGAATCCTGTCATAAATAAATGTGTGCATCGCGGAGTGAGTTTGGAGAAGCCTGGTGATACGGCTAGTGTTGTGTGTCGTAGTAGCAACCCTGCGATTTTGAAGATCAAATGAGGGTAGATCGAGATTACCTCATTTCGCAATGAAACTACCCGCAATTTCTTCAGTCTTCTCGTGACCAGGGCGCTTGTAACGCTGTCATACCAGGCGCGGTTCCAGCGTCGAGTTTTGGAGGGGGTCACCAGTACACAGCCTCAGATTTGGGGGGGGGGGGGGTCACGAGTAGAAATACAATAAATCGAGTAAAAAGACTACTAGTAGCGCCCCATTTTAATGTAACATATACGATTTGGGGGGGGGTCATGTCCCTTGTGTGTCCCCCTTTCGGCCCGTTGATGTGTCGTACGTCGGGGTAATTAAATAATAATATTAGTTCGAGATTAAGTCCTATATAAAATAAATAATAATTTATTTTCTCAAAAAAAGTAAAATTTTATGCCAATAGCTTAGTTAATGCCAGATATTGTAAATATCGGGACAACTAAACTGAATTCATGAATCAACTTTTATGTGCGCTTATTTCAAAGCTATAGTTAGCTAGTTTTAAACAAACAAACATGTGATATTATGTTAGTTTATGCAAGGATTTTAGTCCAACCCTTGATATTTGCCTGCGGCTTCGCCCACCACCGTATGTACCGAATTCTCAAATAGGGTGGTATTGGCAAATGTGTTCTCCTTTCTCATGCGAACTTTGAAAGTCTCCTATCACTAATAACACTACATTAGACTACAGTAAACCGTCAAATATTCGAACACATAGAGCAACAACAAGTTAGTCAATATAGTAATGTTTCTAGAAAGGTTATTTTTCATTGCATCACTAAGTACAGCTGAATCATACGCTACGCTATAAAAGTGTAAATATAATCAAGATGATTGAACTCACTACCAGTCAGGAGCGTGCCCACTATGCCAACGGTTTTGTCACGCTGAATGGTTTATACATTGAAACAAATACACGCCACATCTTGGTCGCGCGTCCCGTCGAATGGTCCTTACCATTCGACGTGACGTGTTCACATATGTCGAAAACATAAAAACACCCAATATATAGGAAAACAAACGTGTGAAAACAAAGAAGTATTTACAGGAGGCTCTCGTCGACCACAATTTTTATGTGAATTTAGCGTGTGTTCCGCCATTTTGAAACCTCCACATACAGAGGGTACACTTCCCAGGGGCAAACCGTTATTGCCCGTGCGACACCCCCTTGTTTAGGCCATTTTATTGGCAATTTATACCGCGAATGTTGCCATTTGCACCGCGGGACGCCCAAGAAAAGATAAAGAATATTTTTATAGCCATTTTTGGTGAATTTAGCAAATTTTAAGGGTCATGCTCGACGCTTTTAAAATTGCGGTTACAGCCATTTGCATTGTTGAGGGCTGAGTGAAAACTTATTACTTATTCAGACCAGCCCTTTGGTGAAGAGAAGTAATGTGACGTGAATCTTCAAACTTTTTAATATTGTACATTGTTCTAGAGTTTGTAATTGTCTTCTTTAAAACACGACATATAGTGAAATTTTGCTATGATAAAGTAACATTTATTGGTTAGTATTAATTACACACACTTATTAAAAGCCGGGTCACACAGAGGCGATCCGATAGCGATAGCGATCCGATAGCGAGACGGGATTTTTTGTAATGTTCGAATTTGTATGCAACCTGACACACAGCAAGCGGGCGCGATCCCATACTCGGTATCGGATCGCTATTGCTATCGGATCGCTATCGCTACCGGATCGCCTCTGTGTGACCCGGCCTTTAGTAATTCATGGGGTACTCATGTGTATATCATATACTCGGTCCAATTCGACTGAAGTGTCAAAGTGGTACCTAGCGTTTGCGCGCGTACACTCCCCTAAAAAAAAGCCGACAAATGCCGGTGAAACTTCAGTCGGACTGTAATAATATCTTATATATAAAATTCTCGTGTCACAGTGTTTGTTTCCTTACTCCTCCGAAACGGCTTTACTGATTTTTACCCAATTTTATATGCATATTCAGTAAGTCTGAGAATCGGCTACTAGCTATTTTTCATACCCCTAAGTATTAGGGGTTGTTCACCCCAAACATTTTTTTTTTAATTTTTGGTCAAATTTATTTATTTATTTTTTTATAATGTGGCGTTAAAAAATACATACAGCCCTAAATTTTTACCCTTTTATCACCAACCTCTGTTTTTTTATAGCCATTTTAGTAATTTAATCATTTGACAGTGAACTCCTAAACGACGGGACCGATTTGAATGTTTTTTTTTGTGTGTGTATTCGAAGATGGTTTAAATTCACAAATAAGCCCGGCAGATGGCGCTGCAGACAGTGTCTAGGTTATGTCCGAGCGAAGCCGGAACGGGCCGCTAGTAATAATATAAGAATAATTTTAGTATAATAGAAAACTAACGTGGTTATTCCACATTTAAATTTATAAATAACTCACGGGTACTAATTAATAAATAACGGGTACCTCACGTATAATATTGTCAGAACAGTCCGACTCGAGTTTCGATCGCGTCCGGCGATCTTTTCAAGGAGAGTGCGCGCGCGTGTTCGCAGCTCGTTTAGCACTCAATCAATCTCAGTAATACTCAATGAATCAATGTTAATATATAACTTGTTTTAAATTATTTGTGTTTAAAATTGGGTTTAATTCAAACGTGAATTTAGAACATCTTAGTCAATATTGAAAAAGACGAAAATAAAATAATCCGGAACGCTAAATTCGTAAAGATTGATTTTAATGTTACAATAAATATGCACTATTTTATGAAATAAGTTTTTTATGGAAAATACGTGGGTACTACTGGGCGCAACTAGGTACTGAATTAACAAAAAAGTAATACCACATTGCCCTTTTATCTATCTTTTTCTCGAAAAAACCGACATCATTTCATGGTTGACACTCCACAGACTTTTGACCAAAGAAACAAACGAGGAAGCTTGATTGCACTTTCACAATAAGAACGTTTAGGCTATGGAACGCGTCGCCTGAGTGGGTTTTTCCTGGCTTATAAATCTTGATGTCTTCAAGTGAGTCGAGTTCGAAAGAGAATTGGTTTTTTCTAAGTTAGATTTTTACACCGCGGACCGTGATAAAAAAAAAGTTTTCGAAGTTTTTTGTGCAGAACGTCACCAGTATTTTCAGCTGCAATACATAATGGATGTGGTACCGCGCTCTCGCCCCCTAAGTGCAGTTGTCGTCTCTTGTGCCAACTGTGGGACAAATTGGATTTGAATACAAAATTTCATTCGAGTTCGCGTTACTTTACATACCTACACTTCTTTGTTAGTTTTAGTATTGAGATAAGCTAACGAATCAAACTTCAAAAAGATAACGAAGAGTTTATACAGTTTAGTTGAGTTCAGTGAAAACTTCTGGGCCTTTTTACAGCTATATAACGTTGTCTTCCGGTTTGAAATCGTCCAAAGTCCGCCCGGGGAAGGACCACACCTTTGCCAATTATTCTACTGCCATGCAGTAATGTGCAAACATTCCTGTGTTCCGGTTTGAAGGGCAATGTTTCCAGAGAAATTACAGGGCTTAGAGATATAACAACTTAGATCTCTGGGTGACGAGCGCAGTGCAGTGCTAGGTAATGATTTGGACTCTTCATGTTCCAATAGCTGCGTGCCACTGTGCTGTTATGCGGCAGGCATGTTGCTTACCATCAGGCACATGTCCTGCTCGTCTCGTCACTCTTTTATTAAAAAAAAAACAAGTAAAATAACACTTTCTTATCCATATTATAACAAAACAAGAACGTCATTAAATAAAAATATGTTAAGTATAACACGCAATAAGAGCTCGTAAGCGATAATATCACAGGCCATTACTCCTAAATATCCATTCTGAGCTTCAACAGGTACCTGAAAAAGTGTTGAACATAAGCATTTCGGTACTTTCATACCCTCAGCATTTAATTTCGTCCGTGCGAATGTGTTCCAATTTTGGCGCGGGTATATCAGACCCCAGGGTGTGGGTACGCGAGACCCGCGGGTATGACAGGCCCGCAGTGACCGAGGTTGAAAGGGTTAGATGCGGTACCGATTTATTTCTATTACAACTTGACCGCGTTGTAGGCGCAATGGGAGCGATTTCTTAAACAATTTATTTTTGGGAAATCACGTGTTGTTTTTTAAATTGTATGCTCAATCTCTATTCTCTTTCTTTTGTTTTATTTTTTTAGTAATTAACGTGTAAATTGTACGTTTATGAATAAAGTACTTTGACTTAAATAGACTTCTGGTGTCTTTGAAGTTTACCTATAAATATTTTTCGTAGCTACTTTAGAGCCACAGTTGTGCCAATACGTTTTCAAAGTGATAGATAGATTTATTTTATAGATATAGGTACTTTATTTGCATTTGTTAACTCAAATTACAATACATTTATGATATTACAAAACAAAAATCAAAATTGTCTTCACAAATTTCTCTATCGAACTGCTATTAGCTCTAGAAAGCAATATTGCTTCATTGTTGATGTTCTGAAGACTCGAACGAAAAGGAGTCTACCACTCCACTTTCGTAATGATAATATCTAAGCTTTGGCACCCGTTGACTAAATAGGTGTTTTCTGATGGACACAGTTTGGGTGTGTTTAAGCCTAGAGTGAATCGCTTTTATCTCGGTTAACGCACTCGTTATGATTGTAGCTCAACGTCATTTGTGACAAGAACTGTGTGACAAGTTTTCCTCAAATACTTCCCCGAAAATCTTTGAGTATATATGCTATAGGAGGACGCAAGACATTGGCTTCCCAACAAACTTTTTCACATTTTTTTGCGGGGCGCGGGGGAATGTATATTTCACACATTTGTAAACTTGAACTCACACTAGAGCAACAAACCTCTGTTTGTACTGAGACAAATGCTACACACCTAAACAAAACATGCACACATCTACAGAACGTGGTTGAATTGCGGTGTACTTTTGTTCGGTTTGAAGGGCAAAGTTTCCAGAGAAATTACAGGGCTTAGAGATATAACATCTTAGATCTCTGGGTGACGAGCGCAGTGCAGTGCTAGGTAATGATTTGGACTCTTCGTGTTCCAATAGCTGCGTGTCACTGTGCTGTTATGTGGCAGGCATGTTGCTTACCATCAGGCACATGGCTGGCTCGTCTCGTCATTCTTTAATTAAAAAAAAAAGTACGATTTTTAAAGCTCATTTTGACATTAATAAGGGCACGAAAAGGGTATGTGAGAACTCCCTAAGGCTCGCTCCCTTAGAACAGTTGGTCTGAGCCATAAATTGATGTTCTCGGAATATCAGGTGCGATGGCGGTCAAGTACAAACCTATAAATATTAAAAATGTCTCTAAACAAACGTGTGTGAATTTGTCCATGTTTTTTTTTCAAATTAAATTTTAGATTGTTTTCCTGTTACAATTTACAAAGCGAAGAAACGTAATTACGTCGGCGACGTCGCTGTTAATTTTAATGAGGATACAAATATTTTATCAATGAGATTGTTCCCCTTGTTCTTGGTTTAAGGAAAATAAAACTCTCCGGAGAGAACATAAATCTTATTCTTGGTGACTAATTTGTTTTTTCATTTACAATCTAAATAAAATTAGCAATTTTTTGTATGTGAAAAATTTTTTTAGGCGTTTAGGTAGGGAACGTTTTTATGGATTCTCTATGTAACGTGCATGACATACAGCTCATATTTATATATGATCTTTAAATGTATAAATATGAGCTTTATGTCATGCACGTTAAGATACAGATTACATTGGCAAAACAAATTAGCAGACCGGTCGCTGACAGCCGTCTGCTAATTTATGTTGCCAATCCAATCTATCTATCTTAACAGGTATGACATAAAGCCCATATTTGAGTGTATTTAATTTGTCAAGTAGAAGCAGAGTCATATAAGTGGGCGCAGATCTTTAGACGCTTTTTGGATCTGACCGCATTTGGATATTCACTGACGTGAATAATATAGTAGATATAGTATGTAACTAGAAGTAAAAGTAGAACTGATCTATTATTATTTTGAATGAAATTATACAAAATTAAACTGAACTGTATTCTACGACGAAAGTAAAGTAACATTTTACACACTTTTCCTATCTGTTAACTGCCTAAGCCGCCACTATCCAGACGTTATATTTATGTATGTATTTGGGGATCGTTATTACCTATGTTAGAAAAAATAATAAAATGTTGGTAGTCGTGGAATTTTAGACTAGAATACTTTGCGTAGTGAGTATCAGGGCTCAGAAATGTAATATCTTAGATCTCTGGGTGACGAGCGCAGTCCAGTGCTAGGTAATGATTTGGACTCTTCACGTTCCAATAGCTGCGTGCCACAGTGCTGTTACATGGCAGGCATGTTGCTTACCATCAGACACATGTTTTGCTCGTCTCTTAACTCTATACTATAAAAAAAAATCTAACGGATACTAGTTTTCAAGTTGATAGTGAATCCATTTATTCCAGATAAGTTCGTTCCATCATAATCATAGCTGATATAAAATATACGCTAAAAATATTTACTAATCCTCCTGTACCACTATCCCAAACTATCTATGTCTGCGGGCGAAAAGCTTTGGGTCAAGACGATTCGGTTGAACTTTTGTCGGATTAAGCCGCTTTTTGAGGTCGATACTACGCTCGAGTGAATGAAACCAACACTCAATAAATGTAGCTAGTAAGTTATGAAGCTAAACTTCAAAGTGTGCCGATAAATAAATAAATATTGGTGGACTATTCACACACAACACCATCTCACCCCAAACTAAGCAAACCTTGTAATATGGAAGCCAGATGGCTGATATAATACTTATATAGTTGTAAATACATACTTATTATTATATAATACCCAGACACAATACAAATATTTGAATTCGATAAAGATGAGTCGAGCTCGTCAGTATAGAAATATGCGGCGGGAATGCTTTCGTGACGCATTTTAGTCTCACGTATTTAATTAGCTAAGTATGCTATTTATATTTTTGTGGTTCAATTGATAGTGAGTTAGTAAACTGAGTCTGAGATTTGATTCCCATCCACGACATATATTTGTGTGACGAACATGAATGCTTACTCTTTGGAGTTTTTCTATACAGTGATGTATTTATAATGTTGCTTGGAAGATATGCCACTATTTGCGATAAGGGCGCTATTTATGGCACTAGATAAAATTCATTGTTTGTTATTATTATTTTTTATTTATTATTTTTATTTCTCTAGTACTTCTAGCGCTAGCCGCTTCTGGAAGTACTATTATATCAGGTGCAATGGAAATCTAGAGTACCTAATTTAATTTAGTAATTTAAACTATTACTTGACTAAAAAATATTGGATAATGAGAAAAAAAAATGAATAGATTATTATAGATGTTTCACTTGGGTTTGCTTTATTATCCTACTAATATTTTAAACGCGAAAGTTTGAATGTTAAGACGTTTGTTGCTCAATCACGTCGGGTCATCTGAAGGGATCGGCTCAAAATTTCGAACACAGCTAGAACATAGCCTGGATTAAGACATAGGCTACTTTTTATCCCGGAAAGTAGCGGAAACGGGAACTAACCGAGTGAAACCGCAGAGTGATGTTAGTGTTTTATTATCGATACAACCTAGGTTGCAGTTAACTTGACACTTTAACTCAGATAGATTAACTTCCAGGGAGTCCGCTTGTAAACCACATAATATAGTTCAGTCCTACCCTACCGTGTCGATACCGCAAATAAATATCGATATATGTATGTATGTAGCTATAAGTATCGGTAGCGGTTACATCCCTATATACTGCCTAATACATTTTGGTCGGAACCATTAGTTTGTTTGTCTCAGTCCAACGAGGCATTTTTGTTTATGGTGTAGAGTTAAGACACAAAACAGGACATGTGTCTGATGGTAAGCGATACGCCTGCCTGCCCATAACAGCCATGTTAAGCAGAAATTGCACCATGATGAGCCCAAATCATTACCTAACATTGCACCTTAATCACCCATAGTTATAATATTTGATTTATCTCAACGCTTTGTAATTTTTCTGGAAGCATTGCCTTTCAAACCGGAACATAGTAATGTTTGTATATTACAGCTTCGTGGTAGAATAACTGGCAAAGGTGTGATACTTTCCAAGTGGACTCTGTTAATATTGCACCTTAATCACCCAGAGTTATAATATGATTTCTCTCAAAGCTTTGTGATTTTTCTAGAAACATCGTCCTTCAATCTGGAACAGAGTGATCTTTGCACATTATTTCTTGGCGGTAGAACAGCTGGTGAAGGTGTGATACTTCCCAGGTGGACTCTGTAAAGAGTCCAACCACTACCAAAATAAAATTAAACAAACACTACTACAGCTCAGTGATAGAGGTATAAATCCGTAGACGTTATAAACTTAGGTTGTCCGAAATCCAGAATTACCAGTATCTACCGAAACTCGCACCGCAGCCAGTAACTTACTCGTATCGCTACAGTTCTGTACTGTACACTACATGCCACAAACTTCCCAGGCAGTTGACAGCGAGGGTCGGGAACTTCGAGGATCTTTCACGCCTCTCCGATCCCGGCCTCTGTCCAAGTTTTTTCACTAAAAACTCCTTGCAAAGTTTGAAATTGAGCGAATTTTATTACGTGTTTCAGGACGTTTTAAGAGTAACTTGCTATGAACTGCATATTGGAGTATTTGGGCGTAAGAAATTGTGATATTCTCTATAGCATTTGATGGAATTTGGGCATCGCGCTTTATCCTAGGTCATATTATTGGTTCATTTCGAGTATTTTCTACTCCAGTGCTAAACGTTGGCCTTACTCATGACAAGTCTACTGTCTGTATATCGTGAGTCTATTGAGCTCGAAAAAAACCAAATGCAACTAAAACTTAGACTGGTCTGACACACTTAAGTTACCTCTGAACTAATTTAAAATATTAATACAATCCCCTATCCTATCCCTAACGGTACCCAACACAAAATCTGCATTACCTCGCTGAATAGCGATTGACAATCTTTGTACCCCGTACAACGGGAAACATCGCCGTTTTTTCTCATTCGATGTCCCAACTCCCTAACTAACTAGGGAGCTAGTCAGAGAGTGCCTAACTAGTGCCTAGCGCCTCAGTGGTTCAACTGCCCAGCGTCTCCACTACGAAGGGGACAAAATTATAAGGAGACTCCACAGACGCGTACTTTCGCTACTTCTTATCATTTAAAAAACGCAAAATATTTTTAGATAATTTGCTGTCATTTCTTGGACTTCATATTTTTTTCTTTTTTTCCAGGTGTCGCATGCTCCCAAGGAGTTAACCTACAGCTAACGAAGGGTCTCGACCCCACAAACCAAAGGTTTGTAAACTTTTTTTATCATTATTTGCCCGTATATTAAATGAGAAAATTTTGATGTTGGGATATTTAGTGTTTAAAAAAAACAAGTCGGATCAGAAAGACAAAACATCGGTGTCTTCAATTCATGAGTGAACCAGTTTCTACTAGGTGTGCTCAATTGTAGACCGCTTCGTCGCTTGAGGACAGACAATATGGTGGTCAAGCACAAACCTATAAATGTAAAAAAAAATAAGTGTTGTAAAAGGAATATTACAAAAAAAATGGCAGTCATATGAACTGCCGATAGAAGTGAAAACTTATAACTCAGAATTTGATAGCTTACTTTGGTACCTACGCGGGTGAAACCGGAGGGCGTGTCCATGAACATGCCCATGGACCCGAGTTTACCCGAAGATTTTTTATAATTTCCGAGCGTGACGCTAGAATTCAATTCACAGCCCACGAAAAATCTGTCTGTGGCGCGCCTAAAGAAGTGAAAACTTTAATAAGCCCCTGCAACATCACGAGCAAATGCTTAGGGCAGCTTCTAACTCTATGCGCTGATATCGAACACGCTACAAAAGTCATGTCTTAGAAAGTTAGACCTCCCATTGGTGTTATAATAGAGTATAATCCTCAAAAAAACTAAGTAGCCCGTTAGTTAGATTGGCAAAAAATATTGTACACGTATTTTTTTTTTGTTTCACAAACAAAAAATGACTAAGATACAGCGCTTCCAAATTTCGTGTGATGTCACTTGTGAGTACGATTTTTACTCACGAGTGACGTCGCGACCCCCCACTCTCGAAGTTTGATGGTCTATATCTTTGACGATTTTTAATATTATGAAAAAACAAAAAAATCGTGACCAATATTTTTGCATGATCTAGCCGACGGACTAATTAGGATGGTGTGTTTTTGACCCAGTCCGGTACTCTATTGTGAAAAGTTTAGTGTATGAATGTTTGTTAGTCGTTAACGTCATAAAAACTGAACAAATACAGCTGAAAATTTAAACTCAGGTAAATCAGAGGCTGGGATAGAACACTTTTACAAAAAGTAGTGTTGCTACTAATCTTGTTTAAAATTTTACGCAGACAAAATCACTGTTCGATACTAGTGTTATTTATACATTTAAAATGTTCTACACATGTTTTTCTAACCGTTTAGGTAGTACAAAAAACGTGTCTTATTTCATTACCCAAATCCAGCACCAAAATACTGACAGAGCGGAGTGACAGGCCAAATCCTACGCACATTCGCGAGCATTTCACGAGATTTATATTTAAGCGTCCGCCATTTGTAAACAAATAAATATCCCGAAATCTCCGAGAAGAAACAGTGAGCTCCTGAGCTGGTTATAAATCCGTCACCGTGGCTCTGACGAGGGCGAAGGTTTGGTCGTCACTCAGCTAATGTCCTACTTGGAGGTCAACTTGCAAAGCGATGCTATACGGAAGTACAAAAAGTATAGTTCACACTATAGATATCAGTAATTGATTTACTCAGAAAAAAATACGATTTTAATTTAAAATTGACTTCAGATACTCGAGCAAATTTCATAAGAATTTTACTTACGTCGCGTCGGCGTCGTCTAAATACATGAAAGCAAATTATTGTTTACATATAAACAGCTCGATAAAATTAACATGAAATCATTTAGAACTAATCCTACTAATATTATATCATATGTACATATGTTAATGTATGGATGTTTGTTGCTCAATCACAACTTTTATAACGTATCAACAACGAATAGGGCTGAAATTTGGAATACAGGAAGATTATAGTATGGAAGAACACATAAAACTTATTTTTTTTATCTCTGTCAAATAACGGGAACGGGAACTGAGCTAGTAACACCGCGGGTCGCAAAAAATAACCATTAAAATCGATTTATTGAATTGACGGCGCTATCGGGTAACATACACACAAAAAAATACAACCGAACCTCCTCCTTTTTTAAACTGCTGGAAAATACAATTCAGTGACAGCCAGTTGCTATTTTGCGCTTCAATCAAATCAACATAGTTATTATGTAAAATCAAGTAGCATTTTTTTATTTCTTTTAAACAGAAGAAAATGAGTCCGAGAAAATAGGAATTAATAAATTTAAAAATAAGTTTATATCGTATCGCGTAGCTTTATTATTTGTCTTTCATCTAGAACAACAGTTTAAATATAAACTTCGTGTTAAAAAGAAACGGAGGAATAGAAAAAGGGGGTGAATTGTATTTATTCAACCCTCAGCTCGTGGCCACCATATTTCACCGCGTTATATCCACGCAACATCTGAATTATTTATATTATCGCGATAAATATAAATAGTTTTGTAGGACTAGAGCTTATGATTGGCGTTGTTTACTCGTTGAAATAAGCGAGACGACTAAAAAAAGTAATTAATCCGTCAGTTAAGTATTGAAAAAATATTGTACACGTATTTTTTCTTATGTTTCTCAAACAAAAAACGACGAAGATACAGTCCTTAGAAGTTTCGAGTCACGTCACGATATGGTACGATTTTTACTATACAGTGACGTCACAACCCCTACTCCGGAAGTTTAATGATCTATATCTCTGTAAATTTTTGATAATTTGATAAAACAAAAAAAATACAACAAAAATACAATTTGAATGGTATATTTTTGAAACTGTCGTCATCTGAAGTATATTTCAGCATACGAGTATAAACATATTATGTATTACAAAAATCCTCAGCATACTTCTACTGATGACGATCAAGTGTATCAACAAAGGGAACCCTATGAAGTAAAAACATAACTTAGAATTTTAGTATTAAGCAACACCAAAGTTTTTGACGTGAAACGTCTTTAAAATCGCGCCGAAACATACGGGTACCAGGTTTAAAAAGTGGACCGTAAAATGTCTATATTATCGTACCTTCATAATTAAAAAACTATTAGTCTTAGAAACAAAAATCTAGTGTGAATATTTCACTTATATAGTCAGCTCTCTGTTATGACATTGAGTTCGTGTCGGGGTCGAGCGGGGCGGCGGGAAAGGAATACTGCGTTAACTGTGCGAAACCGGCGCTCTCGCTTGTTTTTATTCAGTGTAACTCGTGACTCCGACTTTATAGCGCGGTGATTCTTTCGTGTGTTTGTCAAGTTTATTTAAACCCATTGATTTATACAAAAATAAGTGTAATTTGGACAGTATTTATATATAAAATAACCAGAAAGTGATAATAAATATATAAACATTTGCTATGTCGGCCTCAGCTCGTGCAAGAGCCAGCTAGAAATACAAATCACGGCTATCGTTACAAAGAGGGGGCTATGGGCCACGCACAGGCACCCCAATGTCCGGCGCCGAGCGAGCGAGATGGTTTCGGGAACGTCGCAAAGCTGCTGCCGCCGACCTTGCGATTCGCTAGCATAGACGTTTTACGTTAAAACCAACGGCCGTGTGCCCCGGCACAGCCCCACCCGATTTTTTATTATTGTAGAGTTGCGAGACGAGCAGGACATATGCCTGATGGTAAGCAACACGACACGTAACAGCACAGTGACAAGCAACTATTGGAACATGAAGAGTCCAAATCATTACCTAGCATTGCACTGCGCTCGTCACCCAGAGATATAAGATGTTTTATCTCTATGCCCTGTAGTTTCACTGGAAACATTGCCTTTCAAAACACAGTAATGTTTGCACATTACTGCTTGGCGGTAGAATGGAATGGCGCGATACGTCACGTATGTATATAGCTACAGATATACTGATATTACGCATGCAAGTGACACGAACTCATTATCCATCTAAAAAGTACTCCAACGCTCCAATGCCGCTCCGACGCTACGCTTTTAGCAGCAGGCAATAACAGGACAGTGACGTGAGCCTACAAAATGTTTCCTTACAAAAAGTACTAATCGCCGTTCTATTAATTTTCAGTGGAAAAGTTTTCATTTCAAAAATAATTGTCCTTGATTTCATTTTACAACGAAATAAAAACTCACCGCCGGCTCTCGACGCAAGCTTACCTATTCATGTTATCGCCTTTCGACCTCCTTGTTCTAACTCTATTGGTTGATACTGGCTGAATAGCACTTCGTTAGCGGCCGACGCGGGAAGAATACCAAACATATTGCTTTCTCTGTGGTTATAAAAATAAATTGGGTCTTAAATAATACCCTTTGTTTATTACCAACGTGAAGTGGGTGTATTATTTTTTATATCGAAGGTATTGTTTACTGATACTCTGTATATTTACAATAATATGGCAATATTTTCTGTGATCATAATAAAGACTTTATTTTCTAAGTAGTAAGACGTAGCTATATATGTAGCTTATGTGCTATTATGGCTTATATTTTAACTGTATTTCAAGTTTTAACCCGATTTGTTCAGCCGTTGATATGATTGAGCAACGAACATCCAAATTTTCGGATTGTAATATGATGTAAGTAGGCTTACTTATAATATAAGTATTTATTGTACAGAGTCTAACTTCCACTTCAAGCTTCTTACAAATAAAAAAATATATTTTTAAATAGTCTTTAATGTGTTGAATTGTGCGTGTATCATTGTACAGTGGTGTCGAACAAAAAGCGGTCGCGAGAACGTTTTAACTATCGTAGTTTCATAAGTTCGACTCCCGCGGGCAGTTTTGAGTAAATTTCCATCTAAATTAAAGTTTCTAAGTTCCTTCTTTCATAAGGATAGAGTAAAGGCCATAAACCACCATGCTGTCCAAGTGCGCCTTGGCGGATGAAAAGAAAGATGCTTCTAGGTACATGTGAGGTCGTTGCTTTGAATCCCGTTTGCATTTTGCTAAGTGTAATTGTACGAGTTTTGCTAAGTGTAATTGTACGAGTTTGTTGTCATTAATGGCTTTAACAGTGAAGAAAAACATCGTGAGGAAATCGACATGTTCCAAGAATCTTATGAGTGTATGCGTTATCCACCAAACCAAATTGGGTCAGCGCCGATATTCGTGCCGTAGACACTAGGCACTAGGTTTCGAAATATATTCCCAAAAAAGCCATATCCCCCGATATCCGTGGGACAGCGTATTTTTTTTATTTGAGATCTTGACTCTCCTCGGGGATTTCTCTCAGGCCAGCAGTGGCAATATTTTATGGGCTACTTAGTTTTTTTATTCGTATAACAGTGACCTCTCCAAGAGAATACTGTGCAAATATTTGCGCTGGTTATTTTTCAATTGAATCCATAATAGGAGCGAAACAAAGCAGTCTTGGATTGTATTTACGCAAGCTGGATTGAGTTTGCCTTTGATACCCGCTGCTTATTGTATTTCGTTGGCTTGGAACGTTTTCTGTTTGTATTCCGGATTATGTTTAAAACGTTTTTTTTTGCCAATTCCAATTTGTAAATCAAATATTGTGGTTTATTTCGTACATAACAATTAATGGACATTAATATTGCGGCTGATATTAATCGGCAATTTTGTCGACTTTGTTTATTATGTGTGAGGTAATTTAAAAGGGTACATGCGCAAAATCTTAATACCTATTTAATTATTATTTTTTTAAATTTTAAATATTAAAAAACAATTACCAGTAATAAAAAAATCATTACTCAGACAACCATGTAAATGACACATATGCAATAAATTATTTTTTGTTTATTGTTAAAATCAGTGGTCAAATGAAAAAAGAATAATATTGATTTATGACCAACTTTTGAAAAATCAGGAATTTAGTTGTAATATGGCTCTTTAACATTTTACAATCTGAAATAACACATAGGCTGCTTTTAATAACTAGATGAGAATGATGAACATGAAGAGCTATTTAGGGAATATACATTCTCTATGCTCTACGCGGACGAAGTCGCGGACAGAGGCTAGTCATGTATATAATTTCCTGTAAACAAGGCAAACAGTATATTTTTCAAATTTTTGGTGAGCCTTAATTAATTTATAATAAGGTGTCGGATACACTGTAAGCAAAATTGGCACAATTTCTGCAAATTGTTAGGTATTTACATGATACAGGATTCCACAGAAAGAGTACATCAAGCCCAAATTGGCTATATTGCGTTGAAGAGCAACAGTTATTATAAATCAGATATTTCACAATTTATGGCTGGTCTAGTCGGAAGAACGGTGACTGTCGATCCGGAGCCTCCGGGTTCAAATCCCACTCGCAACACTGTCTTTCCAAATCATGTGCATCCTACCGTTAACTTAAAACGGTGAAGGATATCGCGCATCGTGAGGAAACCGACATGTACCTAGAATCTTTCGAAGTCATATGTCATCCACAAACCCATACTGGGCCAGCGTGGTGGATTACGGCCTTGGCTCTCTACTTGCAAGAGAAGGCGCCCGTCCCAGCAGTGGGAACATTTAGTGGGCTGCATATGTTGTGTGTGTTACATACTTACATATTTCACACATATACGTAATTCGCAAAGGGATGTTTAGGGCCTAGGTTTTGAGCCTCCTTAAGCCTTGGGCTCGATGAAACCTTTTTCTCCTATGTTTTATTTTCATTTCTCTCCTAAGAGGGCTCTCATTTCATTCTCTCATTTTCACCTTTATAACTCGTCTCTCGGTTGGCCAAGAGAAAACTTCATGTTGTTTTAAAAAGGTCCTTTTTGTAACTGGTTTTAAATTGTACTACGTAATGGACTTTGGGTTAATTTGTTGCATTAATTTTCAAGCCAATGTTTTAAAAGAAAAGCCAAACTTCTTTAATCTGCATAGATTCTAATGCAAAAAAACTTGTTTGTTTGCTTTCAAACAAATAAATCCTCAAAGTACTGAACCGATTACAAAAAAATTGGCTTAGGAACTCAAGTCATAGGAACTGCAGATAGAAGTGAAAACTTATAACTCAGAATTTGATAGCTTACTTTGGAAACTACACTTGTGTAACCGGAGGGCGTGGCCTGGCCATCACGGCGTGGCCTGGCCATCACGGCATGGCCATCTAGAAATGCGTCAGTATTCTCCATTGGCTCACGCATTTCTAGATCGCCAATGGCCATGGTCCCGAGTTTACCCGAAGGTTTCTTATACCCGAGCGTGACGATAGAATTCAATTCACACCCCACGAAAAATCTGTCTAGGCGCGCCAAAAGAAGTTTTCACTTCAAAAATCTTATTAACCTTGATTTACCAAATTATGTTACCTTGAGTGCTATAGGCTATATTATTACTCGTATGTACCACTGGCGAATCCGAACGGACCGCTAGTAGCCAATAAAACAGTTTCGTGTCGAATAAAACCGCAGTAAATCGTTTAATTCAATTAAATTGCAATTAATTAATTAATTAACTTTTATGAAATAATTAACAGCAAAATAAGACACGAGTACTTCCAAAATTACTTTAACTGCTCTCAAAGGTCGAGAGTTTGAAGCGGTACAAATGTGAATATTATAATAACGTAATTAAAAACGAACAGTTAATTAAAACATGTTTACGAGGTTCAGAAATTTCAGTACAGTTTGATCTTCGGCGAAACCATTTATTTATTAATCACTTACAGCACCCCTGGTTTTACCCGCATCCGCACGGTTCCCTTTTTTGTCATTTCTCCGTGAAAATAAGTAGCAATAAGTATCAGTATGTAGTAATTTTCTAGGCTATGATCAAACTGTGTTCCAAATTCCAGCCCGATACGTTAGTTTTGATATCAACAAGACATTGGGCAACATGCATTCATCAAGACATTGGAATTTATAAAAATTTTAGGATGCTAGCCAAACGGGAAATGGACGTAAAGTTGTTAACTTGTTATAGTTATGATACATTTCGAAGAGTGTGCAATTGATCTGAATGATCTAAACCACATCACCTTTCCGTATTTTCTATCGGACTGCTCGTAGCTCGAAAAAGCGATATCGTTTAATGTTCAATATTTATCCCGAAATATCGTCCTGGGGCCCATAGCAGGATTAAAACAATTATATATACAAACAGCTATACCGATTTTAATGTTTACCCCACAATTGCAAACTAAGTACGTAAAAGAAATCACTTACGTAGGGTTCCCGGCGTTGTCCAAAGCCCTGTTTGGTTGTTAGGAATAGGGAACGGAAACACGGGAATAAGGAAACCAAACCAGACAGCTCCAGACTTCCCGTCCCAGCAATAGTTCAACCGGTCCAGCGGTTGAGAAGGGGCCAGTCCCGTAGCTCACTTCACAAGTACTCCAGCACTAATCCAGTAGTAAATATTCACGTTGATAATGTATTCCCGCACAACATTAACGCTTTTATCCCGAAAAACACCAGATTATCAAAAAACAAGGAGTCGCTCGAACGTACCGGCGAAACGAGACAACGTCACTTGACAGCCGGCTGTCAACCATAGATTCGCTATGATTTTTCGCGGGCCGATATAATGTTGCCCGATTATACGGAACAAAACCCCCGACCAATTGAACTCCAGCTCAATTTTAGAAACCAGTATTTAGTAGTATCCGGACCCCAAATAACACGAAATTCCCAAATTTGACCCGAAAGTGGAAATCAAACCAAAAAAAAAAAACTTTACCAAAAATAGCATTAAAATTAAATAAAATTTTAACCATGAAAAATACGTATATCTAATAAAGAGGCAGGCGTGCCAGAGAGGACACCGCGCGCTGAAGTCTGGAACCAGAAACCAGAATCTCCGCCACGCGGGGTGTGCCATCAGTACCAGATATCAATTTTAAAATACGTCCCCTACGCCAGAGTAGGGGGGCCAAATTTGCCTCTTTTAATAATACTAAGTCCCCTTCCCGAGGGGCCTCCGTCCTATCTGTCCATTTTACCCGTTGTTGCAACAGATGCAAGTACTCGGCCGACCAGCGCCTCCAGAAGTCTTGACTTATTTGCTGCAATAACTGAAAACGGGACAGGCGTCCGGGCCGCTCATCCTTCCTTGGATACTCCGGCAACGCGGTTAAGGGCTGACCGATCAAGAAGTGACCCGGCGTCAAGACTTCTAGATCGTTAGGGTCAGGCGAGATTGGACAGAGAGGACGGGAATTAAGCACTGCCTCCACGCGGCATAGTACCGTGACTAACTCTTCCCAAGTTAACACGGTCTCCCCGATGACACGGCGGAGATGAGTTTTAGCAGACTTCACCGCAGCCTCAAAAATTCCTCCCCAGTGAGGACAGGCTGGCACACTAAATTGCCAGCTGATTCCCCGCTGGGCGAGAGCCAGACTTAAACTATTGTTACCAGAATTTAAAAAATTATTAACTTCGCGTAAATAATTCGCCGCCCCTCGATAATTTGTGCCATTGTCCGAACGTATTAAAGAGGGTACTCCTCTTCGCGCTACAAAGCGATCCAGCGCCGCGACAAAGGCCTCCGTAGACAGCGCAGAGACCAGCTCCAGGTGGACTGCTTTGGTGGCCAAACACACAAAGACGCACAGGTAGGCTTTAACGACCTTGGCGTTACGCAACGTCGATGACTTGACCGAGAAGGGCCCAGCGAAGTCCGTTCCGACCCCGTCGAACGGCCTCGAGGGAGAAATCCTATCCGGAGGAAGATCTCCCATCATGGGCTGCATGATAGACGCCTTGAGCCTATAACAAGGGACACATCTAAACAGCACCTTTCGGACCGCCCTGCGAGCCGACAAGATCCAGAATTCACGCTGCAACACAGCGAGAAGCGCGCCACATCCAGCGTGCGCGTTACCGATATGCCGATCGGTGATCAGCAGGTCCACCAGAGGACCTCCTTTCGGTAGCAACAGGGGGTGCCTGCTGCCGTACGGCAGGTTGGCTTTCCGGAGCCGACCTCCTACGCGCAGAAGACCATCCTGATCTGTGAAAGGGTTCAACTTGGCGACCGCACCCTTCAAGCGAGCGCGTCCGCAGCGCAGCGCCTCAAGTTCCGTCGGAAACCTCTCACCCTGCACCAGCCGAATGAGGTGCAGCAAGGAACTCCGACGCTCCTCCACAGTGGCGATCTGGTCACTCCTCCTCTGACGAGGGTGACGACAGTTGTGGATGAAGCGTTTAATCCAGCTAGTTACCCCCAACAACTTATCCAGCTTGCTGTAACGACCCGTCAACCAGTCAGGGTCTGGGGGCACTTCCGCCACAATCGCATGCACGCGGACTCCGGGCAGTTCCGCTCGCTCCGAGTCCGCGCCGAGAGCTGGCCAGGAAGCTTCTGGCTCCCGCAGCCAGTCCGGACCCCACCATAAGGGGTGATCAACTAGCTCCGGCGCGGAACAGCCGCGCGAAGCACAGTCAGCGGGGTTCAACTCACCCGGGACATGTCTCCAAACCATGTCCAGTCCAGTGTTTTGGATTTGGGAAACCCGATTTCCCACAAAGGTCTCCAAAGTGTGAGGGGCTGCTCTTAACCAGGCAAGCACGACCTGACTGTCTGACCACGCATAGACATTCCGGATGTCTATCGAGGTGGACAGTTCCTGATATACGTACTTAAGCAGCCGAGCAAGTAATGTGGCTCCGCTCAATTCCAATTTCGGAATAGTGAGTCGTGTCCTGATAGGAGCCACCTTGCTCTTCCCCAATAAGAGCGTGAGATTGACGTGGCCTCCAGCGTCAACTGTACGTAAGTACACAGATTCGGCATAACCCAGCTCGGACGCATCACAGAACCCGTGCAGGCTGATCCGGCTACAGCCTGGTGGCAGAATGCGACGGGGCAACGCCACTCTATTGACCGTTTCGAGGTCAGATATCAAACGAAGCCAAGTGTTAAGCGAGTCTCCGACCAGGGGGTCGTCCCAGGAGACCTTCAGAGTCCAAAGTCGCTGTAACAGACACTTGGCTGCGAACAGAACCGGACTGATCCAACCGTTTGGATCAAACATCCTGGCGATGGTGGACAAAACCGTCCGTTTTGTCCACGCGCGTGTGGCCTCCAGCGCCACCCGAAAGGTGAAGATGTCAGCAACCGGTTGATACTGCATGCCCAGAACCGCAATCCCGTGCGGATCGTCACCTTCCTCGAAGAGCCCCGGATCCTGCTGGTGATCGTCCGGGATACCAGCCAGGACGTTGGGGTCGTTAGAGAGCCATTTCCGAAGCTCATAGCCTCCAGATGCGAGAAGCTCTGTAAGCTCATCCCGGAGCAACAGAGCGTCCTCCTCCGTCTGCGCGCCAGTGCAAACGTCGTCCACGTATAGGTCGCGTTCCAGAACTGCGGCTGCACGTGGGTACCGAGCCCGTTCTTGCTCCGCCAACTCCAGCAGTGAGCGGATCGCAATGAAGGGGCTTGATCTCAACCCATAGGTGTTGGTGTTCAACTCATACACCATCATAGGGTCCTGAGGACTTTCCCGCCAGAGGATCAACTGGAACCTCCTGTCCTCGGGGTGTATGACCGTTTGTCGGAACATCATTCGGATGTCCGCTCCCAACACCACCTGATGCCTACGGAAATTCAGGATGATGTCTACAATATCCCGATGTAACTTCGGTCCAGCGTGGAGGCACTGGTTCAGTGACACTCCTGTCGAAGTCGGAGCGGATCCATCGAACACTGTCCTGAGTTTGCCCGTCGACGCCTTCAAAACGGCGTAATGAGGCAAAAAGTAGTGGTCCATGGTCGACCAGTCGTCGCGAGCCGGAGACATGTGGCCCAGTGCCTCATACTCCCTCATGAACTCGATGTACTTTTCCCGAAGTACAGGATCTCGAGCCATGCGTCGCTCCATGGACCTGAGCCTTTTCTCGGCCAATGATCGAGACTGGCCCAGACGCGGGGGGTTATCCCGGAAGGGCAGCCTAGTCTCCAATCGCCCAGAAACCATTCTCCGAGTGTGAGCCTGATAAAAGTTCTCACACTCCACGTGCTCGGGATCCAGCCGAGACACGGTAGGCGGCTCTTCGATCTCCCAGAACTTCTGCATGATCTGAGCGAGGGCCGTTCCCGTAAAGGAAGCCTGATTCGACTGCTGCCACTCATCCACCATTCCCAAAATGGCGTATCCGTAGATGGTGGGCAGCGCCATCAGCGAAGACTGATCCAGCAGTCTAGGCTTGCCGTTCATGATGTAACCCAGTACATCAGAACCCAACAAAAGGTCTACCGGACCCGCCATCCCGAAGCGGGGATCCGCCAACCTGAGACCCTTAGTACAGGACAAAAGATCCGGATCTATGTCCGCCTGAGGAAGCCAACCGACAACCGAATCCATGACGGTGGCCCTGACCGCAATCCTTTCCGAATATGAATGTACGGACGAGAAGGAGAGGCGGGTCTGTCCAGCCAACCGCACCTCTGTGTTCCCGACTCCTCGCAACGGAGTCGGTGACGGAAACCTAGCCAGGCCCAGGCGATGAGCAACCCGGGTTGTTAAAATGCACCCCTGGGACCCTGTGTCCAAGAGCGCTCGTATCCGGACGTAGTCGCCTCTTGGACCCCAAACCCTTAACCAGAGGGTGGGCAGCAGGACCACCGGTTGATCCTGTGCCAAGGGAACGGAGGCTAGTCAATCCCTCCGAGGCCCGTCCGAACCCGTCGGACTACCGGGTCCAGCCCAGTATGGCTGCCGAGTGCAAAGGGCCATCGGAGGGGGGGCATATCCAGCTGCCCTGCCGTACCTAAAGTAGGGCGGGTGGTAATCCAGCCTCGGATGTTCATGGAGGGGAGGCGTGTACGCCCTCCATTCTATTGGTCGCGGATCCAGCGGCGGAGAAGGATAATGCTGGGGAGGTGGCCCCCGTGGTGACTCCGGTATCACCCTTCCACCTCTCCAGTTCGCCCGCGTCCGCGCGGGCTGTGAGGTCGGTGACCGAGCCGCGTGTAGGACGCCCCTTGTTGGGCTGCCCGGTGCTGCCGTGGGTTGGGGTGGAGGGGGTGTGCTCCACGCTGTAGCCACTTCATTGTTGTACAATGCGTGGCTCTGCGTGGGAACGCCCCCGCCCGTGGAGGGCCCCCTCCCTGAGGGCTGTCGACCAGCACCATCGCTCCTGACGCACAAGAGCTGATGGTGTGGTCCCCCACACCCAGGACACGGCCGTGCCGTGGGGCAGTCATTGTACAAATGACCCCCCAGGCACCCGTAGCACCGACGCAACCGCCGAACGATCCCTCGTCGTTCGGAAGTCGTCCGCGCAAGCAGGGCCGGACACTGCACCAGCGCGTGAAGCTGGCCACAGTTCGGGCACTCCTGCTCCGACGCAGTCGTCACAGTCGCCGACCGCTTTACCCCACCCAGAGTGCGGGGATTGGTAGGTCGCGGTCCTGTTCCGGCAGGGCCACGAGCTGACGCGGCGGGCTGCGCCTCCTGAGGCGCTGACTCTGCCATCCTCGCCTCCCACTCCAGGACCCGAAGTAGCTCCTCAAACGTGGGGAAGACCTTCGGGTCGGCGTGAAGGCCCCTTTCCCGCTCGAACCGGGCGCGCAACTCCAGCGGCACCTTGCCCAGCAGGATGTGGACCAGCAGAAACGACCAGTGTTCCACTGGCAGTCCCAAGCTGCGCAAGGCGTTGTACGCCACCTTCACGGGCGTGAGGATTAATGGCCTCAACTGAGACCTCTCAGTCACCTTCGGCAGCCCCAGTATTTGGGACACGTGAGCGTCGGCGAGGAGCCGAGGGTTTTGGAACCTCGTCTCCAGCAACTCCATCGCCGTGCCGAAGTTGTCGTCATCCAGCTCCAGGTGCTGGATCAGGGAGAGTGCCTCACCCTCCAGTGACGTGCGGAGATAGGCCAGCTTCTCCGCCCTCGTCAAGTCCGTGCGTGAATCTACGAGAGAGGCGAACATGCTCCGGAAGCCGCTCCACTCCCGCAGGTTCCCTGTAAACCTGGGCAAGTCCAGAGTGGGAAGGCGTCCCACTACACCCGAGCCCGCATCCCTGATGCCGGGTCCCGAGCTCGCCCTTCCCTGACGAGACCTCTCCAGCTGGCGAACCCTTTCGGAGACCTCGTCGTACACATCCAGGATGCGCCGCATGTCCGCGTCAATCCTCTCCATCTGGTCCTCAGGTGGAGGCGGCCTTGCATCCCGCAGCAATCCTGTGCTCCTCTCAGCGACCTCCAGGCGCCTGTCGAGCTGTTCTGCCCTGTTTAGCAGCGCCTCCTCCCGGTCTCTCCGGCCGACCAATCCTTGTAAGGATTCGAACCATCGGAGCTGGTTGGCCAAATCCGAAGCCATTTTAAATTTAAATTTTAAATTAACCTAAAGTTCGGACAATGTCACAACAATTATATCCGCAACCTATTAAACCGGATACCACTTAATACTAATTTCCCGACAGTTTGGGGAGAAATTATAAACTGGGAACCCCCAAATATCTGGCCTACCCGATATATTTTCCCAGAAAACTAAAAACAAAAACGGGGTATTTACGGTTAACCGCGCTCTGTCTACCAGAAAATGTTCAATATTTATCCCGAAATATCGTCCTGGGGCCCATAGCAGGATTAAAACAATTATATATACAAACAGCTATACCGATTTTAATGTTTACCCCACAATTGCAAACTAAGTACGTAAAAGAAATCACTTACGTAGGGTTCCCGGCGTTGTCCAAAGCCCTGTTTGGTTGTTAGGAATAGGGAACGGAAACACGGGAATAAGGAAACCAAACCAGACAGCTCCAGACTTCCCGTCCCAGCAATAGTTCAACCGGTCCAGCGGTTGAGAAGGGGCCAGTCCCGTAGCTCACTTCACAAGTACTCCAGCACTAATCCAGTAGTAAATATTCACGTTGATAATGTATTCCCGCACAACATTAACGCTTTTATCCCGAAAAACACCAGATTATCAAAAAACAAGGAGTCGCTCGAACGTACCGGCGAAACGAGACAACGTCACTTGACAGCCGGCTGTCAACCATAGATTCGCTATGATTTTTCGCGGGCCGATATAATGTTGCCCGATTATACGGAACATTTAATGTGACTCGAAGAGAATATAATATGTATTCTAATACGAAGAGGTTTGATTCCACTTTTTAAGTTTTTTCGTTAAGAACATCTAGGCTGTGGAATGCCTCAGTGTGCTCTAATGGTGTGTGATCGTACAGATCAGCTGCCCACAATTTGAAATGTATCCCATAAATTCCTTACGTTCATTTTCTAATCAGGGTTCGGGGTAATCTTCAAGGCTTTAAAAGCTTTATTTTGTACCAGGTAGAAAATGTACATGATACACAAATAATGTTGACAAAAAAACCGCTTTCTTTGATAGAAAAAGAAACACAATTCCAAAATTCTACCTAAATATTGTAACAGAAACGTTACCCGTGGCTCCAGTGACAGCTTCGTATTAGTTATTTGACATTCCCAGTCATCAGCAGGGCTTGTCAGTAGTCGTCAGCGTGGAATGTGACAGCGTATGCGTGTTTACATGGAGTAGATCATCGACAGAAGAATTGTTTTTTTTTACTCGTTCATCGCAAGTTTTTATTGCCTGCTAACCTTACAAAACAAAGAGTTGTGTAGGTCTATAAATTTAAAAAAAAAATAGAGTAATGGGGTGAGGTATTATAAGCCAGCAAGACGTCTGCCTGATGGGTAGTAATCAAAACGCCCGCCCAGCTTCACAGAGCCAGGCAATTAAAACAAAAAAATCACTCACAAAGTTTGGGCTCAGATGGTGTTGCGTGAATTGTCCACCAAAAAAATCAAAGAATTAATAAAAAAGAGGTGTTAAGACGTTACTTGTTGAAGGTAAAACAATAATTTAATAAGTAATCGTCATTTAAAATGAATCATCAGATAACTATGCACGTATGTGCACTTGTTAACGCACAATATTATACTAGACCATTAACAAGCTGAAGTGGCAGTGGGCTGGCCGTGTCGTTGTAGAACCGATAACCGTTAGATTGAACGGGTTCTGAATTAAATGACTGGACCATTAAATGTAGTGTAGGTCGTCTTAGATTCGCAATTTTCGCAAAAGCTCTTTTAGCAGTTTGTAACATAAGCCCAAGAATAGGACCTAAGAGACATTGAAACCAAATTTGAGGTTTTTGGTACCTCTTCAAATTACAATTCCGTGAAGTCAGTGAAATTGAAATTAACTAAATATAGGATATATTCATAATTTATTAATAAACTTAATTCTTACTGTTACGGACGGTACAATTCTTAACAAAACCAAATTACAATGAAAGGTACACTATTCCAATTTATATAATAAATTAACATGTAAAAGTCTAAACATACAAACAAGATTATTAACACACATAAGTGTGAAATTAAACATGCGAAATCCTTAGGGAATAGTAGTTCGCTTAATGTACTGATTCCAACACGACAAACTCGGTTCACTAATGTTTTACAAACATCTTTTGACAAAACATCACTTTAAAACCAACTAATCGTATAATATTCATTGCAAAAACTTAACAATATAAAAATATTTCATTCTACAAACAACGTTTCGCATGATATTCATTTCAAAAATACCTTACGTCAACAAATGTTTTATTTTACAAACCATCATTTTATAACCAATTACATGGCAAACGTTTCACTTAGACAATGTATCGAATGACATTTTATTTTTTGTCAAGTTTTCATTTCTTAAATTATTCTTTTTACAAATTTAGCATTTCCCAAAACAGAATTTACAACAAATGTTTTAAAAGTACTCGATACATTGTTTATGTAAACTAGCAATTCTGATTTGTTTCTGTCATTGACTTTTGACTACCGCTCCGATTAGAGTCTATCACTGAAAATTGACTCCGGGTGGGCTCCCGCCAGAAGCTCTGCGGTCACCCCTGAGTGTCGCTTCTCCATACTCGGCCTGCGCTCCACTACGGAGGTCGCCGGCTCACTTCGCTCGCCACCTCCCCCCTTCGCTGCGCTTAGCCTCGCATGGCTCGCTCCACTCAGGACCTCCCTTGAGCTTCTGGCTCCCGCATTTTTATATACACTCTAGGGGTAGTAGCGACAAGACTAGGTGGAGTCGGGGTGCTCCGAGTCGGATTTGGTATCAAAGTAGTAAGCATTTGGTAGGAAACAAAAATTTAAAAATAATAATTTGTCAAATAATACGTTATAGAATGAATGTTTGTCAAATAATTACTTTGAGATATAACCAATTTGTTGCACATTTTTTTGTATAATAATCATTTCACTACCCGTGAGTTTGTCTAACGTTGGTTGGTTATCACATGTCGGTTTGTGAAAAAAAGTTTTTTAAATGAACGGATACCGACAAACTCACTAGTGCATAGTATCGTTTCATTTAAAGCTTTGTAATAGTATAGACGAAACGAGCAGATAATGTGCCTGGTGGTAAACAACATGCCTACACATGACATTTTATGTATTTATATATTTTGTAGTGGTAGGACTCTTAGCAGAGTCCGCCTGGGGAAGTACCACACCTTTGCCAGTTATTCTAACGCCAAGCAGTAATGTGCAAACATTACTGTGTTCCGGTTGGAAGGGAAATGTTTCCAGGGAAACGACAGGGCTTAAAGATATAACATCTTAGATCTCTGGGTGACGAGCGCAGTGCAGTGCTAGGTGATGATTTGGACTCTTCATGTTCCTATAGCTGCGTGTCACTGTGCTGTCATGTGGCAGGTATGTTGCTTACCATCAGGCAAATGTCCTGCTCGTCTTGTCACTCTTTATTTAAAAAAAAAAAGCTATTGGAACATGAAGAAATCATGCTCAAATCAAAAAAGAAATCATTACCTATCACTGAAATGCGTTCGTCACCTAGAGATAAAATTGCAAAATAGGATTTCTTCCTCGGTCAGTTCGCTACTCAGTGTTGCCAGTCCGCTCGCCCACGAATGGTAGCAAGTGATAAAACATTCACGGCAAGTTTCAGCGAATTTCTGCTGTCATCGTTTATTTCTGTACAAATTTAACTTACGGAGTGCTCTTTATTTTGGTGAGATATTTTTTTATTGAATACCTCTATATTGTGCACGATTTACGAATAGCAGGGTATTTTTTTTCTTGCATTATATTCTGTTACGAATTCCGATCGCTACTTATATCGATATTAAATGATAGTAAATTTCCAGAAAACTAGCAACACCACAGGGTGTTGCTAGGTTTTACTCGCAATTTTTTTATTGGAACGAAGTTTCATACTTGGCAGGTTTGGATGAGACAGGGATTTTGATGCGCGATTGAATTAAAAAGAAATGTGAGGCTACAACAGTTAGAAAAATATGCAACTGAAGTAACGCGTAAGAATTGGCGTTACCAGTGTTGCCAACTTTATTCAATCAATCAATCAACCATTTATTGCATAATAATACAAAGCTGACAAAATAAACTGAGCATTTACCCTGTTAGGGCATAACAATATTAAAATTGTGCAGTTACAATCTTAGCATAAGTTGATAATATCACGTAATATTATGTATATACAGATACTAAAATAAATTATTTTTAATACTTATGCCGTGAGGGTGGTATATATCTTTATTCATCTAGGTATTCGTTTATACTATAGTAACACTAGCAGCGCCCCGCGGTGTTACCCGCGAAGTTTCCGTTCGTTCCCGATGTTTTTCCGGGATAAAAATAGCCTATGTGTTCTTCCAGACTATAATCTATCTGTGTTACAAATTTCAGTCCGATCCGTTCATACGTTATGACGTGATTGAGCAACAAACATCCATACATTGACATTTATAATATTAGTAGGATTTTTATGTTAATAGCGTTTTTAACATTTTTGGATGATACATAATAAAATTAAGTGTTTTTTTTTTTAATTTGTGTTGCTTCTATAGTATCTGAAGGAACTTCCTAGTCCTGTGTCCCATGACACAACATCTTTTTATTATTAGTTCCTATTTCCTTTGGTGCATTCGGTGTCCTGATAAGTTAATAAACAGGAGGAATATATTAATTTGAAAACTCGATTACAAGCTATACATACATACTAATGTGATATATTAAAATGCGAAAGTTTGTACTATGCTCGGATGATTGTTACTCTTTCACGAAAAAACTATTGAGGGAATTGAAATAAAATTTAGTACATACATATGTATATAAACAGATGATAGTCTGTTACCTGTTATGCTGTAAATATTTTATCTATACTTTATTAGGTATCTAGAAAATATCGCGATACTATGTATTGAGGGAATTTATATGAAATTTAGTACATTACATATTGTGTATATAAACAGATGATAGTCTATTACCTGTCATGATATAAATATTTTATTACCTATCTAGAAAATATCGCGATCAAGAATAACGGAGCGAAATCACGTAGAGGTGTTGATTTAATCAAT
Organism: Ectropis crepuscularia; assembly: GCA_963693475.1. NCBI lineage: Eukaryota > Metazoa > Arthropoda > Insecta > Lepidoptera > Geometridae > Ectropis > Ectropis crepuscularia. Next base: position 24,958,013 of record OY856358.1, read on the forward strand.
TTAAATAAATAATAGCCGAGAGTAGTAAATAGGCTATTTTTCCCTGGTAAATAACGGATCAGGAACTAAGCCAGTGTAACCACAAGATAAAGCCAGTATTTAAGAAATTAAAACAAATTAATGTAATTTACTTACAACGTGGTCAAACAAGCCAACCGGCGCGGCGGAATGCTTTACCGAAAACTGTGCAAGTTATTGCGGAATATTTTTTTGTGTCAGCAAACGCCGGGTACACGTCAGGAACGTTTACCGCCCAGCGAAGTTGCAGCCTCATTGAAATAAAACAAAGAAGTCAATTAATTCACGCCGACGCTAAATTATGATTGCAGTAACTCATTTTATTTTTAGCGGCACAGAATAATGCATCAACGGAATAATAGCACTTGGTTGCAATCTCACCTGGTGAATAAAGCGACTTTTTCTAAATCTTGTAACTTGCGAAAAGTTACTACATACTACCAATTTTTACATGAATTGTTTAGAACGCTAATATCGTCATAATATACTTTAAAGGCCGGGTCACACAGAGGCGATCCGGTAGCGATAGCGATCCGATAGCGATAGCGATCCGATACCGAGTATGGGATCGCGCCCGCTTGCTGTGTGTCAGGTTGCATACAAATTCGAACATTACAAAATATATCGTCTCGCTATCGCTATCGGATCGCCTCTGTGTGACCCGGCTTTTATTTTTTTATTTTGATAAACCAAAATGTCGTTATTTATTTGACGTTTATATCGTCATATTTTACATCCAAGGTATGTTTATTTTTTTATTTAATCATAATAATTTTATCTGTTAAGAACTAGCTAGGTCATCATTTTTATAGCATCTGCGACTCTATAGTGCTCGCAATATAACGCAACATTAAGTACGCCCGCGACTGGTGGCGTACTTAATGTTGCCAGGTCAAGCTAATAGATTCCCTTCCCATTCATTGAGAACTTACAACTTCATAAAACAAGGAACGGGAAGGGATTTTTCAGGGAAGCAATATAAGTAACTACACATATAAATTTCACGACAACTGGGACTCAAGAACGAATGTCTCGAAGTAATGAACGCCGTTGCAGTGCTGGTTTGGTTCAGTGTGACCAAGTATCATTGGTAATTGGTACAGGCTGTTTGAGTCTCTTACCACCAGGAGAACTTTATTATACTTCATCACATTACAAAAAAATTTACATTTTCAACCTACACCAACAACTAAATAACAAGAAATTAATTTAAACTTGTAAATCTTTTATTGAGACCATAAATAACACTAGTATTGATATTGGCGATAAATCAATCAAACCTCAAAAATAAAGCCTCAGCTTAAAAATATGCCGATAATAGGTGGAGATTTGATTGCTATGGTATCCCTACATATTAGCTCTGCTTTTGAAAAACGGCACTTTTGGCCCGTTAATGTCTCGTGCTTCTTCACAACCACGATTGATTTTCAAGAACCAGCCACGGCCAGTACTTTAAATCACTTTCGACATAAATAAAGCAATTACTTTAGAAATGAATAAAAATACCAAATATAAACAAACTCTTGTCACCTGACGTAAACAAGAAGATGACGGCGCGTCAATTAGTTCCATATTTTGCTACGCGCAGAGTTAAATTGCGCGCACTCTAACAAATAATATGAATCGGTTGACACCTGCAACGTCAGCATGTTTCACGATGTTTTGCCATCCGAAAGGGACGTTTTTTATACCATTTTTCACTGCTTATTTTTGAAATTCAAATACTATATATTATTTGAAAGTAACATTTATAGAAATAACCATTAAAAAACCAGTGCACCATTTACGTCGTATTAACGCTAGAAAATGTATGAGAAATCCCAACAACGATCTAGCGATTTTAATCGTTTTTTTTCATACATTTTCCTGACCCATATGGACTATATCCATATCCATACTGTATCAAAACCAACTGCGTAAACGCAATCAGAGTTCGGTACTCACTATAACTTAACCTGTGACTCGCAGCCTCGTAGCAATTACGCTCTCGTAGCGGTCTCGTAGCGAAATAAACGCCGTAGACCCGAGCACTTGAAACGAGCGTCGCGTCGGTTATGAAATGCTGTAGAGAAAATGTACAATAAAATAAGGCATTGGTTATAGGAGCGGTTCAATTTCAGCGTTTAAACGCTTCAAAAATACTGAAATTACTTAAATGTGAAATTATCATTGGAATATTAAGCAGTTAAGCGTAGACATCTTAATAAAACAAATTAAAAATTACTGACGCAAACCGATGCAAACATTTGCTGAAATTAATTTAAAGCCTGACGAATACGTAAAACCATTCAAAACAAGTTAAATGTAAACAACATTTATTGTGGGACTAATCCTGAAAAACTGACGTCCATAAAAATATACCGGCAGCCTTAAAACGCATGATTTATTTTATGATAGAAAAGAAAAACACAATATTGCAATTAAAAAAAAATCCGCATTTTGTGTGTGTTAAATTAATATTTGTAAATATTGAAAAAAAAACTTGAATTGTCCATCGGCCATTTTTTAAATAACTGTTTATAAATTTGTCATTCATTGTATCCTACTAAACATTTGTAAATTAGTGCTTTTGTAATTTTTTCTGGCTTTCTTACTGACGTAAGACATTTTCATAATTTACAGTTTTTCTACTGATACTGTTAATTACAAAACTTAAGATGTTTGTAAGTTTATTGCTCAATCACGTCGAGATGGCTGAACAGTTAGAATATAGTCTGGCATAGCCCATAGTGTAGTGGTAGGACTCTTAGCAGAGTCCGCCTGGGGAAGTACCACACCTTTGTCAATTATTCTACCGCCAAACAGTAATGTGAAAACATTACTGTGTTCCGGGTGTTCCGTTTGAAGGGCAATGTTTCCAGAGAAATTACAGGGCTTAGAGATATAACAACTTAGATCTCTGGGTGACAAGCGCAGTGCGGTGCTAGGTAATGATTTTGGCTCTTCATGTTCCAATAGCTGCGTGTCACTGTCCTGTTATGTGGCAGGCATGTTGCTTACCATCAGGCACATGACCTGATCGTCTCGTCACTCTTTATTTAAAAAAAAAAAAAGTATACTTATTATTGTTGAAAAACGACATGAACAAAACGGCGCGTGTAAAAACGCAGATTGATAATATAGTAATAATGTCGAAACAACGATATTGCTTTTATAAACGGCTACTTAAAACCAAAATCAGAATCTGTAATTATATGAAAGTACTCTTCGAAAGCTACATTAGTTTGCGCTCCGTTTGCGAACAATCCCACTATGATTCGATGCTGGACTGTAATGACCGAACAAATTGTGGCTACATTTAGCGTTTTCCTTTGACAGAGCTCATTATAAGCGGTACTAGATTTAATTTTATGTTTCGTTTTATTTTATTTTATTTTGTAGGGTTTGGATTGAATTTGTAATTCTTTCGTCGCTTTGAATTTCCGTGACTTTAATCGTACTTTTCGTTTGAAAAGAGTTGTGTTATTATTTATAATATTTACTATACCAATTTTTTATAAGATAAGAGTGAGGAAACGAGCAAGATGAGTGTCTGATGGTGACCAATTGTAGTACATATCAGTATAGCACCATGCACTGCCCTCCTCACTCTGAAGGATGTTTTAGTTGTTTGCCGTGTAACTTTTCCAAAAAACTATTAAAAACACATTGTGTTCTAATTTTAAGCAAATGTTTACCTACCCTCCTTCAGTCTTAATCTGTTTTGAGTTATAATATCTTCTTAAGTCATATTATAGTCTTTAAGGGGGTTTTCTAGATCGTCCCGCGTCTTTGGCGTCTAAAAATAAGAATTAATTAACATAAACTGCTTACTGATTAAGACTCACACTGCGTTGGTGAGTTTTACATATTCTCAAACAATTTTTCCTTCAAACTTGTCGAAAACCATAAGTTGCAGTTGAAATGAAAGCACACGGGTTTTTCGCCACAGCACCAAATGGTATGGTCAAAAACCATCAAGTACTTGGTACTGTATGTTTTCTATATGGTGTGAACAATAAAGAATTTTCATTCATTCATTCATACTGTATTAATATTCATCCGTAATCAATACGCTGTCGATCGGACGGTTTGGTTTCAAAAATATTTCGCCATGTTTTACAAAATTGTTGTCTTGTTTCAGATGAGAGCCGTGTCATGGAGTATAGCGCTGTTGGCGCTCTTCGTAGTCACTCTCGCTGACTCTGCGGAAGGTACGTTCACACATATTCATATTCCTTCCTATAGAATTACTACTATTCAAATTATAAATACGAAAGATTGGATATTTGTTGTTTTTTCTAACAAAATTAAAATCAAAAGGTAGGATTCAGATTTCAAATTATATTTTCAGTTTTAAACGCAAGAATTCTTTCGTCCATCTCTCACTGCTGCTCACGTTAAAATAACGATCAATTCAAACAAAAGAACTATAAAACTCATCGCTTCATTCGACCGAAAACTAAACTACAGTTTGATTCAGCAATCTCCATAATACACTTATTCCGAATCTATCGGGTTATTCTGCACGTCCGACGCTCGAATACGAATTTTCATTTTATTCTCTGCATTGGGACGGGATGAAAATCTTTTCTGTACGGTGGGATTTGCCAAAACTGTGGCGGTCAGGTACCTTTGTTTATGTAGCTTATATTTTAGAAAGGTTCGTGGTTTCAAATTTGGAATGGACAGCGAATGTCAAACAACATTTGCGGAGTACGTAAAATTCCAAGTTACACTTACTAATTTTACAAATGCGAAAATAAAATTGTAGGTACATCTGTAAGGGCGCCTTCCGCGGCATCCGCTGCTGTCGCGCGGCTGCCGCGTTGCTTGCGACCTAATATGAAGGCGCTCTTACGCTTTCACCCCCACTTCTTCTGAACGGATTTAAATGAAATTTGGTACAGATAAGAAGTTGTTTAAATTTTTCAAACTGAAATAGCTTTGTGAGTGAGTCTGAAATGTCAGAGACTGTGCCATATAACCACGGTAAGTAAACATCCCACTTTATATTCGCCTATTGGGACTCTGTCCTTCTCCCATAAAGAGAAAGAAAGCGTAGACCACTAACTGGTTATTCTCTCTCTGGTAAATGTCTAGTGATTGATAAATACGAGTACTACAAGTAACACTCGTAATACTAGTGTAGTGAACAACATTGATTGTTGAGAATTATACAATTTTGATGAAAAATACAGTTCTTATCGATATGTATACCAAGTGCTGTCCACTTGTGTCGTTTCCACCCGTTTGTGACGACATTGTACGAGCCGAAACCGCTCGAAAGGGATGGACTCTCAATAAACGGCAAAATTAAATCCATTGACGAATATTCGAATCGTCCGCGAGTTGTAATCGATTGATTTCAAATTATGAACGAGATGCTGAAGTTTTTATTTTACTCATATTTTAGCGGACTTAAAACTGAAATTATTTGAAGAAACCACGTTTTTCTAGGAATGTACAAAGTAGCATAGCAATTTTTTTACTCTACAATTAATCACGAAACATTTCCTTTCAAACTGGTATTTATGTGGTTGGTACTTTTCTTGATAGACTCGGCAAAGAGTCCAACCAGAACATAACACGGATAGTAAATTGTCCACCAATATTTATTAAAAAAAAAAACAAATATAGATATGCACATACAGATATGTATTCGCATTTATAATACTGGCAGCGCTCCACGGTTTTACCTGCGTTGTTCTTGCTCCCGTAATTTCTTGGGATAAAAAGTAGCCTATTTGTTATTTCAGTCTATTATATGTCTACGTAGGTACTATATTTCATCCACACCCTCAAAGTAGTTTTTATATGAAAGAGTTAGAAACATACATACTAACATTCACATTAAATTACTAGGATTTTCCCGCTAATCCAGTCCTGAGCACGTCCAGTGGATAGTTTAAATCAGTTCACTATTCAGGGTTTAGAGCGAGCTGGTAAACAAAGCCCTGATTTGTTTATACATCGAAGTAGAGCTGAATTTACCAAAGGATCAGCGGGTAATGTGAATTCGTAATGCATTTCCGATAGAGGTACGATGACATCGATTGAGAGTAAGCTTCTTCTGAGTTTCATTTGCGAGGAAATTGAGTATGTTATCCTTGGACACGTAATTGCTTTTATTATGGTAAACAGTAACTGTATTTTTATCAAGAACTAGCAGCGAAATACCATTCACGCAAATTAATGTTTTCATTTTAGTAACTCATAGAAACCTTTAAGTCAACGGGATAACGAAAAATGTGGGTTTTGTTGGACATTTTAAATATTGGTGGACTGTAGTAGTGGAACGCATGATATTAACAGCATAGTACTACGGAGTTATATTTCAACGTGAAATCTCCAAATCACTGCCTGGCACTGCACTGCCCTTGTCACTCGGTGATATAAGATAATTTATTTATTTGTCCTGTAATTGCTCTGGAAACATTGCCCTTTAAATTGGAGCACAGTGATGTTTACACATTACTCCTTGGCTGTAAAATAACTGATATAGCACAGTAAATGTAGTGTAGTGGTAGGACTCTTGGCAGAGTCCGTCTGGGGAAGTACCACACCTGTGCCAGTTATTCTACCGCCAAGCAGTGATGTGTAAACATTACTGTGTTCCGGTTTGAAGGGTAATGTTTCCAGAGTAATTACTGGGCTTAGAGATATAACAACTTAGATCTCTGGGTAACGAGCGCAATGCAGTGCTAGGTAATGATTTGGACTCTTCATGTTCCAATAGCTACGTGTCACTGTGCTGTTATGTGGCAGGGATGTTGCTTACCATCAGGCACATATCCTGCTCGTCTCGTCACTCTTTATTAAAAAAAAAAGTAAATACCTCAGGCCAAACTACAACCACTATAATATTCTCTTTCTCTAACTCTGGTTACTCTGGCTGTCAAAGTAACACCCATGATTTTTTTTGTGTTGCCATAAAATCCTCGAAGTGCCATCAAATAGACCTCAAGCCAATGAAGGCAGAATGAAAAGGTCGAACCTTTTACCACGATCACTTCCGACATTAGTTCTTAGCTGCCATCTTTATAAAGAACATCATTACCTAAAAGCCTTTCAAAATACGGGGCGCAGCCACGACAGACCGCCAATTCTGCGGCAAAAAGCAAGTAACCTATTGTAGTATTGAATAAATAAATTCTTAAGATCGTTGTGATGCCGGGAAATGCCGATGTTTCTTTATTTTTAACCGACTTCAAAAAAGGAAGAGTTTCTCAATCCGGTTGCATGTTTTTTTGTGTATTATACGTATGTTGCGCGATAGCTCTGCTGATTGAGAATAGATTTTGACGAATCTTTTTTGTTAGAAAATACTTCAGAGGTGGTCCTGTACATAATTTATCTATATCAGTGTGGCGGCTTTTGAAATAATAATCAACAAAAAACTAAAATTAGCTTTCACTTATCTGGCCGATGTAGTCATAAACATTGAAAAAAAAAACTAGCCAACTGTCTGAATTTAATTTTAAATTGAAATCGATCGTTGATTTGTATTTGGAGAACATCAAATGATTTAGTTATTAAAATGGTTGTGCAAACAACAACAATTATTATCACACACTTAGATTTTCAACTGCATCATATCAGTTGAGGTCAAACTTAAGCCTATTAGGCCTATTAGCCTATAAGAAAATAATAAGTGCAAAAGAGTTCTACTTTAGTGAAATTAGACGTATACAAAGAGACAGCATTAAAAGCAATTGTAAAAAAGGTGTATTTGTTGTATTAATTGTAACTAAGCGGGACCATTGATATATGAAAAGGTAGATATGCGAGTACGACTGGAACGCAACAATACATCATCGCGATCTGTCGATGTCTGACCTCGGCGGCCGATGCCCGGGAAATAAAGTTAATGGAAACGTGACACACGAGCGTTGCGAGTGGCCATCTATTTTCAAACAAATTCTTAAGCTTATGGAGTTCTAGCGCGGATTTACTCGCGCGGCGTTTTAATAATTTTCCTGCGATAAATATGCGATGCAATTTAGCCTAAAAGCCCAAACTAAAATTACCAAAACTGTGTTTTAAATTTCAATTCAATTCGTTCAGCCGTTCTAACGTGCGGCTGTTGGCTGTGAAACTTCAGCAATTGTGACAGTGAAACTTCAGCTGTGGATGTTCATTAACTGTTTCAATTATTAACACGTTCATAGACACGTATCTTTCTAATATTTAGAATATGCGGTTAATGATTGTTACTTACCTACTTTACTGCTTAAGTGGGTAGTGAACGTGCACACATTAAAAAGTTAGTTTACCGTCTCATTCAGTTTTTATGAGATATGATGAAACTTATAAAAACATATATTAGTGTTTAAATGTATTTTGGATTGGCTAATTTTAAAATGTATAATTGTAAATTCTATTTGACAAAAGCAATTACCTACAATTTATTTAAATTGTATTCGTTAATTTTTGATTCTCGGGACTCGCCATGCATAAAAACGCATTTTTCTGTTAAAAACTTGTAATTTACAATTGCTAACTAGCTGACCGGCAAACGTCATACAAATTAATTAATTATACACCTAATAAAACACAAGCAGTATAGGTACTTCATGTTCCCATTTGAGACCTTATTTGACAACCAGAGAGTCAAGGTCGTAATTCAACACGCTGATCAAGTGCGGGTTGGCAGATCATAAAAGTCCTCGAAACTGTATATTGGAAAAGAAACCATCTTGTTCCAATATACAGTTTCGCGATGTTTTTCTTCACTATTAAAGCCAGTGTTGATGCCAAACTCAAACATACCCACTTATAAAAATACTAAGTGGTTCGCGGGATCCAAACTGGCCGTAATATACCATGATATAAGCCACCATGACTTATATCGACCGAAGGATATGTCAAATCGACGTGAAACGTCATGTTAATAACAGCACGATAGTGAACAATGTTTCTCAGACACCGTTACACGGGATTTTTGTGTATTAGATATTAAAACTGTAACACGGTATATTTGCGGTATACTAAGTTAGCAGTTGTTAAGTCAGAGATTACATTGCGACGCGTAACTAGTTGTTTAATAAGTAAGTAAATACTTTTATTTTTTTTATTACGTTTATTTTCTGGCAGTAAAGTTTTTGGTAACCTAAACTTTAAATTCAGCATTGCCTATTCTCTAAATCCAGTGTAGTATTATAATAATATACACAAATATTAGTGAATTTGTGGACCTATCCTTTGCGACCGTGTGTCCGTCAGAAAACATGGGAAGCTGTGTAGTGCGCAGAAATCTTTCATTTCTTATCGTCAAAACGAACACTCGCAATCTCGAGGCATAGAAGATATGAAGACGAGCCTTTGTGGCGACTTCAGCGCTGAGATCACAATACGAGGGAAGGAATATATACGAGAAGGGGGACGTTGAAATGTTGTGATATGTAGGAAATTCTTAAACTAATTTATTTTTTGACATGGGTGTGACATTGGTTTGAGTAAAAAAAATATATGTTGAGACTTAGTTGTGTACTATTTGACGCAATATATAATGCACGTCAGTAAGTAAAAAATATTGGTAGTTATATCTTACATAACACCAGTTCAATGGCTGATATAACACTTACGAGTATATAGTGGTAAATACATACTTATTAAACGCAGACACACAACAAATATATTGGTATTGATCACACAAATGTTTGCTAGAATTGAACCTAGCACCTACGGCTTCGAAGGCAGACTCACTACCAATTAAGTTACTAGGCCATTCGAAAATGTTCAAATGGGCTCTCTGTTTATTATTTTTATTTGGCCCTGAAGTGGGACAAACTTGGCTAAAATAATAATTAAGGTATTATTTTTACGTCCGCGCCGTATTACAAGCTTGGGTTTAGCTCAATTTTATCCCTTTGAATTCGATTCAAATAATTTTTATTTCTCCGAAAAACCCAAAGAACAAAGAAAAACCTACTTCAATTTATACGAAACTCAGACGAGTTCAATTTCTTAGGTTTATTGTTGTGAAAAATATTAAACACATTGTTACAATGAAATAACGCGGTAGTACGAATACAACGTCCAGATAAGGAAATTCTAGATTTTTTTGATATTTCTAAAACCGCTGAACCGATTTCGAAACAATTTTACCTGAAACTATAAACTGCCAAAGACAAAAAGAATGATCAAAATCGATTCACAATTGGCGAAGCTATGGCGTAACATACATATTATAAAAACATACCACCAAATTGAGAGCCTCTCCCTTTTGTTAGGTCGGTTAAAAATGGAAATATTAGTGTGAAATTAACTAACCAACAATTTAAAATAGCGAGCCACTGTATGGTCGAACGGGCACCGCGGCTTTCTGGGATACCAATTAGTGCAATTACCTATTATTTTAGTAACTAATTAAACCCTGTGCTGATGACACATGTTGGACACAATTTTAAGCCCCTGATATGGTATATCTGTCTGTAAACCGTAACATTGTAAAAACCATTAGATTATAAATTAATGTAACCTAATCTACCGTGGGTTTATATATCACGTGTTATATAGTATTGTAAACTGAAGCCGATTGCTCTTTTAAAATGACATTACCATAAAATATAATGATATGTTATTTTTCTGTCGGCACGTTCGTAGCTCAAAAAAACACATTGTTTCATGGCTGACTGACATTTCAAAAACTCTAATGAAAGTTTGATTCCACTTTTATAATAAGAAAGTTTAGACAGTGGAATGCGTTGCTTGAGTGGCTTTTTACAGTGGTTACAATCTTGGTGTTTTCAAGTCTAAAATGACTCGGTTTCTTTCTCAGTAAGCGTGCTCAATGATGTGTCATATCGTCGCTTAACATCAGACAAAATGGCGTGCAAACCTATTAGCGATGTAAGCTATTAAACATGTTTTCCATGAAATTATTTTACATGTTCTTTTAATTTGACTTTATTTTCTACGTTTGATCCCGCCCACTTAGGTAATCAAATAACATATTCGTAAAAGACACGAAATAAGCTCTGGCATACTTTATGCCAGCGGCAGATGATAATTCCGTGTAACACAAAACAAACTGACCCAAAAACGAATTAAATATGTATCAAAGCTCTCAACAATGAACTCTCCTAAAAATTTCAGAAATTCTACAATCGCAGGGGTTTTCCGCGGTAAGGCTACGTATTCACGGTACAAATATGTTTGGACAGACCGTCAGACAATGGTGAGCAAAGATCCCGAACATCGGTGAAGCTGTTCTAGACTTGCTTTTCATATTTTTTTGATCGAATACATAAATATTGTAAGTATTTGCGGATATTTTTTCCCAGAAATAAAATCGTGATTTTACAGATTTCAAAAAAGAAGGAAGTTCTTTATTGGGTTGATTGTTTTTTTTAGTGTATTTCATTTCAATTCTTTATTTGCGTATATGGGTATTTACAGATGTACATATATATAAAACAGAGCTTCATATTCTGCTTTTCAGCATGCAATAACACGAAAACAAAACTTTAAAAAATGTTACATGATTATAAAACAGGCACTTTATATGTGATTGTATTTATATAACGCGATTTCCAACTATCAATGTCAAATTTCATAAAATATGTTGTAATTATGTCAAAATTATAAAATTATAGTTATATAATAAAAAATGTCCACAATTTTCACATCAGGTCAAGTCAAGCAAACAGATATTCCTCGACACTGTAGTATGCCTTCGTACGAGTAGTTATGTACGAGTATGCCACGCGATAGTTCCGTTAATTGAGAATAGATATTGATGATTTTTTGATTGAAAATATTATAGATGTAGTTCTATATAATTTTCATCGAAATCCGTGTGGTGCTTTTTATTTATTTATCTACTACTTGGACACATACAGATTTAAAATATCATTATTGCTTAAATTTAAATGGACGACTAAGTCATGATAGCTTGATAGCATCTTATGAAATTTTGCTGAGTATCTGAAAATAATACATTAGTGCAACTAAGAGTTTATCTATCTATCCATTATGGAGACGACGCCATTTGGCTATGCCTTTAATGTGAATAAGCCCCTTAAAACACACATCCATAATTACATTCGTTTAATTTGAAAACGCGAATTCTAGAGCACGCCTAACAAAAATGGCAGAGCAATGCGACGTGAGTTTTATTAAAGTGTTTAATGAAAACCGGCGTTCCCGCCGTTATTTACATGCGGTGGAACCGAGTCTTTACTAGACACGTCGGATTAAGTGCACCTTTCTTCACACCGGGACTGGGCCGGGACGGGAAAGACTTGTTTATGGGTGTGGCGTGATCGAGAACAGTGAATATACAGTAAACCGAGAAATATCTGTATTGTGTCTTTTTTCAATATAAATACCTGCGGTGTATTTTTTTAAAGCACATGGGTCAGTGTTTGAACACCAACTCATCTGGTGTTAAGCAACAGTGTAGCCTAAGGTGATTGACGTTATCCCAGAACATGTCTATTCACTCTGAGGTTTAAATGTTTCAGATTAATATCTTTTAGGAAATAGCTGAACTACCAGTTTATTTGGCAGTAATAATGAGGAAGGATGGCTAAAATCGTGTCTTAGGAATTTTGGGGAGAACGATAATGAAAGGATTTGTCTCGATGACTCATTCCTGTAGGGCAGGGATGCACAGACCGCGGCCCGCGGGCCACATGCGGCCCGCGGGCCGCATGCGGCCCGCCGCTGGAATACTGGTGGCCCGCCGACAGCACCAATAATACTCTCGTACATTCGAAAAATACTGAATTCTATTCCAGAATAAATAAATAAAAATGTGTTCGAAAAGTAATTTAAATCTCGCGCGCGCGCTATTAAGTGCGCTTATCGGTGCGCCGTGCGTGCGTCGGTAACAGCGGTCGGTAATGTTTGTTTGAGGAGCGCGATGTCCTGCGGCGCGGCGATGACGGCAGCGCGGTGGCGGCTTATTCACGGGTTATAAGTATTGTTGGTGTTAATTTGACAACTGTTTTATTATAATTACTAAGATTATTACAAAATAATAAATATTAAAGTACTTTGTTTCTTTTGATATTGTGAGCGACGTCCATAAAACGTATGAAAATCATTCAAATATCGCGCCAGTTCATGAATGAAACGACGCCGCGGCCCTGCCGCCTCAAGCGCCCAAAAATACTAGGTAAGTCAAGTAACATCGCTTGCCGCCTTTAGATAAAGTTCAAAATAGTAGAGAAATCAAAATACTTATTAGAACGCAACATGGACAAGCCAGGACCTAGTAAAAAACGTAAGGTTAAAGATGAAAATCGGCAGTTTCAAGAAATATGGACTGAGAAATACTTTTTTGTATGGTCGCATAACAAAGTCGTTTGTTTAATTTGCAAGAATTCTGTTGCGATTGCAAAGGAATATAATGTAAAAAGGCACTATGAAACGCAGCATTCTACTTTTACCAAGTTTACAGGCGAATTAAGAAACCAAAAAATGTTGTCTTTAAAACGGGAGCTTTTTGGTCAGCAAGCTATGTTTACAAAACACATTCAAGATTCAGAAACAGCTACAGAAGTTAGTTATGAAATTTCTCGAATGATAGCAAAGCGAAGTCGCCCCTTCAATGATGGGGATTTTGTGAAAGAATGCATTGAAATTGCCGCTAAGAAAATGTATCCAGAAGCAGCAAAAAAGTTTGAGAAAATTCAACTGAATCGTATGACTATCCAAAGACGAATTATGTCTTTGTCAGGTAATATTGTGGAACAATTAACTGAAAAAACTAAGATCATTGAATTTTTTTCATTAGCACTCGACGAATCCACTGATATTAGTTCCACAGCTCAACTTCTCATATTCATACGAGGTATTACTCAAGATTTTGAAGTCTTTGAAGAGTTATTAGGAATGTGTTCATTGAAAGGTCAAACCAAAGGAGTTGATATACTCAATGTACTTTTGGATGAGTGTTCAAAAACTGATTTGGACTTATCAAAATTATCGGGAGTTGCGACTGACGGTGCTCCTTGGATGATTGGTGTCAATTCCGGGCTAGTTACTTTGCTAAAAAAGTACCTATCTGCAAGAAAAAAACATAAACGCTGAAGATCTCATGCAGTTTCACTGCATTATACACCAAGAAGCCCTCTGTTCTAAAAAAATTGAATTTCAAAATGTCATGAAAGTGGTAGTTTCCACTGTAAATTTCATAAAATCACGAGGACTCAATCACAGGCAATTCAAACAATTCCTTGATGACATCGAATATGGAGATTTCATCGAATATGGAGATTTACTGTTTTATACAGAAGTAAGGTGGCTAAGTCGTGGATTGACACTGGATTCACTGGAACGATTTCTAAATTTAATAGAAGAAATTGGAATATTTCTGGCGGAAAAGCAAAGGGATGTCCCGGAACTAAAAAATCCTGATTGGTTGTGTGATTTGGCTTTTTTAGTTGACATTACAAATCATTTGAATGTCTTGAACTTGAACACAAGGCTTCAAGGCAAAAATCAACTGATATCCCAGCTCTACGCTCATGTATCATCTTTTCAATGCATGCTGACACTTTTCAGATCGCAACTGAATTCCGGAAATTACAATCATTTTCCGAATTATAAGAAAATGGCTGAAATATTCAACAAAACTGCGATTAATTTCAGTTATGTTTAAAAGCTAGATATTTTGATTAAATCTTTTCAAGCCAGATTTTCGGACTTTAAAAAAGTGAAACCTCTGTTGGACATATTCAGCAATCCTTTCACTATGTCAGTTGAAAATGCGCCTGAGTCAATGCAGTTGGAAATTATCGACATTCAGAACGACCAATATTTACGCAACAAATTCAACGAAGGAGACTTGATGAACTTTTACCACTGCATTGATAAAAATACGTACAAAGAGTTGCGCATAAACGCTCTGAAATGTGCCAGCTTATTTGGTTCTACCTACATATGTGAACAAACTTTTTCAATACTAAATAATAAAAAAACAAAAAATCGAAACCGCCTTGCAAATGAAAGTTTGGAAGCAGTTTTACGTGTTGCTACAAGTAAATTTGAGCCAAATATAAACAAGATTGTAAGCACTATGCAGTGCCACGCTTCAAATTAATAATTAATTTTTCAATTTTAATACATTATTATCAATTCTTTAGTGTCTATAATTACCTATACTTCTGGCGGCCCGCCATCAATTCATGATTTGCCCGAGTGGCCCCTAGTCTTAATAAGTCTGTGCATCCCTGCTGTAGGGGAAGGGGAAGGCGGTAAGAGATTGTATAGTTCCGCAGACCATTATCAAAAGTTTATTTTGACTGGTTAGGCAATAATTGCATGTTTTGAGTGGATTGAACTATTCTACGACCGTTTTAATTTTGTTTACGTGTCTTATGAGCAGTAAATACCTAACGTTAAACAACTATGTAAGCTTTTGAACATACGACTCTTTGCTTTTCATTATTATTGAGCAAATGTTTTCGATAAATTAACTTATAAAATTTTCTACGTTTGTGATCAAACAAAGTCCAAGATACAAAATTGAGCTTGGGTACACTATTGTTCTACGCCGCGCTGGTTAGAAACGTCACTGTCCATGCCCGGAAGGAGCTCGGTGTAAAGTACATCAAACGTTAATCTCTCGTTTATATAATCATGATGCTTTGTTTGTACTGAACTGGTGACGAGTTAAATGGAACGTCAAAGGTAAACATTTCATTAAAATGGCGAAACACACACACATATTGTGTGCTTTATTTGTTTCGAAGCACTGAATGTGATGTAATTAACATTTATCTTACCGCGATGTAGATTGAACGCGGAGTACCAAAAGTAAATTTGCGTTGTCGCATACTAATGTCAGTTTTCATTGCTTGCGTCGTCTTAACCGTAATGGAGGGATTTGTAATTAATTTAGTGCTGAGATGAAAAAAAATATTCACATAATTATTTTATTTCTCAAAAAAAATAAACAAAAACCGACACTCGAAATTCAAGACACTCGACCTTTCGTAACAAGTCATCCAGATAAATTAAAGTAAAATTTAGTTTTTATCCGACTTAAAAAAGAGAGAGAGAGAGGAGGAGGTTCTCAATTCTTCTCTTCTTGTATGATTTCTTTCTTTTTGTATTTTTTTATAGCTCCGCCAATTATGAATCAATTTTGATGGTTTTTAGGGTTCCGTAAAACGTAAAACCGTTTTTACGTTTTTTAGGGTTCCGTAAAACGTAAAACCCTTATAGATTCGTCATGTCTGTCTGTCTGTCTGTCTGTCCGTCCGTATGTCACAGCCACTTTTTGCCGAAACTATGAGAACTACACTGTTGAAACTTGGTAAGTAGATGTATTCTGTGAACCGCATTAAGATTTTTACAAAAGTTTTTTAAAAAAACAAAAATTAGGGGTGCCCCCCATACTGAGAACTGACAAACCAAGGTTATGGGTCAGGCACCGGGTCACGCATCCATCCATGAAGCTCAGGGACTAACATACGAGTCGGTAATCGCAATCAAAACCAAGGCTAACATGAAGCTGCACGAGAGCGTGCCCCATGCGGTTGTTGCAATCTCACGGCATACGGGGACCTTCACATACTACGCTGACGACACCGATGACGCCACCGGCCGGTTCGTGCGGCGAGCGTTGGCTGCATCACCGAAGACCATCCGAGACTTCAACCTGAAGATGGCCATCAGGGACAGAAATGCGGCTGTTGTGGAGGCTCTGGGCCGGGAGGAGGCGGCTTAGGCAGATGACAATTAGGCAAAGAATCGATGTCGAGTCGATTACTCCCGGAATAGTCAACCGGTAGTGATCGGCTCAGCAGACGAGCTATTAGTAGAACTAGAATTATGTTTAACATGTTCCTAACTCCCCCCTATTTTCCTCATCTTCTCCTAATCCAAGACACATGTAAAAAAAAAGAATTGAAATGACAAAGATCACGGACCCCGGTGTCTGTGGAGTGGCTAATTTAAATAAAAAAAAAAAAAAAAAATAAAAAACAGAACTGAAGCTCAAAAATTTTTTTTTCATCAAACCTACACGTGTGGGGTGTCTATCGATAGGTCTTAAAAAATGATGTTGAGGTTTTTAATATAATTTTTGTCTACACTGAATAACTTGCGCGAGAGACACTTCCAAAGTGGTAAAATGTGTGTCGTCGTCCCCCCCTCTAACTTCTAAAGTAAGAGAATAAAAAACTAAAAAAAATATATGATGTACATTACCATGAAAACTACCAACGAAAATTAGTTTGAACTCGATCTGATGAGTAGTTTTTTTTTAGTACGTCATAAATACACTATTATTAAAACTTCGATCAAAGTTACAACGAACTACAAGAACTATGTGTACTATGTATATTAAGTTACTTGCTGGAACGGAACCCTTCATGGGCGAGTCCAACTCGCACTTGGCTACTTTATTATTTCTTTGGTAGATCATAATTTAGAGCTGATTCCATATACATTTTATCGAATTCGGTTTAGCAGTTTTTGAAAAATCAACAAAAATTATAATTTGCTTATCTTGACAACGTAAGTATTCGCGCTTACATTTTTGGTTTATCGCAGAAAATTAAATTAGGCTATTCTATCACGAATGTGTTTAAAATATATTTAGTATGAAGGTATTTTGTTACCTAAATTAGGTAATAAATTTTACGTATTCCGGGTATATAGTAAAAATGACAACCTTCATTCTTTTAGAAAGTATAATGTTATTTTAATAATATAGAGTGACGTGATGAGCAAGACGTGTCCCTAATAGTAAGCAATACTCCTGCCTCTCATACAATTTAGCAAATCATCACACAACTATTTGAAGGATTCAAATCGTTACCTACCACTGCACTGCGCTCCTCATTTCGATATTTAATATGTTTTATCTCTATACCTACCCTGTAATTTCACTGGAAACATTGCCCTTCAAACCGGAACATCCATACTGAAATGATTTATAATGACCAAATAGTGACTTTAATGTCTATTTATTGCCAATAAATGATTTGATTACTTTTAAAATCGAATACCTACTCCAAATGCATACATTCTGACATCTAACATTTCGCTTTCTGTATGAGAGTGTTAAATTCCCTGGAAACTAATATGTGCCTAGACTTACCAGAGACATGTTTAACCCTAATAAATTCACCGTCTTGTAACATCTCCGGAACATCTAAATAACTCCATCTCTTCCTACTCGAGGGTTAGTAGTGAAACTCACACACCGTTGCCTAACTTCAACGGCAAATGTAGTTCTTAAACTTTCACGATTCGAACTAACTCATTTAGTAAATATAATAGAATACTTAATCATTATTATTTAGCTAGTGGTCCGTCCCGGATTCGCCCGTAGTACATAATATTTAGCCCATAGCACTCAGGGAACATGTAAAGTGTCCATATCCAATGGTGAAAGAATTTTTGAAATAGGTTTTTTTTTAACTTCTATACGTTTACACTTACTTGACCGCCATTTCGCCTGATGTTAAGCAACGATGCGGTCTACGATGAAGCGTGCTTATCTAGAAAAAACCGATTCAGTCTCGATTTGAAGACACAAAGATTGTAACCATCGGGGAAAACCCACTCAGGCAACGTATTCCACAGCCTAGACGTTCTTATCACAAAAGTAGAGCCAAATCTCTTTGTTCGTGTGTTTGGAACATCAACCATGAAACGATGTCGCTTTTTCGAGCTACGAGCATTCCGATAGAAAAAAGGACAAGGTGGTATCAGATCATGCAGATCAGTCTCACACTCTCCGAAGTGTATCCGATAAAAAACCGATAAGCTAGCAATTTTTCGGCGATGTTCAAGACTTTGAAGTCTTTTTCGCACAAGAGTGTCGTTGCCTATAAGCCTTTTGGCACGTCTCTCGATCGATTCCAGAGCCTCCAGCTGATACTTAGCCGATCCATCCCAAAGGTGCGAACTTGCGTGCTTGATATAATGCAAGCAACTGTTCAGACTTGAAGTACCTTCGCACCTTCGAGAGTGGTGGAGTGGAGGTCAGTGAACCTCACTGGTCATCATCATTAGCCGCAAAATGTCCACTGCTGCACATAGGCCTCCCCACTACATTTCCACAACGATCGGTCCTGCGCAACCTGCAACCAGTGGTTCCGTGCGACCTTTGTAAGGTCATCTGTCTGTCCATCTAGTAGAAGGCCGTCCGGAAAACGCAGTGTTGGACGACCTCCCGCTAGATGGATAGCTGACCTCTGCCCCATCGGTTGTCAGTTCTGCGAGCGATGTGGCCCTTCCCATTGCCACTTCAGCTTAATTACTCTTTGAGCTATGTCGGTTACTTTCGTTCTTTTGCAAATATCACCATTTCGGGTTCTATCACGCAAAGAGACTCCAAGCATAGCTCTCTCTGTAGCTTGCTGTGCGACTTTGAGCTTTGTTATGAAGCGCACAGTTTTGGTCCAGTAGGTCCTAAGATTAGCGCGATCAAACAGAAAAATTGGCAGTCACAGGAACTGCCGATAGAAGTGAAAACTTGTAATTCAGAATTGAATATCTTACTTTGGAAACTACGCGAGTGAAACTGGAGGGCGTGGCCATGAGCAATGGGAAATGCTGACACATTTCTAGGTGACCAATGACAATGATCCTGAGTTTCCCGAGATTTCTTATCATTCCCGAGCGTGACGCTAGAATTCAGCTTACAAACCCACGAAAAATGTGTTTGTGGAGCGCCAAAAAAAGTTATCACTTCAAATACATCTTAAGCTTTATAATATTAGTATAGATTTAAACAAGTTAAAACTTGCTAACTGTCTGTACGTCCACATCGCAAGGTTAATAAGTGTGGTATGCGGCTCGCGGAAGAGTTACGAGCAGCTAAAGATTATCGCCTCGCAGGTAACGCCTCTTTACGGCCTCCCCGAGCTACGCGCGCGAATTAAACTTGACGACGGGGCTTATTACAAGTACCAGGAATCTGAGAGAAATTGAAATGTTACCTTTGCTATTAGAACACGCGATTGAGAGAGTTTGAGCTCTAGAAGAGAGTTCTACCAGACAATCAATCAATAATTTCAATCAATTATTCAATTATTTCGAAATATCATTAACATAATTTCATATTAAATACAACATACGAATACAAATAATAATCTATTTATATATTAATATCAAGTAGGTACAGTGTCTCATGGAAACTGGAAAAATCATTACCTAGCACTTAACTGCGCTCGCCATTAGATAATTCATCTCTTGAGCGTTGTAATTTCCCTGGAAACATTTCCCTTTGAAAACATGACTTGAAAAAATCATAAGTAGGTACTAGGAGGAAGTTGGTACATCATTTTTCTTGGAGTAGTGTCTCCAAGCGTTCAGTCCTAGTCAAGATGTGAGCATGAAACAAGAGCCCGTACCTAAGGTAGGATCGGGATAATAAGCCACTAGAGAAGGTACCAATGGTATTTTTAATCAACTTTAGGACATATCATTATGGTAAAAACGATCGAAAATAAAAGAAAATGGCAGTCATAGAAACTATTGATAGAAGTAAAAACTTACAACTAAGTATTTTAGTTTTTTTTTAATGTGGGCAGAGCCTTTATTAACAAAACTAAAATACAATGAGAACTACACTACGCTACATACCTAACTAACTACTTACACTAAGCACACCTGTATTATCCATATACCAATGAATTAGTAAAGTATTTTAGTATTAGTTACCACCAATGTTGCATACTACATCACCTATGTACCCACAGATACCTACAAGGCTACGCATATGGCAACTCATAAGTTTTCCGTTAAAAACCAGCAAAACTAATACGGATTTGTTGAATTAGTCCTCAACTAAAACGGCAGTCAACCGTTAAATCATTAAACAAACTTACGTACTGGACACTTTTCCTTTATCGTAACTAAAAATAAGTCGGACCACAAACAAACATTCCGCCACAAAGAGCCGTTCAGTAGAACTAGAGTTTTAATCCGCCCACTTCGTAATATTGTTGACATTGCGCCCACAGTTCGATAGTAACTGCCGTTTAATCTGCGGCATAGTCCCAGAGTCTGGTGTAATTTAGTGAACGTTATTTAGCGTGGGTACACATAAAGTTGGTCGATCCCGCTACGTTCCTCGTGGAGATATTAAAACGAACAGTAGCCAAGTTACTGTTATAAACGCGTATGATCTTAACCCCTAATTTTTTTTCACGAAAGCAGAAAAAAAACTAGTAAAGTAAATGAACATTATTTTTTTTAAACTTGCAACTGTCACGAGCTATGGAACGGGCTATGCTTGGAGTTCTCTGAGGGATTGCATTCGTAATGAAGTAATTCGTCAGAGAACTAAAGTCACCGACATAGTTCAGCGTATTAGCAAACTGAAGTGGCAATGGGCCGGTCACATCTGTCGCAGACCCGATAACCGTTGGGGTAGACGGGTTTTGGAGTGGAGACCGCGAATCGGCAAACGTAGTGTAGGACGCCCTGAGACCAGATGGAGTGACGATATACGAAAGATGGCTGGTGGCAGTTGGAAACGTAAGACCGAGGATCGGGCTGAGTGGCGTATTATAGGAGAGGCCTATTATGTCCAGCAGTGGACGAACACAGGCTGATGATGATGATTAACTGTCACGAGTTAACAATTACTTCAAAATTTTTGCAAAAGGAAATCCCTCAATACTCAGTAAGTATCGAGTTTTAACCCTCGATGCAAAATTGACGGGGTGTTTTAGCTTTGACCTGTCTGTATTATGTGGCATCGAGCTCCATATTATGTCCTCCACAGGGGTAAACCTATTTTGATGTCTTTTTTCAAAGTGCATACTTTTTTTAGCGCGCCACAGACACATTTTTCGTGGCCTGTGAATTCAATTCTGGCGTCACGCTCGGGAATGATAAAAAATCTTCGGCTAAACTCGGGACCAAGGCCATTGGCCATCTATAAATATGAATCTTAATTTGTATTTTGTTCTATGACACCGGTAAGAAATCATGCATTTTAAACAGGTACTGTCTCATCCAATACTACACGTCATATAGTACAGGAGCTCACACACAATTTGCTTAACTTGTTCGTGATATGAACAAGGCTGGGTCTTATTGCGAGATTTATGAACTGCTCTACAGGAAGGATGTAGCGAGATCAAATCACTTCGCTTACATTATGCCATGCACGAGTATATGATGTAGTCAACGGTTGTTTTATTGGGAATAGGATATTGACATGGTGATGTACTTATGTGAATGTTTAGGGATAGGGTAAACTCTAATAAAGTAGAAAGACTATCAAAAGCGAACTTGCTTTTTTAATTTTTTTGATTGTGTGATGTGCGCCTGGATGGTAAGCAGAACATTTTTTTTGTAACATAGAGTGACGAGACCAGCAGGACATGTGCCTGAAGGTGAGTTAAATCACAGAATCACAGTAACGTGCAGATAGTGGAACGTAAAGTCCAAATCATTACCTAGCATTGCAAAGCGCTCATCATCTGTTAGTTGAAGTCTAGAAAATACATCGGGGACTTTTCATTCGGAAAAAAAACTTTACGAAACAGACATATCTACGTGGACAAAACTACAGAATTCTATCATATCTATACAGAATTCGCGGAATGATGACATAATCTACAGAACATACTTTTAACTTACAATGCAGTTCAATTTTAAGCGATCTAACTTAACTAGAACTATGAATTATAACAATAAGTCTATGGCTTATAACAATAACTCCATCTCAATAACATTCGCAATCTAGCTCAAACTTGCTAAACTAGATACTCGGAACTGCTACGCATATTAACGAACCTCTCCAAACTAACATGTTGTTTTGTAGAAGAGGAACTGATATTAAATTTGAGAGGAATTGATGATTTCCTAGGAAATGTACGCTTTGTAGTGTTTGTAATTATGTTATGATCAAACAAAGAGCAAACAGAGTACCTCTACGTACCTAAAAGTAGTGAGTATATTAGCGTATGGTAAGCCATTGTCAAAAGCAACGGCACCTACTATTAGGTGTGCCACTTAGCTTAATGTATATTCTGTATTTGTTCAAGATGATGGTTAATTTCTCAGACCAAGTTCTGAAGTTATGATTTTATTTTTCTGTGAGAACTTTTGATAAACTTGCCTTCCTAGGACAAATTTCCTATACCAAATCGATTCGAAGAAATAATCTACTGCGCATTTTTCTTGGGATATCTAAAATGCCAAGCCCGATGGGCACAAACCTGGTACATAGGCTGAGAAGAATAGTAACTTTCAGATAATTAATTGAGAATCTCATGCATAAACTTGAAAATTACATGTTGAAAATACTGCAGAATCGCTTATATCGATAGACATCAATCAATGGAGGAATTAGACTTCTGGAAGATCAGCGTTACTAAGGTTTGGACAGTTCGTTTGGATATGCGCGATCATCCACTGTTTTTTTTAAGTAGTCGAGACATCTCTTCACTTATTTGTTAATTTGTTCTGTGTCTGGGTATTTTAATGTACCTTTAGTATGATAAGTTTGTATTTACCAATATGTAAGTATTATATCCGCTATCTGGCTTCCATAGTACAAGCTTTCCTTAATTTTGGGCTAGGAGCAGAATGTAAATAATATTAAATTTAAATAGTAGAGCCCCGCGGTTTATCCCACGAAGTTCCCATTTTAGACCCATTTTAGACTGGCCTCGTGGCTTAGTGGGTAGTAGCTCTGCCTGCGAAGCCGAGGGTCGAGGGTTCGATTCCCACCCAGTGCAAATATTTGTGTGATGAATTCAAATGTTTGCACTGTGTTTGAGTGTTTCTATGTATAATAAGTATGTATTTAAAACTATATAAGTATTATATCATCTATCTGGCCGCCTTGGTACAAGCTTTGCTTAGTTTGGGGTCCGATGGTGTTGTGTGTGAATTGTCCACCAATATTTATTTATTTCTGTTATTTTCTCACGATTAAAAGTGCAATCCAGGCTATGTTTCTAACTGTGTCCCAAATGTCAGCCCGATCCATTCAGCCTTTACGACGTGATTGAGCAACAAACACCCACTTTTGCATTTGTACTTTCAGTAGAATAAAATAAAACACATAATGTTCCTCCAGTTTCTAACCTGGACTCTCTGACTAAATTAATTTCAAATGGAACTTGTGTAATGGTTTGTGAACACGATAGAATTTTTGCTGTATCGAAACGAGTGGTTGAATTTATGACGTCGTCAATCTTCACGGCTGTACCAAACCGCGGTCTTTTGCAGAAATACTACTTTATTTAGCAATAAATGTCGTTAAAAGTTATAGATGTCAGAATCATTGAAATTTCCGGGAAGAGTAGGCAGAATACGCATAGATGACTTACGAGTACCTATGCAGACAGATATCGAAGATATGACACAATGATAACATTATTCTAAATATTGTCATATAAATAATAGGATTCATCATATTTAGTGTACTTAGAAGATAAACAATAAACTAACTTTAAAAAATCAGTCCGAGACCATTTAATAAGACATTTGTCTAACAACTAGGTATATGTTGGGCCCGTGGGGGCCGGGAGCTCACCTCATTTTCAAAAGCCTTTTCGAGCTCTTGGTCGACGCGACGCGTGACCAAAACGCTGGCGTTTATTTGGCCCAGCGCATAAGCATTGCCATTCAGCGTGGTAATGCCGCCAGCATGCTGGGTACGCTTCCGATTGGTAGTGGGCTTGAACATCTTGATTATCTGTAGACCTTCATTGGTCTATGGATAATTCAGGTGTGCTTAGTGTAAGTAGTTGTTAGGTATGTAGCGTAGTGTAGTTCTCATTGTATTTTAGTTTTGTTAATAATGGCTCTGCCCACAGTAAAAAAAAGGTATATGTACATTGTTTCACAGACAGCCGGCTAAAACCAAAACAAAGGTGATACGGTAACGTCACAATCGTTTAATCTTAGTATTTTTATAAAACTGTCATATAATATCTTTTATAACATATTTGCTCGTAAAGGGTCTCTTATTGGACCAATTTCTGTATCGTAATGTATCTTATTACGCACTAGTGCTGTAATGTGTAATGTAAAACGCACGGTTTCAAAATGCTCCGTCCACAGACTAGGTAGAGAGATATGCTCCGTCTAAAACGAACGGTACCTTTTTAAATCTTAGTAAAGAGTTTTTATGTCAGAAAAGTGTGGTCAACATTTTATGAATTAAATTAACTTTGAGAGGTAAAATATAATAAAGAATTATTAAATTCGTTAATTTAATTAATTTAGACCATAAATTACTTAAATTTTGCTGTAAAAAAATACAAAAATATTAATTTACTTTATTATTAATGGCATACCGGCTGGTTCTGTGCCGTTGCTTAAAAAAAAAAGGCACCGATGCGCGCGCATTGCTAATCTGTGATCCATAGTGATTACATACTCTGTGCTGTGATCTGTGATCAAGTAAATATTATTCCGCGCATTTTTTTTCGCTGTATTGTTTTTATTTGAAAATCAGAGTTTTGTCAGAGTTTTGTTTGTTTCCTCGCAAATATGTTATAAAACGTCGTATGACATACGTGCGCTTTGATAATTACAGCCTCTGCTAATTATAGCTCTCGCCTTCGGCTCGAGCTAGCAATAAAGCCTCGGCTGTAATTATCAACTTACCGCACTTATATCATAATGTACTATTATAACATATTTGCTCGTAAAGGGTCTCTTATTGGACCAATTTCTGTATCGTAATGTATCTTATTACGCACTAGTGCTGTAATGTGTAATGTAAAACGCACGGTTTCAAAATGCTCCGTCCACAGACTAGGTAGAGAGATATGCTCCGTCTAAAACGAACGGTACCTTTTTAAATCTTAGTAAAGAGTTTTTATGTCAGAAAAGTGTGGTAAACATTTTATGAATAAAATTAACTTTGAGAGGTAAAATATAATAAAGAATTATTAAATTCGTTAATTTAATTAATTTAGACCATAAATTACTTTAATTTTTCTGTAACAAAACACAAAAATATTAATTTGCTTTATTATTAATGGCATACCGGCTGGTTCTGTGCCGTTGCTTAAAAAAAAAGGCGCCGATGCGCGCGTATTGCTAATCTGTGATCCATAGTGATTACTTACTCTGTGCTGTGACCTGTGATCAAGTAAATATTATTCCGCGCGTTTTTTTTTTGCTGTATTGTTTTTATTTGAAAATGTCGTCAAAGTTTTGTTTATTTCCTCGCAAATATGTTATAAAACGTCGTATGACATACGTGCGCTTTGATAATTACAGCCTCTGCTAATTATAGCTCTCGCCTTCGGCTCGAGCTAGCAATAAAGCCTCGGCTGTAATTATCAACTTACCGCACTTATATCATAATGTACTATTACACATATTATTCGGCTTTATTGCGATCTTAAATATATTATTGGTGGATAAATATATACAAGGTGTTCCAGAAAGGTGCAACAATATTTATGGTAGTTCATCTACATTAAGTTTTGAATCATGTATGAGAAAATTAGGCATGAAAGCTCAAAAATTTTTTCCATGTAAAAAATATTTTTTTTGGTTGTTATTTCATTTGACATGCCCCTAATGGCCAGATCTCCGCACGGATTTTTGTACAACGTCGTGGCGTCGGTAGCTAGGTCGTTTGTCTGCTGTACATGCTTTAGGGTTGAAGCTGGTGATTTGGTGGGAATTTTACGTCAAACTTTGACTCGAATTATCTCGTGACCTACCGTGCTGAGGGGAAAGAGACCTTGGGTGATGAAGTGTACATCAGTGTTAGAATGGACTGTTAAAATATTGTTGGGGGTAAATCCACCACGTTGTATACTTGGATTTGTATTGAACAAATAAATAAATGTTTACTTATTTATAAATTTATAGAGAGTAATGGTAGGATGTGGTAATATAATTATGATTTTAAGAAGCAATTCGATATGTGTGATTTCTTAAACTGTCCATTTTGCAGGAAAGACATTCTTGCTTCTTTTTCTCATACAATTTCTTGTTAATAAGGACGCGCCTAGTTTTAACATACCCTTTTCATGGCCATATTGTGAAAATTCCCATTTGCTTTATATAAAGCTAATCTATTTTAATTTGACCATAGACAATTAATAGACATAAAAGTATTCACACGCATTTATCATTTAGTAGTTTTATTAATTTCATTGATTAAATGTATTTATTGTGCAAATAAAAAAAGGGTTTTGAATTCTTTCTCTATATAAACTACATATTAGTGTACGTAATATAAAAATTACTCTGTCGGCGCAATTTTCGTAAAAATGGGCACAAAGTTCTTGCTTCATTCACATAAAAATCCACAGAACTATATTGGGTATTAGGTTTACGTATTATTAGGTTAAGTTACGGTTGGTCTAGTCGGGAGAACGGCGGCTGCCGATCCGGAGACCCCGGGTTCAAACCCCACACGCACCACTGTCTTTTCGAAGTCACGTACGTAATGCCGCTAACTTAAAACGGTGAAGGAAAACATCGTGAGGAAACCGACATGTACTTAGAATCTTTCGAAGTCATGTGTCATCCACCAACCCGCACTGGGCCAGCGTGGTGGATTATGGCCTTAACTCTCTCCTTGCGAGAGAAGGCCCCGAGTCCCAGCAGTGGGAACGTTTAGTGGGCTGTTGATGATGATGATGATTATTAGGTTAGGTACTAGGGTTTAAAACTTCGGCTTAGCGGTGGAACTAAAAGTAATCTAAGGAGTTTTTAATGAGCGTTCACGGCGGGAATAATTTCCCGCCGCGGTGGAAATATTCCCTCGCGAGACGAGGATTAAATTTCATTACTTTGGAATTGAGTTTTTTAAACCGAAGTGCCATTTTCGTATCAGAATCAGAATCAGAATCAGAATCAGAATCATTTATTGCAAAAACTGTGTACAAAGGTGATGTAATACATAAGGAATATGGAAACAACAGTTCTACCCTTTCCGGGCATGCAAAAATAACGCCATATAGGCATGAGGTTACAAAATAATCAGAATGATATATCTAATTAACACAACATATTATCAATTTGGAATTAATTGAGTAGGTACTTATTACGGTGTTAAATTAAACTGTTAAAACTTAACCTTGACTCTATATAAAAAAAAAACAACTACGAAAATATTTTTAAGTAGGTAAATAATTACAGAATTATGCAACTTATACTTAATTAAAACAAAAAACTAACTTAAACGAAAAAAAGGCAATCAACCCGTCAACACTCATTGTGAAATTGATCTCGTAACATCTAAAATGCTTAAATTACGAGAAATCGATTTTACAAGAATAAGTAGTAAATAGATAACCTAACATTAAGAATATTTTACAATAGGTAAACATTGCATAAAGGATGTTATGTTTCATTAAAATATTCCTTGAGTTTGTAATAAGTCTTACTTACGAGCCAAGCCTTTAATTTATGTTTAAATTGTGGTAATTTCAGTGACTTTATGTCAATGGGTAAATGATTGTATATTTTAATTGCAGAGTGAAATGAACTTTTGTAGTATGTAGCATTATTAACTTGGCGGATACATATGTTAAACCTATGTTTCGTACGTAATATATCACATCGACTTGACAATACATCAAAGAACTGACCCTCATTATTTTTCACAAATAAACACATTTCTAAAATGTAAATACCAGTTACTGTTAAAATATTATTCTCCCTAAATACATTTCTTAAGCTATCAGTGTTTCGAAGGTTAAAGATGACACGTATGCATTTTTTTTGTAAAAGAAAGGTAGAATCTACATCTACTGAGTTCCCCCAAAATATAATGCCGTAACTCAAATGAGGATAAACATTTCCGTAATAGGCATTTGTAGCTATAGCTCTAGATGTAGCATTTTTAATGATTGATAATGCGTAGCAATATTGTGATATTTTTGAGTTGACTTTACGAATGTGTTCTTTCCAGTTTAAATTTGTATCTATTACCACTCCAAGAAAATTTGTACTATTGACTACGTTTACTGTGCTACTATTATTTACGATATTTAGCTGTAAAGGTCTTTGTTTGTAATTTTTAAAGTTAATTAATTTTGTTTTACCAATATTTGTTCTTAAATTTATATCTTCCAACCACTTCACTATCTGGCTTAAGATTTTATTAATTTCATTTTCAAAGTCTTTATCAGATAGACCGTTTTTTGGAATATACACAGTTGCGTCGTCAGCAAACATAACGGTTAAATACTTTGTAACTAAAGGCAATTCGTTGATATATACAAGGAATAACAAAGGGCCTAATATACTTCCTTGCGGAATTCCTACTGTAATTTTTTTGAATTTTGAGAGAAACTGGTTCACAGTTTTAGTGTTTTTATTATAGACATTTAGAGATATTGCTTGGGTTCTGTTTTCTAGATAAGAGGCTATCAATTTGTGAGCTTGACCTCTTATACCCATGTTTTCTAATTTATTGAGTAATGTATTATGCTCTACGCAATCAAATGCTTTAGACATGTCTAAAAATAATGCTACCCCTGGTTTTTTTGCGTTCATATCATCCCATACTTGCTTTAACATTTTGAAAATTGCTAAAGATGTGTTCTTGCCTTTCTGAAAACCGAATTGATTAGTGTGTAATATTTTATTTTTGTCCAGAAATGAGTACAATCTATTGTACAAGGCTTTTTCAAATATTTTGGAAAAACATGGAAGGAGTGCAATTGGCCTATAATTATTAATATCATTTTTGAGTCCTTTTTTATGCAGTGGTTTTATGAGAGACCTCTTTAGCTCATCTGGAAAACATCCAGTAGAGAAAGACAAGTTAATGATATGAACTAAGGGATTAGCAATAAAATCAATACAGCTTTTGATTAGCTGCATTGATATACTATCATGTCCAACAGACTTCTTATTTTTTAGTTTTTTAACAATATTTTTGATTTCTTTTTCATCTACAGGTGTTAAAAAAATGGTATTATGATTAGATTTTGTTAAAGTTTTCAATGTTGAGCTACAGTATTGTGTACTATTATGACCATGTGTAAAATGGTTTATTAACTTTTCAGATATGACTGTCGGATCAGTCACTTTGTCCTGGCCTATTTGTAAATTGTCAATTGTAGTATAAATATGATTAACTGGTTGCGTGTATTGTTTTATAATACCCCAAATAGCCTTTGTTTTATTTGTGCTTCTAACAATGTATTTTATATTAGTAGCCTTTTTCGAGTATTTTATTAGCCTTTTAAGTAGTTTGGAGTATGCTCTATATTTATTTATACTTTCTTCAGTATTATTTGCACATGCTTTTAAATACAGTTTCTTTTTGTTTTTACTTGATATTCCTATCCCTTTAGTTTTCCAGTTTGGCTTTTTTCTGTGGCTTATTTTTAGTTTCTTTAATGGCATGCACAATTCAAAAACAAGCGTGAATAATTCAATGAATTGTTTATATGCTTTATTTACGTCCACCTCATTATAAACATTGACAAAACTAAGTTTGGAAATATGATTTAAAAACGTTTTTAAGTTAATGTCTATGTTCCTTTTTTCTACAAACCAGTGTTCTTCGGTAAAACTTATACTGGTTTCTATTTGAATCTTTTGTGCTGTATGATCTGATAAATCCTTTTCTAGTTGAATAATTTCAGTTATATACTGTTTCGTGTTTGTCAAAATGTTATCAATGCAAGTTTTAGTGTGAGCTGTTATTCTAGTAGGTTCTGTGATGGTGGGATGCATTTTAAATGAAAATAGTAGATTTTTGAATGTATCGCTGGCCTTGTTTTGTTCTAGTAAGTTTATATTAAAATCACCCAATATGAAGACTTTTTTCTTAATGTGTCTAGCTCTAACTGTAATTTTATGAAGTAGAGTTTCAAGAGTTTGTGTGTATAAGTTTACATTTCCATTCGGAGCTCTATAGTTACAAATTACAATTGTATTTAATTCAGGGAGTAAAATCCCACAACATTCAAAATGGCTTTCGATCGACATATCTTTTACCCAATCCAATTTCTTGAAGTTAATTGAATTTTTGACATAAATGCTAACGCCTCCCTGTAATTTATTTTTCCGTGAAAAGTGAGCTGCTTTTTTGTAACCATCGATTTGTAATAAGTCTGCTTCGTGATCACGTAAATGTGTTTCGGTATAACAACATACATGTGGTTTATGTTCATTATTTAGTATCTCTATTTCATCTACTTTATATCTCATGCTTCGCACATTTAAATGCATGATATTAAAAAATCTTTGATTAACGTTTGTCACGAAAAAACTGAGTTTTATCAACAAAGGACGGGTTATTTAGCTTATGGTTGTTTTGATTTTTGAAATAAAATGGAATGGAATGGAATGGTCCCCGGTTTGAAACCATTCAGTTCGTTGTTCAAAGTTACACTGGCAGATTTGTTGTTAACTGCAGATGACCTAAGTTTATCAAAAAAATAAGGAATAGTACCAGATTTGTGTTGTTTTTCAATTTTTTGAGAATTTGTACATGTTATGTTACTATCTATAAATGACGTGGTATAGTCATTTGAATTTATAAATGTATTGATAGTTTTCATTAAAGTATAATATTTTTCTGTGGTATTTTGATAGTGGCTTGATTGTGATTCAGGAACTGGTAAGTACTTACAGTGATGAAATTTATTGACAATATGCATAATACTTGAGTTGAGTTTTTCCTCATTTAAGTAGGGATTTTGTGAAACCTCTGCTACGATCACATTTTTACATGTTAGCGATTTTAGTTTATTCGACATTTCTAATAGTAATTTAGTAGGATTAGTATCATTGGATCCTACACTTAGCACTATCCAATCGTTATCATGTATCTTGAGCTGGTTAAAGTCAGTGTTTTTTAGAATGTACTCTCCAGTTGCGTTAGGATAAGTAAAGTTTTTTACACTATATTCCTGTGTATTTTTACGTTTTGACCGGAAATTAATTAGATAACGAGCCATATCCTTACAAGATTGATCTCCGACTATCACAATTTTCCGCATTTTATCTTCTAGTTTCTTGTGAACTTTAGACTTAACAGATTTAGAAATATTCAATTTATTTAGTGTTTTACAATAATTTAGACTCAGTTTTGATGCAGAAGGTGAACATGTTGAGTAAATATTTTTTTTATTAACTGTTCTTTTTTCAGGTGTATGAGAACTAGTTTCAATGTTTATATCAATCTTTTGAACTAGATTATGTTGTTCCGATTTTTCTTTAATGTACTGCGTACTTATAGGTAGTGAAGAGTAGTCATGGTTTCGTTTACTGTCGGCTGTTGATTTTTCGTTGTTTCTTGCTGAGGTAATATTTAAATCCAGAAATTCTTTCAATGCTAGGTTTTCAATGTGTAATTTATTAACTTCTTCCTTTGCTTGAATTAACTGTCTTGTTAGTTCTTCAACTTCTCGTTTAAGGTTAAGAGTGTAATTTTTATTAATTTCCGAAGTATTCCCTGGTTGTACTAGTGTTTCATTTACAAGATTGAGATTGCTGTCTTCTTCTAATGTTTGCTCCAATACAGAATCATCCATAGATATTTGCAAGCTTAAAGGTTTTGGTTTTCTTAAAGTGACATTGGCATTTCCATGATAGTGAATACCTATAGGAGTATTTGAGTTGTCACCTCGTTGACGCTTCTTAGATTTGCACATCTGACATAGCCACATCGCTTTTCGTTCTGGTTCTAACATGTAAAATCTGGTCTTCGAAATATTTCCGCATATCAAATCGTAAGTCAGATTGCAAGAGTAGCACGTTATATATATCTATCGTATATATCGTATATATATATATCTATCGTATATATATATATCTTATATATTAAACATCAATTTTCTCTAAATGTGGTAACATTAGCTGGTTGACGATAATTTATGGGTCTAGACTTGAGGGTTTTCTAGTTCTAAAGTAATTTTTTTCAAGAGTAATCTTCTTTAGCCGTGTGTGTACTTTTTGCCAGCGGAAAATAAATATCTGAGGATTCGCGAAACCGGCATTCCAATTTAGTGACGTAGTGTCAGAGCGGAAGCGGAGCAGGACGTGCATAAGTTGTAAGTTTCCATTCTGTGGAAAATCCTACCAATATTAGTAATTTATAAAGCAGAATAACGTTTGCGAATAAATACGAAGAAGATGTCTGCTAGAAATTACGTAACAATAAAAGGGATATGGTCCCTTTTTGACGTGTCCGTCTACGAACCTGGCTGATCCCTATTTATTTTGATTATTACTTTTATGTATCACAAATCTTCAAAAAAAAAACGAATTAATCTTTGAACTAAAGCAAACCCCAAGCATGAATATTCGAGATCCCGGTACTTCTCCCGCAAGCCTCACTTCATCACGCGCAAAGCAGGCTTCAGTCCTGTAATCCAGGCAATACATTAGTTCCCGTATTACTATTCACAAACCTGCCCCTGCTTCCAATCCCACCCCCACCCCGGATTCCATCAAACCTAAATTCACTTTCAACCCTTGTGGCAAGCCGAAAAACCTTCACATAAATATTTACTACCCCTATATAGTTCGGAAGTTAGTGGTTTTATTTGGTTACTTGAGTTTATGGTAAGACTAGTAATATCTCGTGGTTTTACTCGAGTAGTTCCCGTTCCCGTGATTATTCCGCAATGAAAAGTCATAGCCATGTGCTATTCCGTACGATAATCAATCTATATTCCAAATTTCAACCCGACCCATTCACTCGACGTGTTAATATGCAAAAAACAGGCCAATTTTCACATTTATAGTATTAGTAGGATTTGATGTCCAGTTAAATAAGTGAAAAATCGATGTAAAATAGTTAATATTCCAGGTCATAGCTTTGCTAAATACCTACCTCATAACAGCAGTATTTTAGCAAACTTGACATAAAAAAAACACACTCCCACCAAATTGAAAATAAATATACATGTTAAATTAAATAAATATAATAAATTTACAATGGTGGACATTTCGCACACAACACCATCTAGACCCGAACTAGTTTGTGCTATGGAAGCCAGATAGCTGATATAATATTATTATTATATTAAACATAGAAACTTAATGGGTACATTCAGGTAAATTATTCAAATTGCGCCCTTAAGTGTACTCGGTGCAAATGCAAAAAAATACCGACGGGATTATCCCGCTTTTGTAGTGGTCTAGGTACTTCTCCAGGCAGACTCTTAGCAGAGTCTGCCTGGAGAAGTAGCCCTTGCCAGTTATTCTGCCGCTAAGCAGTATTGTGGAAACATTACTGTGTTCAATTTAGAAGGGCAACGTTTCCAGAAAAAATACAGGGCTTAGAGATCTAAGGATCTCTGGGTGACGAGCGCAGTGCAGTGCTAGGTAATGTTTTGGACTCTTCATGTTCCAATAGCTGCGTGTCACTGTGCTGTCATGTGGCAGGCATGTTGCTTTTACCATTAGGCACATGTACTGCTCGTCTCGTCAGTCTTTATAAAAAAAAAAAATAATGATAAATGTTCAATAATTTACCCAGAAATTACCGTCTCGGGGCCCATCAGCGAGATTTAAAACATTATTAAACAGCTATACCGATTTTAAAGTTTTCCTCCATAATTGTAGTCAAGTACGTAAAAGTAAACACTTTGAGCCAAGTAAAAGCCCAGTTTGGTCTGACAGGAAGAAGGAACGGGGTCAGAAAGGGGAATGTGGAATAACCAAACCAGACAGATTCCGTAGACTTCCAAAATTCCCGTTCCAGCAGTAGCAACGGTCCGGCGTTGGAGAAAAGGGCCAATCCAGTAGCCCACTTTCACACAAATAGTCCAGCACTAATCCAGTAGTCACAATTAATGTTAATAGTCTCTTCCCGAAGCAATATTAACACTTTTATCCCGAAAAACACCAGGTTAGAAAGAAAACGTGACTCGTCGTTCCCGCGAACAAAGACAACGTACGATTGACAACTGTCATACAACATAGATCCGTCAACATAGATCCGCTATGATTTTCGCTCGGCCGATATAATGTTGCCAGATTATACGGAACAAAACCCCCGACCAATTGAACTCCAGGTCAATTTTAGTAACCAGTATTTAGTAGTATCCGGACCCCAAATAAAACGAAATTCCCAACTTTGACCCGAAAGTGGAAATCAAACCAAAAAAAAACTTTATCAAAAATAGCAATAAAATTAAATAAAATTTTAACCATGGAAAATACGTATATCTAATAAAGAGGCAAGCGTGCCAGAGAGGACACCGCGCGCTGAAGTCTTGAACCAGAAACCAGAATCTCCGCCACGCGGGGTGTGCCATCAGTACCAGATATCAATTTTAAAATACGTCCCCTACGCCAGAGTAGGGGGGCCAAATTTGCCTCCTTTAATAATACTAAGTACCCTTCCCGAGGGGCCTCCGTCCTATCTGTCCATTTTACCCGTTGTTGCAACAGGTGTAAGTACTCGGCCGACCAGCGCCTCCAGAAGTCTTGACTTATTTGCTGCAATAACTGAAAACGGGACAGGCGTCCGGGCCGCTCATCCTTCCAGGGATACTCCGGCAACGCGGTTAAGGGCTGACCGATCAAGAAGTGACCCGGCGTCAAGACTTCTAGATCGTTAGGGTCAGGCGAGATTGGACAGAGAGGACGGGAATTGAGCACTGCCTCCACGCGGCAAAGTACTGTAACTAACTCTTCCCAAGTTAACACGGTCTCCCCGATGACACGGCGGAGATGGGTTTTAGCAGACTTCACCGCAGCCTCAAAAATTCCTCCCCAGTGAGGACAGGCCGGCACACTAAATTGCCAGCTGATTCCCCGCTGGGCGAGAGCCAGACTTATACTATTATTACCAGAATTTAAAAAATTATTAACTTCGCGTAAATAATTCGCCGCTCCTCGATAGTTTGTGCCATTGTCCGAACGTATTAAAGAGGGTACTCCTCTTCGCGCTACAAAGCGATCCAGCGCCGCGACAAAGGCCTCCGTAGACAGCGCAGAGACCAGCTCCAGGTGGACTGCTTTGGTGGCCAAACACACAAAGACGCACAGGTAGGCTTTAACGACCTTGGCGTTACGCAACGTCGATGACTTGACCGAGAAGGGCCCAGCGAAGTCCGTTCCGACCCCGTCGAACGGCCTCGAGGGAGAAATCCTATCCGGAGGAAGATCTCCCATCATGGGCTGCATGGTAGACGCCTTGAGCCTATAACAAGGGACACATCTAAACAGCACCTTTCGGACCGCCCTGCGAGCCGACAAGATCCAGAATTCACGCTGCAACACAGCGAGAAGCGCGCCACATCCAGCGTGCGCGTTACCGAGATGCCGATCGGAGATCAGCAGGTCCACCAGAGGACCTCCTTTAGGTAGCAACAGGGGGTGCCTGCTGCCGTACGGCAGGTTGGCTTTCCGGAGCCGACCTCCTACGCGCAGAAGACCATCCTGATCTGTGAAAGGGTTCAACTTAGCGACCGCACCCTTCAAGCGAGCGCGACCGCAGCGCAGCGCCTCAAGTTCCGTCGGAAACCTCTCACCCTGTACCAGCCGAATGAGGTGCAGCAAGGAACTCCGACGCTCCTCCACAGTGGCGATCTGGTCACTCCTCTTCTGACGAGGGTGACGACAGTTGTGGATGAAGCGCTTAATCCAGCTAGTTACCCCCAGCAATTTATCCAGCTTGCTGTAACGACCCGTCAACCAATCAGGGTCTGGGGGCACTTCCGCCACAATCGCATGCACGCGGACTCCGGGCAGCTCCGCTCGCTCCGAGTCCGCGCCGAGAGCTGGCCAGGAAGCTTCTGGCTCCCGCAGCCAGTCCGGACCCCACCATAAGGGGTGATCAACTAGCTCCGGCGCGGAACAGCCGCGCGAAGCACAGTCAGCGGGGTTCAACTCACCCGGGACATGTCTCCAAACCATGTCCAGCCCAATGTTTTGGATTTGGGAAACCCGATTTCCCACAAAAGTCTCCAAGGTGTGAGGGGCTGCTCGTAACCAGGCAAGTACGACCTGACTGTCTGACCACGCATAGACCTTCCGGATGTCTATCGAGGTGGACAGTTCCTGATATACGTGCTTAAGCAGCCGAGCAAGTAATGTGGCTCCGCTCAATTCCAGTTTCGGAATAGTGAGTCGTGTCCTGATAGGAGCTACCTTGCTCTTCCCCAATAAGAGCGTGACATTGACGTGGCCTCCAGCGTCAACTGTACGCAAGTACACAGATGCGGCATAGCCCAGCTCGGACGCATCACAGAACGTGCAGGCTGATCCGACTACAGCCTGGTGGCAGAATGCGCCGGGGCAACGCCACTCGATTGACCGTTTCGAGGTCAGATATCAAACGAAGCCAAATGTTAAGCGAGTCTCCGACCAGGGGGTCGTCCCATGAGACCTTCAGAGTCCAAAGTCGCTGTAACAGACACTTGGCTGCGAACAGAACCGGACTGATCCAACCGTTTGGATCAAACATCCTGGCGATGGTGGACAAAACCGTCCGTTTTGTCCACGCGCGTGTGGCTTCCAGTGCCACCCGAAAGGTGAAGATGTCAGCAACCAGTTGATACTGCATGCCCAGAACCGCAATCCCGTGCGGATCGTCACCTTCCTCGAAGAGCCCCGGATCCTGCTGGTGATCGTCCGGGATACCAGCCAGGACGTTGGGGTCGTTAGAGAGCCATTTCCGAAGCTCATAGCCTCCAGATGCGAGAAGCTCTGTAAGCTCATCCCGGAGCAACAGAGCTTCCTCCACCGTCTGCGCACCAGTGCAAACGTCGTCCACGTACAGGTCGCGTTCCAGAACTGCGGCTGCACGTGGGTACCGAGCCCGTTCTTGCTCCGCCAACTCCAGCAGTGAGCGGATCGCAATGAAGGGGCTTGATCTCAACCCATAGGTGTTGGTGTTCAACTCATACACCATCATAGGGTCCTGAGGACTTTCCCGCCAGAGGATCAACTGGAACCTCCTGTCCTCGGGGTGTATGACCGTTTGTCGGAACATCATACGGATGTCCGCTCCCAACACCACCTGATGCCTACGGAAATTCAGGATGATGTCTACAATATCCCGATGTAACTTCGGTCCAGCGTGGAGGCACTGATTCAGTGACACTCCTGTCGAAGTCGGAGCGGATCCATCGAACACCGTCCTGAGTTTGCCCGTCGACGCCTTCAAAACGGCGTGATGAGGCAAAAAATAGTGGTCCATGATCGACCAGTCGTCGCGAGCCGGAGACATGTGGCCCAGTGCCTCATACTCCCTCATGAACTCGATGTACTTTTCCCGAAGTACAGGATCTCGAGCCATGCGTCGCTCCATGGACCTGAGCCTTTTCTCGGCCAATGATCGAGACTAGCCCAGACGCGGGGGGTTATCCCGGAAAGGCAGCCTAGTCTCCAATCGCCCAGAAACCATTCTCCGAGTGTGAGCCTGATAAAAGTTCTCACACTCCACGTGCTCGGGATCCAGCCGAGACACGGTAGGCGGCTCTTCGATCTCCCAGAACTTCTGCATGATCTGAGCGAGGGCCGTTCCCGTAAAAGAAGCCTGATTCGACTGCTGCCACTCATCCACCATTCTGCCGTCCGCAAGCTTAAATGCCGTTATCTAACATCGGGTCGATTTGGACATTTAAATGGCACTACAATCAGAAAAAAAATATCTATCGATCTGTGTAACCCGTGTTTCTCTAGGTATGTTAGTTTTTAAGATACCAAAACTAAAAATGCCGTTAAGTCATTTTATTTTGTATGGTTCCAACGCTAAAACGCAGTTAAATAACAATACTTACCTAAAAAGCCGCTAAGGTATTTTAACGTTACCTTTGGCTGAAATTTTCTTTGATTTTCCATTACTTAATTGCCGTTAACTGACTTTTGTACGCTATAGTGCCGTTAAAGCACTTAAATGTTTTTAAACAAAGTTTCATTTATATTTTATATTGAATTTGTCCAACGCTAAAAAGCCGTTATGCTTGAATACAACACAAAAATGCAGTTAAACATACTTAACGGCTTTTTAGACTAGTAAATACGTATGCAATTTTGTAAACTTAAAACAGAAAATATCACAAAGCTACCTTAACTATGTGATATAAATTATTTATTTTTTACAATACTAGACTAAAATGCGGCTATGCCACATTACTTAACTAAAATGCCGTTACAAGTTCTTGCGTATGCAGTACGATAGTATGTGAAGGAAATCAAGTGCAGATGAATAAGATGCTTTCGTTTCCTCCAACTTGTTACGATGGCTTAAAACACATTTAGATGAGTCAAACTAGATCTTGTATAGAAAAAACGGAAATGATCCTTATGTTACATCTTGTTCCGACTCTCCCAGTGTCATTGATACATTTTGGGACGTATAAATTATGTTACAGTACTCGTCTTTCTTTAGATTTTAATGAAATCACAAATCTATCTAATGAAACTTTATCAGGTTTTAATAGACTTACCAGGAAAGTAGAGTAACTCTCTACAAAATCATCAAAACAAACATTCAGTTTGAAGAGTTAACATAAAATATTACAGCCAGATGATGATAGCACCATACCGTATCTGTTGAAGTTTTAAACTCCACAATCAAGTTTACAGTGTGATTTCAATTCAGATGACCTGCACGTTATAATGAATTTAAGATAGCTGATTCAAGTGACAATTTTAGTAACTATTTTCAAGAAATCCATTAAGCATAAGTTTAAACGTAACCATAAGTCTGACTTTAAGAACCACAACATCATTAATAAATAGATAAATACCTACAGAAAACTAGCTTAAAAACGGTACCATTTAACGTTGTATTAAAACATTGTCAATGCCGTTATACAGAATACAGAAAAACTAACCGAAGGCTGGTTGGAAAAGCGTAGAAGCTCAATTAATGAACCTCAAAAAACTGTCAGTATTTCCATCTCTCTGTCAAACGCGGAGACACATGATAGAAATTGGTGAATATCAGAACCTATCTACTTTAATGTTTATGCAACGACCACAAAGCAGTTGACAGTTTGGAAAATAAAAATTATGACTGAATCGAAGAAAAAGATCTGATGTATACAATTGGGTTGTTAACAATGAAATGCAGTTGCAGTGCACAAAATAAAATTGACTATTTAATTATGTTCACTTCTTCTCAGTGTCATTTATTTACTAAAGCAAAATCATCTGCATATAACAAATTACGTTTTATTATTTCAAATCTGAACACAGTTTCATGAGTTGCGAACAAGAAGATCATAAAGTAAAGTAAGAAATGCAATAAAGGTAAGTTATATGATTTTGACCATTTTGATGAGACAGTATGAGTTACCAACTCAAAAGTAAATATGAAGTTTATAGCACCAAACAATTTCGTCATTGTGCCAAATAACGCTTCAGAAAGAGGAATTCAAATTAAGCCCCTGAGTTAATCTCAAAAATATGTCGCACATGTGGATTTACTCTGATTTTGAGTTTTATTGTGATAGCTTGTAGGTACAAAAATTATTGCCAGAAAGATTATTTATATTATTTTGCTTTCTTCAATGGCAAATACTTTAAATACCAGAAATTATAAAACTTCGTTTCAAATCAAAGGCAAAATGCAGAAATACTAAGCGGAAGATTAATTTAGTTCAATTCATAGAGCAACATAGCGCCAACACATAAGCTATTGTTTTGAAAGAACTTGTCGGCCGACGACAAAGAATGATAATGCTAGTAAAGCAATATTTAGACTCAAGAAAAATATTTGAGTCTTAGGTATTATTAATTATTTTGTAGGAATATTTATCCAAAAGTTTAAGTGATTGTGACAAAACTAAAACAAAAACAATTGATCTCTATTGTAGATTCTTGAAAATCTGTTGTAAGTAAGGGCAATAAAAGTAGTATTTTAATTTTAAATTTAAAGTTTTGTAATTTTACCTTGTAATTTTGCCTTGTTATTTTAAATTTTAACTCTTGAGAAATTTTATTTTTAGATACTTAGGCTTGTATTCGAAAAAGATTAACAAAAAATGATGTTAGTTATTTTTTAATGCCAATAAATATCTAGTTTTTAATGTCATTTTTTGTTCACTTATTTCACATAAATCATCACTTTTATTGTATTTTCTTAAATATCTTGTGAGTCATGCTTAGCTTAATTGCAGTTAAAGGTAAAGGTTTTGCATTTAATCGCATTCTAGTGTTGTAAAATGCTCTGAAATAACCGATTAAAACAAATTTATGAAGTTTGCTAGTTTTAAATGCGGTTAAATGACTTTAACCGCATTGTAATCTTGGATGTTTCATGATATAACGGCATTTTAGTTTTGGAATGATTTCAAATTCTGTAGTCAAGTACCATCCAATGAAATTAAAGAAAATATCAAGCTAAAATGCCGTTAAACTATACATAACGGCATTTTAGTGGTGATTTTGAAAAGATTTTAAGACAAAATTACAAGACAAGAATGCAAAAACGCTTATAACTCTTATTTTGCACACCTTATTATCTTGAAAATACTATCATTTCAAAGTGTTTTTGCAGCTCTATATAAAGGTATCAAAATTATGGAAACATGTATTTCCCTTATCAAATGGCATAATTTTAAAATTTAGAAACAGTTTTCCCGCGATATCTCGAAACTACATTTTGGTACTTAACGGCATTGTAGTTTGCGGACGGCAGCATTCCCAAAATGGCGTTCCCGTAGATGGTGGGCAGCGCCATCAGCGAAGACTGGTCCAACAGTCTAGGCTTCCCGTTCATGATGTAACCCAGTACATCAGAACCCAACAAAAGATCTACCGGACCCGCCATCCCGAAGCGGGGATCCGCCAACCTGAGACCCTTAGTACAGGACAAAAGATCCGGATCTATGTCCGCCTGAGGAAGCCAACCGACAACCGAATCCATGACGGTGGCCCTGACCGCAATCCTTTCCGAATAGGAATGTACGGACGAGAAGGAGAGGCGGGTCTGTCCAGCCAACCGCACCTCTGTGTTCCCGACTCCTCGCAACGGAGTCGGTGACGGAAACCTAGCCAGGCCCAGGCGATGAGCAACCCGGGTTGTCAAAATACACCCCTGGGACCCTGTGTCCAAGAGCGCTCGTATCCGGACGTAGTCGCCTCTTGGACCCCAAACCCTTAACCAGAGGGTGGGCAGCAGGACCACCGGTTGATCCTGTGCCAAGGGAACGGATGCTAGTCAATCCCTCCGAGGCCCGTCCGATCCCGTCAGACTACAGGGCCCAGCCCAGTATGGCTGCCGAGTGCAAAGGGCCATCGGAGGGGGGGCATATCCAGCTGCCCTGCCATACTGAAAGTAGGGCGGGTGGTAGTCCAGCCTCGGATGCTCATGGAGGGGAGGCGTGTACGCCCTCCATTGCATTAATCGCGGATCCAGCGGCGGAGAAGGATAACGCTGGGGAGGTGGCCCCCGTGGTGACTCCGGTATCACCCCTCCACCTCTCCAGTTCGCCCGCGTCCGCGCGGGCTGTGAGGTCGGTGACCGAGCCACGTGTAGGACGCCCCTTGTTGGGCTGCCCGGTGCTGCCGTGAGTTGGGGTGGAGGGGGTGTGCTCCACGCTGTAGCCACTTCATTGTTATACAATGCGTGGCTCTGCGTGGGAGCGCCCCCGCCCGTGGAGGGCCCCCTCCCTGAGGGCTGTCGACCAGCACCATCGCTCCTGGTGCACAAGAGCTGGTGGTGTGGTCCCCCACACCCAGGACACGGCCGTGCCGTGGGGCAGTCATTGTACAAATGACCCCCCAGGCACCCGTAGCACCGACGCAACCGCCGAACGATGCCTCGTCGGTCGGAAGTCGTCCTCGCAAGCAGGGCCGGACACTGCACCAGCGCGTGAAGCTGGCCACAGTTCGGGCACTCCTGCTCCGACGCAGTCGTCACCGTCGCCGTCCGCTTTACCCCACCCTGAGTGCGG
The DNA here is from genome assembly GCA_963693475.1 of Ectropis crepuscularia. NCBI lineage: Eukaryota > Metazoa > Arthropoda > Insecta > Lepidoptera > Geometridae > Ectropis > Ectropis crepuscularia. Next base: position 25,000,756 of record OY856358.1, read on the forward strand.
GGATTGGTAGGTCGCGGTCCTGTTCCGGCAGGGCCACGAGCTGAAGCGGCGGGCTGCGCCTCCTGAGGCGCCGACTCTGCCATCCTCGCCTCCCACTCCAGGACCCGAAGTAGCTCCTCGAACGTGGGGAAGACCTTCGGGTCGGCGTGAAGGCCCCTTTCCCGCTCGAACCGGGCGCGCAACTCCAGCGGCACCTTGCCCAGCAGGATGTGGACCAGCAGAAATGACCAGTGTTCTACTGGCAGTCCCAAGCTGCGCAAGGCGTTGTACGCCACCTTCACGGGCGTGAGGATTAGCGGCCTCAACTGAGACCTCTCAGTCACCTTCGGCAGCCCCAGTTTTTGGGACACGTGAGCGTCGGCGAGGAGCCGAGGGTTTTGGAACCTCGTCTCCAGCAACTCCATCGCCGTGCCGAAGTTGTCGTCGTCCAGCTCCAGGTGCTGGATCAGGGAGAGTGCCTCACCCTCCAGTGACGTGCGGAGATACGCCAGTTTCTCCGCCCTCGTCAAGTCGGTGCGTGAATCTACGAGAGAGGCGAACATGCTCCGGAAGCCGCTCCACTCCCGCAGGTTACCTGTAAACCTGGGCAAGTCCAGGGTGGGAAGGCGTCCCACTACACCCGAACCCGCATCCCTGATGACGGGTCCCGAGTTCGCCCTTCCCTGACGAGACCTCTCCAGCTGGCGAACCCTTTCGGAGACCTCGTCGTACACATCCAGGATGCGCCGCATGTCCGCGCGATCCTCTCCATCTGCTCCTCAGGTGGAGGCGGCCTTGCATCCCGCAGCAATCCTGTGCTCCTTTCAGCGACCTCCAGGCGCCTGTCGAGGTGTTCTGTTCTGTTTAGCAGCGCCTCCTCCCGGTCCCTCCGGCCGACCAATCCTTGTAAGGATTCAAACCACCGGAGCTGGTTGGCCAAATCCGAAGCCATTTTAAATTTAAATTTAAATTTTAAATTAACCTAAAGTTCGGACAATGTCACAACAATTATATCCGCAACCTATTAAGCCGGATACCACTTAATACCAATTTCCCGACAGTTTGGGGAGAAATTATAAACTGGGAACCCCCAAATATCTGGCCTACCCGATATATTTTCCCAGAAAAATAAAAACAAAAAAGGGGTATTTACGGTTAACCACGCTCCTGCTACCAGAAATTGTTCAATAATTTACCCAGAAATTACCGTCTCGGGGCCCATCAGCGAGATTTAAAACATTATTAAACAGCTATACCGATTTTAAAGTTTTCCCCCATAATTGTAGTCAAGTACGTAAAAGTAAACACTTACGTATGGTTCCCAGCGTCGTCCAAAGCCCAGTTTCGTCTGACAGGAAGAAGGAACGGGGTCAGAAAGGGGAATGTGGAATAACCAAACCAGACAGATTCCGTAGACTTCCAGAATTCCCGTTCCAGCAGTAGCAACGGTCCGGCGTTGGAGAAAAGGGCCAATCCAGTAGCCCACTTTCACACAAATAGTCCAGCACTAATCCAGTAGTCACAATTAATGTTAATAGTCTCTTCCCGAAGCAATATTAACACTTTTATCCCGAAAAACACCAGGTTAGAAAGAAAACGTGACTCGTCGTTCCCGCGAACAAAGACATCGTACGATTGACAACTGTCAACCATAGATCCGCTATGATTTTCGCTCGGCCGATATAATGTTGCCAGATTATACGGAACAATAAAACTAAAATATAACCAACGTTATCAAAACGCAAAACGTCTTTCATTATTTTAATACAGGATAGACGTCACAATAAACATAAAAAAATACAAAAAAACACACTAAGTTTACTTTGTGACGTCTACAAAATATCATCTTTTAAGTCTTTATAAAATCTGTTCCATCCCAATTACATCAGAAAGTTTCACAATAATGTCTGTTTGACAGATTTTTATTTATTTGCTCTTCATTTAATTTAATTATGTCTACAATTAACATTAAGTTACGGCTGGTCTAGTCGGGAGAACGGCGGCTGCCGATCCGGAGACCCCGGGTTCAAACCCCACACGCACCACTGTCTTTTCGAAGTCATGTGCGTAATACCACTAACTTAAAACGGTGAAGGAAAACATCGTGAGGAAACCGACATGTACCTAGAATCTTTCGAAGTCATGTGTCATCCACCAACCCGCACTGGGCCAGCGTGGTGGATTATGGCCTTAACTCTGTCCTTGCGAGAGAAGGCCCCGAGTCCCAGCAGTGGGAACGTTTAGTGGGCTGTTGATGTTGATGATGACAATTAACATTCGATCGAAGTAATCAATCAACTTTTAATTACAATACTCCACAACATTTCGTAACTATTTGTAAGTAGGTTACGTTATGAAACGAGTCAATAGCTTTTGACCTATGCCCCAAATTACCCGAAAGTTTTATCAAACAAAATTATACTTTACAATTGGAGCGCCCTCGGTTTGTTTTTCTAGCTTCCATGTGTGAAATGGGGTTTGTAGTTCCTCTGTGAACCATTGTTATTGAGAATAGACATATCATTCCTTTTTCAAAAATAAACTATTTCGTTGTATTTAATTTGAGTCGCCTCGTGGCTCTGTGTTTGTAGTATTTGAGTCTGAATACTCAAAGTTGGTAATGAGGTAATGATAGGTATGTTTGCCTCCTAGGATAAATATTTGTGTAATGAATTTGAATCTTTGTTCTGCTTCTGAAGTGTCTTTCATAAGTGTAATTTTTGATTTCCAACTAGCTCTGCTGTGTCCGCGTTTTCGCCGGCGTTTTAAGGGGTCTTGAATGTGTTATATTACATTTTAAAATTTGTGTAAATAATCCTACTATCCTACTATATATTATTAATGACAATGAATGGATGTTGGATGTTTGTTGATCAATCACGTCCTAACGTATGAACGGATCGAGCTGAAATATGGAACACAGATAGATTATAGTCTGGAAGAGCACATAGGCTACTTTTTATCCCGGAAAAACAACGGGAACAACGGGAAAGGGAACTTCACGGGTAACACCGCGGGGCGCTGCTAGTAAAATAAAACTTAAAACACTTTTGTTGCTTTTTAAATTATAAGTATTTTAAATTAACTCTGACACATTATCAAAGCCTACAATTTGTAATTTTCTAAACAAACAAAATTTTCAATCACAACATTTGAAAAACATCATTTACAATTATTGATTTACAATAAATCAATTATTTGAGTAAGACATCATTGAATTTCGATTCCATTTCCCTTGAAATTCACTGCTCCATTTTCTATTAAATGCAAAAGATTAAAATAAGCTTTAATAAAAAGGGCTACAAAATATTCGGAATAAAGGCAAATTTGATATACTTTTTAATAACCTCATTCTGAAGTCGAGACAATCGGCTTTAGAAGAATACAGAGGCAAATAAGAGGATGAATGGATGATTGACATGGCCCCTCGACCGACTTTGATTATGGCCTACTCGAAAATAATGAGTTTCTTTTTTTAATAAAAGATAATAAAGGGATGATTAGTGAGCGACTGAGGAATGAAATCCCGAGGACCTTGGAGTTATGAGAAATGACCTGAAGATTTCTGTTTGTAGATCGTTAAATTCAGGGTTAAGTTATATAAGGGTTAATAAGTAGTCCATCCTATGGGCCTGGAATTCACAAGGACTCTTGCACAAGGAGTTAAGACAATAATGTACCACATTGGGTTAGCGATTAGATGTCCTCGAACAATGTCTGTCTTAAGACACACTGGTTTCCTCACAACCTTTTCCTTCAACGTCGTGTATATCTGCACTTGTAAAATACTCAGAAGTGCAGGCAGGATGCGACCTCCTCCTCCTCCTCCTCCTCGACCTCGCCAAATATAAAATCGGATGTTCTAGACACATAGCTGATTGTTTTACGGTTATTGAGTTAATTGTTAAACTCTGCCTCAATATAAGCAGCCCATTAAATTTTCCCACCGCTGGGACTCGAGGTCTTCGCAAATAATGAGAGAGTCAAGGTCATAGGTTTTAGTAGTGGTAGGCCTCTTAGCAGAGTCCGCCTGGGGAAGAACCACACCCTTTGCCAAATATTCGACCGCCAAGCAGTAATGTGCAAACATTACTGTGTTCCGGTTTGAAGGGCAATGATTCCAGAGAAATTACAGGGCTTAGAGACATAATATCTTAGATCTCTGGGTGACGAGCGCAGTGCAGTGCTAGGTAATGATTTGGACTATCATGTTGCAATAGCTGCGTGTTACTGTGCTGTTATGTGGCAGGCATGTTGCTTACCACCAGGCACATGACCTGCTCGTCTCGTCACTCTATGCTATAAAAAAAAAAAAAAAATAATAATCCATCACGCAAGACCTAGAAAGATTCTAGGAATGTGTCGGTTTCCTCACAACGTTTCACTTCGCCGTAGTTTAAGCCTTAAGTTAGTGGTATAATTTTTAGCAAAACCTACCTCAATGTTGACTAAAGATCAACGACAAGATTTTTTTATTTTTTTAACTTCTATAGGTTTACACTTGACATACATCTCGCCTGATGTTAAGCGACGATGCGGTCTACGATGGAGCGTGTTTACCTAGAAAAAACCGATTCACTCTCGATTTGAAGACACAAAGATTGTTATCATCGGGGAAAACCCAATCAGGCGACGTATTCCACAGCCTAGACGTTTTTATCATAAAAGTAGAGTCAAATATCTTCGTTCGTGTTTTGTTCGTGTCATGAAACGATGTCGCTTTTTCGAACTACGAGCATTCCGATAGAAAAAAGGACAAGATAGATTCAGTTCCAGTTTAGTATATGTACGTTATCTAGCCCTGTGTTAAAATGACGTAAATGTTATAAAATGTATGTTATATTTTCCAACAATACATCCTTACAGTATTTATAGCACTTTCCGTGATATAAGACGAGGCAAAATACGCTCGCAAGCTTAGAAAATTCTGAGCTTCAGTCGGGAGCTTTCGTCGAGATATTACAGGTATATCAACCTACGGGTACCAAGTGTTGCTGTGTAATAATGATCCGCTGAAAACATTTCACATCTTTAACTTAAATCATCAAGACATATACATACATTGTGATATAATAGTACATTATGATATAAGTGCGGTAAGTTGATAATTACAGCCGAGGCTTTATTGCTAGCTCGAGCCGAAGGCGAGAGCTATAATTAGCAGAGGCTGTAATTATCAAAGCGCACGTATGTCATACGACGTTTTATAACATATTTGTGAGGAAATAAACAAAACTCTAACGACATTTTCAAATAAAAACAATACAGCGAAAAAAAACGCGCGGAATAATATTTACTTGATCACAGTTCACAGCACAGAGTAAGTAATCACTATGGATCACAGATTAGCAATGCGCGCGCATCGGCGCTTTTTTTTTTAAGCAACGGCACAGAACCAGCCGGTATGCCATTAATAATAAAATAAATTAATATTTTTCTGTTTTGTTACAGAAAAATTAGAGTAATGTATGGTCTAAATTAATTAAATTAACGAATTAAATAATTCTCTATTATATTTAAACTCTCAAAGTTAATTTTATTCATAAAATGTTGACCACACTTTTTTGACATAAAAACTCTTTACTAAGATTTAAAAAGGTACCGTTCGTTTTAGACGGAGCATATCTCTCTACCTAGTCTGTGGACGGAGCATTTTGAAACCGTGCGTTTTACATTACACATTACAGCACTAGTGCGTAATAAGATACATTACGATACAGAAATTGGTCCAATAAGAGACCCTTTACCAGCAAATATGTTATAAAATAATTTACTAATAAATTACATTCATGTTTACTGACGTGATTGAGCAACAAACATACACACTTTTACATCCTATTAATATTACAAACTAGCAGCGCTACGCGGTTTTATCCACGTAGTTACCGTTCCTGTTATTTTCCGGGATAAAATCTGGGTCTATGTCATTTTCCAAACTATAATCTAACTGTGTTCCAAATTTTAGCCCGATCCGTTAATACGTTACGACGTGATTAAGCAACATACATCCAAACATTGACATTCTACTAATATTATTAAGGTCAACAAATATTGGTGGACAATTCACACACAACACCATCTTGACCCCAAACTAAGCAAAGCTTGTATGATGGCGGGCAGATAGCTGAAATAATACATATATATAGTTTTTAAATACATACTTATTAAACATAGAAACACCCAGACACAGTGTAAGCATTTGAATTCATCACACAAATATTTGCACTGGGTGGAAATCGAACCCACGACCCTCGGCTTCGCAGGCAGAGCTACTACCAACTCAGCCACGAGTCCAGTCAATGATTGTATATTTGGACGTTTAGATGTGTGTTGCTCAATCACGTCGTAACGTATAAACGGATCAAGCTAAAATTTCGAACACTGTTAAAACACAGTCTGAAAAAATACATAAGAAATATGAAATTCTGATTGCGAAAAAATAGTGGGAACGCGAAGCGGGTAAAACCGTGGGACGGTGCTTGTATATGTATAATATTACTAGGGTATAGACATCGTATTCACGATTCACCTTCACGCGTTAATACCCCACCATTATAATATTCAAATCGGGCCCTCCAACTTATTTACCAACATGACACCCCTACAGTGTAAGTACGTTCGTAGATGCCAGGAAAGAGATTCGAAAGTTCTTGCCGGTCCTTACCTCGTAAGATGAGTGCCAACCCTGGCAGTAGTCTTTGTGTACCTGTTGATACACACGGCCTGTGTTGATTGCAAGCTTTTTTCAGATCACTTTTGTCACTGACGTAAAAAAAATTGATTGATATAATTATGTTCACTCAAAACTACCACTTGACTAAAAACTAAAACTTGTACTATGGAAACCGGGTAGTTGATAGAAGACTACTAACATTATAAATGCAAAAATTTGGGTGTATGGCGTATCACGTCGAAAGGCTGAACAAATTGAGTTGAAATTTGTAACACATCATGGAATAACAAATGTACTAGGTACTTTTTACCCAGGGAAAATAAAAGGAACTATGCGGGTGAGATAGTGGGGCGCTGTTATTACTCATACATAATTAGGTATAATTGTATATATTAAATAGCCAGTAACTGTACAGTTATATTCGCAACACAAATTTTTGGTTTGGGTAGGAATTAAAACGACACAACCTACTGCTAAATGAGTAGGATCACTGCTAATTGACTTCACGAAACCATTGTTAATGTCACTAAAGTATGAATATAGCAATACATTACGCTGCTATCCGATGCCCTGTGGGTAAAGTAAAAATTTACACATACACAAAAATCCATACTTAAGCTAAAGAAACATTGTATGCATCTGTTTCACATACACAACACAAAACTTCATTTAATTGTTAGAATTATTCTTTTCTCATTGTTGCGAAGCCTCAACTGATGAATACTAAAGTTTGCCATTCTTGTAGTACGTATGTTCCACCGTATCTAACATAAGTAAGCGGTAAGTGCTTCTCGCGTCTTTGTAAGAAGTCCCGCCACACGAGACGCTGTACACTGGGACATAGTATAACTAGACTACTAATATTATAAATGCGACAATTTGTATGTGTATAATTGTTATGAAGAAAAAAAGAAGACAGGTTGGATGGGGAGTAAAGGTTCTCGAGTGGCGACCACGAACCGGAAGACGCAGTGTTGGACGGCCTCCCACTAGATGACCTCACAAAGGTCGCTGAAAACCGCTGGTTGCAGGTTGCGCAGGACCGTACGGTGTGGAAATCTAGTGGGGAGGCCTATGTTCACCAGTGGAAGTCTTGCGGCTGATGATGATGATATTTGTTATTCTTTCAAACAAATACTACCTACTGCTGAAAGGATTTGCATAAAATTTGGTACATACTTGTAGATAGGTAATAAATAGTCTGGCATATGACACACGATACTATTATCCCTTTTTATAACATAAAGATTGTAAGCATGAGGGAAAAACTAACTCAAGCAAAACATTTCACTTTCTAGACTATCTTATTATAAGCCTCCTTATTCGAGTCTTTGAGCCATGAAACTGTGTCGCTTTTTCGAGTTACGAGCAGTCTGATAGAAAACAATACTAGGTGATATCGTGCAGATCAGCAGCACTCCCTCCGAAATATTTTTTAGTAAAAAACCTAATTTTAAAGATAATTTAGATTCCGGTTTCGGGACGCAGTACCTACGGTGTTTCGTATTCGGTCAGTTAGTTTTACTCCTCCATTACTGCGCTCCATAGCTCGTTAGCAAACCTCAAGGTCAGACTTGCAGTTTTATTCAAAGACCAAGTCTACGCTCAGTATGTTAGGATAGGGAAATGACTGGTAATCAATAATACAACAGTAACTTGAAGTAATATTTAAATGCAGAGCAGCCTAAATGTTTTAAATGTTCCCACTGCTAGTACTCTTCTCTCACAAAGAAAGAGCCAATCATAACTGGCCTAGTGCGGGTTGGCAGGTGACGTATTATATTTTATATTACCTCTTGGAAAATGCTGATTTCCTGACGATTTTTGAAGTGAAAACTTATTTTGGCGTACCACACATAGATTTCTTGTGGGCTGTGAATAATTAAGATCAACCATCACGCTCGTGAATGAAAAAAAATTTCGGGTAAGCTCGGGACTCGGGAAAACCTGTGATGATAAACTTATAAATTTGCGCTTAAAAATTACTCTAGAGGTGTAGACGGGATTTCAATCTACTATTTTGCATGTTCCATCCACTACTAATCCATCACGGCTTTATCTATACGAATACAAACCGCAAAATATTTTCCAATCGATTCTGAATAACATTCTTCTATTCTTATTCGTTTTGCAAAAATAACTATAAATATTTTTATTTCCAATGGGTGTAGTTTATCTATTTATATTTTAAGAAAACAAATATTTCTTTGTTCTCACATTCAAACGGCCATAACTTTCAAGGTTTCAAGTGTCAAGTTGTCACTTTTATGATTGTATGAGCTGACTCATGTTTTGTTGGAGAAGATCCAAGTGACTCACTTCTCAACGGATTCAACATTTACATCTAGGTAGTGTTTATTGCCAAACCACAATTCGTACTCGAAAACCACTAAAAGCATGTTTCAGAGAGCTACTAAAATGATTACGCCATTTTAACCGACTTACAACGAAGAATAAAGGCTTTATTTGGAGTGACTTATGAACTGTAGTGGTAGGACTCTTAGCAGAGTCCGCCTGGGGAAGTACCACACCTTTGCCAGTTATTCTACCGCCAAGCAGTAATGTGCAAACATCACTGTGTTCCGGTTTGAAGGGCAATGTTTCCAGAGAAATAACAGGGCTTAGAGATATAACAACTTAGATCTACTGACGAGCGCAGTGCAGTGCTAGGTAATAATTTGGACTCTTCGTGTTCCAATAGCTGCGTGTCACTGTGCTGTTATGTGGCAGGCATGTTGCTTAACACAGACACATGTCCTGCTCGTCGCGTCACTCTTTATTTAAAAAAAAAAAATGTGTGCGCTTAAAACCGCACGGCAGAAGTGAAAACTAAAATAAGAAATACTTAAATAAATAAAGACTACTAAATAATTTTAATTTAAAACTTTTACGGCTGAATGATTAGTATCCATGGCCAAGAATAAATTAAAAAAAAATAATTACGCGGGTCGAAAATGCCGTTTGATCACAAGTTTTTAGTGTTTGCTATTTAGTTATGTCATATTTATGTATTTCGCTAAAAATGCATAAATATGTTGTGTTATAGTGTATTTGTGTAAGCACCTTCTTATGAAAATGGGTATCATTTTGTGTGTTTACGTAGTGTAAGTGCTGTGATAAAATATTACAACCATAACTTTTTTGCAATGGACGTGAAATGCAAATTTAACATTTCGTGACAGGTTCAATTGATGTGGTAAGTACCTAGAAGTTAATGTCGTGATAAAAAAGTTTAAAAATTCGCCAGTTTCAGCGAGAAAGTCGCTAAAGTGTCAACTGTGGTAGTGAGCAGCGAGAGAGAGTAAGAGTATGTATTGTCCCATGTCCTCCTCTAACAATTATCTTTCTCGGTCTGGCACGTTTGTTGACCACATTATCTTTCTCGCTCTAGCATCCCGAGTATACCCGAAATTTCTTATCATATCCGAGCGTGATGATCACGTGATCATCAATCCATTTCACAGCCCACGAAAATTCTGTCTATAGCGCGCCTAAAGAAGTTTTCACTTCAAAAATACCTATCTCATATTGGAACTCACACAGTCGAGATTTGGTATGTATTGCTGTCGCACTAATCATACGAAGAAATGATCCGTCGAATATCGATCCCCATCGACTTGTCCTAGTTGCGCAAGTGAGTGCAAATACTCAACTCGTTAGCGATATGATTTTTTTAGAACTTAGACGGCCATTACTTTCTACCGAACTTAGGGCAAGTGCACAAGGCTCAGTAAACTAACTTAAGTTTACTAACTGTATTTACGTGCATGCTATTTTTTCTCAAAGGTTACTCATTATACAGGCCGCATTCGTCTGCTGAATCATTATGGAAACCCATCAAACAATATACCAGCTTGACCGGGGATCGCGCCTTCTCTTCACTAGACGGCGACCCCATTGCAATCTTGTGTCATTGTCATTTGTCAACAATGTGGTACATACCTATATAGATATTGGTCGGGCGTAACACATAGGCTACTTTTTATCCCGGAAAAATAATAGAAGGAACGAGAATTATGCGGGTAACACCGCGGGCGCTTGATTTAATGCAAAAATATCGTGAAAATAGCCTTTTAAGTGTAAAAATCAACAAGCCCCCGTTAATTTGCTAATTTGGAACCTTTCAACAAATCAAATGGGCCAAAGTAAAAGCAATCACGTTTGTCGGAGCGTTCGTTAGCGCCAATAAAAAAATAAACGTTCATTCATTCCCGTAAATAGCTGGTGTATTTTCGGCTGCTACAGATTCCTTTGTTTTATTTGTATTAAAATTCTCATCACGCGACAGCTTCGGCCGAAACTTCACATTTATATTCTTGGGTACCATCCTGGGTACAGATGACCTCTTTATCAGAGAGCCAGAGGTGAGGTCAGGAGGTCAGAATTGCCTCCGAGATCGCATTGAACCCTGAGCCCCTTTGAAATATAACATAGTTTAATACTTTCTAAAGAGCTTAGTCGTTACTTTGATTTTGTCGGTTGAATTTTAGCTTTTGAAGTGTTTTGTGGCCCTTTGGGGGTTTTAATTGGTTTAAATTGAGCGTTAGCGTTTGTAAATTGAAGTTGATTGCTAATCGATAACGTTTGATTATGACGGCGAAGGCTGTGTTTAACAAAGTTTCTGAAACGAGCTGCTTAGATAATTGATGTTATGATACAATAATTATAGATAGAGTAATAAAATGATAGATAATATTATAACTACTAGCAGGATCTTGTGGTTTCACCTGTGTTGTCGTTCCCGCAACTGTCCTCTGATTAAAAGTAGTCTATGTGCTATTCCAGAGTATAATCTATGTCATAGATTTCAAGTTATCCGTTCAGCTTTCTCAACGTGATTGACCAACAAACATTGAATCTTTCGATAATAACCGATTAAAACGATCAAAAAACTTATTAATTATAAACATTTTTAGTATTAAAATTAACGTGGTTGTTACACATATTTATTGGGTAAATAAATAAATAAATATTGGTGGACAATTCACACACAACACCATCTGACCCCAAACTAAGCAAAGCTTGTATGATGGCGGCCAGATAGCTGATATAATACTTATATAGTTTTAAATACATACTTACTATACATAGAAACACCCAGACACAGTGCAAACATTTGAATTCATCACACAAATATTTGCTCTGGGTGGGAATCGAACCCACGACCCTCGGCTTCGCAGGCAGAGCTACTACCAACTAAGCCACGAGGCCAGTCAAATTATAAACATCCTTAGTTTTTAAACTTTCACAATTTGAACTCATATCTTTATGATATGATAATTACACAAATCTTTTTTTTTATTTAATTGTGTTTAAATCCTATATGTATCCAATATTTTACAAACTAGTAGGTAGCGCCCCGCGGCTTCACTCGCATAAGTTCTGTTCCCGTTATTTTTCCGTGATGAATAAGCTTATGTGACGCCTATACGTATCTGACTTCAGAGTGCACTATATTTATGTTCCAAATTTCAACCCAATATGTTCAGATGTTCCGACATGATTGAACAATGAACATCAAATCATCCACACTTTTGCATTCATAATATAAGTGGGATATTCAATTTTAGTTTTCTTTAATTTTCCATTTCTTTTGTGAACAGAACTCCGCAGCGACTCGACGGAAAGCGTCAGCACAGCCGGTTCACAAGAAGGCGAGGACAACAAGGAGGCGTGGATGCGGGCGCCGGCGGGGGGCGTGGCGGTGCGGAGCGGGGAGGACGCGCTGCTGACGTGCGTGGTGCTCGGCGCGCGCGGCCGGCCCGTGCTGTGGAAACGAGCCAGGGACCTCAACCTGCTGACCGCTGGGAGCGTGCGCGTCACTAGAGACGACAGGGTCTACGTCTTACGCGACGAAAGTAAGTAATAAATAGTAGATATGCGTAACGCGAGACGATAAAGTCTACGTCTTACGCACCGAAAGTAAGCTACAAACAGTACACGTCATACAAGACGACATGGTCTACGCGCTACGCGACGAAAAAACAGCGCGCGTCACGTGAGACGGCAGGGTCTACGTGCTTTGTGACGAAAGTAGGTCACAGTACGCGTTACAAGAGACGATAGGGGGCTACGTGCTACGCGATGAAAGTAAGTTATAAACAGTGCGCGTCACGCGAGACAACAGGGGGTACGTGTTACGCGATGCAAGTAAGTAATCAATAGTTACGTGAGACGATAGAGTCTACTTATTACGCGATGAACGTAAGTTACTAACAATGCGCGTCATACAAGACGACAGAGTCTACGCGCTATGCGACGAATTAAGTCATACACTGTGCACGTTACGTGAAACGGCAGGGTCTACGTGTTACGCAACGAAAGTAAGTAATAAATAATAGCGCACGTCACATGAGACGACTACGTCTTACGCAATGAAAATAAGTAGTAAACAGTTCGCGTCACGCAAGACGATAGGATCTACGTGTTACACGACGAATGTAAGTATTGCACAGAATTCAAATTTTTGAGTCACCCCGACCTGAATCTGAAACTTGTCATTGTGTACAATTATTCTACCAGGCAAGCCTTTTTATTTGATACCCATTTGTACCCTTGTAGTCTTTAGAAAGTCCGCCTGGGGAAGTACCACATCTTTAGCAGATATAGTAGAAATGTGAAACATCACTGTAAATAAATGTTTTCAACAATTGCAATATTTCTAGTGAAATTACAGGCCATAGAGATAAAACATCTCATATCTCTGGCTGACGAGAGCAATACAGTTCCAGTTCTTAATAATTTGGACTCTTTATGTTCCAATAGCTGCAATTTGCTGTAATGTTAAAGGCAGGCATAATACCTACCACCAGGCACTTGAACTGTTAGTCTCGTATACCATAAAAATTACGTACATTTTTCTTATTGCTAAGTTATTTGATCGTTTTCACCAATAAACCAATAAACTTTTGACCAGACGAGGAGCCGCTGCAAGGCCCCGGTATCCGCAAGGGCGGCGACGTGTGGGCGCTCGTCATCAAGCAGGTGAAGCCTTCGGACGCGGGGCTGTACATCTGCGAGCTCAACACCGAGCCGCCCGTCAGGAGCTTCCACAGATTGACTGGTAATATTTACATCCTAAGCTAATTCACGTAATCTACATTACTGTGGTTCGTAGGGGAATATTTCCAGTGAAATTACAGGGCATCGTATGTATCTGTGATGAGCGCAGTGCAGGGCTACATAATTATTTGCACTCTTCATGTTTCACTAGCTGTGTGTCCCTGTGCTATTATTATAAGGTATCCCATAAGGCACATTTCCTGCTCGTTACGTGACTCTATATCTTAATATATATAAATCTCCTGTCACGATGTTTGTCCGCGATGGATTCCTAAACTACTTAACCGATTTTAAATTAAATTGGCACACCGTGAGCAGTCAGCAGGCCTACTACGAAGTCCGATAAACGATATATCGGCCGAACTTATGGACTTTTCCTACCTCGAAAGACAATCTGTCGGTTGATAGGATCGGCCGTTTCGTTCGATTCGACCCTCATCCGACCTAAGTCTATAACTTCCGACCGAGATGTATCGATCTGACTGTTTTTCGTGGCAGGCTACAATCCGATTCAGCTGTCGGTCGGATCCGATCATACGGAGTTTGTTTTCGTAGTAGACCTGCTGATCCAACTTGAGAGATAGGATAGTTTTTATTTCGATTAATAGTCTTTAAATGACAATATCCGAGCGCAGCCGGAATGGGCCGCTAGTACTATATAAAAGAATGACGTCTCACCGTCAACGGGTATTCGTTTCGTTTGGAAATAAAATTACTTATTTTTTCAATCAATGAATAATTTATATCAGAATATTAATCATTCATGGGTTGACGATATACGTAAGGCAGCAGAGAGGTCGGAGAATAAAAGCCAAGGATAGGGCTTGGATGTTTGTTGCCTAATTACACTGGAATGGCTGAACGGATTGGGTTGAAATTTGAAACCTATGTTTCAAATGTCAACCCAATCGGTTTACAATCTAGAGTACCACTTAGGCTATTTATTTTTTTGGAAACTACGCGGTTAAAACCGCTACTAGGTAATTCATAAATTTAATTTTTTGTGTAAAACGAATATGTGAATTTACTGTTAAATATTTTTCAGTAATATCTCGAGGGTTGACGCCTCCAGAGAACGTCAACGCGACAGACAGCTATTCGGCCAACACGCCAACATTGTCCACGTTGGCGCTGGCCCACAACTACACGGACTGCTGCATAGCGGCCAATGTCAACAAATCGTGTCTCGGCTTCTGCAGTATCCAGACCATATTGGAAGGCACTGGGCAAGACCCCGAGACTTGCCAGCCTGACTTCCCTGCCATAGTCAAGTAAGAACAATAACAACACACGGCTTTTTTTTAAACTATAATAGTTTCGCACTTGACCATCATCTCGCCTGATGTTAAGCGACGATGCGGTCTACGATGGAGCGTGCTTACCTAGAAGAAACCGATTTACTCTCGATTTGAAAACACCAAGATTGTAACTATCGGGAAAAACCCACTCAGGCAACGCATTCCACAACCTAGACGTTCTTATCACAAACGTGGAGTCAAATCTCTTCGTTCGTGTTTTGGGAACATCAACCATGAAACGATGTCGCTTTTTTGAGATACGAGAAGTCCGATAAACTCAATAAGTTAAGGCTTAAGCTCAATTTGGTTTATTTGACTTTGTTTGTGTTATCAAATCCTTAGATATATCAAGGATACCACAAGGCTCACAAGGCTCTTACTGAATAAAATACATATAAAGAAAATAACAGTATGTACCTAACACACTATAATAACTGTATAATAACTGTAAATTATAATTACACTTTAATATACCATAAGTTACGGTGGTCTAGTCGGGAGAACGGCGGCTGCCGATCCGGAGACCCCGGGTTCAAACCCCACACGCACCACTGTCTTTTCGAAGTCATGTGCGTAATGCCGCTAACTTAAAACGGTGAAGGAAAACATCGTGAGGAAACCGACATGTACCTAGAATCTTTCGAAGTCATGTGTCATCCGCCAACCCGCACTGGGCCAGCGTGGTGGATTATGGCCTTAACTCTCTCCTTGCGAGAGAAGGCCCCGAGTCCCAGCAGTGGGAACGTTTAGTGGGCTGTTGATGTTGTTGTGATGATGTTGATACCATAAGAATAATTTAAAAAAATAGTACATTATAAACTTCAAATTAAAATTATTTTAGACACAATAGGCGATAAGATATCATTCATGAATATCGCTCTCTTCCAGATAATCTTTTTGTCATTAGAACATTTTAAGAAAAAAAGGTCAGTGAGCAATAAATTTACAATGTATGCATAATTTAACTGACGCAATTTTGTCAGTTTTAAACCCTTTTGTTACATTTAAAGATTTTTTATTGACAATATCAATGACAATTCTTTACATTCAAATTCATTGGTAAAACATACAAATGTCAAAAAAACATTACTGAAGCTTCTGAACTTCCAAAAAATACACTTTTCACTCTTAGTTTTTAACAAAAGTAATAAAAATGTAAAGTTAAATTCCTTGTGAAATTCCTCAGATGCATGGCAGATGGTAGGAACCACGTCCCGTGCTGCGTCCAAGAGCGGGTGCCGTCCATCTGTCAGGACGTGTGTCGCGGCGAGTTCACGCCGGTCACCGACAACATCAAGACACATTATTCCTGCGCATCCTACATGGAAAAAACGCTCGCTTGCATCGTAGAAGGCATTGGTAAGAAAAATATGTGGAAACAAATTTTATTTTTGTCCATTTCAAATAATGCACTCAATTTTTAGAAAGATCTAGTCGTCCACTGACAACATACCAAAATAAATCAAGGGTTGGTACTCTGTTTTTGTCGAGAGGATTAGCAATTCGGTACTCTATTTTTAATAAAAAGATTTACTTTTAAAAAAATTACACCTCCACACCTACATTTGGATTTATATTCATAAAAATACACTAATTGATACAATAAAATGGTTTAAATGGGAAAAGCCAGCAATATTTGATACATTTCACTCGATAACAATCTATCCCCCGATTTTTTAGCAATGTAATTATAACACATGTCCACTATGATCATAAAAGAAATATATAACTAAAACACAAATAATAATGAACGATACATTTAACTGGAAATGAAAGACTTGCTGTGCAAACCCTATTTAGTTAACAAAAGGTTGTAAGATAAACAATGAACATATTATACCTCTTTCAGAACTTCTACCAAGTCAACCCGAAGACGTCGAAGTGGAACCTCTAAACGAGAAACAACTCAACGTATCATGGAGCCCACCAGTAGAAAACACAGACACTGTCTCAGAATACATCGTCAACATAACAACACTGAAGTCTTTCGACGCACACCTCATAGACCCTTCAGAAAGTTCCATGAAAAACAATAACGATACTATGAAGGCAGTGACAACGATCTCACATAAAGTGTCAGCAAACAAAACGTTCCTGGTAGTTAATGATCTGCTCCCGTTCACCATGTATGAAGTCACAGTGACCAGTTTCAACATACACGGATCTAGCTTGCCAAGTTACGCTGTAAGGTATGAACAATTTGGGCTCAGTATGTTGTAGATTTATAAAGTCAATTTTATGAAGCCACTGGTGAGACTCGACGCTTTCTCTGATCAATTGGATGTCAAAGATCAATCCATTACGCTACCACAAATGCGGGTTGGTAGGTGGCACATGCCTCAACAAAGAGATAAGATGGGATGAGATGACGAGATGCCTGATTTTTCACGATACTTTCCTTTACCGTTAAAGCCAGTGATAATAGCAAAGTTGTATATGTACCCTTGAATTCATAATTGTACTCTTGAGGTGTACATGGGATTTAAACCTACGACCAAACGCAGAAATCAGACCAGACATATGGCCAGCGCAGCGCCACTAGTAAACATATGATTAAATCTCATCTGATTGCATAAAATACTCAGCACGTACATTGTTTCATTTGCAAATATTTAGTTTACGTTTTATTCCGAGTTCAGATATCAGTCATATCATATTGGCTAGGTCTCTCACCCTGACGCCCGGGAAGATGAAGCCCAAAGACGTGGCAGCGGCGCCGAAGCTGCCGGATGTGAAGTCTTGCTGCACCGCCGGCGGCGTCAACCACTACGGCTGCGTCGAGAAACTCTGCGACCCCACCAAGACCTTCGAGATTGTCGTAAGTATACGTCATTTGTTTATACTCTTACATGGAAATAATGGCACGTGGTCAAAATGGGAACATAACTAACGCCGTCGTCAACCAAGACGTCTACACTCTTTCTACGAAAAATGTAAGTTCGAAATAAACTCGTGCCTTTCCTAATCCAGTTCTACTTGGATCCGTCGTTTCGTCCGTTTAAATGTTATTAGCCTATTCTAATTAGCATATAGGCGTAGAACATTTAAACGTCAAACAACGTTCGATCGGGCGAAACGAAGTAGAACCGGAGTAGGAAAGTCGCGAGTTTATTTCGAAATTACGTTTTTCGTAGAAAGAGAGTAGACGCCCAGGGTTGCCAATACCCGATTTGCAGATGCCCACGCCGTCCTGGCAATGTCATCCAAGTGCCATTATTTCGTGGTACGCCTATACGTGTCATTTTCAATTATATATACATAGTAAGCATTATGTAGCATTATTTTATGTGCTTAGATATTTATTTCTAAAACTAAATCATCTATTTTACTGTTTTATTTTTTTAATTTAATCTTCACCTACCACATACGCTAGGGTCCGCTTTACTTTTTGTGAAAATTTCAACATGAGCTATATTAAACATTCCATTTTGAACATTATTTCTTTTACATTCAATATTTTAATTATTTATTTGATTCTAAAATCATCACTCAAAACCACATTGGTCGATAATGATGTGTCTTTAATTATTGAAGTGAAAACTTGCTGTGAATTGAATTCATTCGTCACGGTCGGGTATGATAAGAAAGCTTCGAGTAAACTCGGGACCATGGCTATTGGCCATCTAGAAATACGTCACCCAATGGGAAATGCTGAAAGGGTGTGGACAGGCCATCATGGCATGGCTATCTAGAAACGCATCAGCCAATGGGAAATGCTGACGCATTTCTAGATGGCCATGCCAACATGGCGAGGCCACGCCCTCCGGTTACACCCGTGTAGTTTCCAAGGTAAGCTATCAAATTCTGAGTTATAAGTTTTCACTTCTATCGGGAGTTCCTATGACTGCCAATTTTTTTATTTATGTATTAACAAAAAGCTAAAAAACTGAGCATCATTTGCGCCGTAGCATAGGACTATGATATATGACTATGTTACTTTACACTCTATGAATACTTCTCTTAAATTATCAAACATTTTAACCTTCAGAAATTAGTTTTGAAACATCCATTCACCTGTCATTACAAATATCATTATTATTTAATTTTTCCTTAAATGAAAACCTATTTAAAGTAACAGCATTCACACCATAAGATTACTATAATAAAATACAGACATTGCAATTTACATTCGCATTTCCATCAGTTATATGTTCAATGTTGCTACCATTAATGTGCTCTGTCGTGTTACCATCTCTATGTCCACATTCACCCACCCATTTGTGACTAATACAATCACTCCCAAAGGGCTGCGTTAACCGTTCAGTTGCAGGTGACAGATCTGATGATATGCGCCCCCTGGGCCGGAGTCACCTTCGGGTGCCTGGCCAATGGGATGGACCACACACCGTGCTGCCAGGCTCGAGGGCTGCCTGACATCTGCCTGCCACTCTGCAGTGGAAACATTACCACCTTAGATTTCAATCATTTCAAGTGAGTTTCTGCGCAACGAATATTATAAATGTGAAAGTTTGGACACATGTGTGTTCGGATGTTTGTTGCTCAATCACGTCGGAACACCTTAATAAATCGTTTTTGTAATACAGTTAAATTATAATCTGGAATAACACAGAGGCTACTATTTATTTCGTCAAAATTACGATAACGGAAACCCCGTTGGCAAAACTGCGAGGAATTTGTTAATATTCGTACATTCAAGTTGCAGCGGTGAAAAATAACCTAGCCAGTCCAGACTTAATTTGAACTCTGCTCTAAATTTCAACCCGAGCCGTTTAAGTGCTCCGTCGTGATTGAGCAACAATCGTCCAAACTTTATAATTGCAACATGTGTCGCCAAGTTTTGCAGTGTAAGTTACACTTAATTATTTTTATAATTTAATCTTATTGCATCAACAGGCTTTATTACTCACCACTTTTTTTCCCATCACAATTTTCACAATTTTTCCAAGATTATTGTCCGTCCCAAGGTTGCCTGGACAAAACCGCTTTCAGTGATAATGTATTCAGTTTTAAACTAATCTTACCGTTTTCTTAAATTGTAGGTATGAATTGTTTAAATGATGAGAACAGTACAGAATCTTCAATCTCTCATTTTTTTCACTACAGTGGGGCAACATGTCTGAAATAGCTTTTTTTATGGAATAGAGCAGGACATGTGCCTGATGGTATGCAACATGCCTGCCACATAACAACACAGTGACATGCATCTATTAGAATACGAAGACTCCAAATAATTACCTAGCACTGCACTCCGCTCGTCACCCAGAGATATAAGATGTTTTATCTCTATGCCCTGTAATTTCACTGGATACATTGCACGTTACTGCTTGGCGGTAGAATGACTGGCAAAGATGTGGTACTTCCCCAGACGGTCTCTGAAAAGAGTCCTACCACTACTAAACTACTAGCTTCTTCTTGATCGTATCCTCATTACTGAGGGTCGTGACTTATTTATTTTTAATTTTTATTTAAATAAAGAGTGACGAGACTAGCAGGACATGTGCCTGATGGTAAGCAACATGCCTGCCACATAACAGCACAGTGACACGCAGCTATTGGAACATGAAGAGCCAAAATCATTACCTAGCACCGCACTGCGCTCCTCACCCAGAGATCTAAGTTGTTATATCTCTAAGCCCTGTAATTTCTCTGGACTACCATCGACGTCCTTAATCACCTTCTTCCAGGCACTCCTGTCTTGGGTCATCCGTGGGCCAGCTACTACTAGCTTTTTTTTTTTTTTTTAATTTAGAGTGACGAGACGAGCAGGTCATGTGCCTGATGGTAAGCAACATGCCTGCCACATAACAACACAGTGACACGCAGCTATTGGAACATGAAGATTCCAAATCATTACCTATTATTAAGATTATTTTAGTATAATTCATGATGTTGATACCCAGGTGCCTCCGCTACATGCGCTCGTACACCAACTGCCTCCTGCAAGGGTACGGCGTCCTCCCGGGCGCTCCCTCCCGCCTCTACCTCACCAACATCGACACCGACTACGCCGTCGTGCACTGGTCCCCTCCCAACACCCTGGCCGACACCGTGCAGTCCTATAACCTGCATTACAAGACCTTGGGCGATAGTGCATTTGATGAATATAGACCGCTTGAGAAGGTAAGATTTTTTTGCATCTTGTATACTAATCCAAACGTAATTATATTTAACACAGCATAAGCAGTTGACTAAATGTACCCACTGCTGGTACTCAGGGCCTTCTCTCGCAAGGAAAGAGTCAGGCCGTAATCCACCACGCTGACCCGTTGCGAGTTGGTGGATGACACATGACCTCGAAAAATTCTAGGTTATGTCGGTTTCCTCACGATGTTGTCCTTAATTGTTTTTACATTAGCATTACGCATATGACTTCGAAAAGACAGTGGTGCGCGTAATCGGTATCTTCACGATTTCTTTCTTCACCATTTTAAGTTAGCGACATTACGTAGATGACTTTGAAAATACATACGGTGATACGCGTGGGAATTGAACTAGGGGCCCGGGTTTTTATTTTATTTTATTGCCTTTCTCCCGACTAGACCATCCATAACCTAACCATAAAACTTTTGTGAAACACAAAGTATTGACTTTGCATTAACATTTTGCATAAACCTTACATTAAACATGTCAAAATTATCGTTTTATTAGCAGTTCCGTATGAGTTTTGCACAAAGATGTCGAATTTGCGTAGTAAAAAAATCGAAATCTATGGATTTGCATCATCATATCAGGCGAAGGACGACCACTGCTAGACTAAGGCATCCCTCAAAAAACTCCAAAGACCAGTCTAGCGCCGCCAGCATCCAACGATTGGAATGGAAAATTGGATTTGGAAGATAATATTCGTTTTAATTCATATAATATTTTCCGTTAAATATTCGAGATGTTTATGGTATGGCGGAGGAAGTCCCCATTATTTCAATGTTAGTCATAGTAGATGGTAGTTCCGTGTCAGTTCACGATAAATTACCCGTAATGAATAAAACTAGTAAAGTAAACAAACCTGATAGCATAAAACATGAATATTACACAATTAAAAACAATTCCGGGGCTTATGACTCCAGAATGCATCGCACCTTCCAGTTTATTAGAGATCACAAAATACTTGAATACCAAGCTCTGTCTACTAAACATTTGTTCAAACATAAGCTACCAGATACTTAAAGTCCACTTACCGTTGTTTTCCCAACAAGCCAACGTCGGCAGTAAACAGGCTCGTTAGTATTTACACAGCGTCCAACAGGTGAGGCTCGGAAGGAAGTTCCATGGCTCGGAGCCAACGGCATCGCAATATTGGCAGCGTCTCTTCCGAGGAGTCATTGAAATGGATAGATTCCCAGGATTTTACTGAGTTTAGAGTAATGTACAGTTTGAAATTGGTTTTTCAATGGCGTTATGTATGTTAGATTATCGGTTTTTTATTGGAAGAGTCTGCAGGTAATCTGCATGATCTAAGGTAACTTTTTTATCGGACTGCCTGTAGCTCGAATAATGAGCTTGTGACTTGAAACTTGACGTATATGCATGTACCTATATTTTAAAGTGTTTGCGTCGTAATAAAATTATTTATTTTCCCCAAAAAAACAACTTCAACAACAGACTTCAATTTAAAATTCAATTCAGACACTCGACAAAATTTCATAAGAAGCTATAAATAACTACGTCGTTCAGATAATTGAAATTGAAAGCAAAATTTACTTTTTTGTTCCCATTTCAAAAACTGCTTCACCGATTTCGATAACATTTAAATGGGATCACCTCTGAAGTATATTCTACGAAACATAAAAAAACACTAGAAACGATTCAGAACTAGCGGAGCCATCGCGTCACACATGCACAGACAAAAACAAAATACAATCGAATTGACAACTCTTTTTGAAGTCAGTTAATTAAATCACTCAAGTTTCAATCGTTAATATTATATATTTTGTCCAGGTACATTCTCCGTATATCCTGGAGGATTTGGAGCCCAATGGTGATTACGAGATTTTCGTGGAGGCAGTCAACGAGCATGGAGTGGGAGACCCGTCGCCGAGGCTGCTATTCAGGACACAGAGTCAGGTAAGTTGACATTACGAATGTTCTACTTTTATTTTAAAGTTATACCACGAATGTTACGAAGTAAGCATTTTCTTATACGAGTATGTGGTTACCTATACTTCTATTGGTGCATTAAAGAAAAGTAATGAGAGTATTTCTTTTCGATGCGTACCGTAACAAAAAACCGATACCTTGAAGTTAGCTTGTTAACATTGTAATATATATACAGGGGTACTGGTAATCAGGCTGCATCCGTTTAAGGGCATGTTCTGTATATTTAAACAAACAACTTTTGTTCTACAACTTTCGTTAAAACTTAATAGATAACCCAAAAAAAATTGTATTTGTTGCCCTTTTTTGTACGGTTTAGCGACTTTTTAGTGTTTATTCACTTCGGTACATCATTTTTTGCGCGTTAAAGAGCGTACGCGCTCCCGTTACGAATTGTTACGAAGAGTTCGATACTTTTAGAACGTGCAAATGCACTTTTTATTTATTTTATAAAAGAAAAAAAAACATTTTTTTTTTAACTGTAGAACAAAAGTTGACGTATTGAATGTACCTAACATCCCCTTAAAAGGATGCAGGCTGATTACCAATAACCCTGTATATAACAAACTTCCAGGTTAATACGAGTACTTCTTGCGCTAAAGATATTCTATGGTTAGAATTAAACTTCTTAAAACACAAGGAATAAAGAGAAGAAGCACTTCTTCCATGCATACATAAGTACAAACACAAACTTTTCTAATGTTTTATAACGTATTAAATAGATGTAATGCAAAGTGCCAAATCATAAGGACAAATTTGGAGTCATTAATTTAGTCGTCGATTGTCAAATCCTTTGACTGGCGGCTTTCCTACGCCCTATGTTTTCTTTCACTGTTAAAGTGATGATAAACTCGTACAATTGCATTTGAATAAATTAACTCTTTAGGCTAGAAATATCAAATTTTTTAATAATAAACAAAAAATTATAGCCTTCGTCCCATTTCAAAAAGAGTATTTTAACTCTACGATGGATATCGTGATTTTTGCACTCAGATGAGTGCAAAAATCGTTTAGTGCTAGCTAGTGAATATATTAAATTTGAATGTAGAACATCGTGTGCACTAAGTTTGTGTATTCAATAACATCATTACACCTATTTACTTCTTCCTTCTATTACCTTCTACTATCTTTATATTTTTTATTCTACTACCTTCATGGTGCCAAATTTATCATGCAACTTTTTTTAATCTGTTAAAAACCCAGACTCGGAACCTCCTTGGTGTAATTTTTTTAATTTATTTAGCGTGCAATTTTTATTTGCATTATATTGTCAAAACCTTAGAGTAAAAACAAAAATTTTGAAAACAAGTGAAAACCCTAAAAAGAGTGATTCTAGCGACGAATAACGTTATATGACGCCAACAGAATTAACTGAATAGGTTAATTGCGCAAAGTATTTAGTAATTTTCTCGCTGAGGTGGGATGAAAAGTTACGTGTTGCACTAGAATGCAAAGATTTTTCACCTCATGCTCTTTCAATTCCCTCGCTAACGCTCAGGATTCTAATTTTAAAATCCTTCCCTTGTTTGGTCATCGAAATTGACCACGCGGTTAATAATCGACTTTGCACTCTTGTATAACAAATAACTATTAATGAGTGTGTAACCCAGGTGATAGAAGACGAGGAAGAAGAAGCTAACTCATACAACGTGACGGCGTGCTGCGAGCGAGTGCAGCTGGCGGGCGTGTGCATGCCACTGTGCTCGTACGACGCCAAGATGTCGGACCTGCGCATGCTCGCGCCGCTCTGTGCGCAGGAGTTCCACAAACTGCTGCGATGTGGCGCTGGAGGTAAGAACGAGAGACTACGACAATAAATTTAATTTAAAAACCACGACTGTATAAAAAAATCAACTAGTAAAAACATCAGAAACTATCTTAGAACACTTGGGTGACTGAGAGGAATCTAAAGACATCTTAATTGTCAAAATCCATCCAGCCGTTTGTAAGATACGTGGGAATAAAGAAATTTAGAAACATACGCGCACGAAAAACATAACCATTCTTTCAGTCGGGTAAAAAATAATACAAAATAGGGGTAGAGGACTGGATCAAAAATAAACCATACTAATTAGTCCGTCAGCTAGGTCATGGAAAAATATGGGACACATAATTTTTTGTTCTATCAAATTATTTAAAATCGATAAAGATATAGACCATCAAACTTCCAGAGTGGTGGAGTGTGACGTCGCTTGTGAGTAATAATAAAGTGGCCAAGTGCGAGTTGGACTCGCCCATAAAAGGTTCCGTTGCAGCAATTAGCATTATATACATAGTACACATAGTTCTTGTAGTTCGTTGTAACTTTGATCGAAGTTTCAATAATAGTGTATTTATTTACTTACTAAAAAAACTACTCATCAGATCGAGTTCAAACCAATTTTCGTTGGTAGTTTACATGGTAATGTACATCATATATTTTTTTTAGATTTTTCATTCTCTTACTTTAGAAGTTAGAGGGGGGGAAACACACTTTTTACCACTTTGGAAGTGTCTCTCGCGCAAATTATTCAGTGTAGACGAAAATGATGTTAAAAACCTCAACATCATTTTTGAAGACCTATCGAGAGACACGAGCAGGTATGATGAAAAAAAAATTTTTGAGTTTCAGTTCTTAGTATGGGGGGCAACCCTAATTTTTCTTTGTTTTAATTTTTTCTGTTCAAATCTTAATGCGGTTCACAGAATACATCTACTTACCAAGTTTCAACAGTGTAGTTCTCATAGTTTCGGCAAAAAGTGGCTGTGACATACGGACGGACAGACAGACAGACAGACATGACGAATCTATACGGGTTCCGTTTTTACGTTTTACGGAACCCTAAAAATCATACCCACAAGTGACGCCACGCGAAACTTCTAAGCACTGTATAAAAAAAACATTTTCAATACTTTTTAGCAACTGACGGACTAATTAGTTGTTTAAGAATTGTACCCTAACCCTTGTACTATGGCGTCCAGATAGCTGATATAATACTTAGAAAGTTTTAAATACATACATACGTATTATGCATAGAAACATAAAGAAGAACAATAAAAATAAGAAGAATAATATGAAAGAAGGATGAAATATCACCAGCTACAGTAGATCTTTACCCGCAGGCCGTAACCACGAGGCGTGCTGCGCGCGGCGCGGCGTCCCCGCCTCGTGTCGCGGCGTCTGCGCCGGCGCATACTCCGGCGGCGTCAACACCTGCGTGCCTTACATCGGGAACATCGTGCAGTGCTTCGAGGAAGGTATGTGTAGCTAACCATCGGTATTATAACATCCAGTGCACTATCAATATTGCCTGGCTACTTATTATAGGCGCGGACGCACCCTCAAATTCGGAGGGGGTCACCAATAATAACAAGTTGAGTAAAAAATACTTTGCTAGTCGCGTCCCGCGCTTTTATATTACTATTTTTACCGCGTATTTAGCTTTCCAGTTTTTTCCAGCGGTAAAAAATAGCCTATGTACCTTCTATTCGATATATTTGTAAATTTTCAGATTTTTCAATTTACCCTATACGATCTATCTACTTTGTACTCTAGATGACGAGCGCAGTACAGTGTTTGATAATGATTTGGACTTTCCGTGGTTCAAAAGCTGCCAGACCCTGTACTGTTATGGGCAGGAGTGTTGATGTACTATCAGGCACATGTTTTTTTCGTCTCGTCACTCTTTACTACAAAAAAGTGTAGTAAAGAGAGACGAGTAGTAGTAGTGGTAGGACTCTTGGCAGATTCTGCCTGGGGAAGGACCACACCTTTGCCAGTTATTTTACCGCCAAGCAGTAATGTGCAAACATTACTGTGTACCGGTTTGAAGGGCAATGTTTCCAGAGAAATTACAGGGATAATTAGATATATAACAACTTAGATCTCTGGGTGCGGAGCGCAGTGCAGTGCTAGGTAATGATTTGGACTCTTCATGTTCCAATAGCTGCGTGCCACTGTGCTGCTATGTGGCAGGCGTGTTGCTTACCATCAGGCACATGTCCTGCTCGTCTCGATACACTTTATTTAAAAAAAAAGTTAACAAGTAGATATAAAACAACAACATGTAAGAAAATTATAAAACAAACGTGAAAATGTTGATGTTTATTGCTTAATCACGTCGGAACACTATTAACTTTTAGTCTGGAGTAGCACATAGGTTGCTTTTCATTGGGATACGATGGGTAAGGGAACGATGTGACTAAAATCGCAGGGCAATATAAATATGACAATTTGTTAACATGACATTTTGTGTCAGGTACTGGCATCCTCCCCGGTCCACCGCGCGAGCTCCACTCCCTGGTCGTCGGCACCAAGCTGTTCCTGGACTGGATAGCGCCGCAGGACGGTGCCAACGCTACGTCCTACACCGTGCACTGGCAGAAGATCGACAACAACACACAGCCTTACAGCTACAACAGCATGCAGGCCACTTACAACGTGAGTGTCTTCTTCAGAAACTTCAGAACAGATTCATGCTCGTACAACAGTACCTACTGCTTATGGGATTTGTAGTGATAGAACTCTTTGCAGAGTCCTCATGGACAAGTATCACGCCTTTGCCAGTTACTCTTAAGTTTTTGTCACTTGAGAGGTAGACCACCAAGGACGCTTAATATGATGTGGCCAGGTTAGGCCGAGCAAAAAAAATGCACTGGCTATTTTGTTAGCGTATTTAGTGCAGTGTTATGTATTGATTTGGACTCTTCATATTCTAACAGCTGCGTGTCACTGTTATGGGAAAGTATATCGCTTACCATCAGGCACATGTCCTGCTCGTCTCACTCTGTACAATAAAAACAACTTTACACAATTAACTTTACGCCTTATGGTGGTCTTTATAAAATGGAAAACCAAACACTCAATTAATTTTGTCTCTCTTTCTTCCTCGTAGAAAATGAACGTGACAGACACAATGGCACAGTTGGAACACCTGGAGATGAACAGCACTTACCACGTGTTCGTGACGGCTGCCAACGAACATGGCGCCTCACTGCCTTCCAGCATGCTGCTCTTCAACGTCACTGAAGGTAAGCATAAGCAGTCCACTAAATGCTCCCATTGCTGGGACTTGGGGCCTTCTCTTGCAAGGAAAAATTCAAGGCCATAATCTATCACCCTGGCCCAGTGCGGGTTGGTGTATGATACATGACTTCGAAAGATTCCAGGAACATGCCGGTTCGCTAACTATATTTTCCTTCACAGTTTTAAGTTAGCGGTATTACGCACATGACTTTGAGAAGACAGTGTTCGATTGGAATTTGAACCCGGGTTTTCGGATCGGCAGTTGCGTTATCCCAATCAGATCAGTCGTAATTTCTTGAAATTGCTTAAGATACCGTCAATTTCATTATTTAAAGGTACAACCAATAGCTATATTTTTCCTTAGAAAGATGAGAACTAAGCAGATTAAAGACACATGACTAAGGAGCATAACTTTGGATTGAGTGTTATTTTGATTTCAACATACATTACAGCATAAATCACATCATTCATGAAAATGCATATTGTAACGAGGAATCCAAACTTTAGTCTCATGTCTAAACTGTTCGCTATTTCCATAATATGCAAATGTTGAAAACTTGGCAAACAAGCGTTGAAAACATCGCGTTAAGCGGGGAGGTGCAAAATATCAGTTTGAATCTATCAACATGTTTTCTAGCTATTTTCTATGTATCTGCAGTATTCAATTATTGCTGTATAATTCGAGTGTAGGTTATTTTTAACCCCCGGCGCAAAAGCGACTAAGTGTTTTGAGTTTGACGACGCTGCGTGTACTACATATTTATATATGGTATCGTATCTCCCACATGAACATGAAGAGTCCAAATCATCACTTAGCGCACCTAGCACTGCACTGCGCACATAAGCTGATTTATCTATATGCTATGTAATTTCTCTAGAAACATTACCCTCCAAACTGGAACACAGTGATGCTTGTCCGTTACTGCTTGGGGGGTAGAATAATTGGTAAAGGTGTGGTAGTTTCTCTAGTGTCCTATCCTTCTCTTCCGTAGTGGTAGTACCACAAGTACCACAACTTTGCCAGTTATTCCATCGCCAAGCAGTAACGTGCAAACTTTACTGTGTTCCGATTTGAAGGCCAACTTTCCAGTAAAATTATAGGCCATAGAGATAAAACATCTTATATCTGGATGACGAGCTCAATGCAGTGATAGGCTATGATTTCGACTCTGTGTGTTCCAATAGCTGCGTGTCACTTCGCTGTAATGGGCAGACATGCTGCTTAGCATCAGGCACACGCACAATGGCCCAATTGAGAGGCTAAGTACGGAAAGGGCCCCTTCAAAATAACTAACTAACGTCTTGCTCGTCTGGTCCAAAGAGTTTACATTTACTTTCTTTATCTAAGGTCTGGTCACTATAAGTACAAAAAAGCTATACAAAAAATCCTACCACCATAATACTACCGATGACTATAATACAGGTTTCTCATTGTCGCCGTTGTCCACAGAAGATAAAGAAGTGTCGGGTATCCCGTCCCCGCCGCACTCACTGTCGGTCTCGTCACACTCGGCCACCTGGCTTACTCTGACCTGGCAGCCACCGCAGTTCTCTCAACCGGATGAGAAGATCACCTACACGTCAGTATTTGGGCCTAAATTATTTTACTCTAGTTGTTCTGTTCTGTTAGGGCGCTTTCACATTAGGTCGCAAGTAACGCGTCAGCCGCGCGATAGCAGCGGATGCCTTCTCATTACAAATGCAGCCGCGTGACTTACTGCCGCGCTGCTTGCGAGCTAATGTGAAGG
The DNA here is from genome assembly GCA_963693475.1 of Ectropis crepuscularia. Taxonomy (NCBI): domain Eukaryota; kingdom Metazoa; phylum Arthropoda; class Insecta; order Lepidoptera; family Geometridae; genus Ectropis; species Ectropis crepuscularia. The sequence continues at coordinate 25,030,573 of OY856358.1, forward strand.
CGCCCTTAGTGCTCTAACAGAACCATGTTTTATCAAGTCAAAAGGGTAGCGTTCTACTCAACTTATTTCCTACCAATAGTATGAATCCTGTGCGCGTAGCTACGCCACCTGTCGAAAATTTGTCGTACCAACTTGCAAACTTTCTTTGGTTCGTGTACAACAACTTTAATAAAGATCATCACATGATCAGATGCATAGTTTCCGGATCTATAAAGGATTTACAGGCAGACGTTATTTTATACATAAGATATACCAATATTTTTTGTTCCAAAAGTTTAAGAAGAAGTACCTGATCAGATTGATAACCTCGTCTTTTTTGAGTTCTCTTAATTATAATAAACTTATCCATCATACAGATTATTCTACAAGTCCCCAAGCCAAAGCGGTCAATTCAGCAACACCACCAACGTCACGACGTCGGTTCCCGGCCATACCCTGGAGAAGCTGACCCCCAACACCCAGTACGTTGTCTGGGTGAAGGCGCACGCGGCGCCCGGCGACTCGCAGGCATCGGAAACCCTGCTGGCCTGGACTGACCCTGCGTACCCAGCCTATGTGGAGGTAAAGAGTTGTAAGCATAATACATAATAGTGGTAGGACTCTTAGCAGAGTCCGCCTGGGAAATACCACACCTTTGTCAGTTATTCTACCGCCAAGAAAAAATGTGCAAACATTACTGTGTTCCGGTTTGAAGGGCAATGTTTCCAGAGACATTACTTGGCTTAGAGATATAACATCTTAGATATCTGGGTGACGAGCGCAGTGCAGTGCTAGGTAATGATTTGGACTCTTCATGTTCCAATAGCTACGTGTCACTGTGCTGTCATGTGGCAGGCATGTTGCTTACCATCAGGCACAAACACGTCCTGCTCGTCTCGTCACTATTTATTTAAAAAATAAAAAAAACATATATAATAGTAAAAGTTGTAATCATAATAAGTAATCTATAATACATATCTGTTATAACGGAAGTGACGCCATAGAATATATAAGTGACGCATAAAACTGCCGGTGACCAGTGTTGCCAATTTTGTTTTTCAGATGATGTTACCACAATTAGTAAAATTGACAAATTTTTTTGCAAATTGTGTTGGTTCTATATTATCTGAAGAAACTTTGTTCCGACCTGGTGTCTCATGATACCATAATGTTTTTTTATTTCTAATGGTTTCGGTAAAATCTTCACTGTTTTGCTAGCGTCCAGCGTTTGAACGTTGGGAGAGTCCTTAATGTCCTTTATGTTCCTTATTTTAGTATGATTCGTCATTCAGATGACGACACGAGCAGGACACGTGCCTGATGGAAGTCAGATAATCTTGGGCTTGATTACCGGAAAACCCTACGGAATATAATCGAGTAGGCAAGGTTCAAGTGTTTTCAATGTTGGATTGTATGAATAGTGTTAATATTAGTGTTTATGTAATATAATAATACTAAAGTACGAGTATGTAAATATGTTTGTACCTACATATTTACGCAAATTTAAACAAAGACTGTTACCACGCCAACTTAAAAAATTCAACATTTTTTTTTACTTAACTGACACTTATACCTGACATTATTTAAATGACAGTTCTAATAACGTGCCATTAAAAACCACTCACATTACAAGCCCTAGTCTAGACAAGAAAGCACTGGCATCAGACGGCTTATACAATCTCGCAAAATGCATTTTCCAAGAACATTCCCATTTTATCTTCCCCTCTATCAAAATGCAAATGTGTCTTTTGAAGGCAGCAATAACGTGAAACTGAAAGGAGATCGTAATGAAGTGTATAACAGAATTTATTTTTTCACTCAACACGTCGGAGGAACGAACCTTAGAGTGCTTCTTGGCTTCTCAATTTCGTTTTGAAATTTTACAACAATCGCTTTTGCAGCGGTTGGATGCCTGCGGTTTTAGAAATGGCACTTACTTTATCATAAATTTAATAATACCGCGCGTTTCTATGGAACGTCTAGAATCAAGTTTAATATTATTACTAAGACTAAAATCTTGAGAAGAGCGATTCGGTGAAAACTTTAGTTTTCTTGGTATAGAATCAATGTTCTGTGATTGAAATAAATTAACAACTTTGTTATAACAGTAATAATAACACTTTTGCCTGTTATTCTATTGCCCGGCTGCGATATGAAATCATCATCATCAGTGACTTCGACGAATTACAAATTGAATCGGAAGTCGATAAAAAATACTTGGGACTAGTTTCTTTTAATTCAAACCGTCGGTCTAACGCCTAAGTGTTGAGTTTGATAATAATGCTCTCTCTTTTCTTTTGACTCGAAATCATAAAGACGGCAATAGCAAAGCCTGTCAATTTAAGTGACGGCGGTTATCGTTGACCCTTAGATAAAGAATAAGTAAATAGATCAGGGTTTTCCGCACGGTTTCTTTGTAGCAATCGTAAGCAGATGTGGTGTATGTTAGCTTTGACAACAGAGTGTTGTTGCGCGACAAAAGTATGACACTTCCACAAGAGCGACAAGACAAGAGCGATCTGACCCGTGCTTTCGAGACGAACTTATCATTCCATGGATTCACCGTGCGGGTGCGGGGTCCATCGTGTGGCAGAGAGAGAAATTTCGAGTGGAACCCTAAGACTTGTAACTCGGGCGTAGGTTTAAAAGGGGCCCGCCCTTTGTGACGTACGTCAACACTCACCTTCACTACTCGTATTTCTCTCCCTGCCCAGCCAAATCCGATATGACCCTACTAGTGCAGTTTTAGATACTCGTTCTAGTATAGAACTTACTGCACTTCTGGACAAGCTAAGGTCTTTCAGCAGGTTATAGAGATATTTTGCTCGTATACCTCTCGCTCCTACTTCTACAGCGTATAAATATATACGTAGTATATGTAAACTCTTTGGTTTGACCATTGTCTGATGTAAAGTCAAGTAGCTGAAAGTTTATTTGTTTTGCAGCCGCCGACGATCAACCCCGTGAACCTGGTGGTGGAAGGTTCCAGCATGACCATCCTCTGCATCGCCATGGGAACCCCGACACCCACGATATCGCTTTACATTTCTGGTAAGTAACCGTATAAACAACTCCAAGCAACCGCCTATCTAAAAACAAATGGCCGTGGCTTGGGTATTACTCTCTCCTTGTTAGCTGTTGACCTGAAAAAGAGACGAAAGCCATGATCATTTAGTTAGACGGTTGAAAAGACGGTCAATGATATTCGGCAGGTCGGACACAGGATGAAATCTTGTTTTATAGTTAATAACTTTTGTTAAGATTTGCATGAAAACCAAATTCTTTCTTTTCTTAATTTTAGGCTTTATTAATTTATACTATGACGATTAGCCCGCTAGGCCACAGTGTAACTATAAAATAGTGCTATTTAACTTTTTGAACATTTTTTTATACACGCATCTCAAATTTTGGAGAAATCGTATATTTTAATTTTTGTAATTTGAAGTCAGAAAATATGTGATGTCTAGGGGCTCTGGGATCTTGGACTACCATAATGTTCTTGGTTTACACGAGTTCTGGATTCTACACTAATTTTATTGTCAAGTTTTCAATCATTCATTTATAATCACACAGTCCTTTCATTAAAAAAATCGTAAAATAACTTTGTTTTGCACTTTGATATTTTAGCAAAAAGTTAAGCTAAGCAAATCCGAAACTCTGATGTGATAAAGGAGTCTTTATTGATTCTGGCTCGAGTTTCTAGTCTGTCAGCCATTGAGTTGATGTTTCCAATAATTCTCAGAAAAGAGGAATAGGTATGATATTTTAGGATACGAAGACAATAAAGCTTTGTTATACGGAGCGTGGATCGACTTAGCGTCGAGTCTTAGAACCTTTCCACACGGCGGGGTTCAAACGAAGTAAATGCGCAACGTTTTTGTATATTTTTTGTAGTGGTAGGACTCTTAGCAAAGTCCGCCTGGGGAAGTACCACACCTTTGCCAGTTATTCTACTGCCAAGCGGTAATGTGCAAACATTACTCTGTCCCGGTTTGAAGGGCAATGTTTCCAGAGAAATTACAGGGCTTAGAGATACGAGTATAACAATTTAGATATCTGGGTGACGAGCGCAGTGCAGTGCTAGGTCATTATTTGGACTCTTCATGTTCCAACAGCTGCGTGTCACTGTGCTGTTATGGGGCAGGCATGTTGCTTACCATCAGGCACATGTCCCGCTCGTCTCGTCACTCTTTATTTAAAAATATATATATATATGTACAGTCTGGTTGTTTTTGTATAGACAGATAGAAATAAATAACGATACAATTGAAAACTAGTGCGACAGTTAGTAACCAAATTGCTAAAAGCGATCTCTTCCAGGAAACTTTAGTAGTATATAAAAGCGAATTGTATCAATACAAGTGCGTAATGAAAGCGTGTTTTATCGTTGAAGTAAGCAACGAAAACGAGGGAAAGTATAAGTGAGCGTTTGTATTGATACAAACGTGAAGATATTGTTCAAAAGTGAGTTTTAGTTGCATATTTCACGCGTACTCGGTCATAAACCGTTTTCCGTAAAGACCCTTAGTTGCCACTTGTGTTTCAAAAAGTAACAATTTTAAAGTCAAATAGTAAAAGTAAACAAAAATAAAAAAAGTTAAAAGCAAGTGAAAATGAAGATTATAATATAATCTTCATGATATAATATGATATTATCATAAGTACATACCGATACGTTTGTATCAATACAAGCGTAAATACTCTTACTCTTTCCTATTTCCCGTTGCTTCCTTCAACTGTGAAACGCGCTTTCAGTCGCATTTGTGTCGATAAAGACGCATTTACACAAACATTGTACCTGTTTAAATCACAGACTTAACTTTTATCTGCACCTTCACATTTCTACGACCTTTACTGGAATTACAATATGAGATTCAATTTAAGATAATTTGTAGATTGAAGCTATCATTAGATACATTCAATTGATTGCAGAATCTATTTTTTTTTTTTAATTTAAAGTGACGAGACGAGCGGGTCATGTGCCTGATGGTAAGCAACATGCCTGCCACATAACAACACAGTGACACGCAGCTATTGGAACAAGAAGATTCCAAATCATTACCTAGCACTGCACTGCGCTCGTCACCCAGAGATCTAAGTTGTTATATCTCTAAGCCCTGTAATTTCACTGGAAACATTGCCCTTCAGACCGGAACACAGTAATGTTTGCACATTACTGCTTGGCGGTAGAATATTTGGCAAAGGTGTGGTCCTTGGCGGTCTCTGCCAAGAGTCCTACTTAAGAGTATCATTAACAAATGAGAGATGATATCAGTAAATTACATTTTTGATATAAGCATAAATAATAATTGACATTATTTTATTTAGATTGTTGCAAGCGGCTAGAAATTACATAAATACTTAACACAAGTAAATCAAATAAGACTATTATTTGGTTTACTTATGTTGATTTTGTAAGATTTCCTTATGACTACACTGTTTGGATACGTAAATTGATTTGTATACATATATATCCAACGAATATAATAAATGCTAAAGTATGTGAAGATGGACGCATGTTTGTTCTCTTTCAAGAAAAAACTATTGAAGGGGGATCTTGATGAAATTTCCTACTCGTACATAAATAGGTGATAGCCTGGAATGACAACTAGGTATGCAATTTTTTTATCCTGGAAAAATTAACGAGATAAATTTAATCAACGGAGTTGGGATCTACGTGGGTGACATCGTGGGGTGTTGCTAGTATAGATATATTGATACATGATACAGAGGTAGAAACTGTTATAGTTGACCTTGTGGCAGCTGGATTGTTCGTAACTTACGCATAGAAATTATGTTTTATTTGTAATGTTTCATGTTTTAAAATGTATTTCTCATAGAAAGGTATTAAAGTGACAATGGCTTAATATATAAACGAAACAAAAATTGACATAGATAAATAAATAAATAAATAAATATTGGTGGACAATTCGCACACAACACCATCTGACCCCAAACTAAGCAAAGCTTGTATGATGGCGGCCAGATAGCTGATATAATACTTATATAGTTTAAATACATACTTATAATACATAGAAACACCCAGGCACAGTGCAAACATTTGAATTCATCACACAAATATTTGCACTGGGTGGGAATCGAACCCACGACCCTCGGCTTCGCAGGCAGAGCTACTCCCAACTAAGCCACGAGGCCAGTCTCTATTCAATTTTAGTCACTATTCAATTTTAACAATTAAATTTAAGTCACTATTCAATTTTAGAAGCGCTTCCCTATAAAGGGATTCAAACTCTAAATAATAGTTGTCATCGGTCAAAATCATCGAAATTCTAGCCGCCCCACTACAATTTCTAAAAAACACATTTACGTTTCATGAAAAAACAAACACGTATAAAAGATCTCAAGTATATAGACAAACACTAGTTATGAAACACGCTGAGCACACAAGCAAACAACTTTAGGCTTCTCAGAACGCCTAGGCACCTAGACCGAGAATGGCTGGCTCAATAGCCACTAGAAATTGCCTCATTCAAGGGCCAACTTACCAGAGACATCATTCTCTTCAACCAAAAGCCAAAACCCAAAGATATGCCAGTATAAATTGAACTACATCAGCTCAGAATCACACCAGGTCTAGGAGTCAAGATATAATGGTTAACCCGGATTTCGTAGTTGGATATAGGGAGTAAAGGCTTAGTGGGATCTCGATAAAGGGCATTTTACGTCGATTGATACCTACGATCCCGGTCGTAATTGAATCTGGTTCGATCTTTGTAATCATTTATCAGGATTGGTTGCGAGAAAAGTAATTTATTTATGAGAATACAATGGGTTTTATTTAAATCTAGTTGATTAATAGGCTGCAAGTGTATGCAAAGGTAAGACTGTAAAATAACCAAGCATTATTTCAATAATTGTTTTAGTACATTTTTAAAGTCTTCGTAAAATACAAGGCTGATTTAGACATTTGAGAACTACTCGCAATTTATAACCTATTATGTAATAAAATAACTATTTAACACCTTAAAAAAATTGAGAACATTGTTCTAATCACAAAAGTCATCTTTTGCATTTATGATATTAGTTGGAATATTTATAAATCTTGTAGGTATAATCATTTCAAAATAGGTTTTTTTTTTAAATAAAGAGTGACGAGACGAGCAGGACATGTGCCTGATGGTAAGCAACATGCCTGCCACATAACAGCACAGTGACACGCAGCTATTGGAACACGAAGAGCCAAATCATTACCTAGCACCGCACTGCGCTCGTCACCCAGAGATCTAAGTTGTTATATCTCTAAGCCCTGTAATTTCTCTGGAAACATTGCCCTTCAAACCGGAACACAGTAATGTTTGCACATTACTACTTAATAGCACTATTTTACAGTTACACTGTGGCTGAGCGGGCTAATCGTCATAGTAATAAACACCATAAAATATTAGTTAATTACCAATAAAGTATTTTAAAAAATATTCTTTTTTGGGTGTTAAATAATTATTTTATTACAAATTTATATATTGTGAGTCCGCCTGGGGAAGTACCACACCTTTGCCAGTTATTCTACCGCCAAGCAGTAATGTGCAAACATTACTGTGTTCCGGTTTGAACGGCAATATTTCCAGATAAATTACAGGGCTTAGAGATACAACAACTTAGATCTCTGGGTGACGAGCGCAGTGGAGTGCTAGGTAATGATTTGGACTCTTCGTGTTCCAATAGTTGCGTGTCACTGTGCTGTTATGTGGCAGGAATGTTGCTTACCATCAGGCACATGACCTGCTCGTTGCGTCACTCTATAGTAGAAAAAAATAAGAAATTGACGTGTAAATTGTACATTTATGATTAAACTACTTTGACTTTGCAATCTGCCTCGGTCCACTGCTAACCAAGTCCAGTAACTTCATTAACTGTTTATTGAACACACATTGTCGTGTCGGGCAGGCCGGCTGGTGCGACAAGAAGTGACGCGGCACATGGTGACGGTGATCCACAACGTGACGCGCGACATGGACCAGATCTCCTGCTACGGCGACAACGGGTACGGGACGCCCATGCAGGCGTCGCGGAAGATCAACATCTCGCGTGAGTATACAGGATACTTGTATTGTGGGTAAATGCTTTATGAATTCATCCGACTTTGTGGGAAGTCAGGTGGATAAAATGTTTTCTCTGCTAGATGAATTCTACCCGGCTTTGTGGCAAGTCAGGTGGTTATGTTCTCTCTGCTAGATGAATTCCACCCGGCTTTATGGCAAGTCAGGTGAGTATGTTCTCTCTACTAGATGAATTCCACCGAGATTTGGGGCAAGTCAGCTGAATATGTTTGTTATCTCTGCTAGATGAATTCTACCCGGCTTTGTGGCAAGTCAGGTGGTTATGTTCTCTCTGCTAGATGAATTCCACCCGGCTTTATGGCAAGTCAGGTGAGTATGTTCTCTCTACTAGATGAATTCCACCGAGATTTGGGGCAAGTCAGCTGAATATGTTTGTTATCTCTGCTAGATGAATTCTACCCGGCTTTGCGGCAAATTAGGTGGATATCCTGGACTCTGTCACATTGACAGCCTACGCATTTAAACTAAAAACCGTGGAGTGTTTAATTCGTGTGCTTATTTGCCGGAGCTGTAGTGGTAGGACTCTGTGCAGAGTCCGCCTGGAGAACTGCCACACTTTTGCCAGTTATTTTACCGCCAAGCAGTAACGTGACACATTACTGTAGTCCGGATTAAAGGGCAATGTTTCCAGTGAAATTACTGGGCATAGAGATAAAACATCTTATATCTCTGGGTGACGAGCGCAGTGCTAGGTGATGATTTGGACTATTGGTCTTCCAGTAGCTACATGTCACTGTGCTGTTATGGGTATGTTGCTTACCATTAGGCTGTTGCTTTTCTCCTCACTCTGAAAAAATATTTTTTTGCCCTTGGAAAATTCTTTATGAATACAGTGCTTCAAAGTGCCGAGAGACGTCATGTCATTGTACCATTTTTATGAAGACGTGACGTCACAACACTTGATGTTGAAGATTATTTTACAATTTTACCAATTTAATGTTATTCCAACAGACATACCAATAATCCAAGCATCCGGAATAACCATGGCGGCAGCAGGGGATGCTGTCATCCTGGAGTGTCGAGTGGAAGCCCTGCCTAAGCCCACCGTGGCCTTCTGGAGAGACCCCAATGGCAGAACCCCTGTCATCGACGGAGCCAACTATGCCCTAGAACTGATTGCTGATCCTGAGGTAATCATTATATTTTATTGACCCTTTTTAATCCCCGACCAAAAAGAGACCCCACTTAAACTCAAACGTTATAAGTTTGACGTCGATGTCTGTCTGGCTGTGTGTCTGTCTGTCGCATCGTCAAACGGATCGACCGATTTCAATGCGTTTTTTTTTATTTGAAAGTTAGTTTCCGTGCTTTTTTTCACTACTCCCTCAGTATGGGTATCAAATGAAAGGGCTGGATTAGTAGAATACTGTTCAAATTTCAAATTCAAAGTAGCCGGGGGTAAATAATATTTTTTTATAATTTTGTTTATTTTGTCATACTTTGATTCATTCTTCCATTCAGCGGCATTAACATGCCGCCAGTGCGTTAGGTATGCTTCCGACTGGCAGAGAGTTTGACGATCTTGATTGTCTCTAGACTGTCATCAGTATGTAGATAATTCAAAATGCAACAGTAAAATGCCTATACTGTACAAATAAACAAAGAAGAATTAAAAATTGTCTGTCTGAGTCAAAAATAGGGACTGCCAATTGAACTGGAAACTTATAAGTTTCCAGAAAGTTAGTATTAAACAGCACTATGTTGCTTAATACGTCATTAATAGAGGTACAAATAAACTATACACGTTACTATTACATATGTCACTGATGCGAACTTAAAAGATTTTTGCCATCCAAAAAACCGTCTAAAGCCCGCGCTACACGAGACTAGTGTTTCATGCAAGGATAGCAAGCTAGTGTTAGTAAGCTAGTATCTCTAGCTTCGTGTCGACAAAACTAGCGTTGCGTTGCGTTGCGTTGCGTTGCGTTGTCTACACGAAGCTAGAAGTACTAACTTGCTAACACTAGCTTACTATCCTAGCTTGAAAACACTTTGAAAACTTTGAAAATGTATACAATTTGTATGCTCTTTCTTTTGTCTTAATTTTTTATTTATTGACGTGTAAATTGTACATTTATGAATAAAGTACTTTGACTTTGACTTTGACACTAGCTTGAAAAAACTAGGCTCGTGTAGCTCGGGCATAATGCGCATGTTCCGCTCCACTACTCTACTGCCGCTCCGACGCTACGCCACCCGATATAAGCATGTTGGTAGCGAGAACTTATAATGTTTAGCCTGCCAAAAATTCTCAACATAGCAGAAAAAGTTTTCACTCCAAATTAAAATAAAACAAAAATTGATTTCAAAGTCCACCGAAATAGCTTAGAGACCAATATAAATTGGAAAGCAATATAAAATCAGATTATGAAAACGGTTAACGCGGAATCCAATCAAGTCTTCACAAAATAGGCCAAATGAAAACATTGGTACCTACCATCGATACCGACTCATCATCACAATAAAGGCTCGAAAGCTACTCACCATTTTATTTATAGTCTAATTTAATTTGTATAATTGAATTGTTTACTGGTTATTAATTAATATTATTCAGTGAGTTTGATTTACTAGAATTTTATTGACATTAAAAAAAATCTATATGTATAAGTACACTAGTAGCGTTCCATGGTTGTACCCACACAATTCCCGTTATTTCCCCGTGAAGCCTCCTTGTTATTTCACAGTTCCACACTATAGACTATCAGTGTTCCGAATTTCACTCTGATTAGATCAGCCGTTTAAACGTAATTGAGCGACAAATTAATATCCAAACTTTCACATTTATGGATAAAAAACACAATAAAAATAGAAATCTAGATCATGGCCGGCAACAGGGCAGAGTCAAAGCTACCATTGGTATGGGTTGCAGATTGAAAAACGAGCTTGATGCATAGCTAAAGCAGCCCAGTTCATGTTCCCACTGCTGGGACTTGGGTTTTATCTCAACTAGGTGAGAGTCAATGTGTTGCATTACGAAGTCAACGTCTAAGCCACTAAGTTACATTACGACTCCGCGTCTAATCCACGTGGGGATTAGCAGATACATAAATAACACATAGGCAAAATATATCTTCCTTGGAACGACGCACCGGTTGCCTCACGACGATTTCCGTCAAGGTTAAAACCAGCAGTAATAACTTGTGATAAACTTGTACTCTACTTTTGTGATAAGAACGTCTAGGCTGTGGAATACGTTGCCTGAGTGGGTTTTCCCCGATGGTTACAATCTTTGTGTATTCAAATCGAGAGTGAATCGGTATCTTCTAGGTAAACACGCTTCATCGTAGACCGCATCGTCGCTTAACATCAGGCGAGATGGCGGTCAAGTTTAAACCTATAAAAGTTTAAAAAAGTACTCCAAAATGCGGGTAGGATTTCTATTTACGGTCTTACTCATCATCATAATCAGCCGCAAGACGTCCACTGCTGAACATAGGCCTCCCCCCTAGATTTCCACAACGAACGGTCCTGCGCAACCTGCAACCAGCGGTTTCCAGCAACCTTTGTGAGACGGTCTTACTAGTTAGAAATTATTACGGGCACTAGTCATATCTACGTACTAGCCGGACCGTGCGCGCTTCGCTACGCCATCTATCTAAAATTAGTCGTTGCAATTCAAATATAGAACAAATTTGGTTAACTTAGGATCTAATGACGCAAACTTTGAAAGATAGACACATGGTGTCACGCAACGAAAGCTCTCATAAAGCAATATTTTTTCCCGTTTTTGTTCCATTTTTCATTCATACTCCGCTCCTGTTGATAGTAGCGTAATGTTAAATAGCTTATAGCCTGCCTCAATAAATAGATTATCCAACAGAGAAAGAATCTTTCAATTTGAACCTGTAGTTCCTGAGATCCTTGCGTTCAAAAAAACAAACTCTTCAGCTTTATAATATTAGTATAGATTTTCTAGTTTAAATTCTATACGTCATTGTGAAATCGGATTTTGTAGACACTAGGCCATCGTGGTTTATTCCCTTCACATTCTTATTAATTTATCTCATTTATCATATTTTATTTTTAAACTAGCGGTCCGTCCCGGCTTTGCTCGTGGTACATAATACATAGCCTATATATAGCATTCAGGGATTACAAATTACAAAAATATCCAACGGTGAAAGAATTTTTGAAATCGGTCCGGTAGTTCCTGAGATTAGAGTGTTCACACAATAAACCTCTTCATTTATAATAATTATTAGTATTTAGAGATTTTTATTGTTATTATTGTGGCCTATTTGAATCGAAGGTATCTTAGTAGGAACGTAGGAAGGCTCTTCTCTCCCTCCCATGGTGTCTGCCGAGAGCTATTGTAATATCTCGCATTTACTCTCTCTTGTCTCAATCTGTCTATTGTCTTCATTACATTCACTCCATTCATACGCAAATTATCTTTCACTCAATTCATTTTGAACTTCTCGGGCACCCCCCTCCGTTATTTGCAATTTAGTAGGCAGTATTTTGATAATTTTCTATGTGAAAGTTTATAATTATGTTTTTAATGCAATTACGTAAAAGCTGAACGGATTAAGCTGAAATGTGGAGTATAGATTGTCTAGTTCGTGTAGAATAATTTAAATTCTTTTTTTTTTTTTTTTTTTTTTTTTTTATCCCAAAGATATGCCGATTTCCTTAGATAATACTCATATTCGGTCAAATTTGCGGACAAGGATGGTAATATTACATAATGCAGATGTGATATGCAAAATCTGGACCCCTTAAACGATGGATTCATTTTATTAGTAACATTAAATGTTTAGAATTTAACCCAATTTGTTTAGATATTGTAAGTATTCTTTAGAAGTGTAATTTAAGTTACTCTTTGTTACAAATTAAGTTTTCATCTTTAGCTATAGTTAGTTATTATTATTATGCCGTGGTTACGTCTGATAAGCAACAGAAACAGTAAAAAAAATACACAACCGGATCAAGTTTTATTATTTTTGCTGGGGTGCGTGATCAGATAGCTTCAAATTATCCATCACTTTGCTGAAGTAATGATTAGTGAATATCAGTCATGCTCTCAAAATATTTTTTTTATGCAACGTGCCGATTTCAATGCTTAAATCTTTCCCAGGACCAAACAAAGTACACGATGCGGTTGATAATCAAGAAAATATCAGAAGTGGATGAAGGGGACTACTTCTGTCATGCGGAGAACGCGTTCGGGAAGACGCTGAGACCAGTCTCCGTGCGACTTCGGCCCACCACGCCGCACCATAACGTCACCGAGTGCTGTGCACAGGTTAGTAGCCTACATTTGTTATTTATTACTAGCCCAAACTGTCCCACTGCTGGGCAAAGGCCTCGCTTCCCTCCTTCCAGATAGCCCGATTTACGGCTTTGGTGCCCCAGTCTTTATCGTGCGATTCCGGCATTCGGCGAACATGTCCTGTCCAGTCCCATTTTATTTGGCTAGATTTATAGTGATTTTTGTTTTTGAGCAAATTGTGGTATTCCTAATTCGATGGCTAAATAGAGCTTTAAAAAAACTATTAAACTTTTTATGCAATGATACTTTTTTAGCATGTGAAACTAAGTTTTCTCACAGACGTTACGTATCTGGGTACGTAATATCGGTATCACTAGTCCCAACCGTGGATGGCAAACATACATACTTGTCGAGCGTACCTAAGTAAATAAAAGTACTTGACTGGCGTCTCGAATGATGTAACGCGACGATGCGGCTACGATTCTCTATCTAGAAGATACAGGACGTCTTCTACTCTGTTTCTACGAAAAACGTAATTTCGAAATAAATTTCGCGACTTTATTATTCCGGTTCTATTTCAATCCGTCGTTTCGTTTCGTTTCGTACGATCGAATATTGGTTGACGTTTAAATGTTCTAAGCCTACTCTGATTAAAGAAGACTTGAAACATTTAAACGGACGAAACGACGGATCGAAGTAGAACCGGAGTAGGAAAGACGCGAAATTTATTGCAAAATTACGTTTTTCGTAGACCTAAAGAAATCTAGTCGATTTCCATTACGGAATACCGACTGAGACAAGACAAGGTAACTAGAAGTTTAGATGTTGTCACAGCGAAAGTGGAGTCAAACATGTTTGTTCGAGCCTTTGGAACGGTATCTAGATGGAATCAGATCATGCAGACACATACTGCTGTTTTTGACGCATGTCAATGGAATGAACTCACAGTATTACACGCATCGCGCTTCGCTGCTGCGCCACTGCTCCAATTACAGATTAGATACCCGGTTGATCGTCGATGATACAAATTTCGCCTACATTCACGACTCACCAGCAGGGGCGCAGGACGAGGTACAATACCGCGATTGTCTGCGCCTGTGATTAGCCAAATATCCGTGTGACGTGCACTACTTGCCACGAATGATCGGACAAAACGAGATAGAGTTATACAAACTTCAACGGACAGAGCAGGATGCAAAGAAAGACATCAATGGGTTCCCATAGTGCTGAACTGTGCAATCGTGCTACTAAACGGCGAAGGAGGGGAAGTCGTACAATCAGTCAAGTGAGTTATTGTCTTTAGCCCCAAAGCTACACCGCTAATTAACATGTAGGTGATTCAAACCCTTTAGATTTTTCTAGAAAAAAAAGTGTTCAAACTTTTTACTTCAAAAATTCGAACTCAAAGTTTAATTTCTAAAATATTCATGAATCCTCATAAAACTGTTCTTCGTAATAACAGACCACTATATCGCCGTCGATATAATAAGGGCGGCGACAGACGGCGCGGGGCTGAGAGGTCTAATTTCGGCGAAAACTCGGCTCACTTGCATAATTAACTCAGCCAGCCGAGTAACTCTTACATTATTGAGCCGGCGCGTTTCGCCAAAAACGGAAGAACGATAGCAAACAACGAACAAATATGTGTTTTAACTGTGACCTTATTACGACAAACTTCAGTTTTTATACTATCGCTTACTAGTATATTATTACTATATTTGTCTCTTAACAAACGTATAAAAGCCGGGTCACACAGAGGCGATCCGATAGCGATAGCGATCCGATACCGAGTATGGGATCGTGCCCGCTTGCTGTGTGTCAGGTTGCATACAAATTCGAACATTACAAAAAATCCCGTCTCGGATCGCTATCGCTATCGGATCGCCTCTGTGTGACCCGGCCTTAACGTTAACTTTAACTTTAATAATTATATTCATAGGATTTTAAGCAGAGGTTTACAGTAAAGGTATGTGTACTTATGTACGCACGCAAGAAATTAATACTTCTTCTTTTTATTCCTCGCGATAGTTTGATGACTGATGACTTATGGAACTCAGACGTGGTCCTTAACTGTGGGCCACATAACAAAGCTCAAAGTCACACAGCGAGCTATGGAGAGAGCTATGCTCGGAGTCTCTTTGCGCGACAGAATCCGTAATGAGGTTATTCGCAAAAGAACGAAAGTGGCCGGCATAGCTCAAAGAGTAAGCAAGCTGAAGTGGCAATGGGCAGGCCACATCGCTCGTAGAACTGACAACCGATGGGGAAGAAAGGTTCTCGAGTGGCGACCGCGAACCGGAAGACGCAGTGTTGGACGGCCTCCCACTAGATGGACAGATGACCTCACAAAGGTCGCTGGAAACCACTGGTTGCAGGTTGCGCAGGACCGTTCGTTGTAGAAATCTAGAGGGGAGGCCTATGTTCAGCAGTGGACGTCTTGCGGCTGATGATGATGATGAATCTAAGTTTATTTTTCTCTTTATGTTCAATACTAAGGTTTTTGTGTATCCGTATGTGTCCGTACGACCACACAAAATCCCCAGTAACCGCGGGCTTAACCAGTATTATTCATAACCAGTATTATGCATAATTAACTCAGCCAGCCGAGTAACTCTTACATTATTGAGCCGGCGCGTTTCGCCAAAAACGGAAGAACGATAGCAAACAACGAACAAATATGTGTTTTAACTGTGACCTTATTACGACAAACTTCAGTTTTTATACTATCGCTTACTAGTATATTATTACTATATTTGTCTCTTAACAAACGTATAAAAGCCGGGTCACACAGAGGCGATCCGATAGCGATAGCGATCCGATACCGAGTATGGGATCGTGCCCGCTTGCTGTGTGTCAGGTTGCATACAAATTCGAACATTACAAAAAATCCCGTCTCGGATCGCTATCGCTATCGGATCGCCTCTGTGTGACCCGGCCTTAACGTTAACTTTAACTTTAATAATTATATTCATAGGATTTTAAGCAGAGGTTTACAGTAAAGGTATGTGTACTTATGTACGCACGCAAGAAATTAATACTTCTTCTTTTTATTCCTCGCGATAGTTTGATGACTGATGACTTATGGAACTCAGACGTGGTCCTTAACTGTGGGCCACATAACAAAGCTCAAAGTCACACAGCGAGCTATGGAGAGAGCTATGCTCGGAGTCTCTTTGCGCGACAGAATCCGTAATGAGGTTATTCGCAAAAGAACGAAAGTGGCCGGCATAGCTCAAAGAGTAAGCAAGCTGAAGTGGCAATGGGCAGGCCACATCGCTCGTAGAACTGACAACCGATGGGGAAGAAAGGTTCTCGAGTGGCGACCGCGAACCGGAAGACGCAGTGTTGGACGGCCTCCCACTAGATGGACAGATGACCTCACAAAGGTCGCTGGAAACCACTGGTTGCAGGTTGCGCAGGACCGTTCGTTGTAGAAATCTAGAGGGGAGGCCTATGTTCAGCAGTGGACGTCTTGCGGCTGATGATGATGATGAATCTAAGTTTATTTTTCTCTTTATGTTCAATACTAAGGTTTTTGTGTATCCGTATGTGTCCGTACGACCACACAAAATCCCCAGTAACCGCGGGCTTAACCAGTATTATTCATAACTAGCTGATCCGTGCGCGCGTTGCTACGCCCTCTATGGAAAATTGGCCGTACCAATTCAAATCTAGAACAAATTTGGTTACCTCAGATTCCAATGACGCAACCTTTTAAAAGATAGACACATCCTGTCACGCAATGAAATCTCTCAAAAAGCAATATTTTTTCCCGTTTTTGTTACATTTTTCATTCATGCTCCGCTCCTGTTAATAGTAGCGTAATGTTAAATAGCCTATAGCCTTCCTCGATAAATGGACTATCCAACAAAGAAAGAATCTTTACATTCGAACCAGTAGTTCCCGAGTTCCTTGCGTTCAAACAAACATACAAACAAACTCTTCAGCTTTTTAATATAGTATATTTACATGGCGCATCGTGACACTAAATCGGTACCTTAATTCGCAAAACCAATAACTCCGTAGTGGCAAATGTCACAGGGGCCACTGAATCACCACTAAAATCTAATGCGTAACTCTAGTTTGCTTATTAGTTAATAAGAAATACAATTTCTAGAGGGGTTTTTGTTTTTTGTTTTGATGGTTGTTTTCAGGGTTCCGTAAAACGTAAAAACGGAACCCTTATAGTTTCGTCTGTCTGTCCGTCCGTATGTCACAGCCACTTTTTGCCGAAACTATGAGAAGTACACTATTGAAAATTGGTAAGTAGATGTATTCTGTGAACCGCATTAAGATTTGAACAGAAAAATTAAAAAAAAAAAAAATTAGGGTTGCCCCCCATACTGAGAACTAAAACTCAAAAGTTTTTTTTTCATCAAACCTACACGTGTGGGGTGTTTATCAATAGGTCTTCAAAAATGATGTTGAGGTTTCTAAAATCATTTTCGTCTACACTGAATAATTTGCGCGAGAGACACTTCCAAAGTGGTAAAATGTGTGTCCCCCCCCCTCTAACTTCTAAAGTAAGAGAATGAAAAATCTAAAAAAATATATGATGTACATTACCATGTAAACTACCTTTACGAAAATTGGTTTGAACTCGATCTGATGAGTAGTTTTTTTTAGTACGTCATAAATACACTATTATTGAAACTTCGATCAAAGTTACAACGAACTACAAGAACTATGTGTACTATGTATATAATGTTACTTGCTGCAACGGAACCCTTCATGGGCGAGTCCAACTCGCACTTGGCCACTTTATTTCATTATTAAGTTTTAGTGGTCCCTGTGAAATTTGCTATAACGGAGTTATTCGTTTTGCGAATTAAGATGTCCAAAGTTTCTGTTACCAAAAATCTGGCAAATGCGCCACCGTACAACCACCGTAAATATCTTGTCACTCGTTTAGTATACAACGGTAGAGACTAACCATAATTTTACAAGAGACTTTGTATACTTCATCAATGTATTGCAGTCGCTGAAGACCAAAAATATAAATAAAAACCAAAAATACATTTTTGCAAGAAAATCGAGTTGTTACTTAAGAATGATAACTTCATAGTCTCCATAAATTTCAAACCATCAAAACCCCCTTGAGATTGGAAATAGATCGATCAAACATTTTCCCGCTAAACCCCCTACGGGACACCCTGGATTTTAATATTACGGCATCGCATCATTTATTATGGATAAAAATATAACAACAGTTAAATCTGTGTGTTTACTAGCCCTTGTAAATGCTACTCTATTCATTCACAGATAAAGTCTCGAATCCATCGTCTCGCAAACTGCAAAATTCGTCCAGTTCGCTTAATACCGTTATCTTGAAACCATCATCTCCAATCCTTGCTTTGAAGCCCTTCAATCCGGCGATCCCAACTATCTATACAATGCAGGCGGGACAGAGCCAATCCAACTTGGAAGTTTACAAAGCGACTGGCGATATTCAGATACTAATCGGCATTGTGGCTTGTTGTGGTTCAACTTCCTCAAGTGTAAACTAAGAGCGAAAGCCGATAGAAATATCAAAGTTTATCTATAACGATAGATGTTTATTCCACGGTTTGATTTTGTCGCATTCCTACTACAAAATTATATTTGTGAAAGTTGGGATGATGGTTTCTCAATCACGTCGTAGAAACTGAAGGGATTTTTATTTTAAATAAAGAGTGACGAGACGAACAGTTCATATGCCTGATGGAAAGCAACATGCCTGCCACATAACAGCACAGTTACACGCATTGGAACATGAAGAGTCCAAATCATTACCTAGCACTGCATTGCGCTCGTCACCCAGAGATAAGATGTTACATCTCTAAGCCCTGTAATATCTCTGGAAACATTGCCCTTCAAACCGGAACACAGTAATGTTTGCACATTACTGGTTGGCGGTAGAATAACTGGCAAAGGTGTGGTACTTCCCCAGGCGGACTCTGCCACGAGTCCTACCAATATCTCTGATATATCTGAAATATAGGAGTCCAATCGATTATATTAAAGTCAAAAATAACACACAGGTGAAAAATATTTCACCCCGAAATATAGGTACAGAGTTTTTAATACAGTACCATATATTTCAAATTGGGCCTTGCTGATTTGCTGACACACGCTGATTTTTTACAACGCATTATTATAATATTACTCTTTTGTGTATTTCTCTACAAATTACAATTAATACATAGTTTTCGTGGTAAATGATATTGTAGAATCTAATATTTATACATGTAATTATAATTTTAAAAAAAGTAAATTCTGAATGAATATATTATGTATCTAAGTATGTTTGCAACATTGGACATTAATTTAATACAAATACAGTTACATACAAGTACATAAGACTGGCCTCAAATATCACATCCTGAAATGGCCCTTTAAGTAATCGACAACTTCTCAGTTTTGCTCTGGCAATTTGTTAAATGATTTTTCGGTTTTTTATCGGATACACTTCGGAGAGTGTGCGACTGATTTACATGATCTAATACCACCTTGCCCTTTTTTCTATCGGAATGCTCGTAGCTCGAAAAAGCGACATCGTTTCATGGTTGATGTTCCTAAGACACGAACGAAGAGATTTGACTCTACCTTTGTGATAAGAACGTCTAGGATGTGGAATGCGTTGCCTGAGTGGGTTTTCCCTGTTGGTTACAATCTTTGTGTCTTCAAATCGAGAGTGAATCGGTTTCTTCTAGGTAAACACGCCCCATCGTAGATCTAAAAGTTAAAAAAAAAAAATGAATCCGTTAGTTTCATGAATAAATAAATACAACCAAAGAAAACTCTAGATGAAGTGAAATCAGTCAACAAGAATATAAACTTCTAGAGCCCTCGATACTTACCACTTAATCTTAAGTGCTCAAACGAAGCGCTGGGAGAAATAGGTACTTGTTCATACAATTTTACTAACTGTTTTAGCAGAAAACGTTTTATCTACTAGAAACTCTGATTTAATGACGTAGAAGAATTACAATTAGTCTAAGATCCCGCTATACAACCACCTTCATCGAGCTGTTTATTGGATGAAAAGTATTTTATATTCAATTTAGTATGTCAAGAAATATATTGCAAATGGTGCAATTGTCTAATAAGTTTCACCCCAGAATATGATTTATTAACAATAAAAAAAACTGCACTTGTTCACTTAAATTGATATATTTTTTTAAAAAAAGTGTATTACACGACTTATTATTTTGGCTTGACTTGTCAATGCTTACAAAATTTCACGTTCAATACGTTCAAAGAAAAAAGTTTCATACAAACTTTCATCCCGTATTTCACCTCTTTGGAGGTTGAATTTTGAAAAACACTGTAATACGTTACTCATTATTTTGATGATGCTCACTTCATGAGAAGTTTTATGCAAACATATGCAAACATATGTTTAAGGAATAAAAAGTTTCATACAAAGTTTCATCCCTTATTTCATCCCTTTGGAGATTTAATTTTGAAAAATACTGTAATACGTTACTCATTATTTTGATCTTGCTCACTTCATGTGAAGTTTTATGCAAAGATATGCAAATATGTTTAAGGAATAAAAAGTTTCATACAAACTTCCACATTCCCTTTTTCATACCCTTACGGAGTTTCGTAATGAGGTTTTGTAAGCATTGAGTAAAGCCAAAATAATTAGTTATGTAATACAGTTTTTTTAAAAATACAACATTTTAAGTGAAATGTTTATTGTTAATTAATCATATTTTGGACAGATTTTTTTAGACAACCCATTTGCAACATATTTGTAGACATATTAAACTGAATATAAAACACTTTTCATCCAATAACCAGCTCGGTGAATGTCGTTGTATGTATAGCGGGATCTCCTCCTAAATAAATAAAAGTGAGAGGGAAATTAAAGATAATATCGATTTTCTCTAATACATTATTTTTTATTATCTGAACGTGTTTATTACGTGGCTTACCTGAGTTACTGAGCATGTTTGACGTATCAACCGATTTTATGTGATTTTGTTAAAGAACTGACTTGTTTAAAATAGTTCCTAAATTTTTTTTGTTCATAAAATGAGGAAGTTTTCCCATGTATTCATTTACTCTTTTGCATACTATTTTCTCAAATACAACTTCTTTTTTTTTTAATCTTTATTAAAGAACTTAATCACAAAATAATGTATTCAAATACAATTAAACTATTGTGAAAGAGATAATACATAGACAGGTTTTTTTTCGGCAAGAAATCTGTCCGGGTACGTAGCTCATCTCAACTGACCCTATTACATGGTAAAATAGCTTTTAACGTTTTTTAAGTACCTCTTAATAATCTTTCGAATTGTAATAAATGATTGTAAAATCATACCACACGCGAGTCTCGTCATTATATTAAAGTCGTTTAACAATAGATAAAGTTTTTATGATTTATGTTAGGTAGATACATCAAGTATGACTTTTGTTGCAGATGAACGTATCCTCGTCGTGTATTGACGCTTGCAGCTTCCACTTGGACATGGACAACATAATGGACCGCCCCGAGTGTATGAACGACTTCGACAAACTCATGAAATGCGCCGCTGACGGATCAGGTATGTTTACCATAGTATAGTATAGTCCTCATTGATTTCGATTTATTAACTACTAGCAGCGCCCCGCGGTGTTACCCGCAAAGTTCCCGTTCTCGTTGTTCCCGTTGTTTTTCCGGGATAAAAAGTAGCCTATGTGTTCTTCCAGACTATTATCTATCTGTGTTCCAAATTTCAGCCCGATCCGTTCATACGTTAGGACGTGATTGAGCAACAAACATCCAAACATCCATAAATTGGCATATATAAAATTAGTAGGATTAGTTCTACATAGCATAAACTGTATTGTGGCTCGCAAAATTAAACTTGCTTTTGAAGACCCGATCGCAAATATTTAGGTACCGATTGATTTCATGATACCGTGTCATTAGTTTTCAAGATTTCTTTTTATGTAGAAAATTATGTCTTATTTTATGAAGCTTTGCTTAGTTTGAGGTCAGATAGAGTTGTGTGTGAAAAGTCCACAATATCTATTTTAATCTTAATATGTATGTGTGTCTTCAGTAAAAAACTTTCGACGATGGTTATTTATTTAGCTTATTATGACGCTCGACACTTTTTGTGTGATGTCACCAATGGTCTCCATTGTGTCCTTACATTAAATTAAATTGGTAGGAATCTGGATAAAATTTAGTAGGCAGTACATAAATAGATAAATAGTCTGAAATAACACATATATATTAAGCTACTTTTTATACCAGAAAAATAACGAGATCGGCTACTACACTGGAGGGCTGCTTGTCGTCTATAACACTAACTTCAATGCTTTATCCACCAGACCACCGTAGCTGCTGCGCATCATGGGGCGTCCCCCGGAACTGCCTGGAGCTGTGTCGCGGTGGAGCCGTCACCAGGTCCTGTGCACTCCAGCACGCGCGTCGGGCGCTGGCCTGCTTCAGAGACGCTGGAGCTAAGCTGCCTGGACCCCCAAGAAACCTAAAGGCACACCAGGCACCGACCAAGAACTCTGTGCTTCTGAGGTACGAATACTTTTCTTACTATTTCCTAAGCATGTTGTCTGGATCTTTGATGATTGCTAGGAGCTGTTCTTCACAGTACGCATACTGTCTCCTTGTGTGACAAGACTGAACTTTAGGAGCCATTAAGTGCCTACTAAGAGCCCTGTATTAGTACCTAGTTTGTTGAAGTATGTGTATCCTATGTACATTCCCCCCAGATTATTCCGGATGTATTTCTAATATACATAGGAAGATTGATCTCATTGTTTACTTTTGCCTTTTGACTGGAGTTGTGCCCAATTCGTATATCATGTTTAACTGACGATGTCTTTCTGATTGAGGTGATCAGGCCGAATATTCCAAATTCATCACGATTCTCTTTTTCATTTTTGATTATCTAACGTGGTTAATTTTATGTATCATTTTATCTATTACCTAACGTGCAAGACAAATGGCAGTAATGCCATTTGGCAAAAAATGTAACATGATCTAATTATTCGCAAACACAATCTGACTGAACCTTTCGTCTCCAGCTGGGACGCTCCCGTGAAGAATCCGCAGACTGTATACCTGTACCGTGTGTTCTGGCGAGCGTACGGTGCTAAAGTGCCTGAGAAACTGGACACCAGTGAGACGAGTGTTGTGCTCACTGGACTTCTGGATGACGTCAGATACGAGTGCGTCGTGAAGGCTGCTAACGACGTCGGTGAGTCCACTCAGTCCTCCATTTAACATAACATGTTTTTTACCCAAAAAAGTCCGCGTTACACCACCAACTCGCCTCACAGTAAATGACGGTGCGGTTGAAGATGATGCTGGTTTAGAAGATGCTCAAAAATTTCTAGATAGTAGTGTAAATGTTAAAGTTTGGATATTTCAATCAAGTAGGAACGGCTGTACGGAGAACATTGTAAGGTGGAACACTGTTAGAACATACTCTGAATTAACCACAAAGGCTATTTTTAAAGCAGAAAAAATACGAAAACGGGAACTACGAGAGTATAACCGTGGGGTTCTGCTATTTTAAACTATCCATACGTTTTTTTTTATCAAAAAAACCCACGTTATATCAACTCGCTGATAGCAGTACACACATACACAGTAACAGATAAGCGACATATTGTCGCTTACTATCAAGCGATTGTCGAACCGACAATGGAATCAAAAATAATACACTCTGACCTAGAAAATATTTTTGACTACGGGAAGTATCGGAAACGGGGACTACGCAGATAAAACTGCAAGTTACTTACTTAGGTAGTCTAAGATATGTTTAAAAGTGAAATGATCTTCCTCCAGGTACGTCGTCTCTGAGCGCCCCCATCATGTTCACGACGGCCGGGCAGGAGGCCGGCGCGGCGGCGGCGCCGGTGGCCGGGACTGGGACCGCCTCGGCCGTGGGAGTGGCCATGGCCGTCATACTGGTGGCTGCTATATTACTGGCCGCTGGACTTTATTATAGACATAGGAAGGTCAGTACTTCTCTTGTTCAGCTAGACATTAAACAGCCCACTGAATGTTCCCACTGCTAGGACTCAGGGCCTTCTCTCGCAAAGAGTCCAGCCCATAATCCACCACGCTGGCCCAGTGCGGGTTGGCGGATGACACATGACTTCAGAAGATTCTAGGTACATGTCAGTTTCTTCACGATATTTTTCTTCACCGTTTTAAGTTAGCGGCTCGTTGAGCTAAATTGACACTAATACAATTACAGTTACTTACAGTTATACATTTGCTTAAAAAACATACAATACTCTCCCGACTCTATCTAGATTAGACGATACAAGGACATTTTCTTTGTACGGAAAAGTTGTTTCTCTATAAACCTCAAACTAGGCTAAACCTGTATTTTGGGAATGAAGTTTGAGTTTACATAATTATTTGTATTATATCGTGAATTAATGCTCAAACTATATTGTTTTAAACGGGTTGCACTTGACCACATTAATAGTCAGTAGTATTACGGTAGTCAAGTATTTTTAATTCAATAAACTCAGAAAAACAGTGGGCTTGATTATATTGATTGTCTTTAGACCATCAGCAGCAGTAATAGATACCTCAAATATGCTTAGTGTAAGTTTGTTAGGTGTGTATAGCGTATCATGTGTGTACCATTTTGCCTCTATTCATTCTTAAATGAAATCATTTACAGTCTTCTTAAACGTTATTTATTTAGATCATAATGTCCATTTAGCGATTATTAGTGTATGAATAATGTGTTTTGATTTCAGAATCTCAGACTAAAAGCTCAAGGTGGCGTTGCCTTTGAAAACCCCAGCTACCTAAGAGAACCAAATCCTGACACCATCATAAATGTAAGTACCGTGTCGCATTTTAAAAATATATACACGGGTAACTCACTTATAATATAGTCAGAACAGTCCGACTCGAGTTTCGATCGCGTCCGGCGATCTTCTTCAAGGCGAGTGCGCGCGCGTGTTCGCGGCTCGTTTAGCGAGTGCTAAACGTTATATATTTTTAAAATTTGTAATAACCGCGTTAGTTTTCATACTAATACCGTGTCGCAGTTTGTATATTCGACTCTTATTAAAGAAGACGACGGTCAAGTTCAATTAAAGCTACATTTAATTAGTTTGATCAGAACGACTTCACATCTAAAGTCTTTTGATACGTTCAAATAGTTTTTGCAAATTACTCGTAGAAAATTAGAAGAAACGGTTTTTAACTTCTTACAAGCCTTTTCTTTAAGAATAGAAAACGTTTTATAAACAGCAACAAAAAAAGAAAATAATACAAATGTAACTTCAAACATTATAAGCTAGACATTTTTGTAGCAAGCTAGGTTTTTTTTTCTGTTTCAGTCAATTCAGTCATTTAATATCCTGTTGACTGTTTACAGGGTACTGTCCCGAACGGAAATGCCAATGGCGGCAACGGTGTCGTAGTTACAAATGGTACAAACGGAGTCTCCAACGGGGTCTCAAACAGCGCTGCGTGGAGGCAAGAGACATTACAAGCGGGGCCCACGGTCCCGCCGCTGAGAGAAGTAGATCCCACGCTCTATGAAGAGCTGAAACTCGGGCACGATGGTGCAGGATTCAAGAGACTGAAGCCATAGCCCGAGGTGAGAAAATATCTAAAGTGCACCATAAAAATTCTTCACTAATGAATAGGGACTGGGTCAAAAATACACCATCTTAATTAGTCCGTCAGCTAGATCATGGAAAAAAATTGGACACGTATTTTTTGTTTTTTCATAATATTAAAAATCGTCATAGACATCAAACTTCGAGAGTGGGGGGGTCGCGACGTCACTCGTGAGTAAAAATCGTACTCACAAGTGACGTCACACGAAACTTCGAAGCGCTGTATCTTCGTAATTTTTTGTTTGTGAAACAAAAGAAAAAATACGTGTACAATATTTTTTGGCAATCGAACTAACGGGCTACTTAGTTTTTTTGAAGATTGTACCTACCCTATTCTTGAATTTTCAAGACATTTTTATTCCAGAAATCTTTAAAATCATTAAAGATTTCTTTGTGTTTCAGGTGTCGCGACGCTCACCGCTCCGCTCTCCGCGGCTGTCGTCGCCGCGGGTGGCGCCGCGGTACTGAGCGATCGCGGCCCACTCCCGGCTTTTATAGTCCACGCAGATGACGTCACAGTGTTCTCGTCTCGCTCTCTCTTAAACTCTTGATTCTAATTGGATTACCAATCGATATCGTTTCCGGTCTTCATTTAGTAGTGTATTAGTCAATTAAAAATTGATAATAATTAGGGCAAGTTTTACAATTTCTATAATTTGTTAGGTACTATGACAGAGCGTGATCGAGATCTACAGTGAATATGGACCTTATGATAAACAGCGACCAGTGCGCATTGAGCGGAGCTTAGTTAATAACTAATTTAAAAATAATTATATTTTGAGTATCGTACTAGTTGTGATTTTAACCAAAAAAAAAACACCTCATATATACTTCTCGTCATTCCATGTAAATATTTATAGAAGTACTAGACAGAAGGGTTAATGTTAAAATTAATATACTTTATACTGACCTTTGTAACTTTCAATCACCATCAGAATAATCATATTTTTAATCTTATGACACTGACATAAACGGCACATTGAAAAAAAAAAACAAAGTGCTTCCTTTTTTAATTTTCCAACCAAATGTAAGGTTAAACTTAAAAATCTTAACAAACACATTTAAATGTAACATACATGAGTTTCTAGTATATCTAGCCCGTGATCGAAAATTAGGTCTTTTATAAAAACGTGCCTTCATATGTTTTACGTAGTTAGTGATAACTAGCCCTAGTTACCATTTCGGCCTGTGTTATAAAAATGTATTAAATGTAAATAAATGTATACAAGGTCATTCGGTTAAGTTCAATTTTATTATCGAGATAATATGAGGTAACGAAATTATTCATTTATAAATTATTCTTGTTTTGTAAATAAGTTATGCTTCATTTATAAATCGATATACAAGCTACTTGCTACGAAGTGGCTACGTCGTATCCTACTACGTTTTTCGTAGGATTAGTGGTTGCTACGGTTTTTTTGGAAATCTGCAAATTTTAACTAATTATCAATGTTTAAATTTTTAATGCAACACGCAATAATTGTGTTCTTTTAATATATATTTTTTACGTAATTTGTACCAATAATTGTCTCGATAATAATTACGATATTTAGACTTAAGTAATCTTACTACGTATGTATGAAATCACAAATAATTTTGTAGGAAACATTTTATATTGACAAATCGTGGAATTTCATATGAGAGCATATCAGTTGTAACTTTCATTTTGATATTTGATCTCATGCATAAAACATTCCTAAAACCTTAAATGAGCCTGTGAAATGAATACTACAGGGTAGTATATACAAAAAATAAGTTAAAATTTCTAGTATTACAGTTAATTTTGTTGCATAATTTGGACAAGCGTATTAACAATGTTTGTGTATCTCTTGCACTGAGTAATTTGATCAGTAACTGTGAGAAAAGAAACCTATATACCTATATATACTATATACCTAAACTTTAGCGTAGTAATTGTACCAAATCAAATTACCCACAATTTTGCATATTTTTTTACATGAGAACAATATTTAAAACTTAAGAAAATCCTGTTTTCAACATACACTTAAAACTCTACGAAACGATAAATCAGATGATTTTCTTATTTCGTGATTTAAGGGTTCAGCTTGCAGTAAAAATTGTGCATAATGAGGAGCCGCGACACTAGGGCTTAGTTTAAATACTAGGAAACCCAACCGCTGCGTATATGAGTCACCGGAAGGTGCCCTAGAGCCCCATAGTACTTGAACGTAAGGTACTCGGAAAAGTAAAAAATATAAACATCAATCGACATAATGTATTGATTCTGAAGTGTAAGAGGTACATTGATATTGTATGTTTGATGCAGTTTTTTCACGTTTGTCCGAAAAAACCCCTGATTGAAAAAAATCTACTAATTATAATTTTAGTTGAACAACGGATGTGATTAGATTTGTAAATAATAAAAAATACAAATACATAATCTGGTAATTTTATTTTAAAATATATTTTCCCTTGTATAAGAAGAGCCGTACTGCAACAATTATTTCCCACAGTTATGTTATGTTTATAAATAAATATTCGCACGCTGACCCAGTGTGGGTTGGCAGATGACGCGTGACCTCGTAAAATCCCTGGAACATGCCTTTTCAGTTTCTTCACGATGTTTACCTTCACCGTTAATGCCAGTGGTGATGCCAAACTTGTGCCATCTGCATTAAAAAAATATATACTTAAAGGTAAAGGAGGGATTCGAATCTTCGACTGCATGATCGTAAATCGCACGTTCTAGCCACTAAGCCCCTAAGACTAGATAGAGTGACGATATTCAAAAGGCAGCTGGTCGTGGTTGGAGACGTAAGCCTGAGGATCGGGCTAAACGGTGTATTATAGGAGGGGCTATCTGAGGGACCTGCGGGCCTAAAATGGGGTTATTTAATAAAATATATTTAATATAATATATTATTAATATATTAATAAAAATTAGGGCGTTGAGGCTTGTAGTCCGTTGAGGTATCTACAGGGCTCAGGTCTCAAATTAACTGTTGCTGGTTATAGTAAAAGTCTTGTTTAGAATGAATGTCTAAATTCTCCGCTAATATAGCTCAAAATCATGAATTTGAAGTTATAGTGGTTTTTAAGTATCTAAAAAAATGGAAGCGCTAAAAAATAATGTATGCTCAAAGGGCGAGCAGAAAGACAGAGTAAGTTTGGGAACCCCTGGTCTAAAGGGATCGGGCTGAAATTGGGAACATAGATAATAGTCTGAAATAATACATAGGCTATTTTTTATCCCAGGAAAATAAAGGGAACGGTAACTATGCTGCGCTGGTAAAACCAAGGGGTGATGTGGTAAATTGCTTTTTTTAATTTTTTGAAAAAATAGGACAGACATGACACTAAGAAATTATCATATCTGATGGTGGATATACCTACGTGTTTTTTTTCATAATATAACAGATTATCACATGAACGCCATCTCGCCCGCACTGAAGAAAAAGAAGAAGACAAAAAGAATGAGGTATAAACTAGTGAAATCAATGAATAGAATTTGTCTTAAAACTTGCTTTTTGTCATGAGTTAAGCGACGATCAGGTACACGATAGAGCGTGTTTACCGAGAATAAATAGATTCACTTGAATCTGTTCCATCAAGGAATACTCACAATAGAAGTAACTTCACTCATAGTGTGTCTCCAGACACCCGTCCTGTTTTGGTCAATAGTATGACGGAAGAGAGATAGTATTTAGTAGTGGTAGAGAGATAGTATTTGGTATTGGCACTCTATATTTATATCGACCCGTTGACTTCTCAAAAGGGGTGTTATACGTCATTACTCGTAGTTCTATAAAACGTGTGTGACGTTAAATTCTCACATAGAATTTTGTAGTGGTAGGACTCTTAGCAGATTCCGCCTGGGGAAGTACCACACCTTTGCCAGTTATTCTACCGCCAAGCAGTAATGTGCGAACATTACTGTGTTCCGGTTTGAATGTTCAATTCCGACTTGATGTTTCCAGAGAAATCACAGGGCTTAGAGATATAACAACTTAGATCTCTGGGTGACGAGCGCAGTGCAGTCCTAGGTAATGATTTGGACTCTTCACGTTTCAATAGCTGCGTGTCACTGTGCTGTTATGTGACAGCCATGTGCTTACCATCAGGCACTTGCCTGCTCGTCT
This sequence comes from Ectropis crepuscularia, assembly GCA_963693475.1. NCBI lineage: Eukaryota > Metazoa > Arthropoda > Insecta > Lepidoptera > Geometridae > Ectropis > Ectropis crepuscularia. The sequence continues at coordinate 25,060,542 of OY856358.1, forward strand.
CGCCACTATTTATTTAAAAAAAAAAACTTTTTGAATATTTTTTATACACGCATCCCAAATTTTGGAGAAATCGTATATTTTATTTTTTATAATTTGAAGTCAGAAAATATGTGACGTCTAGGGGCTCTGGGATCTTGGACTATCATAATGTTCTTGGTTTACATGTCACTCTTTATTTACAAAAAAAAAACGATTTTTTTTTGTACTATTAAAATAGTACATTATGATATAAGTGCGCTAAGTTGATAATTACAGCTGAGGCGTAATTGTCAAAGCGCACGTATGTCATACGACGTGTTATAACATATTTATTTGCAAGGAAATAAATAAAACTGACGATATTTTTCAAATAAAAACAATAAAAACAAACGAAAAGAAAAAGCGCGCGAAATCACAAACTAATAATAACAAAAAAAAATACTCGATCACAAACTACGGGAACAGGTGTGCAAAGTAAAGGCAGAATGCAGGTACGAGTACACAAACTAGAAAATCTAATAAGTAAACAAACATATTTTAGCCTAGGCCAAATTAGTTTCTCCTACCGACCATAAGACAAACTAGCTTAGCCCAAGTTATACCGGTTTATCCTATCACCAAAAGGATGAACTGATTTAGCCTAGAGCCTAGGATAAACCAGTTTGTCCTAAAATCGGGTTTGGCCGGTAACATATTTATCTAACACAGGTTACAAAAAGTGTCCAGTATTGCGCCCTGCCTAGAAGAAAGAAGGTCACAACTTAGATCTCTGGGTGACGAGCGCAGTGCAGTGCTAGGTAATGATTTGGACCCTTCATGTTCCAATAGCTAAGTGTCACTGTGTTGTTATGTGGCAGGCATGTGGCTTACCAGGTACTGCTCGTTTCGCACTACTTTATTAAAAAAAATACGTTGTTAATTACGCCCAACTTTTCTGTAGAATGTAGTGTATGAATATAGCGATGTGGTGGCGCCACAATTGAAAAGTGTTGTCATATTTTTTTTTAGTACGGATTGACGAGACCAGCAAGGCATGAAAATGAAACAACTTATTAAGTTACGAGTATTCATTAATACTCGTAACTCAGTAGGTCCGTTTTTAGCCGTTCCATAGATAAGTTGGTACCACTGAATACTTGTAGACAGCAAAGTCAGATTGTAAGAGTAAGCTCCGGTGAAATCGTTAACTCCCGCAAAAAGGAGCAAAAACGCACTAGTCGCTCGAAGCGAAGAACTAAAACTTTTTCCCAGCATCAGTCTTATTAACTACTGGGGATCTCATTTGAAGAGAAGTGATTACGGAGCTGGAATCAAGTCTAACTGCTCTCTTGTCTGATCTGCAAGTCAAAACTTATCAGACCTTTTCGCCGCAAATAAAATAGAATGCCAATATCGAACTCAGATAAACTATTCCTCAAAAATATTGAAGTAAAATAATGCGATATTGGCACTAAGTGTATCGACTTAAGGAGTGCTATACGTCATTACGCGTAGTTCTATGTATTTTTTTGTATAGCCTTTGGCATTAAATTTTTACATAGATTGTGAGATTTGTTAAGCTTTCCTCTGCTGACCAATTTTGGTGCGGTATTTATCGAACTTCGAAGACAGGCAGATGTCTTTCGTGGTAGATGTTTCAGTAAAAGCAGTTGAACGGCTGAATAAGCTGCGGTATATGCATCACACACATATTTGTTCTGGATGGGAATCAAACTTACGGCCTTCGGATTCGCGGGCAGACTTACGAACAACTAATTATTGAGGCCATGCATTATTGTGCATTATACAATTACACATACATACACAGGCGCGTGTTTTGCTAGCCTCTTCTATCTAAAGTCTCTCTCTCGCACTCTAAGTTGTAAATAATTTATTTTGTCCGAAAAAACAAAAACCGACTTCAATTTAAATTCAATTCTTACACTCGTCGCGTCGTCTGAAAACACGAAAAATTGATTTTTTTTTGTTCATTAGTATTTCAAAACTTGTCAAACCGATTACAATAAAGTTTACATGGGACGAAACCAAAAAAAAACAGCAATATCGATTTACAATTGGCGGGGCGGGGCTATCGCGGCACATAGAAGGAAAAACATACAACCGAATTGAGAACCTCCTTTTCTAATATCAAATTTTTTCAAGTCGGTTAAAAAAAGCAATAATTTAAGTTACTATGATAAGCAGGCTAAGCGCGTTAGCCTGCTTAAAATCGTTGAAAATAGTATTTATACTTACAAAATCTATGTACCTATATATAAATCTATAAATGTACATATACCTACGTAGGTTAATTTGGCCTATTCTCCGACTATTACGTATTCCCCGTCCAAGCTCAGTGTAATATACAGCCGGCGTAAGGAAATTAGGGATTAGCCGCTTATTACGCGCTGTCAAGGGCCACTAAGCCCACCCTAAACCCAGTCCCATTAAATTAACCTTGTTTACTTTGTAACACCGACCAGACCACGAAACCACAACAAAGATGGTTACTCTGTAGAAAATGTGCAAAAAATGTTCTATTAAGTACACAAAACGAAGCCAATGAAAGGTTTTCAAATGAGATAAATATTGCTTAGTTATATAGAAAACACGGCGTATACCTGACGCGAAGCATGCTTTGATTACATAATTTTTTTTACAAGCGGCAACTGTATTTACATATATCTTTTCACCTGGTGGAGAAGGGTTAGTTATGTCGGACTCAAAGCCATGAGTGGTGCCTCTATTGACTAAAACCTTCACGGGGTTCCACCTTTGTTGCTTACGGATAGAACGTCGAAACTTTCTAGACCCTCTTATGGGGCACACCTCAAACACAGCCGCACTTGAATCCAAAATATATTAAATCATCACGACACAAGCAGTAGGAGGCTATCAGACGTCCTCGCGTCTCGACAGCAGAGACGGGTCAGATGATCTATCTGCCACTTTTCGGCTGCAAAGGATAGGGAGAGTGGCGCATCGTAATACTGGCGGTCCTCTTCCGCTGCGATCTGGAGATCGCAGCTGGAGGCTGTGAGGTGGGCCTCGCAGTGGTGGACACAACATTGCGGTCCACCTCACCTGCGTTGGTGTTTATAATTCACCGCGCAACCTACATGGCCATACCGTCGTCAGTTTCGAGGGAAACCATAGACGAGCGACCCCACTGTGGGTTCTTCTTAGCTTGACCATGGGTTACAAAGCAACAACTATTGAGCCCACAGCCTCGACAATCCGGGATCCCTCGGGAGGGGGTTTCTAACAACTTTGTCACACAAAATGCAAAACTAAGCAATGCAGGTAATATGGGAACCATACAGCTGATAAAATGTTTATTTAATTATGAAAATGAATAATTGTAGAACAGCTTTGGCTGTTGGCTGTGTTTTGTTTGCAAAACAAATTTTCCAAATTCATCAAATAAAACAAATATTTTTTGAATTAGAATTAAACCCAAGGTGCAAAATTTATTAACCAACTGAGCCACAGGTCAGTCATCGTAGTTCATATTTTATTTTCGTAGTCTTCGTAGGTTTGTGACTAAAATTCTAAAAGTAATTTGTATTCGTATTACACATAGGTATTTAATATTACAAAACATATTTTCAAGAAAAAGAACATAATTGAATTTGTTTTGTTTATCAAATAATGTAGATCCTTGAAAAATATCGCTAACAAGTTATTTGAGAGTCTTTGGGGAAAACTCGCCAGGACAGCGTCTTGGGATCCTTACAAACTTAAAGTACGTACATCACTTGTCTAATAAAAAAAAATTGTATAAGTTAAAATATTTAAGCCATGTGTATCCTAAGGGAAAACAATCCTTATCTGTAACGGGATAAAAAGTAGGTTTTGTGTAGTTCAGGCAATGTACTTACTACGTGTTTAGTTTCTTTCACATCCATTCAGCGACTACAGAAATACGTGAGAACAAACATACATGCTTAAAATCACACAAATTTACAATAGTTGTGTGATCTTATGTGTTTCGATACTTGTTGCTCAATCATGTTAGGACGACTAAACTGATCAGCCATAGTCTACTTTTTATTCTGGATAAATGCATAGTTTATTTAAGAATAAATGGTAACTACAAGTAATAATTTGCTTGTGCCCGATTTAAATAAAATGTGTTACAATAACAATAACCATAGTAATGATTTATCGTAAATCTTCAATCGAAGGGCTAAAACAGTTCTTTCTTGGTATTTAAAAAAAATGGGTCTCACATCATGCTTAATTACCACCAAATTAGAGATGTTTTTTTAACAGTGACAGACTTGCAGTATTACTTTTTCAGTTTATGTCCGACACAAAGCCATCAGTCTAGCATTGAGAGGCCATATCTGGCCGCCAGGTCGGACGCTTCCGAAAAGGGACGCCCAGAACGATAGGCCGACTGGGCTAGTCATATGCTAGTATTTAATTTCAAAAGACAAACAATATAAACATAGCATTGTTTTCATTCCTGGAGTAGGTACAACGAACTCGTAGAATACTCCATAACGAGACTATAACGTTAGTCCCACTACGTACTAAACTCCTAATCCAGCATTTAAGACGTGTTTACTCGCTCATTAAACCCAAACGGACTGCAATAATAATGAAAACCGGACCGAAATACAACCGGCCGGGTGTCCGGCGGGCCGGCCCGGGCGTGTTGTGAATTTTAACGGCACATAACCGGGCCTTGATTTAAATAACGAGCCGTGCGGTGAAAGGCCAAGTGGTTTCAACAGGATCCAGTTTGGAGATAAACAGATATTAGTGATCAGTTTGAAGATAATCAAATGTAATGGCGACCTCAGTTTGAAAGTTAACAAAGCCATTGCTGTGACACTCTGAGAGATAGTCAAATATAGTGACGATAACAGCTAGGATATTTATATTATCTGATGATAACAATTTGGAGATTTAAAAAAAAATATAGTGGTAATCGTAATTAGGAGATTAAAAAAAATGTAGATCACAGTTGGCTTGAGATAAATAAATGTCAGGGTGATGATGATTTGGAAATTTAAAAAGATAACAGTTTCGAGAGTCACACATATTACGATGTTTACTTAAAGATATTCTAATCTCACCTTCTTTTTCATATTAAAACTAATCTAATTTTAATGCAAGCCATGCCTATACACGTATTTGCTCTGGTCATTTCTGCACCCTTGTCTGCGGTCTCCTTCCTAAATCTGGGTCCTAGCCCTCCCCTTTTTTGCTTTAGCATTATGTGTAGTCAACGTGTTATGCGTCTTATGCTAACTTCTCTATAAGCTGGCCCAATATTTAAACTGCTGATCCAGTGCAAGTTTCCAAGTACCAAAATAGCACTAAAACCTGTCATAAACAGCAATCTATCAGCAAACCGCGTCAACTAGAAGTTATGGGAAGTTAAACAACGTTCGTTGACACAAGCAGGGCAAGTTGGAAACAAACAGCAACTATTATAATCGTCGATTAACTGTGGCGTGGCGGGAAGCTCGTTCGCAACATGATTATTAGAAAAGTTTTATGGAAACTCAGGATGCTGCTAGAAGTGAATTAATTTTTTTGAAGCGAGAACATAATACTGCCGTCCGCAAACTACAATGCCGTTAAGTACCAAAATGTAGTTTCGAGATATCGCGGGAAAACTGTTTCTAAATTTTAAAATTATGCCATTTGATAAGGGAAATACATGTTTCCATAATTTTGATACCTTTATATAGAGCTGCAAAAACACTTTGAAATGATAGTATTTTCAAGATAATAAGGTGTGCAAAATAAGAGTTATAAGCGTTTTTGCATTCTTGTCTTGTAATTTTGTCTTAAAATCTTTTCAAAATCACCACTAAAATGCCGTTATGTATAGTTTAACGGCATTTTAGCTTGATATTTTCTTTAATTTCATTGGATGGTACTTGACTACAGAATTTGAAATCATTCCAAAACTAAAATGCCGTTATATCATGAAACATCCAAGATTACAATGCGGTTAAAGTCATTTAACCGCATTTAAAACTAGCAAACTTCATAAATTTGTTTTAATCGGTTATTTCAGAGCATTTTACAACACTAGAATGCGATTAAATGCAAAACCTTTACCTTTAACTGCAATTAAGCTAAGCATGACTCACAAGATATTTAAGAAAATACAATAAAAGTGATGATTTATGTGAAATAAGTGAACAAAAAATGACATTAAAAACTAGATATTTATTGGCATTAAAAAATAACTAACATCATTTTTTGTTAATCTTTTTCGAATACAAGCCTAAGTATCTAAAAATAAAATTTCTCAAGAGTTAAAATTTAAAATAACAAGGCAAAATTACAAGGTAAAATTACAAAACTTTAAATTTAAAATTAAAATACTACTTTTATTGCCCTTACTTACAACAGATTTTCAAGAATCTACAATAGAGATCAATTGTTTTTGTTTTAGTTTTGTCACAATCACTTAAACTTTTGGATAAATATTCCTACAAAATAATTAATAATACCTAAGACTCAAATATTTTTCTTGAGTCTAAATATTGCTTTACTAGCATTATCATTCTTTGTCGTCGGCCGACAAGTTCTTTCAAAACAATAGCTTATGTGTTGGCGCTATGTTGCTCTATGAATTGAACTAAATTAATCTTCCGCTTAGTATTTCTGCATTTTGCCTTTGATTTGAAACGAAGTTTTATAATTTCTGGTATTTAAAGTATTTGCCATTGAAGAAAGCAAAATAATATAAATAATCTTTCTGGCAATAATTTTTGTACCTACAAGCTATCACAATAAAACTCAAAATCAGAGTAAATCCACATGTGCGACATATTTTTGAGATTAACTCAGGGGCTTAATTTGAATTCCTCTTTCTGAAGCGTTATTTGGCACAATGACGAAATTGTTTGGTGCTATAAACTTCATATTTACTTTTGAGTTGGTAACTCATACTGTCTCATCAAAATGGTCAAAATCATATAACTTACCTTTATTGCATTTCTTACTTTACTTTATGATCTTCTTGTTCGCAACTCATGAAACTGTGTTCAGATTTGAAATAATAAAACGTAATTTGTTATATGCAGATGATTTTGCTTTAGTAAATAAATGACACTGAGAAGAAGTGAACATAATTAAATAGTCAATTTTATTTTGTGCACTGCAACTGCATTTCATTGTTAACAACCCAATTGTATACATCAGATCTTTTTCTTCGATTCAGTCATAATTTTTATTTTCCAAACTGTCAACTGCTTTGTGGTCGTTGCATAAACATTAAAGTAGATAGGTTCTGATATTCACCAATTTCTATCATGTGTCTCCGCGTTTGACAGAGAGATGGAAATACTGACAGTTTTTTGAGGTTCATTAATTGAGCTTCTACGCTTTTCCAACCAGCCTTCGGTTAGTTTTTCTGTATTCTGTATAACGGCATTGACAATGTTTTAATACAACGTTAAATGGTACCGTTTTTAAGCTAGTTTTCTGTAGGTATTTATCTATTTATTAATGATGTTGTGGTTCTTAAAGTCAGACTTATGGTTACGTTTAAACTTATGCTTAATGGATTTCTTGAAAATAGTTACTAAAATTGTCACTTGAATCAGCTATCTTAAATTCATTATAACGTGCAGGTCATCTGAATTGAAATCACACTGTAAACTTGATTGTGGAGTTTAAAACTTCAACAGATACGGTATGGTGCTATCATCATCTGGCTGTAATATTTTATGTTAACTCTTCAAACTGAATGTTTGTTTTGATGATTTTGTAGAGAGTTACTCTACTTTCCTGGTAAGTCTATTAAAACCTGATAAAGTTTCATTAGATAGATTTGTGATTTCATTAAAATCTAAAGAAAGACGAGTACTGTAACATAATTTATACGTCCCAAAATGTATCAATGACACTGGGAGAGTCGGAACAAGATGTAACATAAGGATCATTTCCGTTTTTTCTATACAAGATCTAGTTTGACTCATCTAAATGTGTTTTAAGCCATCGTAACAAGTTGGAGGAAACGAAAGCATCTTATTCATCTGCACTTGATTTCCTTCACATACTATCGTACTGCATACGCAAGAACTTGTAACGGCATTTTAGTTAAGTAATGTGGCATAGCCGCATTTTAGTCTAGTATTGTAAAAAATAAATAATTTATATCACATAGTTAAGGTAGCTTTGTGATATTTTCTGTTTTAAGTTTACAAAATTGCATACGTATTTACTAGTCTAAAAAGCCGTTAAGTATGTTTAACTGCATTTTTGTGTTGTATTCAAGCATAACGGCTTTTTAGCGTTGGACAAATTCAATATAAAATATAAATGAAACTTTGTTTAAAAACATTTAAGTGCTTTAACGGCACTATAGCGTACAAAAGTCAGTTAACGGCAATTAAGTAATGGAAAATCAAAGAAAATTTCAGCCAAAGGTAACGTTAAAATACCTTAGCGGCTTTTTAGGTAAGTATTGTTATTTAACTGCGTTTTAGCGTTGGAACCATACAAAATAAAATGACTTAACGGCATTTTTAGTTTTGGTATCTTAAAAACTAACATACCTAGAGAAACACGGGTTACACAGATCGATAGATATTTTTTTTCTGATTGTAGTGCCATTTAAATGTCCAAATCGACCCGATGTTAGATAACGGCATTTAAGCTTGCGGACGGCAGAATAATCCATTTTGGGCATTTTAGGTAGCTGCATAGCGTAGAAGCGGAGGTTGGGGCGGAAATATTTTTGAGTGGTGATCACGCGCCGGAAAACGGAGCGGTGGCAGGTCAGAAGATGGACCGACGATCTGGTGAAGGTCGCAGGAAATTTTTGGATGCGGGCGGCGCAAGACCAGTTTTTGCGGGGATCTTTGGGGGAGGCCTTCATCCAGCAGTGGACGTCCTTCGGCTGATATGATGATGATGTAGCGTAGGAGCAACGGAGTTGGAGGTGCACGCTAGTTAGACACTTCTTGGTTGGGTGAAAAAAGTTAAAAGCTTTCCTTCAATCGGTAGTCCCTGTGACTACCAATTTTTTTATACCGAAGTTTCTTAAGACAGTCTTGGTGAAGATAGGTATTTTGCTGCGCTACCGAACTGAAACTTACAGACTTAAACCGTAAGAAAAACATATAACGGAGGTGACGCGCAAAAACTGCCCGTGACGAGTTTTGCCTTCTTTATTTTTCAGATGATCGTACCGTAATAATAAAATTAAGCAATAAATTATTTTTCGGAAATTGTGTTGCTTCTTTATTATCCAAAGAAACTTCGTTCCTACCTGGGGTCGCTATGACACGAGATTTTTAATTAATATAGAATGACTAAACGAGCATGTCACTTGATAGTAATCAACATGTTTGAATCAGAATCATTTATTGCAAAAACTGTGTACATAGGTGATGTATAAATAAGGGATACAGAAACAAGAGTTCTACTCTTTGCAGGAATGCAAAAATAAGGCATGTCTGTTGAACAGTAAGAATTCAAATTATACTGCCTTGCACTTCTCCGCAGTGATACAGATTGAATTATTTCTTTGTTCTGAAATTTTTGAATGTCTTTCAAACTGAAACAGAGACAAATTTGCACACTGCACGCCCGTCACTAACAATGACAAACGTCTTAACTTTGAAACTTATAATATTAAAAAGGATTATACCAGCTATCTGACTCCCATTTTCAAATTCAACTTTATTGATGACGGATATCCACCCGTATTTATTCAGTATGAGTATTCGTCCATTTGAAATTATTTTAATTTCAGAATAATTTATCTATTTTTATCTACAATAAAATGTATTATTATAATGACACTTCTAGGAGAAGTAAAGTTGGTATACAATCAAGATTCACTTCCCCGCCGCGCGCCGGTTTCCTTTGATCCCCGTCTTACGTTGTTGTTTTAAAGCTTGTTCTAAAATTAACTTTTGTTTGAATTAGTTTTCCGTTCTGTGTCCTTTGATAACATTGTCGAATCTTTTCAAGTACTCACATAATACATAATTAGAGACTGCCATCGCGGCTCACTTGGCAGAGTGTCTGTCCATTACATCTTCGTAACAGATATTTTTGACCTAGCTTTCTGTATCTTTGGCCAGCGTGGTGTATTATAGCGTTAATCTTCTCCTTTTCAGAGGAAGTTTCGAGTCCTAGAAGGGGTAAGTGGTAACATAAAGTAGGTGGTTTATGCTAAGTTGCCCACTAGGCCGTAAGACGTTTGGTCAATCCCCACGCTATTACTTATTTTTGGGCAGATCGTAATATCATCATCATCAACAGCCCACTAAACGTTCCCGCTGCTGGGACTCGGGGGCTTCTCTCGCAAGGAGAGAGTTAAGGCCATAATCCACCACGCTGGCCCAGTGCGGGTTGGTGGTTGACACAAATGACTTCGAAAGATTCTAGGTACATGTCGGTTTCCTCACGATGTTTTCCGTCACCGTTTTAAGTTAGCGGTATTACGCATATGACTTCGAAAAGACAGTGGTGCGTGTGGGGTTTGAACCCGGGGTCTCCGGATCGGCAGGCGCCGTTCTCCCGACTAGACCAGCCGTCACTAATAACGATCAGATCGTAATATAGTCATTGTATAAACAGTGTTTGGATATTACTATGTATCATAGTAGTAAATATTAAACTATTTCATAACAATAAGGCTACTCATATGTTTGTTATTGTAGTGATTAGCGGAGCCTCCTACTACAGGTATACCCATGCTTAAAAGGAGACTCCATATTACTTGTTTCATAAGAGTAGTTTTTAGAAGAATATTTTTTTTTTTAGTTTTTTTTTTTTATTAGTCTTGTTGCCTCAAGTGGAAACGTAAAGTGGGCCTTTTATCCTATACGCAGTCCTATACACAGGACTTAAACGCTATCTAAATTATAATATTATTTTTAATAAACCGAGCGAGGGGATAGGCCTAACATCTGACCCGGCGCAAGGGGACCATTTGCGTCCAGACGTGAGGGCGTCTGGAATACACTAGCTAGTTGGTCCCCGAGATGGTCACGTATTATTGTCTTGGGTTCAGGTGCACCGGTGATGGGACATTGCCTTTGAGGTGAGGTGAGTGTAAAAATGGGCACCACCCGTGAAAAACACTTGAAACAACATTTGTTTTCATCAATATACCAATTACGTTACGAAAACTTCAAATTGAATTTTATTCAAAGTACCTTGTTCACAAATTAATGTATATTTTACACATCAATTCGTGAATAAAAATAAAACAAAATAGGAACATCCAAATAGCGTACATGTATTTTCAAAGTTTACGAAATAAAATTTGATTGTGTTTTCTCGCAGCATCAGGCCAAAAGTTAGGAAAATATTTTTGGTAACGAACGACCTTATCCAACAAATGACTATCGCCAGACGCGACTGTAATTATGCCGTAATAAATGTAAAATAATGCGGATTTACACGGAACCCTAAAGCCTTATAATTTTCAACGCACAGCAAAACTAAACGGTCCTTCAATACGTACATACACAAAAGACACACTGATTTATCTAATCCGTATTACATACCTATCTATACTTATATTATAAAGCTGAACAGGTCTTTGTCTGAACAAGCTAATCTCAGGAACTACAGGGCCGATTTAAAAAACAATGTTTGTCTGTAAAGTCGGTTTACTGACGATAGAATGTGACAACGTCTTAAGAAAATACTGATGGAATGGTAGCATTTTTCAAAAGAAAATTTTAATTTCATTTGTTTAATAGATTTGTATGTAAAAAGTAATCAGTAGAATTTAGTCATTTTCAAAACAAAACAATGCAAAAAAGCTTTTAGATGCCGGGGATCGAACCCGGGGCATTTCACATGCAAAGCGAACGCTCTACCACTGAGCTACATCCCCGCTTGAACTTCTGGTCGAAATAATTAATACAACTGTAACAAACATGCGGCGAGGTAACGACCGACGGTAACGCGGTAACGCTACATGACGTCATGTTTTGTGGGCGTGCAGCCGGTTTCATCGAATTATAAGACGTTATCACGTCAAAAAAGTCTTTCAAAGTCAAAGTTCTTTATTCAGAAATGCACAGTTTACACGTCAATTTTCTCAATAGCGAAAGAAGAACAAACATCCCACATGTTTATGTGACCAAGTATTTTTGGTTTTTTTAACAATAAATATAATATGTAGATACTAGCGGTCTGCCCCGATTTCACCCGTGCCACATAATATTCTGTAACCGCACTCACGTAAATGTCCAACGGTGAATTGATGGATGGCCGGAACCCCGACTATTTATTGACTGAAGTGCCTGAGCTCACGCGCAACATCGAACGCTTAACTTCATTATCTTTTTATATTGCTGGGTATTTCTTATACCACACTATCTAAAAACGAAAAGTGAAGTTCAAATTCCATTCTAAGACTTCATCCAGTGGGCTTACTAATTAAATGAGTAATAAAATACAGCCAATTTTAACATCAAATAACATAACGACAAACGTAAATGGGCAGATATTTTTTCATAAAAAAATTGGCAATCATAGGAACTGCCGATAGAAGTGAAAACTTATATGTCAGCATTTGATAGCTAGCTAACTTTGGAATATACGCGGGTGAAACTGGATGGCGTGGCCATGAGCATGGTAGATGGCCAATGAGAAATGCTGATGCATTTCTAGATGGCCAATGGCCATGGTCCCGAATTTACCCGAAGATTTCTGATCATTCCCGAGCGTGACGCTAGAATTCAATTCACAGTCCACGAAAAATCTGTCTGCGGCGCGTCAAAAGAAGTTTTCCCATCAAAAAGTACATACTCGTAGTTGTGGTGTCATGGTACAACAGGAACGTAGTTCCTTCGGATAAGATAGAAGAACCACAATTTTCAAAAAAAATAATCTTAATCTTTATTTATCGTTTGACCATCTGAAAAATGAAGTTGGCAACACTGGTCACGGGCACTTTTTATGCGTCACTGCCGTTACGATATTCAGTTTCGTTTTTTTAAGATCTGCGCTTACTTATAACAATTCCAAATAAAATACACTCAAATATGGGCATTATGTCAAGCCCGTTAAGATATAGACTACAATCCACATAAATTACCAGACGGCTGTCAGCGACCGATCTGCTAATTTGTGTTGCCAATGTAATATAAGTCTTAACGGGCATGACAAAAAGCCTGCTTATCTTCTCCAAGCTAGCTCTAAGGAACTACGTTCCAAAAAAATAAAGTCTATGTAAGTCCTGCTTAAGGTATTTCAGTCAATAAATAGGCGGGGTTCTGGCCATCCATCAATAGCGTCGTAAGCGTCAAAACAATGCGGCAAGTTATACCATCCATCAGCTAGAAGACGACATTAATTTGGCTAATTATCATCCCCCGAGTATAATTAGCCCCCAACTGTAGTAACTGCCACACAATCTGCGCTTTTAACTCCTTAAGAAGGTTATTTTAACCGTTATCCAAACAGCAAGAGGTACTATGTTCGTTTGCATGTTTTTATCTGCTTGTTTGACATTTCTGTCTTTAGATTATAGTATTCCTATACACTTACAATTTGCAAACATGTTTGCACCAAGTTCAAAAATAGAAAGATGTTCTCAATCCGACTGTATTTTTTTGTGTTTGTTGCCTCAGACTTATTTTGACTGATTAAAAGTTTTTTGAGATTATTACAAATATCACTATGTACTGCTCCTGTCCTTTGGGCTAGCGCATAGAGCACCTATTGTATAGGGTCCTACTAACGAACACTTACTTTAAACTAAACTAAACTTACTTTCCTACGTACAAATAACATACTTACTTTAAAGAATCAATGTTCTGAGTATGTATAAACAATAAATGAATACAGCCTGGATATTATTAAATTTAATTTTAAAAAGTACTATTTCTACGCTAAAGTACTGTGTTATACGCCGCATTATTGTTTAACGTCGTGCTGTTAATGGTCAAACAAAAGCCAATTTTTTAAATAATTTACCTATCCTCTTAATATTATAATAAGGAAAGTTTGGGTGTTTGGGTGTATGTAGTCTTATCACCCCGTAGCCAGTAAAGAGATCAAGTTTTAATTCGAAAGTCAAATAGGTAATAAAAATAAAAAAGCCAAGGGCAAAAAAGGCCAAGTGCGAGTTGGACTCGCCCATGAAGGGTTCCGTAGCAACAAGTAACATGCCGCGATTCGAAATGTTTAAAAAGGGACCACTATATGCATCAATAAACATTTATAACAATATCCCAGATCGAATAAAAAAGAAGCGAATGATAGCACGTTCCAGAAAACACTTCGTAGCTTCTTAATAAGAAAATGTTACTATAGCGTGTGCGAGTTCTTTAAAGATGAAGATAAAATTTAATTGTTACAATTAGACTTTTGATATAAGGTACTGTAAAGTAATGCTAGTTATTTTAATATAAAGGCTTGGTCTGCGACCAAATTACTACTGTTGCAGCGCCCTTAATGCAGGGTCTACTACATTTTTGTTCTCTAGTTTTTAGATACAAACAAATGTATGTGTAAGTGCAATTTATATATAAATAAATAATAAATAAATTCTTGTAGTTCGGTGTAATTTTGATCGATGTTTTAATAATAATAATGTATTTTTGACGTACCAAAAAAACTACTCATCAGATCGAGTTCAAACCAATTTTCGTTGGAAGTTTACATGATAATGTACATCAGATATTTTTTTTAAATTTATCATTCTTTTATTTTAGAAGTTAGAGCGGGGGTCACACATTTTACCACTTTGGAAGTGTCTCAAAAAATGATGTATATGGTGTAGGTAAAAATAATTTTAGAAACCTCATTATCGTTTTTGAAGACCTATCGATAGACACCACACACGTATAGGTTTGATGAATAAAAAAATATTGAGTTTTAAGTCAAAGTCAAAGTTTTAGTTCTAAGTATGGGGACATCCCTAAATTTTTTTATTTTTTTTACATCTACTTACCAAGTTTCAGCAGTGTAAAAACAGTGTTTAGGCAAAAAGTGTCTGTGACATAAGGACGGACAGACAGACAGACAGACAGACATGACAAATCTATAAAGGTTCCGTTTTTACGTTTTACGGAACCCTAAAAATCCTGAACGACACATGGGCTACTTTTTATCCCGAAAATATGTAGAGTTAAGCCATTCTAAATTCTATGTGGACAAAGTTGCGGACTTGCTCTCCTAAAATTATAAATGTGAAAGTTCGGAAATGTTGATGTTTATTGCTCAATCATGTTGGAACGTCTAAACGGATCGAGTTAAAATTCGGAACATAGATGATTATAGTCTAAAATGTTACATAGGCTACTTTTGAACATGGAAAAATTACGGGCGCTAGTAGGTATTTATTAAAATCAAATTGACTCATTGTTCCATTTTGTAGACACAAGAGAGAGAAAACATTACTTTGTAGAGACGTAAATAGTTTAAAAATGCCACGTAAGGGTTTTAGTCGAAAAACCAAATAACCTTTTGATTGTGTTCTAAAACCTGACACAGCGATGTTTAATGAATATTCAAAGTACAAAGTCAAAGGGCAACGTTTGGGAGGTACCGTACCTACGGTCAACTTTGTTCATTTCAATGAAATGCCCGAAAGAAAATTAGTAATTGTGTCCAGGCAAAGCTAAACGCAAGTCCACAAAAAGTTTACAAATTTTAATGTATTTGTTATAAAAAAGTAAAAGACTGACGAACCTCCTAACGATGTACTGCGTAGAGGATAAATGCTGCGAGCTTCTGATCTTACCAGTCATCTACTGAAAGCTATTTAAGATATTAATTGAAGGTTTCCGGTATAAGGCCGTTTTCTGACACGACTATTGGGACTAGGATGGTGTAGATTCTAACAGCTACGCTCAATAGCACATTTTTATACATTAAGTAAAATAAACGCCAACATTTCAGTCACCTGTCGTGTCTACCAAGCGCTCAGAAAGGGTCTTGAAAATGATTTATTTCTATGTCTAAGCAGGTGTTTACAAAACACGCTCACACGTATTTTAATGTATTTCCGTGCGGGCACAATACGCGCATTACGGTTAATGCCGTGAAATCGTCGTAATGTATCGAATTATTAGATTTGTAGGCTTTCGCCTCAAACGTGGTGATTCTGCACTAGGATCCATTTAATCATCAGTAGAAATCGTATACCACGCAATTCTTGTATATATACATATATATATATATATAATCTGAATCTCGGAAACGGCTGAAACGATATTCATGAAATTATGTATGCATGGGGTTTCAGGGACGATAAATCGATCTAGCTAGGTTTTAGGAATCGACAGCATAATTAGCTCAGACAGGAAGTCGGGCGGTCATAGCGGTCACGAATTCATAGCTCCAGGTTCAAATCCAGACGGCTTTTCTTTTTTTTCTATGATTTTTTTAAAGAAAAATTTCTTGGTGTCTTGTATCTCTAGGTATATTTAATATTTAAGCCGAGCAAAGCTCGGTCACCCAGGTACTATTTATTAAATTGACACAAAAGTATCTAGTCACAAAATACAGGTCGAACCCAGGTCCAAACTAGATAAGCACGCTCCATCGTAGACCACATCGTCGCTTAACATCAGGCGAGATGGCGGTTAAGTGTAACCCTATAAAATTAAAAATAAATAATAGTTAAAAAACACACACTTTTACAGAAGATAAATATGAATTAAGGATAGTGTGATTGACAAAAAAATTGCAAGTTTAAAATAAAACGCTAAATGTTTTTTTTAAATCTCACTACGGTTAAAAAGTAATCGAAAAAGTATAAAATAATTAGATTATTTAAAAAATCCGACTCCAAAAAATACCAGATAAAAACCATAATATAAAACAATGTATTATTTTCTAAAGACACTTGGATGATTGATACGAATCTAACGATATCTTAATTGTCAAAATCCATCCAGCCGTTTGGCAGATACGAGGAAATAAATAAATTTCTAAACATACAAGATACGCGAAAAACACAATCCTTCTTTCAGTCGGGTCAAAATCCCCAACTTAAACACAAACGTAGCATGAGATACTTAACGTAAAACTTAAAAAAAAAACAATAATATCCGTCCTGGGCTGCCATTAAATGAAGTAGTTGTGCAGTTTCATAGTAACGTGAAAAATTTGAGATTTTAGTGCTATACTTACACCCTTCATGGACAGGCCATGCCCCTACAGTGAGACCCTTAGAAGTTATTGATAATTTACTCATAAAATACGATAAAATTTACAAAAGTGATGGCAGCCCCTGATGCAAAGAGGATACATTTACTTATACTTTATCTAAGCCCAGACGGATATCATTTTGTCATGGTGCGTTTTCACCTCACCTTTGCTTTTCCTTATAGCGGCAAGTCACGTGTTTATTTAGATAATGGATTTGGTTTACCAAAACACATAACGTATGGTACAGATAGTAGCAGCCGACTCGTACTTTTTATCAAGGGACAGCAGGCAGTTGGTTTCAGATGGCTTTCATGGTTTCAACTGCCTACCGAACTTTGATCTAGCACAGGTGGCTCAGGTGATGATAAATTTGTAGTTTGCACACAATATATGCATAATTCGAACCTATGACCTCACAATTGTAAAATGAAACGTTTTACCCATCTACGCCATCTATCGAAAATCGATCCTACCAATTCAAATTTTGAACAAATTCGGTTACTTTAAGTTCTAATGACGCAACCTTTAAAATTTGACATATGCTGTCACGCAACGAAAGCTCTCAAAAAGCAATATTTTTTCCCGTTTTTGTTCCATTTTTCATTCCTGCTCGGCTCCTGTTGATTGTAGCGTAATGTTAAATAGCCTATAGCCTTCCTCGATAAATGGACTATCCTACAAAGAAAGAATCGTTCAACTCGGACCAGTAGTTCCAGAGATCCTTGCGTTCAAACAAACAAACATACAAACAAACAAACAAACTCTTCAGCTTTATAATATTAGTATAGATTATCCCGAGGAAGTAGGTAATGGAAACCACGCCGATGAAACCGTGGAGCGTTCCTAGTTGTAAGTATAAAACAACTAATACATTCTTCTATGTTTCATTCGGTTTGCTTCAAATAACATGTTCCTTCTGCGAAATATTTTCATAATATCTACGAACAGTGCCACCAAATTATCTGTAGAACGGGCAAAAGCGGAACAAGATACTGATGCCATTTTGAAAACGTCATGTAATTGCTGTTAGGTGGCAATAGTATTCGATCGTGGTGCCATCACTGCATTCTACAGATAAGCTGGTCGTACTGTGGGTGTTATCGAGAATATTCTCGTATCTTGTACCTTGTACCCTTCCGAGAACACTGAAATGATAAAGCATGTGAATATTTCATCAGTCATGGTGACAAAATTTTCGTTTCATTCATTTCGAGAATTTCGTATCAATAAGCTAGACTTAGTGATTAGTTGTTCAACACGATCTAGAATTTAAACAATTTTAATTGAACTTAACACTTATAAAGCATGTGTCAAATTAGTGTTAAGTTCTATTAAAATTGATTTAAATTTAGTCGTAAATGTTTGCGTGGTTGAGTTAATTTTTAATTTTATTTTAATTCTGATGCACTAGAAATAAACTTTGCTAAAACTCACAAGGCAACGAGATAAATTATCGTTTATTTCCGGCTAAGGAGCGCATTGCTGTATTAAGCTGTGTAAAGCAGTGATATTATGAATTATTTTCTAAAAGCTATGTGACACCTATGCTTTCATATTCAGACGTATTCACAGAAATCGAAATAATACATGCCTTATTAAATAGAATTCTGTAGACACATTGCTAGCTAGCCATGGCAAGACTTTGTGGGTTCAGCATCCAACAGTACCTACTGGGACAGGGATTGGGTTGGAACCATTTTTCCTCCGCCAAAACTGAACATAGCTTGTATTCTGAAACTTGACATAACGCCTAGACACTGTAAATAAATGTGTACCTTTAATACATATAAACACTCTGACAATACAACATAATACTCGTGTATTATATAAACCTTTCTCGTTTTTACGCGCGTGTACATAATTTCGTTTCGAAGCTTTTCAGAAACTTTTAAGCGACTCTGGAATTGAATAGCAGAGGCACATTTAACTGTATTTTCTTGTTGCTTCAGATTATTTGTTAATATAAATTAACATTTCGTGAATTCCATAACTGGAGCCGTAGTAGCCTTGTTCCAAAAACGTCATAATTGACAGTTATATTGTTGTAACTATTGTTGTTAATTGTTGTGAGTAGTTGATTCACACACCTCTAAGTATTAAGCAAAATATTTTTTTTATTTTTTGGCAAATTTACAATTACTTTGAAGTACACTGGGTTTGACTTTAGTGAGGTAGGGTAGTTCTATAATTTTCTCAACGAGAAAAAACACGTCATGTTTCAAACCCGCCAATTGTAGAGTATACAAGGTTATTGGTAATTCCGGCTTTCTTTTCAGGGGATATTAAGTACATTAAATACGTCAACTTTTGTTCTTAAAACAGTTTTAAAAAATTGGTATCGGTATGCATATGTTAATCTCAGGGACTACTGGATTTTTATTTATGCTACTTTTACTCACGGGGAACGCTAAATGATAATCTGTGTATAATGAAATATAGAGTAAGATCCCAGAGCTCCCAGACGTCACCTATTTTCTGATGAATTAAATGTGGACGATTGAGTAGAGTTAGTAAGTACTAAGAGCACATGCTTACTCGCTAACTTGCTTAGACAGCCAATTTTGAGATATGGGGTAATGAAGGTACATACAAACATTACTTACTTGACGTATTTTCTAATAAGTGATTTTCACGTATGTTGTAGGCAACATTCTTAAAAACAAGTTGTTGCTTTTTACAATAAGATAAGACCAATCTAAGGGGGCAATCATCCCTTCATTACCCCATATCTCAAAATTGGCCGTCTAAGCAAGTTAGTGAGTAAATATGTGTTCTTAGTACTCACTAACTCTACTCAATCGTCCACATTTCATTAATCAGAAAATAGGTGACATCTGGGAGCTCTGGGATCTCGGACTAATAGAGTCAATTAAATTGGTTCTTGTAATGGCATATTTTTTGTTTATAGTGGCATCCGTGATAATTTATCCTAGATGGTCTCCGCTGCATTCTGAACTTTGGGCTAATTCAAAAGGAGCAGGTCCAATTTTTATGAGTTGAAAACCCTAGAGGTTTCTCCAGTTGTCCAACCGCGACCTTGGTACAGGCCCGTAATTATCCAACCTGCGCTAAAAAAATTTTTTTTATAATAAAGTGACGAGACGAGCAAGCCATATGCCTGATAGTAAGCAACATGCCTGCCCAGAATAACACAGTGGCTTTCTCACTTCTTTCCTCCGAAAGCTCTCGAAATATACAAGAATTAGTTCCACCAGAACTGTACACAAATTTAGTTACGTTTACGACGCCAAGGGTTTATTTCAATCAATCTCTAAATTGTCAACGACGGCGACCGACGCGACGTAAGGACGCAACAGGCGGAAAGCCATCCCACTTCGATAACTAGGAAGAAGGGATAATGAAGCTAGTTTGCTCAAAGATTATCCTTAGAGCTCTATTGTGGCCTTCGGAGCGTATGATGAGCACAATGAGGGACAGTGTGTACTCATCATAACTCATGCAAAGCGATTTGGCGACACGGGACGTAAGGCCAGTTTTAGATATGCAATTTCTAGCCTCAGACCTAAAAAAATACGTGTGGTTAGTCTAATTTGTACATCGTCGCATAATTGCTAGCTTATTAGATTTTTATCGGATACATTTTTGAGTGTGCAACTTCTCTGCAATATGCATATGCATATTTATGTAAAACTACCTTGCCCTTTTTCTATGTTTTTCTTAGCTAAAAAAGCGATATCGTTTAGTGGTTGATGTTCCAAAGCCTTGAACGAAGAGATTTGACTCCACTTTTGTGAGTAAAACGTTTAGTATGATATCTAACGATGGTTATTATTACTCGAACAGCAATCTCGGGCATGCACTTTCCTTGAAAAAGTCTGCCGGACGCGGCCGAAACTTAAGTCCTTAAGCTCTGACCATATCAAACGTGAATTCCGGAATAAGCCGGATTGGACTGACTAAGTATATAACACGTGAGTTACCCTACCCGTGCATTCATTTAAAAACATTCAGGCCCTAGAATGCGTTGCCTGAGTGGGTTTTTTCTAATAACTACAATCTTGGTGTAGGTAAGCACGATCCGTCGTAGATTGCATTGTCGCTTAACTTCAGACGAGATGGGATACACGGGAAGTTTTATAATAATAGATATCTGGTTATATCTATAGTAGATAATACATATGTAATTTTGATTAGTTTCGTGCTGGATAGTGTTGTGTGATATATTTATTAATTACTTTATTTTTAACACGAATACTGCGTACACCATTACATATGTAAATATTCATCAACTTATTTAAATCAATGAATCTATTCTCAAACAGGAATATCAGTAATACATACCTTGGATACAATGAACCGGTCGACCGCAACAAATCGTCCGTCTGCAAACCGCCTGTTTACAAAGTGACCTACGTTTATTCCCTCTGTGATATTACGAATTCTTTTCGAAGCGTGAACATCTTTTGAATATCTCCAAGGGCTGGATACAAAAGAAAATTTCGAGAGCAAATTTTGTTATGGCAAAAGTTAACAATAACAGATCTCGAAATAAAGATAGCTGTTTCTAAAATAAATCTCTGGTAGGTTTTATTTGCGGATCCGTTGAACATCTGTTACCTTCCAAAATGATTCATTAGAGAAAGTAATTAAAGTGCAAAATCGTCGCGTCCGTTTAATTCTTCCCTAAAAGCCTTTAAGGGGACAATGGCCCTCGGAAACAAAAATTTTGTTCGTACTAAAAATGTATTTTCATCTTTTTAATTTTCAGCCATTGTTTTGCGGACATTGTTGGCTGTGACTTGTATCTAGAATATTTTTGTGGAGAGATGCTCGGGGTGTTCGTATAAGGTCCAATGAGATATAAAAGTATTTTAATTTGAATCTGTTACAATAGAGTAGAAAGCCATGGTGGCCGAGAGGTGAGATTTCACAAGAGTTTAGATTTAGAGAGTTAGATAGATAAATAGAATAACTCTTTATTACACTTAATTTAAAAATAAAACAAAAGTTACTTCGAAAGTTTAGATTTCACAAGAGTGTGATCAAATATTCGAATCTCGCCAGCATTTTTTAGAGTTTATCCAAGTTCAGATTTACATATTTGTTACCACTGCCTTAAGTAGTTAAGGAAAAACGTCATGTCAAAACTGGCATGTACCAAAAAGGGTAGACACCCTTCATGAATATGTGTCATTCACCCAACCGTTCTTACCCATCATGGTGGGTCATCACGGCCCACCATGGTTCTCTCTCCTTATGAGAGAAGGCCTCGAACCTCAGCAAGAAAGACGCAAAGGCTGTTTACGCTACAGTAGCTTTTTTTTTATAGTATAGAGTGACGAGACGAGCAGGACATGTGCCTGATGGTAAGCAACATGCCTGCCACATAACAGCACAGTGACACCCAGCTATTGAAACATGATGAATCCAAATTATTACCTAGCACTGCACTGCGCTCGTCACCCAGAGATCTAAGATATTATATATCTAAGCCATGCAATTTCACTGGAAACATTGCCCTTAAAACCGGAACACAGTAATGTTTGCACATTACTGCTTGGCGGTAGAATAACTGGCAAAGGTGTGGTCCTTCCCCAGGCGGACTCTGCTAAGAGTCCTACCACTACTACTAGAACACCAGGTTCATAGTGTTATTAAGTTTTCCAAGATTACTGTCCATCCAAAGGTTGTCTGGAAGAAATTGCTTTTAGCGAAAAGACCGCCAGTTATTTCCTTATTGTTTTTATTTTTCCTACATTATTTGTATTCTTTAGTGGTGTGAACAATAAATGATTTTCATTTATTAATTATTCTAAAACTAGCTGTGTCCCACAATTATAACTATGAAAATTATTTAATCTTTTCCCTGTAAAGCGAGTTATGATATATTTATGTAAAAAATACTTTACAAATCTGATTAGTCTTTCGTGAGATTAGCGTGATAAAATAAAATAAAAAACTTTTCAGGAGCCTTTCATTTTAAACTAATCTCCACAGACAGCACACTTTTAACGCAAAAGATTAACTAAAGTTATAAGCTAAGCTGCTAAGAAGTATAGAAAGTTTTATAAAATTGCGCTGGTTGCAGGTTGCGCAGGTCCATTCATTGTGGAAATCTAGAGCTACGTTCAGCAGAGAACATCTTGCGGCTGATGATGATGATAATAAATATAAAGTAATAACGCTAATTAACACCTATTATGGCTTTTGTTTCTCTTGAAATAAGACACCTACTTACCTATATTTATGTGCTCACATATTGAAACGTATAAAATAAAGTGCAAGCAAATAATGTGCCCGATGGTAAGAAACACGTTTTCGTATAACAGCACAGTACTATGCAGCTATTTAAATATTAAAAGCCACAACCTTTAATTGCACTACACTCGTCATCGAGAGATATAAGAGATAATAATACTAAGATTATAATTTATCTCTCTGCCTTGTATTGCTTGACAGTTTTCTGTACAATAATTAATATAATACAGTAAAGTAGTCATTTCAAACTTTGAAAATGTATACAGTTTGTATGCTGTTTCTTTTGTTTTTATTTATTATTAATTGACGTGTAAATTGTACATTTATAATAAAGTACTTTGACTTTAATTTTTTTGGAAATATTTCCCTTAGCAACCTTAAAAAAATAGCAATATTTGCACATTTTTCTGCTTAGCGGTAGAATAACTGGCAAAGGTATGGACTCCGCAAATATCACCCAACAAAATAAGACGAGTTTTATATTTAAGATCTAAAATATGTTTCGAGAAGCGAACGTTGAATTTCCTAATATAGAAAAGTAGGTACTTCAGTTTTGTAGATTTAAGAAAAGCTAGCCCAAGAGACTTCAAAAATAATAAAGTAGGTACTTAACACTCTACAGTGTTAAGTACCTACTTTATTATTTTTGTAGGAACACGAAATTGTCGGCTTAGACTTAGCTTAACTTTGAATCTAAATGAGTGCCCAAGTAATTACTTATTTTTAAGTAGGTTTCTGTTTAAGTTGTTGCTTAAATCTGAAATACTTGAAATATTAATTTTACTGCCATAATGTTCATTATTACCATTGTTCCGTATAATCGGGCAACATTATATCGGCCATCGAAATATAGCGGATCTATGTTTTGACAGCCGGCTGTCAAGTGACGTTGTCTCGTTTCGCCGGTACGTTCGAGCCACTCCTTGTTTTTTGTTTCTAACCTGGTTTGCTTTTCTGGATAAAAGTGTTATAGTGCTACGGGAATAGACTATTGTGCGGGAACACGTTATTAACATTAATTGTGACTACTGGATTAGTGCTGGACTATTAATTGTGAAGTGGCTGCTGGATTGGCCGCTTCTACAACGCCGGACCGTTGCTTGTGCTGGGACGGGAGATCGTCTGGAATTTGTCTGGTTTGGTGTCCACATATTCCCTTTTCTGACCCCGTTCCTTATTCCTCTCGACCAAACTGGGCTTTGGACGACGCCGGGAACCCTACGTAAGTGATTTCTTTTCGGTAACTTGTTTGCAATTAGGGGGTAAATATTAAAATCGGTATAAAAGCAAAATAATAATGTTTCGACTTGCTATGGGCCCCAAGTCGGTATTTCTGGCATAAATACTATACATTTTTTGGTAGCAGAGCGTAGTTTGCCGTAAATACCCCCGTAATAATATATTTGTTGTTTTTATTTTTCTGGGAAAATATCAGGTAAACCAGATATTCTTTTGTGTGTTTTAAATTTTTAATTCACGAACTTGGTTACTGAGTCATTCAGCCAAGATTAAATATTGTAATACCAGTGTATAATTTCTCCCCAAACTGTCGGGAAATTAGTATTAAGTGGTATCCGGTTTGATAGGTTGCGGATATATTTGTTGTGACATTGTCCGAACTTTAGGTTGGTTTAAATTTAAATTTAAAAATGGCTTCGGATTTGGCCAACCAGCTCCGATGGTTCGAATCCTTACAAGGATTGGTCGGCCGGAGAGACCGGGAGGAGGCGCTATTAAACAGGTCAGAACACCTCGACAGGCGCCTGGAGATCGCTGAGAGGAGCACAGGATTGCTGCGGGATGCAAGGCCGCCTCCACCTGAGGAGCAGATGGAGAGGATCGACGCGGACATGCGGCGCATCCTGGATTTGTACGACGAGGTCTCCGAAGGGGTTCGCCAGCTGGAGAGGTCTCGTCAGGGAAGGGCGAACTCGGGACCCGTCATCAGGAATGCGGGTTCGGGTGTAGTGGGACGCCTTCCCACCCTGGACTTGCCCAGGTTCACAGGTAACCTGCGAGAGTGGAGCGGCTTCCGGAGTATGTTCGCCTCTCTCGTAGATTCACGCACCGACTTGACGAGGGCGGAGAAACTGGCGTATCTCCGCACGTCACTGGAGGGTGAGGCACTCTCCCTGATCCAGCACCTGGAGCTGGACGACGACAACTTCGGCACGGCGATGGAGTTGCTGGAGACGAGGTTCCAAAACCCTCGGCTCCTCGCCGACGCTCACGTGTTCCAAATACTGGGGCTGCCGAAGGTGACTGAGAGGTCTCAGTTGAGGCCGCTAATCCTCACGCCCGTGAAGGTGGCGTACAACGCCTTGCGCAGCTTGGGACTGCCAGTAGAACACTGGTCGTTTCTGCTGGTCCACATTCTGCTGGGCAAGGTGCCGCTGGAGTTGCGCGCCCGGTTCGAGCGGGAAAGGGGCCTTCACGGCAACCCGAAGGTCTTCCCCACGTTTGAGGAGCTGCTTCCTGGAGTGGGAGGCGAGGATGGTCGAGTCGGCGCCGCAGGAGGCGCAGCCCGCCGCTTCAGCTCGTGGCCCTGCCGGAACAGGACCGCGACTTACCAATTCCCGCACTCAGGGTGGGGTGAAGCGGACGGCGACGGTGACGAGTGCGTCGGAGCAGGAGTGCCCGAACTGTGGCCAGCCTCACGCGCTGGTGCAGTGTCCGGCCCTGCTTGCGCGGACGACTTCTGAACGACGAGGGATCGTTCGGAGGTTGCGTCGGTGCTACGGGTGCCTGGGGGGTCATTTGTTCAATGACTGCCCCACGGCACGGCCGTGTCCTGGGTGTGGGGGACCACACCACCAGCTCTTGTGCGTCAGGAGCGATGGTGCTGGTCGACAGCCCTCAGGGAGGGGGCCCTCCACGGGCGGGGGCGCTCCCACGCCGAGCCACGCATTGTACAACAATGAAGTGGCTACAGCGTGGAGCACACCCCCTCCACCCCAACTCCCGGCAGCACCGGGCAGCCCAACAAGGGGCGTCCTACACGCGGCTCGGTCACCGACCTCACAGCCCGCGCGGACGCGGGCGAACTGGAGAGGTGGAGGGGTGATACCGGAGTCACCACGGGGGCCACCTCCCCAGCGTTATCCTTCTCCGCCGCTGGATCCGCGATTAATGCAATGGAGGGCGTACACGCCTCCCCTCCATGAGCATCCGAGGCTGGACTACCACCCGCCCTACTTTCAGTATGGCAGGGCAGCTGGATATGCCCCCCCTCCGATGGCCCTTATGACTCGGCAGCCATACTGGGCTGGGCCCTGTAGTCCGACGGGTTCGGACGGGCCTCGGAGGGATTGACTAGCCTCCGTTCCCTTGGCACAGGATCAACCGGTAGTCCTGCTGCCCACCCTCTGGTTAAGGGTTTGGGGTCCAAGAGGCGACTACGTCCGGATACGAGCGCTCTTGGACACAGGGTCCCAGGGGTGTATTCTGACAACCCGGGTTGCTCATCGCCTGGGCCTGGCTAGGTTTCCGTCACCGACTCCGTTGCGAGGAGTCGGGAACACAGAGGTGAGGTTGGCTGGACAGACCCGCCTATCCTTCTCGTCCGTACATTCCTATTCGGAAAGGATTGCGGTCAGGGCCACCGTCATGGATTCGGTTGTCGGTTGGCTTCCTCAGGCGGACATAGATCCGGATCTTTTGTCCTGTACTAAGGGTCTCAGGTTGGCGGATCCCCGCTTCGGGATGGCGGGTCCGGTAGATCTTTTGTTGGGTTCTGATGTACTGGGTTACATCATGAACGGGAAGCCTAGACTGTTGGACCAGTCTTCGCTGATGGCGCTGCCCACCATCTACGGGAACGCCATTTTGGGAATGGTGGATGAGTGGCAGCAGTCGAATCAGGCTTCTTTTACGGGAACGGCCCTCGCTCAGATCATGCAGAGGTTCTGGGAGATCGAAGAGCCGCCTACCGTGTCTCGGCTGGATCCCGAGCACGTGGAGTGTGAGAACTTTTATCAGGCTCACACTCGGAGAATGGTTTCTGGGCGATTGGAGACTAGGCTGCCTTTCCGGGATAACCCCCCGCGTCTGGGCCAGTCTCGATCATTGGCCGAGAAAAGGCTCAGGTCCATGGAGCGACGCATGGCTCGAGATCCTGTACTTCGGGAAAAGTACATCGAGTTCATGAGGGAGTATGAGGCACTGGGCCACATGTCTCCGGCTCGCGACGACTGGTCGACCATGGACCACTAGTTTTTGCCTCATCACGCTGTTTTGAAAGCGTCGATAGGCAAACTCAGGACGGTGTTCGATGGATCCGCTCCGACTTCGACAGGAGTGTCACTGAACCGGTGCCTCCACGCTGGACTGAAGTTACATCGGGATATTGTAGACATCATCCTGAATTTCCGTAGGCATCAGGTGGTGTTGGGAGCGGACATCCGTATGATGTTCCGACAAACGGTCATACACCCCGAGGACAGGAGGTTCCAGTTGATCCTCTGGCGGGAAAGTCCTCAGGACCCTATGATGGTGTATGAGTTGAACACCAACACCTATGGGTTGAGATCAAGCCCCTTCATTGCGATCCGCTCACTGCTGGAGTTGGCGGAGCAAGAACGGGCTCGGTACCCACGTGCAGCCGCAGTTCTGGAACGCGACCTGTACGTGGACGACGTTTGCACTGGTGCGCAGACGGTGGAGGAAGCTCTGTTGCTCCGGGATGAGCTTACAGAGCTTCTCGCATCTGGAGGCTATGAGCTTCGGAAATGGCTCTCTAACGACCCCAACGTCCTGGCTGGTATCCCGGACGATCACCAGCAGGATCCGGGGCTCTTCGAGGAAGGTGACGATCCGCACGGGATTGCGGTTCTGGGCATGCAGTATCAACCGGTTGCTGACATCTTCACCTTTCGGGTGGCACTGGAAGCCACACGCGCGTGGACAAAACGGACGGTTTTGTCCACCATCGCCAGGATGTTTGATCCAAACGGTTGGATCAGTCCGGTTCTGTTCGCAGCCAAGTGTCTGTTACAGCGACTTTGGACTCTGAAGGTCTCATGGGACGACCCCCTGGTTGGAGACTCGCTTAACATTTGGCTTCGTTTAATATCTGACCTCGAAACGGTCAATCGAGTGGCGTTGCCCCGGCGCATTCTGCCACCAGGCTGTAGCCGGATCAGCCTGCACGGGTTCTGTGATGCGTCCGAGCTGGGCTATGCCGCATCTGTGTACTTGCGTACAGTTGACGATGGAGGCCACGTCAATGTCACGCTCTTATTGGGGAAGAGCAAGGTAGCTCCTATCAGGACACGACTCACTATTCCGAAACTGGAATTGAGCGGAGCCACATTACTTGCTCGGCTGCTTAAGCACGTATATCAGGAACTGTCCACCTCGATAGACATCCGGAAGGTCTATGCGTGGTCAGACAGTCAGGTCGTACTTGCCTGGTTAAGAGTAGCCCCTCACACTTTGGAGACCTTTGTGGGAAATCGGGTTTCCGAAATCCAAAACAATGGACTGGACATTGTTTGGAGACATGTCCCGGGTGAGTTGAACCCCGCTGACTGTGCTTCGCGCGGCTGTTCCGCGCCGGAGCTAGTTGATCACCCCTTATGGTGGGGTCCGGACTGGCTGCGGGAGCCAGAAGCTTCCTGGCCAGCTCTCGGCGCGGACTCGGAGCGAGCGGAGCTGCCCGGAGTCCGCGTGCATGCGATTGTGGCGGAAGTGCCCCCAGACCCTGATTGGTTGACGGGTCGTTACAGCAAGCTGGATAAATTGCTGGGGGTAACTAGCTGGATTAAACGCTTCATCCACAACTGTCGTCACCCTCGTCAGAGGAGGAGTGACCAGATCGCCACTGTGGAGGAGCGTCGGAGTTCCTTGCTGCACCTCATTCGGCTGGTGCAGGGTGAGAGGTTTCCGACGGAACTTGAGGCGCTGCGCTGCGGACGCGCTCGCTTGAAGGGTGCGGTCGCCAAGTTGAACCCTTTCACAGGTCAGGATGGTCTTCTGCGCGTAGGAGGTCGGCTCCGGAAAGCCAACCTGCCGTACGGCAGCAGGCACCCCCTGTTGCTACCGAAAGGAGGTCCTTTGGTGGACCTGCTGATCACCGATCGGCATATCGGTAACGCGCACGCTGGATGTGGCGCGCTTCTCGCTGTGTTGCAGCGTGAATTCTGGATCTTGTCGGCTCGCAGGGCGGTCCGAAAGGTGCTGTTTAGATGTGTCCCTTGTTATAGGCTCAAGGCGTCTACCATGCAGCCCATGATGGGAGATCTTCCTCCGGATAGGATTTCTCCCTCGAGGCCGTTCGACGGGGTCGGAACGGACTTCGCTGGGCCCTTCTCGGTCAAGTCATCGACGTTGCGTAACGCCAAGGTCGTTAAAGCCTACCTGTGCGTCTTTGTGTGTTTGGCCACCAAAGCAGTCCACCTGGAGCTGGTCTCTGCGCTGTCTACGGAGGCCTTTGTCGCGGCGCTGGATCGCTTTGTAGCGCGAAGAGGAGTACCCTCTTTAATACGTTCGGACAATGGCACAAATTATCGAGGGGCGGCGAATTATTTACGCGAAGTTAATAATTTTTTAAATTCTGGTAATAATAGTTTAAGTCTGGCTCTCGCCCAGCGGGGAATCAGCTGGCAATTTAGTGTGCCGGCCTGTCCTCACTGGGGAGGAATTTTTGAGGCTGCGGTGAAGTCTGCTAAAACCCATCTCCGCCGTGTCATCGGGGAGACCGTGTTAACTTGGGAAGAGTTAGTCACGGTACTATGCCGCGTGGAGGCAGTGCTTAATTCCCGTCCTCTCTGTCCAATCTCGCCTGACCCTAACGATCTAGAAGTCTTGACGCCGGGTCACTTCTTGATCGGTCAGCCTTTAACCGCGTTGCCGGAGTATCCCTGGAAGGATGAGCGCCCCGGACGCCTGTCCCGTTTTCAGTTATTGCAGCAAATAAGTCAAGACTTCTGGAGGCGCTGGTCGGCCGAGTACTTGCATCTGTTGCAACAACGGGTAAAATGGACAGATAGGACGGAGGCCCCTCGGGAAGGGGACTTAGTATTATTAAAAGAGGCAAATTTGGCCCCCTTACTCTGGCGTAGGGGACGTATTTTAAAATTGATATCTGGTACTGATGGCACACCCCGCGTGGCGGAGATTCTGGTTTCTGGTTCCAGACTTCAGCGCGCGGTGTCCTCTCTGGCACGCTTGCCTCTTTATTAGATATACGTGTTTTCAAGGTTAAAATTTAATTTTATTTTATTACTATTTTTGGTAAAGTGTTTTTTTTTGGTTTGATTTCCACTTTCGGGTCAAAGTTGGGAATTTCGTTTTATTTGGGGTCCGGATACTACTAAATACTACTACTAAATACTGGTTTCTAAAATTGAGCTGGAGTTCAATTGGTCGGGGGTTTTGTTCCGTATAATCGGGCAACATTATATCGGCCATCGAAATATAGCGGATCTATGTTTTGACAGCCGGCTGTCAAGTGACGTTGTCTCGTTTCGCCGGTACGTTCGAGCCACTCCTTGTTTTTTGTTTCTAACCTGGTTTGCTTTTCTGGATAAAAGTGTTATAGTGCTACGGGAATAGACTATTGTGCGGGAACATGTTATTAACATTAATTGTGACTACTGGATTAGTGCTGGACTATTAATTGTGAAGTGGCTGCTGGATTGGCCGCTTCTACAACGCCGGACCGTTGCTTGTGCTGGGACGGGAGATCGTCTGGAATTTGTCTGGTTTGGTGTCCACATATTCCCTTTTCTGACCCCGTTCCTTATTCCTCTCGACCAAACTGGGCTTTGGACGACGCCGGAAACCCTACGTAAGTGATTTCTTTTCGGTAACTTGTTTGCAATTAGGGGGTAAATATTAAAATCGGTATAAAAGCAAAATAATAATGTTTCGACTTGCTATGGGCCCCAAGTCGGTATTTCTGGCATAAATACTATACAACCATGGATACCTATTGACTTTTCCGGGACTATATGGCTCCCTGTACTTGCAGCGTCCCACGGTTTTACCTGTGTCGTTTTGTTTTCTATAATTCCCCCGCGATGAAAAAGGGCGTTATGTGCTATTCTAGATTATGATCTATCTGCATCAAATGTCTACCCTATTTTGTTCAGCCGTTTTATGCAACACTTGACCGCCATCTTGCGTGATGTTAAGCAACGATGTATTCTACGATGGATCGTGCATACCTGGAAGAAACCGACTCTTCAGTCTCGATTTGAAGAAACCGAGATTGTAGCAATCGGGAAAATCCCACTTGAACAACGGATTGCACAGAACGGAACCCTTATAGATTCGTCATGTCTGTCTGTCTGTCTGTCTGTCTGTCCGTCCGTATGTCACAGCCACTTTTTGCCGAAACTATGAGAACTACACTGCTGAAACTTGGTAAGTAGACGTATTCTGTGAACCGCATTAAGATTTTTACAAAATAAAAGAAAAAATAGGGTTGCCCCCCATACTGCTAGAACTGAAACTCAAAAATTTTTTTTTCATCAAACCTACACGCGTGGGGTGTCTATCGATAGGTCTTCAAAAATGATGTTAAGGTTTTTAAATCATTTTCGTCTACACTGAATAATTTGCGCGAGAGACACTTCCAAAGTGGGAAAATGTGTGCCCCCCCCCCTCTAACTTCTAAAGTAAGAGAATGAAAAATCTAAAAAAAATATATGATATACATTACCATGTAAACTACCAACGAAAATTAGTTTGAACTCGATCTGATGAGTAGTTTTTTTTTTAGTACGTCATAAATACATTATTATTAAAATATCGATCAAAGTTTCAACGAACTACAAGAACTATGTGTACTATGTATGTATATTATGTTACTTGCTGCAACGGAACCCTTCATGGGCGAGTCCAACTCGCACTTGGCCACTTTATTTTAGGGATAAAAAGTAGCCTATGTTTTTTCCAGACTATAAGTAATATATCTGTGTTTCAAATTTCAACCCGATCCGTTCATACGTTAGGACGTGATTGAGCAACAAACATCCAAACATCCAAATATCCATACATCCATTCATTGACATTTATAATATTATAGTAGGAAGTAGGATAGTAGGAAATAGGATAGTAGGAAGTAGGATAGTAGGAAGTAGGATAGTAGGAAATAGGATAGTAGGAAGTAGGATAGTAGGAAGTAGGAAGTAGGAGAGTAGGATAGTAGGAAGTAGGATAGTAGGAAGTAGGATAGTAGGAAATAGGATAGTAGGAAGTAGGATAGTAGGAAATAGGATAGTAGGAAGTAGGATAGTAGGAAGTAGGATAGTAGGAAGTAGGATAGTAGGAAATAGGATAGTAGGAAGTAGGAAGTAGGATAGTAGGAAGTAGGATAGTAGGAAGTAGGATAGTAGGAAATAGGATAGTAGGAAGTAGGATAGTAGGAAATAGGATAGTAGGAAGTAGGATAGTAGGAAGTAGGATAGTAGGAAATAGGATAGTAGGAAGTAGGATAGTAGGAAGTAGGATAGTAGGAAGTAGGATAGTAGGAAATAGGATAGTAGGAAGTAGGAAGTAGGATAGTAGGAAGTAGGATAGTAGGAAGTAGGATAGTAGGAAATAGGATAGTAGGAAGTAGGATAGTAGGAAGTAGGATAGTAGGAAGTAGGAAAGTAGGAAAGTAGGAAAGTAGGAAAGTAGGAAAGTAGGAACGTAGGAAAGTAGGAAGTAGGAAGTAGGAAGTAGGATAGTAGGAAGTAGGATAGTAGGAAGTAGGATAGTAGGAAGTAGGATAGTAGGATTACAAAACTGAAGAGGTTTTTTTGCTTGAATGCGATAATGTCAGCATATCTCAAACAATATTTTATCGTTGAATATGTACGTGATCCCATAGTGTTATAGATTATTATACATCATGTACCTAGACCGAAGCCGGGGGGGATCGGTAGTATGTAAATATTGTTCCAAATAAAATAAACAGAGATACATTGAGTGTAATTTGTCCAGAATTACGTTCAAGTTCAACTAATAGTAGTCGTCGTCCCAAGACTGATAATAAGGAAGGAACCTACCTTAGGTTTGATACATCAGCTCGTCATTAAAAGGTTTGTATCCATCGATATATAAATCAAAAGATGTGCCCTTGAAATTGTTAACAAACTGAGTCTCTTTGTGTAACGCGAGTGGTTCACAACTACCAATCTACTTGACCCCTAGAATCGCTAGCGGCGAGATATGTTGCGGTTCTACTTATTTTGGTTGTTGACAAAGAATAGCGATAGGTATTTAAACGTCCAGCGTAAAACGGAAAGAGTGAGCTCACTCTTCCCACCGATAACATGATTCCGTGCGCCTTTGAGAGTTTGGGTGGGCACATCCATTGATTTATATAGATGTTTGTATCTACTCTTGCCGTATGTTAAAAACCCGTGCATGAAACTGCGTCGAGATGGACAAGTGATACTGGAACAATTAGTCTATAGAGGACTTGTTCTAGTAATATTTAATCATAAACCTATGGGATACCTATGGGAGTACCACAGGGTTCATCAGTTTCAAACATCATGTTCTCTCTCCTATTGAATGATCTCCCTGACGCCGTAAAGGGAGCAGACTTATTCATGTATGCGGATGATGTGGCTGCCATAGTAACCGCGTTTTCAATAGAGGAATTGGAATATAAATTAAACACTGTAATTAATGGATTAAACACGTGGTTTCGTGCCAACGGTTTTATGGTAAACTCAAAAAATACTCATTTTATTCACTTTTGTCTGTCAGGCCACTACACAAACCCAATAAAAGTCTTGCTTGACGCCGCGCCGTCCGGATTGAGCAGGTACAAAATACAACATTTCTGGAGTTCGAGATTGACCTCTGCATGACTTGAGAACACCACATCGACAAGATGTGTGCAGTAAGCAGTGCGTGCTTTGCACTAAGACGGGTGTCCCGAGTGGTGTCTGCGGATGTGTCTCGTTCGTGCTACTTCGCCACGGTGCATTCCCGGTTACAGTACGGCCCCGAACTATACGCGGGCGCTGCCGACTAGGAACGTGCGTTCTGCGCCCAAAAACGTGCCGTACGTGCCATCGTGGGCGTGTCGCAATGCACACCCGTTAGACCATATTACAAAGAGCTTGCATGCTTACGTTGTTTGCAATCTTGATATACCAAGTGGCTGTGTATGTCAGAAATAACTTAGACTCATACAAGACGCGAGGAGAGAGACATTCTTGCAATATACGCAACGCTGACAAGCTGGATAGTATACCACACTCCCTCACAAGATCGGAAAAGCTGACTCACATTATGGGACCGGAAGTTTATAACACTCTTCTTAAAATGGTTAAATCAGCCCCGAGTTTGGGCAGTTTCAAGAACCGATTAAAAAGCTGGCTTTTCGATCACACTTTTTATAGTTACAGCGATTTTTTAAAGAGTGATGGTAAACACACAATTAAGTTGTAAAAAATTGACATTGTTCATTACAATTGTAATAAATACATTATATTTTATTGGCTGACACTTATTTGTACGACACTCTTTATCATACAATAAAATGTTAAATTTTAACTTTAAAAATGTATACTGTTTGTATGCTCTTTTTTTGTTTTTTTTTTTAAATTGACGTGTAAATTGTATATTTATGAATAAAGAACTTTGACTTAAATAAATAATTCTAGTGTAGGTACAACTGGAAAAAATACTTTTCTCTCTTGATGAATATAATTAATTAAATGCATTATTTGCGAGCTCAAAATAGCCTTTAATTCAATTCACAAACATATTTTGTCAATAAATTACTTAACTAACCGTTCTCTTTAGCAAAATAATTGAATATAAACTTAACAATTTAAGAAATGTAGACGAGAGAATACGAAGGGACCGCGAAGATGTCCACAATCAAATTGTGGTTCCTTTGCTAAATTGTTTAATGCTTTAACCGAAGCTTCTGGAACTTTGGAATAAATTAATAGCTATTATAAATAATTGTAATTTACCAAAATTGAATAAAATTTTGGATGATAAACGTATTAACCAATTAAAAGGAGAAATGAGGTCAAAATGAGAGTGTTTTTCTATAAATACTAGTAAGTATCTGACCGTGATTTTGTCTGCATATAATTTTATTTTTTAATTAAAGAGTAACGAGACGAGCAAGCTCATGCTCCTGATGGTAAGCAACATGCCTGCCACATAACAGCACAAAGAGACGCAGCTATTGGAACATGAAGAGTCCGAATCATTACCTAGCACTGCACTGCGCTCGCCATCCAGAGATCTAAGTTGTTATATATCTAAGCCCTGTAATTGCTCTGGAAACATTGCCCTTCAAACTGGAACACACTAATGCTTGCACATTACTGCTTGGCGGTAGAATAACTGGCAAAGGTGTGGTCCTTCCCCAGGCGGACTCTGCCAAGAGTCCTACCACTACAAGAAAGACTAATAAGACAAGATAAGAAAATTATTTACCTACATATTAAAAGTCACAAAAGAAACGTAAGATCATGCTATACATTTTATCGCTTAGAGCGATCTCTTCCAGGCAACCGTGCAAACATAGGATACGATACGCAGTAACGCGACCCTTAACATATCCTATACATTAAACGACAAATTAAAAAACCAATAATTACCCTTAAAACATATACTAGGCACTTACAATAAAGAATACATGAAAAATACGAATACTATTAACCTAAGAAAACTTTTTTGCGGGATAAAAAATTTGCCTATTTGCCCAGCTGTAATCTTACTTTCAAATTTCCGTGAAAATGACCAACAAACTACCAAATATCCAAAATTTAACATATATGATACTAGCAGTACCCCAAGATTTTACCTGGGTTATCATCAACAGCCGATTAAACGTTCCCACTGCTGGGACTCGGGGCCTTCTCTCGCAAAGAGAGAGCTAAGGCCATAATCCACCACGCTGGCCCAGTGCGGGTTGGCGGATGACACATGACTTCGAAAGATTCTAGGTACATGTCAGTTTCCTCACGATGTTTTCCTTCACCGTTTTAAGTTAGCGGCATTACGCACATGACTTCGAAAAGACAGTGGTGCGTGTGTGGTTTGAACCCGGGGTCTCCGGATCGGCAGGCGCCGTTCTCCCGACTAGACCAGCCGTAACTTATTGGGTACTAGCGGCCCATTCCGGCTGCGCTCGGATATTGTCATTTAAAGACTATTAAAAGAAATAAAACTATCCTATCTCTCAAGTTGGACCAGACTGCTCACGGTGTGCCAATTTTTTTTTAAATCGATTAAGTAGTTTAGGAATCCATCGCGGACAAACATCGTGACAGGAGATTTATATATATAAAGATTTATTTTGATGAGGATTAATACCAAGGTACAAATGAAGAGCCTTTTCAAGAGGCGGCATATATAAATTAATATTTTAGAATAAAAAACTGCTTACTGTGACATAACTATAATATTTAGACATGTGCTGTCGCGACACTTTTTGTAGATAATAATGAGTTCTGCAAAGTTGTAGTACATGATTTTGTTCTATCATCAATAGTTTTCGCAGCGCACGCGACGTAAGGAATTTTTCAGGTCATTTTTTTACACCTTATGTTACATTATTGGAGTTTTAGTAAGGATCCCTATTTTTTTTTTAAATATAATATAGCCTATGATACTCGGGAATAATGTAGCTTTCCAAAAGTGAAAGAATTTTTGAAATCGGTTTAGTAGTTTCGGAGCCCATTCATTACAAACAAACAAACAAATCTTTCCTCTTTATAATATTAGTATAGATTACCTGGGTAGTTAGATTTTATTATCATAATTTTAAAATATGTTTCTCTATCATGTTGTCCCAATTTTACCTACAATCATTATCATATGCAATGTATATCAGTATCATCTATATGTAGATAATTTTCCTATAAAAACAAATGTTTTTTTAAAGATTTGTCTTTAATATTTGTCTGGAAACAATTCCAGTTATAGGCAAGTTTATGGGCGTCTTGGTTTCGGCATTTGGATGCAAATGCCATTCCAACCCCAACTGTTGAACAGGGCAGGATTAAGGTAACGGGACAAACAAAGTAGGTATTAGTTATTATTTTATTAATAGTTATTTTATTTATTAATAGTATTTGACATTAAGTAGGTACATCAAACTTTTTTATCAAGATTTTTCCTGAAGAAATAAATAAATAAATAATAAATATAATAAAATAAATAATAAAACAAAAAATTGGTGGACAATTCACACAAACACCATCTGACCCCAAACTAAGCAAAGCTTGTATGATGGCGGCCAGATAGCTGATATAATACTTAAATAGTTTTAAATACATAGTTATTATACATAGAAACACCCAGACACAGTGCAAACATTTGAATTCATCACACAAATATTTGCACTGGGTGGGGATCGAACCCACAACCCTCGGTTTCGCAGGCAGAGCTACTACCCACTAAGCCACGAGGCCAGTCAACTATAACCTTATTAAATAACCTTATTGCATTCAGAGGTCTGAAGTGAATTGGTTTCTTCTAGGTTTCTTCGCAGCGTTCCATCGTGGACTGTATTGTCGTTTAATATCAGGCAAGATGGCGGTCAAGTGGCAACCTATTATATAGGTAAAAAAGAGTTTTGGGGCAGTTAGCTCTCTTTTCTTACACAGTTTTAATGAACCAAAATACATAATATAACATTCCATCATTTTACCGCGTAGTACCATAATACGACCTCATCATATCAGCCGAATGACGTCCATTGCTGAACAAAGGCCTCCCCCAAAGATCTCCACAAAGACTGGTCTTGCGCCAGCCACATCCAACGAGTTCCGGTGACCTTCACCAGATCTTGTGGAGGTCTGCCAACGCCAATGCCAATGCCAATGCTGCCAACAGCTACAATTTAACCTACTTAATATGTTGTATGTATTATTGTAATAGTGTTTACAATAAAGAATTTCCATTCATTCATTTAACCAGGTATCGTGTTTGTTCGCAGCTTTTGACTGAATAAAATTGAAATTATAAAAGAGAGTGAATTAACATAATTAAGTAACATTTTCATCCCAGCAGTGGGATGAAAAATGCTGTGGTCAATAATAATGATGAACAAACAGATTAATTAGTTGCTCTCACAGTAAACATTGTGAATACTGTGTTTCTCCTAAAGTTCAACCCTGCTCCGTAAACCAAGGGGACGGTGCCGCGCAGATTGAGTTTTTCTAACCAAGTATTTCTGATCGTGTACCCTGATGACGATGAGGTTTGTTTCAATCGAAGCCTGTCTCACTGACCTATATTTATAAAGAAGTATGAAGTATTTAAAACTAAGTATGTTTTTTTAAGTTTTGTATTTTTTTTTTGTGTTCTAATCAAGTGCAATAAAGAGTTTAGCCAGCGATCTATCTATCTACTAGCAGTGCCCCGCGATTTCACCTGCGCAGTTCCGGATTATTTCAAGATTATTTCTTCTGATATATTATTTATTATTACATTTCATCGAG
Organism: Ectropis crepuscularia; assembly: GCA_963693475.1. NCBI lineage: Eukaryota > Metazoa > Arthropoda > Insecta > Lepidoptera > Geometridae > Ectropis > Ectropis crepuscularia. The sequence continues at coordinate 25,099,250 of OY856358.1, forward strand.
ATTAAAAAGTACTCAATGTATTATTTCTGACTATTATCTATCTATGTACCAAATTTCATTGAGATCCTTTCAGTAGTTTTTGCGTGAAAAAGTAACAACTTTATCCTCATAAACTTTACCATTTATAATATTAGTAGAGCATAATAATACGAGTATGTAAAGTATTTAAACTAAACTCAGAGAGAAGTGTTTTAACGAATGTACCTATGACTGTCGTCATCAAGCCACATTCAATTTGAAATACACAAACAATAGGTGCTTCCGTGAATATTATTTCGATAATTTCTGGCAGCATGGCTGAAATTATCATAGTATCAAAAAATCTTATTATAGAAATGTTTTCTTTTAGTATCAATATAACTGTAACTTTCAGTATCAATAGTATTATTATGATCACGGATTATGACTAAACAGAAATGCTTTGTAACAAAAAAATAACACACAGATTCTAAAATTAGGTATATGACCGCTTTTGTCTCTCTGGTACCTAAATTAATTACAAAAACTTGTAATTTATGAGAGATACATACAATTCCGTAAAATTTTTGAACAAACTTAGATTTAATTAAATGTTATTAAACGGCATTTTTATGTGAGTCAAACACACCCTAAGAAACAGATTTGAGCTTAAGTTACGCGAACCGTGAGCGAACGGTTCAACTATAATTTTTGTAACACAATTTATTTCCTGCTTCAATGTTTTTACCCCGACATGGACGAAACTCAATCGACATAACTGGACGTCTACTCTATTTCTACGAAAACGAAATTTCGAAAAAAAACTCGCGAATTTCCTACTCTCGTTCTACTTCGTTTCGTCCGATACAACATTGTTTGACGTTTATATGTTCTACTCATACTCTATCTAATTAGAGTAGGCTTAAAATATTTAAACGGACAAAATGACGGATCGGACGTAGAATCGGAGTTGGAAAATCGCGAGTTTATTTCGAAATTACGTTTTCGTTGAATTAGAGTAGACGTCCTGTTCGTTTCTCGAGTTCTCGTGTAGTTCAGTCTCGCGTGGCGTTACTTTTGTATTACTCCAAGGACCTAGACAGTTCTCGAATGCCATTGCGTGCTTCAAGGGTTTTGCCATACGACTTCAGTTGTAGTGCGGATTTTGGTGAGCACAGTTTAACAGATCGCACCCCAATAAATAAGGCGATGGACACATCCAATTCCATCGGCGGGACAACCGGAGACAGCGAGCCAGAGGGGATTATAGTGGCCAAATTTATTTGTCTTATAAATTCGCAGTGGTCAGCTAATCAGTGTTGCTATTTACAATTCAAGTAACATTCCTAAGTATTTATGAATTTATGATATAAGAATGTAAATTGCAATTGTTTTTTTTTGGTTCCTACTTATTTGTAGGACTATTTGCAGAGTCCGCCTGGGGAAATACCACATCTTTGGCAGTTATTCTACTGCTAAGCAGAAATGCGCAAGCATTACTGTGTTCCGGTTTGAAGGGCAATGTTACCAGATAAATTACTGGGCTTAGAGATATAACATCTTACATCGGGTGACGAGGGCAGTGCAGTGCTAGGTAATGATTTGGACTCTTCACGTTCCAATAGCTGCGTGTCACTGTGCTGTTATGTGGCAGGCATGTTGCTTACCATCAGGCTGCTCGTCGCGTCACTCTATATTTAAATTAAAAAATATATAGTGGCCAGATTTATTTGTCTTCTAAATTCGCAGTGGTCAGCTAACCAGTGTTGCTATTTACAATCCTTGTAGCTGTGAGTCTTATAATATCAAGAGAACCTTTTCAGTTAGTCTTATTTTCAACATCGACTTCTAATTTGGCTTCCATTCGGTTATGTGCAAGGACGGATCCAGGTGGTCCGGAATTTCGATAAAATTTTAATGGGACCAACACTGAATTATATATGATCTATCAAACAAACAAGAAAATAACTGTCAAAATCGATTCACAATTATTGGTGGCGCTATCAATAACCTAGATAGCTATTTAACAGAATACTAGCCAATATTTATCACAATAAAAACCAAACCGAATTGATAACCTCCCCCTCTTTTGAAGTCGGTAAAAAAACGATCATTCCTATCGATTTTCATTTGCTCAAATATTTTCACTTTCACGGCGAGGTGGTAAAAATGATACTCAGTCTTCGTGATATTCATTCAATTAATTTATACTACCTATATCCAAATTTACTTTGTTGTTATAAATACAAATAAAATTAAATAATATAAAAATCCTACCCAAATTATCTACTGGAAATTGTCATGTTGATAATTCTAAGTTATTCCTACTGTTTTTTCGCAAAGAAATATTAAATAAGTAGATACATATGTAAATTGCTATCGATTTTTTGTAGTGGACTCTTTGTAGAGTCCGCCTGGGGAAGTAGGGAGTAGGGTAGTAGTAGCAACTTATGACAGCTATTCTACCACCAAGCAGTAATGTGCAAACATTACTGTGTTCCAGTTTGAAGGGCAATGTTTCCAGTGAAATTACTGGGCATAGAGATAAAACATCTTATATATCTGGGTAACGAGCGCAGTGCGGTGCTAGGTAATGATTTGGACTCATATTGTTCCTATAGCTGCGTGTCAATGTGCTGTTATAGGCAGGCATGTCGCTTACCACCAAGCACATGTCCTGCTCGTTTTGTAACTCTAATCCATAAAAAAAAATACTAATGTAACATTTCCGTTTAGTAACGGAATATCACCAAACGTAATTAAGTTATTAAGAATGATCCACTTACAGGCACATCCCAGTACGATAATTATCGTGATTGTGATCAACTAAAATAGATTCTAATCTCAAATTTTTAAATAACACTTATAATGAAAATAGCACGGAAATGTAATTGGGGCTCAATTTATTATTATACGTAATAGCACAATGATTAACTAAACATATGAACATGGATGCTGATGTGTTAGTGCACTCACACATACACAACCGCCCTGGATAGCGCTTTTTAAAAAGTGTTGATACCACTAGGATTTTATAGCCGAATATTGGTATTGTATATAATAGACTACAGGCCCGTGAACAAAATGTACGCAGTAAATGAACCACCAGGAGAATAAGATTCAGCACTATGCCGTCACTTGTAAGCAGTCCAACTGAGTACACTCGAAGAGAGGAGGTTGCAACCCTCGATCATTTCTCCTTGTCGCATGATTCTTGTACAGCGTTGCAGAATAATTGATTAGAAGAGGTATTGAAACTATAAAAATGTTAAGTTTTTAATTAATAGTTTGTCGGAAAAATTCGTTATTTTCCGACGATTTACAGATTCAATTTTGGCAACCCCTCCTCTTCGACTGTACTCAGTTGGATAGCTTACAAGTGACGGCATAGTGCTGAATCTTATTACTGTATACCCTTCTATCATCCTACATAGGTCTTCTGGTGGTTCATTTACTACGTAAATTTTGTTCACGGGCTTGTAGTCTATAACTTTAAATACAAAATATCATTGCAAAAATACTATCTTAATATAAATGTATAAATCTCCTGTCACGATGTTTGTCCGCGATGGATTCCTAAACTACTTAACCGATTTTAAATTAAATTGGCACACCGTGAGCAGTCTGGTCCAACTTGAGAGATAGGATAGTATTTTTTTCGATTAATAGTCCTTATATGACGAAATTCGAGCGAAGCCGGAACTGGCCTCTAGTTAATCTTATAAATGACAATATTTAGATGTTTGTACCTCAATCACGTTGTAACGTGTGAACGGATTGGATTGAAATTTTGAACACTTTTTATCCTGGCAAAATAACGGGGAACAAGAGCATTCTTTCTCGATCTTTTAGTGTAAACGAAAGATCGTTTTTAGCGTTTTCCATAGTAAATATTCCATAGAATCTTTGCGAACGCAAACAAAACAACGAAACAATGCTCTACGTTTGTTTACACCAAATGAATTTGATACAGTGGGGATAGAATGAGCATTCGCTTGTCTGATGTAAATCGGTCTTAAGACGAACGCCTTACGCCCGAGCTACACGACGCTAGTTCTGTTGTTCAACCTTGTGTTATTTATTTATTTAAGTTTACACGCTTTACAATGAGTAGGTACATTGGTGTGCCAATGCAATACACATTATACCCTGTGCATAGGGTTTTGCGTATGGTAAAAAAGATTCTTATATAATACAATTGAGTATAGTAAAAAAAATATTCTTAAATAACTTATGTAACATCATTAAATGTGCAGAGGTTGTTAGATCGGTGACTTTGAAACATTTTGTCATGCAAGAAGTCGTCTATTTTGTAGTAGCACTTTTTTTTTTTTTTTAGTAAGCTATTACTTCTGGCTTCGTGGCGACAAAACTAGCGTTGCGTAGCGTTGTCTACACGAAGCTAGAAGAACTAGCTTGCTAGCTTACTAACAGTAGCTTGCTATCCTAGTTAGTTGAAAAACTAGCGTTGTGTAGTTCAGGCATAATGGTCAGCAAGAAGCCTGTCCATAAGGCAATAACACTCTTGTGCGTAAAAGACTTCTTGTCTTGAAAGAAGTCTTGATCATCGGCGCAATATTGCTAGCTTATTGGCTTTTTATCGGATACACTTCGGAGAGTGTGCAACTGATCTGCATGATTTAATACCACCTTGCCCTTTCTTCTATCGGAATTCTCGTATCTCAAAAAAGCGACATCGTTTCATGGCCGGATGTTCCAAAAACACGAACGAAGAGATTTGACTCCACATGTGTGATAAGAACGTCTATATTGTGGAATACGTTGCCTGAATGGGTTTTTCCCGATAGTTACAATCTTGGTGTCTTCAAATCGAGAGTGAATCGGTTTCTTCTAGGTAAGCACTTTCCATCGTAGATCGCATCATCGCTTAACATCAGGCGAGGTGGTGGTCAAGTGCGAACCTATTTTAGTTAAAAAAAAATAACAGAACAGTGCCATGTATCTGCGTTGAGATCGTTCATAGCGATAGCGAAGTAATTTTGCGTACTAGTTTTATGCACATACATTATTTATCATCACTAACGATTTATTTACTTGGTGTGTTGAATAAATTATGGGCAGATATCACAATATTACAACACAAGGCCATGCAGTTTTTTGAATAAGAGTCAAAACTGCCTAGCAGTCGTCATCCAGTAATCTGTAATATTAAAAAGCTGAAGTGGTTTTTATAGTAAAAACTTCTTTTGGCCCACTTTTGGGCTGTTAATTGAATTCTAGCGTCACGCTCGGGAATGATAAGAAATCTTCGGGTAAACTCGGAACCATGCCCATGCCATGGCCATGTTTTCCGGTTTCACCTGCGTAGTTTCCAAAGTCTGAGTTATAAGTTTTCAGTTCTATGCACTTCTATGCTTCTAAGCAGTTCCTGTGACTGCCAATTTTTGACGCGCTAATTTTCGGAACTACTATTGAACCGATTTCAAAAATTATATCACCGTTGGACGTGATCCCTGAGTGCTATATAGGCTATATTATATTATGTACCATGAGCGAAACTAGGATGTACCGTTCGTGTAAGATAATGTATCACCTTGCTTTGTGTATTACTCTGAAAACAGTGGCCTTGTAACTGTAACAGTAGGTAATGTTTGCAAATTGTCCAAGGTGGGAATCGAAACCATTTTGATAATGGTATCATTATAATTACCTTTTCTTGACATTTAATGTTTTAATTTTTAAACTTGGCTGAGTCATCCTATTTCCTACTTAATATTATAAATGTCAATGTTTGGATGTATGGATGTTTGTTGCTCAGTCACGGAGTAACGTATGAGCGGATAGGGTTGTGTATGTCTTGGTCTCCGGTCGCGGTCTCCGGTCGCGGTCTCCGGTCGCGGTCTCCGGTCGCGGTCTCCGGTCGCGGTCTCCGGTCGCGGTCTCACGTCGCGGTCGCGGCGCGAAACGCTACCTTAAAACGGTGAGACGCTGCCGCTGCTAGTTAATAATAAAACTACATTGTCATGACAAGTATTACTATATAGTTTCATGACAATTTAGTCCAGCCAGGTCTGCAGTCAGCACCTCCGTGGTGAGGTATAAATAGAAGAGCAGGACGTTTACTCTATTTCTACGAAAACGTAATTTCGAAAAAAAACTCGCGACTTTCCTTCTCTCGTTCTACTTTGTTTTGTCCGATACAACATTGTTTGACGTTTAAATGTTATAAGCATACTCTAAAGGCCGATTTACATCAGACGAGCGAATGCTCATTCTATCCCCACTGTATCAAATTTATTTGGTGTAAACAAACGTAGAACATTCTTTTGTTGTTTTGTTTGCGTTCGCAAAGATTCTATTGTGAATATATAATATGGAAAACGCTAAGAACGATCTTTCGTTTACACTAAAAGATCGAGAAAGAATGCTCTTGTTCCAGCTCTAGCTCTGTGTTCGTTCAGTTTAAATCGGCCTTAACTAGTGTAAGCTTAGAACATTAAAACCGACGAAATTGACGGGTAGAAGTATAAACGAAGTAGGAAAGTCGCGAGTTTATTTCGAAATAGACGATAATACGATAACGTAATCGTTGAATTAGAGTAGACGTCCAGGGGCGTATTTACCGCCGTATCACTCGTATCAATTATACGGGGGCCCAAGTAACGGGGGCCTTGACGTGCGTATCTCATCAACTTATCATCATCCACAGCCTTACTAATCTCACTGCTGGGTATAGGCCTCTCTTTTGTCATGCCATCTTCCTTGGTCCTGTGCCAATCGAGTCCAGGTTCGACCCGTGATAGAGATGATATCGTCTACCCATCTTGCAGCTGGACGACCGACGCTCCGTCTACCTTGCCTCGGCCACCAATCGGTCACAACTTTACTCCACCGGTCATCAGCGCGTCGAACAATGTGTCCTGCCCAACTCCACTTCAGCTGCATTACCGCAGTTCCGACGTCCCGAACTTTAGTTCTTCGTCGGATCTCGGTATTTCGATACGATCTTGGAGTTTGATGCCAAGCATAGATCTTTCCATGGCGCTCTGTGCTACTCTGATATTGTGAATAACCTCCTGTGTAAGCGTCCATGTCTCAGCACCGTATGTAAGTGTAGGTAAGACACATTGGTTGAAAAGTCGAGTTTTTAAACATTGTGGAATAGAGCGTGACTTAAGGGTATCGTCTAATTTTTTGAAAGATGCCCATCCAAGCTGAATTCGCCTAGCAATCTCCTTATGTTGATGCTCTATACCAAAAGAGAGAGTATGGCCAAGATACACGTAGCTGTCAACCATCTCTGGCCTCTCAGTCCCACTCATTATTGAGCTTGCTTAGCAATTTTTTAATTTTTCGCAATTAAAACTTTAAAAGTACTTCAATGGCACATGAACGCCTTTTTGAAGTCATCGTCAGCTATAAATGATTTAATAAAGCAGTTTGCCAAAAAAAAAGGATAGTACAATATTTAATTGACTGGCCTCGTGGCTTAGTTGGTAGTACCTCTGCCTGCGAAGCCGAGGGTCGTGGGTTCGATTCCCACCCAGTGCAAATATTTGTGTGATGAATTCAAATGTTTGCACTGTGTCTGGGTGTTTCTATGTATAATAAGTATGTATTTAAAACTATATAAGTATTATATCAGCTATTTGGCTGCCATCACACAAGCTTTGCTTAGTTTGGGGTCAGATGGTGTTGTGTGTTAATTGTCCACCAATATTTATTATTATTTATTTATTTAATTTGAATTGTATGTAAAAAAATTGTAAAAAGAAATACATTCTTTTTAATTTTATTAATTTTATGCAAACATTTTGTTTTCTTCTGTGAGAAATGTTTACATTTATGTTTAAATGTTAGGGAGGTAAGGGCCCCAAACAATTTGTATACGGAGCCAACCAAGGCACGCTACGCCACTGTAGAGGACCTACATGACATGCTTTCGGTTTGCCTCGCATACCTACCCAAAATTAGCTCCCAGCTCTCGAAATTATATTCTTAGTACATTTCCTGTCTCATATTAATATGAGCTGAACGTTAATCAAATCAAACATAAATAAATTATAATTACAAAGCGGATCTCGCCTAGTGTCATAAAAGGGATCTACAAAGTTTAATGCCGGCTCTCCACTGCGGTTTTTTATCCCCGTTTTACCGTCTCTAGCTTTACTACCAGTTTTATTTAAATCCATAATTTAAATGCAGATGAGAAGGTCTGCGGTGGTGAGAAATTGGAATAATTTTATTAGAACACCGTAATATTTTATTTCTTGATTCCCGGTTTATTTTTGTGATTATCACTACTAAAGCATTTAGATTAATTTCACTATTCATGATAACAGAAATACCTAGTTACAAAGTAGCTACATTGTTTACAATCGTAATACCATAATTTCGGAACTCACCTGTGTCCCTAATTAGTTTTCAAATTGCAGGTGTACAAGTTATTTGACACCGAAACAGGTATATGGTAAAACGCTCTTTAGAGCATTCCTCTAAATAGTATTAAACATAAAAAAATGTTCCACGTCTGTACAGAGACTAAGGTTTAACTTTAAGTGAGTCTGCGATCATCAACAATTCTAATGGTTCGCCATTGTAGGAAATAATGAGTCTAGAGTCTGATGCACCTGTGCATTGTAAAACACCAGCCACTGCACTGGAGTGAAGTACCTCTTTGTTCTACATCGGACACCGAAAATCAGTGAAACTCGTTAAAAACGTTGAGAACTCAGATTTATAAACTTAGAACACAGGATCGTTTGACTTGGTACACATACATAAATAATTAAAAAAATATTTAGTTCTATTTAAAAATTAGTTAGTTCTATTTGAGTTTAGTATCTACTAATTTTGTAAGAAATCCCTTCAAAGGGTAAACAATATTATTTGCGTAAGAGTCTTGCCATAAATAAGTTTATTTCTGTCAAATAATTTATTCCTCTCTTAACCTTAAACAGAAGTGACGTACCATCGAACAGCATAATATTTTTTTTCTTATTATGGTTCTGTATCATAAAATATCATTAGAGGTAAACCAATCAAATTTGACTGGCCTCGTGGCTTAGTGGGTAGCCGCTCAAAACTCCCTGGTCACTTTGGGGACCACTAATGCAAACCAAACAAGCTTATCTTTTGCGGTTGGGTTTTTGGCGCCAAAAAAAAATTGCGTATTTTTATTTGGTAGGTATACCCATATTTTTTTGTTTAATAGCATCTCCTTGAACCGGTCTTTATTTTAACATAAACTACATTAAAATTAAATAAAGTTGATGTACATAGAAAAATAGTAAAATTAAAAAAAAAAGTATTTTTTGGCGTGTAAATGGTCCCGAAGTATTGAAATATAAAAAAAAATACGAATTTATGCTATAGAATGCAGTTTTTTTCTTTTTTCATGTTTGTTATATCATATACAACAAAACATAAAATCACTACGTCTATCCTATAATTTAAAATAGCCTAAAAATAGCCTAAAATATCCTATAATTTAATATAGCTTCAGAACACTTGAGAACTCGAAAAAAAATCGAGTCAAGTGTCAAAAATGTTAGTTTACATTTCAAGTACACTAATTATAAACAAAAGATACCGCTAGAAGAGTCTTGAAACGCTCTTGAGAATAATGGGCTTAAACCTTCGATCAAATATACCCTATAATTGGTCAAAGGCTTAAACCTTCGTGGTCGAAGGCTTAAACACGTACAAGTACGGCGGCACTTCATATGCCGAAGCGTAAACAACACACTTAGGTAACCTGACATCCGTTTTCCCGCCAAAATTGTAAAACGCATATACCTACGGGAGTAACAAGCGGGTGGTAGCTCTGCCTGCGAAGCCGAGGGTCGTGGGTTCGATTCCCAGTGCAAATATTTGTGTGATGAATTCAAATGCTTGCACTGTGTCTGGGTGTTTCTATAAGTGTATAATGAGTATGTATTTAAAAACTATTTAAGTATTAAATCAGCTATCTGGCCGCCATCGTCCAAGCTTTGCTTAGTTTGGGGTCAGATGGTGTTGTGTGTGAATTGTCCACCAATATTTACTATATTTATTATGCAGTTATTTATATTTTTTTCTTAATTTCTAAGTTTTTACAATAGCTATAAAAAAATATAAACATTATAAAAACTTAAAAACTAGGGTGCCGCCAGCAGCGAGGCAGGGCCCAAGCTACCGGTGGTTAGGGCTGCAAATTGAGGAACCTCCTGACGATGCGCGCTGTGTCGAGGATGACTGCCTTCTGCAACTGACCCTTGATCCAACCGTCTCGCGAAAATCTCTTAAGATGTTGGTCGAGACTCTTGGCTATAAGGCCGTTTGCCGACACGACTATTGTGACTATGATCGTCGAATCAACATCCCACATGGCGGTAACCTCATGAGCCAAGTCAAGGTACTTGCTTAGCTTGTCTTTCTCGACTTTCACGAGGTTCTCGTCGTGTGGTATGGTGATATCGATGATCACAGCCCGGTGCTGAGACCGGTCTACCAGCACGATATTAGGCTTATTGGCGACAATAATCCTGTCCGTGATGGTAGAGCGGTCCCAGTAGAGTAACGCACGACCATTCTCGAGAACTGGCAGAGGTGCGTACTTATAGTACAGCACCTCGGACTCGACAAGGCCGTATCGAAGAGCAAGTTGCTAGTGGATGATCCTGGTTACTAGGTTATGCCTGTGCAAGTACTCGTCGTTAGCAAGATGGGAACAACCGGAAATAACATGGCGAAGTGTTTCGCCTGGACGGCGGCATGCCCGACAAATGTCGACCGTACCGTCCTACATTATGTATTTCTGGTAATTGTTCGTCTTGATAACTTCATCCGCAATTTCACAGGCGACCCCTCGGTTTCCCCGAAGAAGTCCCCGAAGCGCAGCCAGTTCATCTACGCGAGCAGATTCACATCGGGTCTCGTCAGGGCCCGATAGAATCGCCCGTGCAGCTCCTTGCTCTGCCACACTTCCTTGCGATCATCAATGCTAAGCACCGATGGTTTGCGCCCGTTCTCGTTTGCCATTGAAAAAGGCGTGAAGCTCCTGTCAACTGCCACAACATCGCGATGCATCCCGGGCTCGCTATTGCGGAAATAATCCCTGAGACTGCATACCTCACGGTTGTGAAGGTTCTTGGCATTTAAAAAGCCTCGACCTCCCCATTTCCGCGGGATATACAGTCTCATAACAGACGAGCGCGGGTGAAGCATGCGGTGTGTTGTAAGCAGTTGACGGACCTTTCTGTCCAGGCCGTCGAGCTTAGTCTGAGTCCATCTCAGTATGCCAAAGGAGTATATCAGCAGAGGCATTACCCAACCGTTGAAGGCTCGCGCTTTGTTTACCGCCTGACAGAAGACTTTGAAGTACTTTTGTCAGCCGGCAAAAGAAGCGCTCCTTCACCGATTTCTTAATGTCACCTGCTGAAATACCCAATGACTGTGACATACCGAGATATTTGTAGGTCTCGTCTTCAGAGAGGGATCTGAGAGTTATAATCTCGGAAAGTTGTAAATTCTCTGAATTTACTACTTTCCCTCGCTGTACATGCATGACCGCACACTTGTCGACACTGAACTCCATCTTGATGGCGCTACTAAAAACCGCTGTGGTTTTGAATAGCTCCAGCAAATCTTGGCGTTTCGGTGCAACGAGTTTGAGGTCGTCCATGTACAGTAAATGAGATATAACCTCACCTCCTCTACAAAGACGATAGCCCAACTCTGAATCCTTCAACAGAGTGCTGAGAGGATTCAGACTTAAGCACCACCATAGTGAACTCAGACTGTCGCCCTGAAATATGCCTCGCAATTCTTATCAAGTCCTCCGAATCAAACGAGCTGTCTACGCTACCTGGTTGACCAAGGACTGTGACCCACTATCCCATGCATTTGCTTAGAAAAGATTGAAGAGTTGGATTTATTTTGTACAACTCTAAAACTCTTTCTAGCCACGAATGGGGCACCGCGTCATAGGCCTTCTTATAGTCAATCCAAGCAGCGGAGAGGGCCCTTTTGTTTCGTTTGACTTGTTGGCAAATGGTCGCGTCCATGAAGAGTAGCTCCTTAGTACTACGTGACCCAATCTTACATCCATTCTGAGAAGAGGCCAAAACGTTATTTGCGACTATATGCGCGTTAATTTTTGCTCTCAGAATGGATGTAAGCAGCTTATAGGTGGTAGGTAAGTACGTAATGGGTTTGTAGTTTTTTGGTTCCGTGGTACTACCAGACTTATGGAGCAGGAAGATGACACCAGTGGTTATGAAACTGGGAAGAGAACCCGTTCTCGACGGCTTCTTGGAATTGTGTTGCCAAACGTTCATGTGAGCATCGAAACCACTTTATCCAGAAGTTGTGCAATCCGTCCGGCCCAGGACTTTTCCAGTTCTGAGTCGTCTGGATAGCACTACTAACGTCTTCGAAGTCTATCGTTATAGACTCCATGGCTTCGATAGATTCACACGCACGTTCAACAACACGGATCCAAGCTCCCTCAGTGTGCTCGATAAGCACCGACCAGATGCTGCGCCAGAAGTTTTTCATAGCGCTGGCAGCCGGTAACTGCCCATCGTTCACACGTCGACTAGTTCCTTCCCAGTTTCGGTACACCTTCCTTTGATCACTTTGAAAGTCGTGATTTTGCCGATATCAATTCACACGCTCTCTGTAACGGCGAATACAGTTTGCCCAAGCATAAACTTTCTGATTCAGGTAGTCAATACGTAGTCATGCGTTTCGTAGTCAATACGAAACCCATGACTCGGGGACGACTGTTACCCTGACTGAAGCAGATTAGCTTTGCAATAAGAGTCCTGAATTTGCTGATACGCCGTTCTATTCGTACTTACCATGCGGGTACATTTCCAGCGGTTCGCGTTGTACGGTCAGTGTCTGGGAACTTGACACGTGTAACGCGACACGTCGCCATAGTACCACAGTACAAATTAGATTGGGTATCAGTCAAATCTTTGCTAGTTCCCAGATATAACACTAGCAAAGTATTCAGGGCTCCCATCAAAGCCAAATTCCGTTTATGGGTGGGCAAACGCGGTAAGCGCGGCCTAGAGTTCGGCGTAAACCGATATTGGAAGATCGCGTCTTCCAAAACACTCCTCAGTTGCCCTCTTACCTGGCCAAATTCTTTACTACCCGCTGAATCTTCCTCCTCGTTGTCAGGGTCGACCGGCGCCGCAAGTGTCGCCACTGACACTGGCATTGAGGCCAGTGTCAGGGTCGACGACGCGGCGGGTGGAACCCTGAACGAGGCAGATGCTGGGCGAGTATGTTGTTCTTCCAGGCGTAGCCGGTCAAGTGCCGAGGCATCCAGCAGTTTGCATTTCTGGATTGCTCTCACTTGATCAGACAGTCGTTGAGTGGACACGGCGACGGTCGGTTCCAGGGTCTGAAACAAAAGTAGCATCCTGGCACAGTACGCGGTCAGGTGGGTTCCTCCCTCTGTAGCCCTGTAGTAGGCGCGCATGCAGTTCTCATTCATTTGCGGAGTCCATCGCATGCGACGCACTACACTACCGGTAGCGGAGGCCGGGTGCGAGGCAGATTGCCTCACAGGCCCCAAGCGTGCCGGCAGCGGCGGACGACCACGACGTCTTGTTGTTGTGGGCGGCGGGGTCCGCGTCGTGTCCTCGTCACTCGATGCACTAGTGTCGCGGAGAGTCAAAAATGTTTCATTAGCCGACTACGACGAACTCGGTGGTGACGGGACACGTACTGGTGATGGGCGTGCGTTGTTGGTTCCGTCTTCTCTACCGTGTAATCATTGTTTATTTCCTTTATTTTGGTCCATTTTGTGATATCTATATCCTCTCAGGTGGCAAGCGGCTATGTTGCGCTAGCCCAGAAGTGGCAAGGCGCCTTGCGCATTTTTTGCACATTTGCGCCGCGACCTACTAAAATCAAGATTTATCATAACTTTTGTATAGAACGTCCCAATATATGTTATATCATTAGAATCGTATTGAATTCGGCTATTTGAGTCTTTAAATAGAATGTGCAATTTTTATTCAAGGTATCTTCAAGTTAAGGTTAAAGTTGAAAATATAAATTTATTCCACACTATTAAATTTTGCATACAAAAACCCCACAAATCTATTAAAAATACTTTAAAAGTGTTGATAACTTACCTTTCCATCCTTTAAAAGTAAAAACCTCACAAATTAAACACTTTAAACACGAATATTTTTATTCTAACACAGCACGAAGCACTTCACAGAAACGAAAGCCGAATTTCCTGTGATCGATGTATGGAAAGAATATGGGTTATGCCTACTATTTTTATCTTTGTCTTTTTTGTGACCAACTGCATAAGTTAAAACAGGATGACATAATTCTCTCAACTCAAATTAAATAAAAAACATAAGATGACGCACGGGCCCAGATTCTGGGCAGTTGCCAGTTGCGGACATTACAATGCGGCCCAGATTCTGGGCTTCTGCCACCTGAGAGGATATACTCGTGTATAAAACTCAAAGGTGACTGACTTAGTGATCTATCAACGCACAGCCCAAACCACTGGAGGGATCGAGCTGAAATTTGGCATGCAGGTAGATGTTATGATGTAGGCACCCGCTAAGAAAGGATTTTGATAAATTCTACCCCCAAGGGGGTGAAATAGGGGATGAAAGATTGTATGAAAATTTGTCAATTTTAAACCGACCGGGCTGAGACTTTGCATGCATATAGCTACTATGACGTAGGCATCCCCCTAAGAAAGGATTTTGATAAATTCCACCCCTGAGGGGATAAAATAGGGGATGAAAGTTTCGACTGATTGAACTGAAATTAAGGAGAACTGAGATTGGAGCTACTATGAGGAAGACGTCCGCTTAAATAGGATTTTGATAAATTCAACCCCCATGTGGATAAAATAAGGGATGATGGAGGATGTAAATGTATGGATGTATTAATTTGAACTATCAGTACCTAATGAAACGAATAAATTAAGACGAACAAAATAATTTTAGTTTTAAATGTTGACAATAGATGGCGTTGAGCACTTACGTAACTTTTCTGCATCGCGGTATTAAGATTTTTCTCGGATTAATGACCCTTTCGTCGTTTTAGTTTTAAATGTTGACAATAGATGGCGTTGAGCACTTACGTTACTTTTCTGCATCGCGGTATTAAGATTTTTCTCGGATTAATGACCCTTTCGTCGTCTGGCAAGTCGTCAAGTAAAAGAATCACTGTTGGACATTGTTGGTCGTTATAATTGTGTTGCATTTGCTCTTTTTGGGTTTTGATCTTTTGGTTAGACTTTCGTTTAGTATTTGGCTATTGTTTTCGTTTGGTTTGAGTAAAGGTTTTCTCGGTTGGACTTTTTAAAAATGGCCAAAGAAAATCTGAACGTTAATGGAGAAGTTGAAGAATGGACTGTCGTCCCTATTGTTGGTGACGGTGCAAGTTTTTTTCGTTCTCTCTCTTATTTAATGTACGGGACACAAGATAGAGCAATGGAGGTGCGTTCCGACATTGTCAGATATGTGGTTAATGATTGGAGCAAGTTTTCAATTATGACCCACGACTGGAAAGGTAATAACTACTTAACACCTGACGAATATTTGGCTGATATGATGAAAAATGCTACTTATGGTGGACTTTGTGAGTTAATAGCAGCAGGATTAATATTCCCATTTAAGTTTGAAGTTTATAGAAATGGTCTCATATATACGGAATCTGGATCTAACGACTATCCGGTAAGGCGATTACGATTCAGCCAAGATTTGTCCAGTGGGCATTTTGATGCCTATCTTCCCATAGTAGCACAGAAAATTACTCGGCGTCGCATGGAGGTATCTGTGGAAGAACTTGATTTTGGAATTGATACACCTTCGCAAGTTGAAAAGGGTTGTCAGGAGGTACCATTGTATCCTCATTAAATTATGATGAAAATCTAACAGACAGATATGAGACACCTGGCATGTGTTGTAGCGCCGGTAAAGTACAACTTGAGCCATTTAAACAACTGCCGGAACCACTTTACAGTCTGGTTAATGATTTACATCCAAATCATGTACACTTCATGAATAATATCCGAAAATATAATGCCTGTTTTCAAATGACTTCCTTTGGTGGAAAACAAATAAAAGAAGGTGGGTTTTCACCAACTTTTAAAGTACAAGGACAAGTATATCATTTAATTGGAAGTATATTACCGGAACCTGGGCAGGATGCACAGTTTCTGCAAATTTATTTCGTCGGTGAAGATGATAGAGAAGCTAATATTCGATGTTCTAAATTTCCTGATTTGAGATCAAATTTAATCAAACAATTACAGCTTATGCTACATGAGGTGAACCCGTACATAAAAGATCTAAAAACAGTTATTGATAAAATATCGTCTTCAGAGTCATTAAAGGTTGTAATACATGCAGATAAAAAACCACAAAGAGAACACAGAGGCAGATTTAATACACCAACGGGAAATTAAGTGGCTGTTGTATTGGTAGATCAGCATTTTAACCGAAGAGACATCATCCTCGAAAGCCGAAGTAACTCACTTCAGCGTATCAGTGAGATCCATCGAGCTTATGACGCGCTGCAGTACCCGTTGATGTTATGCTGGGGGGATGATGGTTATTCAATCAACATACAACAATGCGATCCCACAACTAAGTTGCCCTTGAAAAAAACAGTCTCTGCTGTTAGTTTTTATTCATACAGAATAATGATCAGAGAAGGAGAAGATAACTTTTTGGTTAAATATCGCGCTCTTTTTAGTCAATATTTGGTAGATGAATACGCAAAAATAGAAACTGAAAGACTAAACTACATAAAAAACAATCAAGCCAAATTGCGCGCAGATAATTATATTCATTTAAAAGATGCAATTGGACGGCAAGATACTGAAGCAAATCAGCTGGGGCAAATGGTAGTACTTCCGTCATCTTTTACTGGTGGACCAAGATACATGCACGAAAAAACGCAAGACGCCATGACCTATGTTAGACATTACGGTCGTCCCGACCTTTTTATTACTTTTACATGTAACCCACGCTGGAGTGACATAATTGAGCACCTACTTTCAGGCCAAAAATCTCATGATCGATACGATATTATTTCGCGTGTCTTTCGATTAAAGGTAAAAAAGGTAATGAATTTGTTGATAAAAGGGAAAATATTCGGTGAAGTGAGATGCTATATGTATTCGACGGAATGGCAAAAGCGAGGTCTTCCGCATATTCATATTATACTTTTATGGCTTCAAAATCGCATCACTCCAGATCAAATTGACAATATTATTTGTGTTGAAATACCTGATCTCAATCGTGATCCTGAGCTTTACGAAATTGTTAAAAGTAATATGATACATGGCCCCTGTGGAAGTTTAAACCGAAATTCTCCATGCATGAAAGATAATTCGTGCAGCAAACGTTATCCCAAGACTCTTATTAAGGAAACTCAAATCGGTGATGATGGTTATCCGCAGTACAGGAGACGTTCTCTGGATGACGGTGGATTCTCAGTCAATATCAAGGGTGTTTCAATAGATAATCGTTGGGTAGTTCCTTATAATCCAGTGCTATTAAGAACATGTAACGCTCACGTGAACGTAGAGTATTGTCATTCAGTGAAGTATATCAAATACGTTTGCAAATATGTTAATAAAGGGTCAGATCAGGCTACGTTTACTTTAGAAAACGGGAAGGATGAAGTTACAACCTACGCATGTGGTCGATATATAAGTTCAGCTGAAGCAGTTTGGCGAATCCTTGAATTCCCAATACATGAGCGTTTTCTTCCTGTAGTGCACCTTGCTGTCCATTTAGAAAATGGACAAAGAATTTATTTTAATGAGCAGAATTTGTGCGACAAAATAAGTAGTCCTCCTACAACTACACTCCTCTCCTTTTTCGATCTGTGTAACGTGGATGACTTTGCCAAAACATTGCTATACTCGGAAGTCCCTGCGTATTACGTTTGGAACAAGCGATCGTTTCAGAGAAGGAAGAAAGGAGTGAATGTTGAAGGATGGTCAGGGGTCAAAAAAGAACACGTTCTTGGTAGGGTTTATACTGTTCATCCAAACAATACAGAATGCTACCACCTTCGAATGCTACTACATGAGATCAGAGGCCCAATTTCATTTGAAGCGTTGAAAATTGTAGATGGTTACTTACATCCCACTTTCCGATCCGCGTGCAAGGCTCTAGGTTTACTCGAAGATGATCGGCATTTGGATTTAGCTCTTGAAGAGGCAGCACTTTGTCAAACACCCCATATGATTCGAGAGCTTTTTGCTATAATTTTATTGTTCTGCCAGGTTTCCGACCCCTTATGTCTTTGGGAAAAATACAAGGAATATCTTTCTGAGGACTTTAAAAAGCAGCTGGAAAGGCAAGGTGACGTAGATGTAGAGCACTCATCGGACCTGATATTTAACAAATGCCTGTCGGTATTAGAGGATGCCGTATTATCATTAGGCGGCCGTCCTCTGAAAGAGTATGGATTACCTCAACCAATAACGTCAATACAGTTTGGAAATAGAGAGTACGTGAAAGAGACCAGTTACGATACAGTGGCATTAGAAGAGACAGTAAGAAAAAATGAAGCATCCTTGAATGACGAGCAACAGGAAGTTTACAATAAAATTATCACAAGTGTAGATGCAAATGACGGTCGAATATTCTTCTTAGACGCTCCAGGTGGGACTGGTAAAACCTTCCTTATTAATTTACTCTTGGCGAAAGTAAGAAGCACTCACGGCATTGCCCTGGCTGTGGCGTCTTCCGGCATAGCTGCTACATTACTCGAAGGTGGTCGAACTGCTCATGCTACTTTCAAGTTACCACTCAATTTAATCAATGCTGAGACTCCCATTTGCAACGTCTCCAAGCAAAGTAATTTTGCTGAAGTTTTAAAGAGCACAAAAATAATCGTCTGGGACGAAATAACGATGGCTCATAAAGGTATACCACCTTTATGAGCCATCGTTATTCGAAGCCTTAAACAGATCACTAAGGGATATAAGGGGTAATACAAAATTAATGGGTGGTGTAACAGTTTTACTGGCCGGAGACTTTCGGCAGACTCTACCAGTGGTGCCAAAAGGAACCAGGGCTGACGAAGTAAATTCGTGTATTAAGAAATCTAATTTGTGGCCCCAGATTAATATTCTTAAGCTCTCTAAAAATATGCGAGCACATTTGGGCGGGGGGATGAGTCTGCTGGTAGATTTTCTGATCTCCTTCTGAAAATCGGTAATGGTGATTTTCCATCCTTTGATGGCATGATAACCATCCCGGAAGAATTGTGCACAGTTGTTACTACAGTTCAAGAATTACTCTCTAAAGTTTATCCAGACATTATTCAAATACATGACAAGCCTATTGAGTGGTTATGTGAGCGTGCCATACTTACTCCAAAGAACGATCAAGCAGCAGCTATCAACGATATCCTGCTCATGTCGTTTGAGGGCGAAGAAAAGGTCTATACTTCGATTGATACTGTGGTTAATACAGATGACGCTACTAATTACCCTGTAGAATTTTTAAATTCATTGAAACCACCAGGTTTGCCTTATCATAAGCTTATTCTGCGTGTGGGCACTCCAATTATGTTGTTGCGAAATTTAAAACCACCAAAACTTTGTAACGGTACGAGACTGCAAGTGAAAGCGTTACATCGCAATAGTGAAAGCCACTATATTATCTGGGTGTGCGAAAGGGGAAACTGTATTTATACCTCGAATCCCATTAATACCGAATGATATTCCGTTCGAATTTAAACGATTACAGTTTCCTCTAAAAGTCTGCTTTGCTATGACAATAAATAAGTCCCAGGGGCAAACTCTCAAATTTGCGGGTATTGACTTGAGAGAACTTTGCTTCTCTCATGGGCAGTTTTATGTTGCTTGCTCACGAGTAAGTTCACCCCATAGCTTAATAGTTTTAGCGCCTAATGACAGATTAGTTAAGAATATTGTGTACAAAGAAGTTTTGTAGGTCCTAATTTTTTACACACTTTCAATAAAAGTAAAGCCGCAAAAAATAATAACGCTTAACGCGAGCGAAGCCGCGGGCAAAAGCTAGTTTGTTTATATTTTGATAGATCATTAATGACAGACTGTTGTCATTAATGATCAAAATGCATTTTCTATTTAATTGTCTTCAGGAAAATTAGATTCCCTTCAACATCGGATGGGGACAATTGTCACAATAAAACCCGTTTGGACCGTTTTGGTCCTTATTTTGTTCAGGCGAAGGGTGATATTCCCATAACTGTTCCATCCCATACAGTACTATTGCGCGTCACTAAAGATCGGACTGTGACAATTGTCACAGTAAGACCGTTGCTGCTTTTAGACCTTATTTTGTTCAAGCGAAGGTTGATATTCTCATAACTGTTTTATTGACATAAGACCTATTGAATGTAGCTTCAAAACGAGACCGAGAACGGCATTCACTGCGAACATTTTTGTAATAATATCGCCAGTGCGACCGCGGGCGTTTTGGCGCCATGACGCGTCCGGTGTTTTCGTGAAATCAGTGAGTGTTGTGGGTGCAATAAATTGAGATTTTGTGTGTTTTCCGGTTATATATCGGTAAGTGGCTATTTTATAATACATTTTAGGAGACTTTAGGAAGCTGTTTTGATATTCACAATAGCACAATGTGTTTTAGATTTTGATACAACATCGAGTAAATTTGTCGGGTGCTCACGTAAAATGGCGGTCATTTTTTCAATTGTCATTCCTCACATTTTGCCTAATTGAGTATAGATTATTTTAATTATCGGTTCTACTAGTATTTTTATAAGATTTCTGAATATTTTTTCTAACAATTGGTGTATAAATATAAAGCCTAGATACCTAAATGGTACCACACGAAACCGGTCCGAACCGGCATGCAATTTCTGTTCTGTTGAGTATGATTCCGAGTCGAAAATATCAAAATATTAGTATGAAGGCATATACTTTTTAGTTTGATTTATAAGGGGTAGATATAGCTGTTTATAAAAAACATAACCACCAATACATAAAACAATTTATTTTCTATACAAACACCCACTTGTTCAAAAGTATAACTTTTTTCGACTTCAGGTACAAAGAAAAATAAATGTAATGTGTAAAATAAAATAAAAATATAATGCAGAACAATTATTATACATCGTTTTGTACCTTATTTCAATAGCATTATGATAAAGTAACTCAAAGCAGCCTAGATAGAACTAATCGATCACTAGGTATAAGATAATGCGCAAGGACGCACGCCGAGCGCACACGCAAAGTCTCGCCGATTTTACAGTGTACCGAAAAATGCGGAGAGCGGGGGAACCCCTCCGCCTGTAAAAGGCTTAAAGGCGCGATTTTAAAGAGTTAAACTGTTATTTTTTAAGTATTTCGTGTTTAAGTATGGTGTTTTGCGTAATTGATTTTCATAAATATGTCCTAGAAATGTAAAGGAAATGGAAGAAACATAATAAAATTAAATACGGTCGAAAAATAACGTGTTGTGGTAACAGCTGGTTCTTTTTTTAATTATTGTTATATATTAATTTATTTATTATCATATATTAGGAACAAGAATGGAACCTTAAAGTATACTCATTTTATGGGGACTCATTTGATTGGACACTATGAACTTCAACTGTTCACTGTACACTGTTTACACAGGTACACTGTCTATAAGATACAAAGAACTGAATTAAAGCTAGTTTCGTAACCCCATTAAAACGCAGTTTCTTCAAAATAGTGCCATGATGAATATTGCAGGAAGCTTTTGTTTATTCGTCACAAAATACATCCTAAACATCATGATGGTCTTCCCAAGACTTTTTTTCTTAATTACCTAGTTCAACGCCTACATCAGTAATGGAACGACTCTATGATAGAACGACATAAAGAGAGAGTCTATGCCAGATCGCTGACATAGGCAGATTGGTGGGGGGACACATCCTTAAGTACATGACTTCCAAGAAGACAATTAATTTTCAACAGTGAGTTAGCAAAATGATCTAATTTTTTTTTGTTTTTTTTTTTAAATAAAGAGTGACGAGACGAGCAGGTCATGTGCCTGATGGTAAGCAAGATGCCTGCCACATAACAGCACAGTGACACGCAGCTATTGGAACAAGAAGAGTCCAAATCATTACCTAGCACTGCACTGCGCTCGCCACCCAGAGATTTAAGTTGTTATATCTCTAAGCCCTGTAATTTCTCTGGAAACATTGCCCTTCAAACCGGAACACAGTAATGTTTGCACATTACTGCTTGGCGGTAGAATAATTGGCAAAGGTGTGGTACTTCCCCAGGCGGACTCTAATTTAGGACTTTAGTGCCACATGTGACTTTATTTAAATTCCGGCAATAAATTAAGGTACCATACTGATAGTTTGTACTGTAAACTGCTTAAATGTGTAAGTTTAGTGTTGTTCATCCGGCAGCAAGATGAACTGACTATCTGTGAAAAGTAGCGAGAACCAAAGCCAACATGAGCTGCTTTCTGAACACAGTAACCAGAGTTGGTAGGTACAACAGTGTCAAATAGTAGGCAGTTGAAATTAAAATGACAGGATATAAAATATTTATTTAATGCTTAAAAACTACACAAAATAGTACGTACAGGCGTAAATTTTAAAGGTAGGTATGTTTCTATGTCGAAGTATGTATTGATACGCAAGCAAGGAAAAACTTCTAAGATGGTATACCCATCTCATCTCATCTAGATGGTATGGTATACTCCTCTAGAACTGGACGTCTACTCTCTTTCTACGAAAACGTAATTTCGAAATAAACTCGCGACTTTCCACCTCCGATTCTACTTCGATCCGTCGTTTTGTCCGTTTAAATATTCTAAGCCTACTCTTATTAGAGTACGCTTAGAACATTTAAACGTTAAACAATGTTGTATCGGACGAATCGAAGTAGATCGAGAGTAGGAAAGTCGCGAGTTTTTTTTTTGAAATTACGTTTTCGTAGAAATAGAGTAGACGTCCTGGGTAGTTACATAATTTCAATCATATTAGTCCGACACAACGATTATTGTTCTGTCTTAAACTGTTGTGATTTATTCTATCGTTACAAAGATTTTTTTCTTTCTTTAATCTTTCTAGAATTATACTCTTTGATTTCCATGTCAATATGTCCACGCCCGATCAACGCATTGTCATCAACTGCAGTAACATTGCAGTATATTCTTCCTTTCCTAAAAGGAAAGTGAGGAGGGATATGCATCACTGGTATCGTCATGTTGTACAAATTATAGGTGCCCTGTAAAAAAAATGCAATCAATTTCCAACATCGTTAAATAATAAAATGAAAGTAAGTAGTAAGCACTGACTATTATGCCACCTAGGCAAGTCGGCGGCGGCCTCAAAAGAAGGCGATCGGGGCAAGCGCCAAGTGCCTACGCGGATTTGCGTAACAACCTCTGTATGCATGGTATGTAAACACAAAGAACACAGGTGTACGCCAATAGACAATTATAATCCACCTTCGCCCTCGCACTTAGTAGAGTTTACCTACTTTTAATAAAATTAACGTGGCCATTATTTTATAATAGTCGTTTTTGTACTGTTGTGCATTTTTGCATGACATATTTGTACATGATTTGTGCTATTGAGAAATCTTGTAGTTGATTTATTTTCACTATATATGTATGTACATGTTGATGTATTCTTGATAAGATAAGATAAGATAAGATATTTTTATTGGCATAAATTGAATACATACATTACTATTGTTATAATAATATAAGTTACATTTATGGCCTCGTCAGATTTACAATTAATAACATCATTAATTTGTACTGTGAGTACTCTTGAAATACTCACATCAAGAGACTTATTAATCACATCAATTATTTTGAAATACATACATTAATTTTTGATCGTCATGTTATTTAATGCATAAATTCCATACATTTGGAATAATCACTTCGGTTATAAAAGCTGTATAAGGGCTTTCGGTGGAAAAAATATTTAACATAAAAAAAAAATAACATAAATTACCAGCGTAATCTTCGTCAATGGATGTTTTATACAATAATGAAATGAAATGAAATGAAAGAAAGTAATTTATTCCAGATTAAAAATCCATATTATAAACTTAAAACACATTAAATTAAATGGGAAATTGAAAATAAATATGAATTTAAATTGAATTGAAAAATTAAAATGAATAAAAATAGAACTAAAATAATTAATTAAAATTAATAAATGTAAATGTCAATCAAATTATATAAATGTTAAAAGTTGACACAAATTAAGTAATAGGCGCGTGATACGCCCTCCACGTATGGTGAAGTGGGCTGTTGTCCCAGTCTCTGACGGCAGCCACCAGAGTGTTGTGGGAGCGGAGCAGCGCGGTTCGCGCGGTCGCCGCGCGGTTCCGCAGCAGCGCCGGCCAGCCGGGCGCGCGGCCCGCACAGAACATGCCGCTGGCGCTGCACCACCGCGGCAGCCGGAACATCGCGCGCCACGCGTCGTTGTACTGCACGCGCATCTCACTCATGGTGGCCTTCGTGTATTTGGTCCAGAGCTCAACCGTGTAGACACTCGTGCAGTAGCTAAGAAATAGCTGGGTCTTTACTTCGTCACTGCAGCGGTTAAACCTCCTTGCCAACATATTGCTCCGCACAGCGATAGCTCGTCTCTGCCTTTCGATGTCTGCGTGATCCGATAAGTTCGAGGCGATCATATGACCTAGGTACCGTACCTCCTTTACCTTCTTCAACGACGTTCCACCGAGGGCCAGCGGGGGCAATTCGTCACAGCCTTTGGAGAATATCATGTACACTGATTTCTCGGAATTGTACATCATATTGTGTTCAGCCGCGTACGTCTCGCAAATACCCAACAGCTTGCGCATCGCGGATATCGATGGTGCCAACAGAACCATATCGTCAGCATATGCTATGTGGTTCGTCATCACCCCGTTGACCGAGCAGCCTAGCCCTGACTGGGACAGCTTTTCGGAGAGTTTGTCCATGTACAGGTTGAACAGAGGGGGGGACATACTCCCCCCTTGCCTCACACCGCATTTAAGCTCGGAAGGGGCAGAGTAGTCATTTTTCCATCTTACTCGGTTTCTTTGCTGGAGGTAACAGTTTTTCAAAACTCGCACTATGTGACTCGGGACACCACGGTCGCACATCTTCTGCCACAGCATTTCATGACTCACCCTGTCGAAGGCCTTACTGAGGTCTAGATAGCATGCTATAACGGAAGTTTTCCTGCTTCTGTAGTAACCCACCACCTGCTTGAGCACATATATAGCGGTGCTGGTCGACGCTCCACTCTTGAACCCGTACTGATGGTCCGAAGATTCAATAAACGGGGCGGAGTATTTATGTAGCACTTTCTCTAATAGCCTGGCCACCATATTAGCGAGCGCTATCGGGCGATAGTTGTCGGAGCTTGAGATGTTTTTTCTACGATTCTTACAAATAGGAACTATCACCGTATCTGTAAGCGCAGTCGGCAGATGCCCAGTCCTTATAATCGCCGTAAATAATAGTACTAACACATAGTACAAGCTCATGCCTCCATACTTAATATGTTCGATAGTTAAACCATCCAATCCAGGCGATTTCCCCCCGGTAGTTTTCTTCACCACCTCTGCGATGTCCTGCGGAGATATAAATAGATCGCTATCAGTTCGTGGTTGCGGTAACTCGAATACATGCCGAATCGCCGGTGCTGGCT
Organism: Ectropis crepuscularia; assembly: GCA_963693475.1. Taxonomy (NCBI): domain Eukaryota; kingdom Metazoa; phylum Arthropoda; class Insecta; order Lepidoptera; family Geometridae; genus Ectropis; species Ectropis crepuscularia. The sequence goes on from OY856358.1 coordinate 25,124,828, forward strand.
GGCAAAACTTTGCATTAAAATTATCTGCAATATTTTTATTTTTAGTTAGTCCGTCAATATGCGAGGGATAGGTATTAGACGGCTTCGTTATTTTATTAATACCATGCCAGAACTTGGCAAAGTTTTTGTGTTTCATTTCTATAGCAATTCTATCCATAGTCAGCTGTTCGTGGTTTTGTAAACAATTATTTAGCGCTCGCTTAAACACCGCTCGGCATCGCTTGCGCTCCTCAACGAGTGGTCCGGTGGTGGGGTGACCCGCTTGATTCCACAGAATTAGTGTGCGGCGAGATGCGGCATATTTATCCGAAACATATTTGTTCCACCCGGGAATCGAAAATTTTTTGACGCTTTCATGCTTTTTTGCAGAAAAACATTGCGTTGCACAATTTTGCATAATCTCAACTAGCGAATTGTATAAGTTATCTATCGTTGAAGAATTACATAGTTCCGTATTTTGAGACAAGATGATATTTAATTGCTGCGTCACCAGTGATGTGTATTTTTCAACTTCCACCCATGATGTGTCCTTCCAAGTCCACGGAGGTCTAGACGTCAAAGACACATTTGTAGTAATAGATAAGTGTTGAGTTTGCAGTACTAATGAGAGTGGTCTATGATCTGTCCAGTCTGCGGAAAAATCCACGGTGACGTCACGAATAGCGCGGTAGACAGTGTCAGTGGCGAGACAGTGATCGAGCCAGCTCGTTGTGTGATGTGCGTCGCTTACAAACGTGTATGTCGTATTCGGTAGCTTCAACTTATCTACGTATTTATAATTATATTCGTTGCAGAATTGTTCAAGTTCTATACCAAATCGTCGATTAGGATCCGCGTTAAAATCACCGATTATAAGACAATCCGCTACCTCCCGGTCTTCAACTATCGAGTGAATTTTACCCAATAATTCGCAATATTCCGGCAAGTTAATGTTATCAGTGGAGTCGCAGGGCATGTATATATTTACAACTAGTAAAGAGCTATTCTGAGTACTTATTTCCACAGAGCATAGACGCGGCGTGTCGCACTCAATAGGTATACACTTCATGGTTTTTCGAAATAAAATCGCAGTACCACCGTGAGGTCGGCCCACTAATGTCTTAGAAACATCTACTGCAGATTTTCCGATAGAATCAAAATCGTTATGTATTGTATTCAGAAAATGCAGGTCAGTCGGCAAAAGCCAAGTTTCTTGGAGTAGTATTACATCATTTGTTGCACAAAGGTCGTGAATGAATTTAACCTTTTTTCGTACATTTTTACAATTTACTGATGTTATTCTAAGGTTGTCCATTACCATTACTGACTTTTGTTATTAGAGGTGCCGTTACGGGCACTGTTTTGGTGGTAGCGACCCACTATAACTCCGGGAGGCCATAGATCTTTATTTAAAACTACAGGTAGTCTATCCCAATGCATCGATATTTTGTACTCACTATAAGTTACTTTACTACTCTGTGGGAGTTTGTGGACATCAAAAACGGTCTCTCCGATATCTTTCATATGGTCAGATAGGTCCTGTGTAGTTACCGAGCTGTCTAAATTAGCTACGTAGATATATGCAGTGCGCGGGGCAGCTTTAATTTTGCTGCTGCTGTTGTTTGTTGAAGTACCTATTATGTTTCGATTTGTACGACGGCGTTTTTTGTAAGTCACGAGTTTGAAATCGCTCTCTTTTGACACACTATCGCTAATTATGAGGGTGGATTTAGTTCTTTCTTTCTCAGGAATTCCGTTAATTTGTTTTTTACTGTTAGTACTCGGTGTGGGCGAAAAGGTGTGAGACTTAACTATTGGGGGATGCGTTACCGGGATATCCTTTTGAGCACTCATAACACCATCGAGACCCATGGGACCACTGTCATCCGTAAATCGTGTTCCACTAATTGTGGTTTGTAGTATTGAAGGTAGGCGCGGCTGCGTATGCTTCGCTACTTCCTGCTGGACTGCCTCGAGTTCTTCCTTCGTAGCTGAACAGTGACGAAGTGTTGCGATATCTTTTTTCAACGCGACGATGTCTTTGAGAAGGCGTGTTACGTCTATATGGTCCCAGGTGATAGGGGGTAGGCGGCTGAGATCGCGAGCGACAAAGACGGGAATTTCCTTCGGTTCCGCTGATTTCATTAGTCCTATGATGTCTTCCATATCACGCTGCGACCTTCCTTCGTTCCTTCTCGTCCGCAGGCGTTGTTCGGTCGGTACAACTTCATACAGAAGGGTTTTAGCTGCCGAGATCTCGGGCGCGCTGAAGCTGCGACTGCAGATCATCACCATATTTTCATCGTCCATCACTTCAATTTTATTCTGGACGAACGCTAATATAATAATTATAATCAAATTGTTAAAATGCAAACCTAAGAAAATGAATAAATGAGTGAATTATAATCATAGATACTCATTTTTCGTTAATAAAACAAACTACTATTTTATAGTCATCGTATTTGTTTTTCATATATTCTGCTACTTTATACAAGGTTTTCGACAGAAGCAGATTTCTTACATTTTGATAGAACGCATTGTCTGATGCACAATCTTTTATACAATTTGGCAGTTTATTATAGAGTTGCTGACCTATCACAATAGGATTTTTTATAGACAAGTGCAACCTATGCTTCACATGTAACAAATTATTTTTGTGTCGAAAGTTTAAATGTGTATAATCACCACGAGTCTGATAAAGATGAAGATCGAACATATTTTATTACTTCATAAATGTATACCGATACTGAAGTCAAAATCCCCAGACTCTTAAAAAGTTCTCGGCATGATTCTCTATATTTTGCTTGTACTAAAACCCTTGTTGGCAAAATTATGTTATTTAAAGTCAGGACGAATCATTTTAGTTGTATTACTCACCTGCTTCATCGTGTCAGATGACTACCTCGATCAAGAGGAACGTTCAAAGACGTAGTGGTTCATTGGCTCTACTCTTCTGTCGGTGAAGAGGACAGCATTAAACAGTTTTTGGAGCCATTTTTCTAAGTGGAACACCACCAGCCTTTAAGAGCTCTGTCCAAATTCCATCCTAGACTGCGGCTTTTCTATTTTTAAGTTGTCCAAGAGCTGTCACGATTTCGTCCAGACTTATTTCCGGCAGTTCTTTGGTATAGTGGCGTGTCAGAGTGGCTCTTTTGTCCTCGTTCTGTGGATGATGAGAAGCATGCGATGTGTACAGCTAGCTATAAAAGTCTTCCACTTCCGAGAGAATATCCGCTTTGGATTGAACGAATCTCTTCGCCGAGGCGGTTAACTTCGTCAGGTGGCTTCTACCCAATGTCTTGACGAAAACTTTGACCCCCGATTTTGCTCAATTAGTTTTTAAATCAACAGCATATTAGCTAATCCGAGATCACGTCGTACAAGTTCTGTAATTCTCTTCCTAAAAGCCCCTTGTTTTGACGAAGTTAACGTGGGATTGCGTCGTTCCTCCATGAGCGGCAAGGTTTTTTCTGGAAAACCTTGAAATCTCGCCTTTGCGCCGCATTTCTCAAAACTCTGTGCCCTCATCTCGCAGGACATCCACCACGCTTTAGAGCCTCTGGCCAGTGCAAGTTGTAGTTTCCAAGGCAGCAAATCGGTTATCCGGTTTTTTCAGCGTGCCTCGATCAAGTCTGTGATCACTGCCTGTAGCAAACCGAGAGATCACTGAGACATCCCTGAATATACGCTGTTTGTTCACTATGGTGAAGTCAATCTAATTTTTCGTCCGTCCGTCCTACCGTACCTACCGATTTGCTGCAAACTAATAAAGGAAGGTATACCAATGCACATTTTTTGTACTCCATCTGAGTACCTCCTCCTTCATCGGGAGAACTCCACAGGCATTCAATTGAATTCATTTATTTGCGTATATGGGTGTACAAAGATGTTTACAAAAACTTATATAAAAATGACCTCCATATGCCACCTTTCGGTATGCAAAATAATTATGTTGCACTTATTGCTTTTTTGTTGGTGTTTCATAAACACCATGATTACAAGAGAAATCAACCAATGCCAACACACAATCAAATAAAAATAAGCCGATCAGCTATAGTTGTCCGTTCTATAACGAGCCCGCATGAAATAAAGAAAACTGTTAGCGGTCATACAACTGTTCGCGGCATGGCACAGAAGTGTGGTTCTCGTATTCTTCAAAACGAGACATAAGACCCTTGTGAAGAATTATCGACCAATATTGCTTCCGAGGCACGTCTATAAGTTGTTTTCGAGAATTATCACAAATCGTCTCGCCCGAAGACTCGGACGAATTTTAGCCTACTGAACACAACTTTGTTTCGTCCGATCGAACATTGTTTGACGTTTAAATGTTTGAAAACAACAAACGGACCTAGTAAAACTAAATAAAGTAACAATATACAAAAGGTAGGTTGAAAGCGTAATACCGAGGATCCGACTCAGTGGCGTATTATGGAATTATATGCTCTTCACAACTGTAATAATAAATGCTAGAGAGACGTTGGTTATTATAATTATCATTTAAAGGTAATTATTGAAATAACTAAATGTAGGTACCAACCGGTGGGTATGGACAAGGTTTCATCAACTGTCCTTGTTTCAAAGCTGAACCAAAAAAATTATCCTTATGTATCAAATCACAGAATTTGAAGTGCATCTCCACAAAACTTCGCTTGTAAACATTTGTCAGCAACTCGTAGAAATAAAAATCCATCTAAAATCAGTAAGGTTATTGTATTTATAAAATGTATTAAATTATCACGCATCTTTCTAATCTTCATTGTGCAAGCAAATTTGTTATTTCACGAGCCGTGAGTCATTTATATATAACTGGAAGCTGAGGTTGAAACCGTCAAAACCAACGATTTTCGTATTTATACACCAATACATTTTTAAGTTACCCACACATACCCCTTAAACTTAAGAGTCAGAAGATCTACAAAACGGTTATAAGGCCTGTCTTCATGTATGGATCTGAATGTTGGATAACCTAAAGATCGGATGAAAGACGATTGCATGTAGCGGAGATGCTAATGCTGAGACGGATGTGTGGTGTGACGCGAGTGTATAGGATTAGAAACAAGTATATTAGGGGAAGTGTGAAAGTAGCACCCGTGACAGAAAAGTTAACAAGCACTAGGTTATCCTGGTTTGGGCATGTTATGCGTCGGGATGAAGACCACATAACCAAAAGAGTTTTGAATCTGAATGTAGATGGATGCCAAGGAAGAGGTCGGCCAAAAAAACTTGGATGGATTGTGTGAAAGACGACATGAGTAGGAACGGAGTGAACTTAGATCTGACGAATGACAGAGATGAATGAAAGAAACGATATTGAACCGACCCCACCCAAAGTGGGATAAGTGTAGGCGGATATATGCCTATACGTTTTTAACACTAGCAAAATTTTAATAGGTTCTGTAGACAACATAGCACCTACATAGCATAGCATAGAATAGTTGCGCAAAAGGAAAAAAACCTCAGATTTATAGTTCAACATGTCACGATAGTGAACATAAAAGTATATAGTAGTAGATAGGTAAAGGTGAAATAATAAGAGGTTAATAAATACAAGTATATTAAAAAAAATGAGATTTGATGGGATGGAATGATAGTAAAAAAAATTAAAAAAAATATATGTGTGCGCTTAAAACCGCACGGCAGAAGTGAAAACTGAAATAAGAAATACTTAACTATATAAAGACTACTAAATAATTTTAATTTAAAACTTTTACGGCTGAATGATTAGTATCCATGGCCAAGAATAAATTTAAAAAAAAAATTACGCGGGTCGAAAATGCTGTTTGACTCACAATCGCAAGTTTTTAGTGTTTGCTATTTAGTTATGTCATATTTATGTATTTCGCTAAAAATGCATAAATATGTTGTGTTATAGTGTATTTGTGTAAGCACTTTCTTATGAAAATGGGTATCATTTTGTGTGTTTACGTAGTGTAAGTGCTGTGATAAAATATTACAACCATAACTTTTTTGCAATGGACGTGAAATGCAAATTTAACATTTCGCGACAGGTTCAATTGATGTGGTAAGTACCTAGAAGTTAATGTCGTGATAAAAAAGTTTAAAAATTCGCCAGTTTCAGCGAGAAAGTCGCTAAGGTGTCAGTCAACACTGGTAGTGAGCAGCGAGAGAGAGTAAGAGTATGTATTGTCCCATGTCCTCCTCTAACAATTATCTTTCTCGGTCTGGCACGTTTGTTGACCACATTATCTTTCTCGCTCTAGCATCCCGAGTTTACCCGAAATTTCTTATCATATCCGAGCGTGATGATCACGTGATCATGAGTCCATTTCACAGCCCACGAAAATTCTGTCTATAACGCGCCTAAAGAAGTTTTCACTTCAAAAACGTAACTTAGAAACATAAAAAAAATCAAAAGAACTGAGAGGGTTCAGTGGCTTGCAGCAGGGAATGGCTCGCGGGTTCAGCAGCCCGCAGCAGGGAATGGCTCGCGGGTTCAGCAGCCCGCAGCAGGTTCAGCAGCCCACAGCAGGATCAGTAGACCGCAGCAGAGAATGGCTCGCGGGTTCAGCAGCCTGCAGCAGGTTCAGCGTTCAGCAGCCCACAGCAGGGAATGGCAATTTGTTCAGCAGCCTGCAGCAGGTTCAGCGTTCAGCAGCCCACAGCAGGGAATGGCAATTTGTTCAGCAGCCTGCAGCAGGTTCAGCGTTCAGCAGCCCACAGCAGGGAATGGCAATTTTGTATCATTCACTTTTTTTTTTTTTTTTTTTTTTAACTTTTATAGGCTTACACTTGACCGCCATCTCGCCTGATGTTAAGCGACGATGCGATCTACGATGGGGCGTGTTTACCTAGAAGAAACCGATTCACTCTCGATTTGAAGACACAAAGATTGTAACCAACAGGGAAAACCCACTCAGGCAACGCATTCCACAGCCTAGACGTTCTTATCACAAAGGTAGAGTCAAATCTCTTCGTTCGTGTCTTTGGAACATCAACCATGAAACGATGTCGCTTTTTCGAGCTACGAGCATTCCGATAGAAAAAAGGGCAAGGTGGTATTAGATCATGTAAATCAGTCGCACACTCTCCGAAGTGTATCCGATAAAAAACCGAAAGGCTAGCAACTTTTCGGCGATGTTCAAGACTTTGTAGTCTTTTTCGCACAATAGTGTCGCTGCCTATGAGCCTTTTGGCACGTCTCTCGATCGATTCCAAGGCCTCCAGCTGATACTTAGCCGAACCATCCCAAAGATGCGAACAGTACTCCATACAAGAACGAATTTGTGCTTGATATAACGTGAGCAACTGCTCAGACTTGAAGTACCTTCGCACTTTTGAGAGGACACCTAGCTTTTTGGCAGCTAATTTAGCCTTGGACTCGATATACGAACCAAAGTTGAGCGTAGATGTCAATGTAACGCCCAAAAGCTCAAGACGGTCAGAAATCGGTTACTTTGCACCTTTCAAGGTATCTAGATGTTACTCTCTTCGAAGCCAAATGTTCTCTCATCTCAGTTTCCTAGATTTTACATGAAAACTTTCAGTGGTTCAAGTCTAGAATAAGAGAACAGTTCATTTTATAATTAGCGGCCAGAGAGAATTAGACCTAAAAACTATACAACCTTATGAAGATGGTAGAGGTTGCTTAGCGATGATTGATGTTTGAAGTATTATGGCATGAAGTAAATAAATAAAATTTTAGAAAAACTAAGTTTTTACAGGTTTAAAGTGAAATAAATACATAAAGAATACTACTATTATAACAAGAAAAATATGCTTTATCGTGAGGACACGATTGAAAAGATATTAGTTGTATGAAAATTTGGTATGTAGGTATCCACATAGTCTCCTATGAATAAGTGGTGATTTTGGGATGAAATAGGGAGAAAATGTACGCTTACATATTGTTCAAAGCCAATATGTAACGTTACAAACATTTATCGCACTCACAATGCGCTCGTGCTGCTAAAAAATTTTAATTAACTAATGAATAACTTATTGAATAACCGGGAAAAAAAGTTTTGAACCATGTTCATTGATCTACCCTATAGTCGCCTGAAATATATTTTTTTTATTTATAAGTTTAAATATTGTTTATTCAATCAAGGCCCAAAGAGGTGTATACCGGATCAACCGTTTTCGGGCGTATTTTCAACCCTCTGGAAAAGTTATAAATATTGGTTCTACAGTTCCAAGAGTATCTACAGGCTTTAATTAGTAAACATCCTCTTCTTTTTTAGTCTTTTGTAATTTGGAAGTATCTTAAATAGTTTTTGACATATTGCAATATAAAGAAACACTATTTTTTACTAAATTGTTTATAACTATTGCAATTTTTGCGAGCGGGCTTCGTTCAAATTTTCTCAAAAAATATCTACTTTTCATTCCAAATCGATTGACACCTGAACCATAATGCTAGGAGAAGGTTACAAAATTTGGACCTAAAAAGCACTTGTTGACTAGACTATAATAATACTCGTATTTGTTCTAGCAATTTTGAAGTTTCAAACTGTACGGGACTGAAATAGGGGTTGAAATGAGGGATTAAAGTTTATATGGAAATTCGTAATTATTGAAGATAAAACGATGAAACTTCGTATTCACGTAACACGTAACGTACACATTTGACGTAAATAAATCTTTGTTCTAACTGTTTTGTACATTATAACTGTACTACGGTGATGAAATGGAGTATTAAATACCCCTATTGAAATGAAATGAAAATGACCCCCTATGAAAACTCTATGTGGAAGTTCGTCATTGTTGAAGAGCAATGAAACAAAGAAATGTTTGTTGTGGCAATTTTGCAGTTTTGAACTGTACAGAGATGAAATAGGGGTTGAAATGGAGATGAAAGTTTAAATGGAGGATCATAATTGATGACGTTAAAACCATGAAATTTTGCAACATGACACTTGATATCCATACTAATATTACATATGTGAAAATAACTCTGTATGTATGTTACGGTTTAACGCCTTAACCACTGAACTGATTTTGATGACATTTGGTGCACAGATAGACTAGACTCAGGTAAAGACAAGGGCAATTATTAGTCATAGAACAGGAGCCCGTGAACCCCAGACCTTCGTTATTTTATAAAAGCTGAAAACTTGTCAGCGCATGCTCCTAACACAGGTCAGAACGATGGACCATTATGAAGTTTGGGTCATCCTGGCTTTGGCAAATAAATGGTACTAAGGCCCCAAGTCCCAGCAGTGGGAACTTTTAGTGGGCTGCTTATGATAATTAGTTTAATTAGGCTGCTAATTGTTACCCAAATATTATGTTTAAAAATAAGCGCGCATATTATGGCGCAAGTAGAATTACAATTGCATGAACATTAACACAACATGGGTGTCTGGCAAGTGCTTACCACGATGTTAAGTGTCTAGCAATTATTGGTGTAATTTTTAATAATATTCTGAAGGTATTACCAAAATATCAGACTTTATAATTTGACAAATTTAGATCGTTACACCTTTAGTACCGTTTATCTGCCAAAGCCAGGATGATCCAAACTTCATCATGGGCCATCGTTCTTAACTGTGTTGGGAGCATACTCTGACAAACGTTCAGCTTTTATAAAATAACGAAGGTCTGGGGTGCATGGGCTCTTGGTCTATCACGGAAAAACGTTGAAAGTGTGGTGAAAATAAAGAATAAAAGTTTACATGGAAATTCGCCAATGTTGAAAATAAAACCATTACGTTTTGCAAGGAGACACTTGAAATCAGAGAAATTTTAAAGCAGAGTCTGGCTAACGAAAGTTGTTACAGACAAAGTGCGGCAAATTTAAAATATATCAACATGGCATCACTAAACTGAAAAGTAAAGTTGGAACAATTCACTTTGATACTTTAACGTTTATTTTTGTTTTACTAGTGGATGCTTGCGATTTTGTCCGTGTTGTGTCGAGATTAAAAGCAGCATATGTATCTCTATACTAACTCCATAGAGATGCGTCACTCCATTTGATTGCGGCGTGTAAAAGGAAGAAACAGACCATCAAACAATATATTATCATGAGTTGCCTATCTATGCTTTGCCTATCTGATTATTATGTAGTTTAAATGTGTATACCTATGGGAGTTGACATCAAAGAAAACATCACCATGTATTTATAATCACTATAGTCAGTATCTGAATCTAAAAATTCAACTTCAAGTGAACCGTATGAATCACTGGAATCGCTGTTGTCTCCTACGTTGATGATGAAGTTCTTCAAAATATTTTTAGTTCATCTGCAGCCTGCAGACGTCCACTACTTGTGCCGCCTCCATCCACCGACTTCCCGCGGCCGAGACAATATCATCGGTCCATCGTGTGGGGCGCCGTCCTATACTGCGTCTGCCGTTTCGTAGTCTCCATTTGAGAACGTTTACTCCACAGCGGTTATTGGTTCTGCGAGCTATATGGCCTGTCCATTGCCACTTCAACTTGCTAATTTTAAGAGCTATGTCGGTGACCTTCGTTCCTCTACGGACTGTCTCGTTTCGGCTTTTGTCACGCAGTGAAACTCCGAAAATAGCTCTCTCCACTGCCTCGCGCAACGGGCATCATCATTTGAGTTTGTAAATCATGCCAATGTTAGCGACCACGTCTCAGTGCCATATGTCATCACTAGCAACACACACTAATTGTAAACTTTGGTCTTGAGGCTTTGTGGTATTTCTGACGAGAAGATGTGACGCAATTTCCCGAACGCTGCCCATTCGAATTGGGTTCGTCGGCTGACCTCCTTGTCGAAGTTCGACCTGCCTAATTGAACCATCTGACCCAGATAAACATAATGGTCAACAACTTCGATACTATCGATCGCAACATGGACCGGTATAGGTGCAACATAGGCATTGGACATGATTTTTGTCTTACCCATGTTCATTTTTAGCTCTACATGTTAGGAGACAGCATTGAGGTCTATGAACATTGAGCCAAGGTCATCTAGCGATTCAGCCATAATGACTATATCGTCGGCAAATCGAAGGTAATGTATTCGCCATTAATATTGATACCATATCCGTTCCAGTTCAAAAGCTTAAAGATATCCTCCAATGCCGAGGTGAACAGTTTCGGAGAGATAACGTCTCCCTGTCTCACCCCTTTTTGCATTTGGATCGGATTTGTGCTTTGTTCCTGAAGACGGATAGACATGGTGGCTTTGTTGTACAAACACTTGAACACTTCTGGTGACGCCATCTATCGTATTTTGGTTCAATCTATTCAAATTATTGTTGATGTCTCACTACTCCTACTCCCCTAATTACCTTGTGCACCTCGCCGCGATAAGACGTGACCATCCGCAAGCTGTGTCTGTCCGCTGCAGAACTTCCAGGGTCTGATCTGCTGACCCCCGCTCGACCGCAGAAGTATCTTAGAAATTCTTCGCATACCGCTCCTATCGAATACAGCGGCGTCGGCGCCCCTCGCGAGTGTCTCTGCTGGTGGAATCGGAACCGAGGAGGTTCTTGGATGTGCAGTGTACGTGGAAGAAAGCCAGGTTGGTGCACCTCCCCCTCCTTTGTTTTACTTTCAGTGAGACTTCAGTTCATTTGCTTACCTACTACTTACCTATCGAAGAAAACTAAATAATCTATAGCTGGCGCCTCCATATTCTTAATGGTCCTTCGTCCCGGGTGAAAACCCAACTAGTTTCGTTGCTTATTTATATATGTATATATAAGTAATTTCGCATTTATATACTTATATCATTTTATGTAAGAATTACTACTCCCGCGCCACAATTGTACCTAAATCATATTACATTGTGTGCTAACCCGCGTACCTATTATATTTAGCTACCTAGGTATTTCATATAAATATATTCCTATACCCCGCATTAATTATAATATTTATCATACCTAATCGCATTTCAAATAAGTCACTCGGTGAGGCAGATTGCATAGGTACGAGTATACTTTGTTGAATAGTCAGGTAGACTCGAAATAGTTATTTGTTGTACAAGAGTGCAAAGTGGCTTTTTAACCGCGTGCTTAATTTTGATGACCGAGCAAGCGAAGGATTCTAAAGTTGAATCACGAGCGTAGCGAGGGATTCAAAAATTAGAATCTTGAGCGTAGCAAGGGAATCAAAAGGGCACAAGGTGAAAAATCTTTGCACTCGAGTGTAACACATAATTTTTCATCCCCCCCTAGCGAGGAAATTACTAAACGCTTTGCGCATTTTCAGTTTCAGTCGATTCTGTTGGCGTTAAATAAACTTCTTGGTCGCTAGAATCACTTATTATTATAGTATTTCGGTTTTTCACTTGTATTCAATTTTATAAGTTTTAAACTTAAGTTTATTTAGCCATGGTTTTAATAATAACAATATGACGTGAAAATATGGAGAGTTGACCTATTGAGGTAAGGAGTTTCACGTGTACATGAAAAAGTGTCCGCCCAAATGCATTAAACTATATTAGCGCTAAATTTGCATCAGGGTACATTTTAAATGAAATTAATAAACGTACTATTCAGAATTAATGAAAGAAAAATATTGGCAGTCATAGGCACTGCCGATAGAAGTGGTAACTTATAACTCAGAATTTGATTTTTACTTTGGAAACTACGCGTGTGAAACCGGAGGGCGTGGCTATGAGCATGGCCATCTAGAAATGCTGACACATTTTTAAATGGCCAATGGGAAAGGCTGAGGCATTTCCAGATGGCCATTGGCTATGGTCCCAAATTTACCCGAAGATTTCTTATCATTCCCGAGCGTGACGCTAGAATTAAATTGACAGCCCACGAAAAATCTGTCTTTGGCGCGCCAAAAGAAGTTTTGACTTCAAAATATATTGTACCTACATGTTTTCTCAAAATAGTAATTATTTATTTGATGTTATATTTACTACATTATTTTGTACTGCACAAGTAGTTGAAATTATCTATTAGTTACTATTTTAGTAGTCAATAATATTTAATTATTTAACTCGGCAACTCGGCATACTTCAATTCGATTACAAATTGATTCATTCATAGCATTTCAAAATGTTTTGCCATTTGAAATAACATTCTTTACCTCTATCCTCCATACGTGAAAAGAAAATTGCGCGCAAAGCATTTAAAAAAAAGTACCCCAAAGAGGTTCCGAGTATGAGTTTTTAACAAATTAAAAATAAATGTATGATGAATTCGGCACCAAGGAGGTAGAAATAAATAGGTTAAATTACATTCATAGCATTTCAAAATGTTTTGCCATTTGAAATAACATTCTTTACCTCTATCCTCCATACGTGAAAAGAAAATTGCGCGCAAAGCATTTAAAAAAAAGTACCCCAAAGAGGTTCCGAGTATGAGTTTTTAACAAATTAAAAATAAATGTATGATGAATTCGGCACCAAGGAGGTAGAAATAAATAGGTTAAATTATGTTTTGAATTCAAAACCTCAGTACACACGATGTTCTAAATTCAAATTTACTTTAACCTCTAGAGGGTAAAAACGACTTTTGCGCCCTGATATCGAGGAGCAAAAGTACTCTTTCCGAGCTGGTGGGATGAAAAATATATTACAGTCCGCGAGGTATAAGCTGAGCTTTGCATTAGTGTGAGTGGTCACATGCATACGCATCTATTACCAAAAGTACAGTCAGACAACAAACTCTTAAACAACAAGCTGACATTAACTATCCAGGATCAATATGGTCATTGCGAAAAGAAGTATCTCTTTTAGGATTCAAATGGTCAAGGACAGAGAATAACAGAAAAATTTTAATGGAAAAGCATGAGATCCGTCACCTACGTATAACTTATTTACTTAAAATTTCCGAATACCGTATTCAGGGCAGGCCTATCGTTTATACCAATATACAATTGATACTGCATAATAAACAACGATTTATTGAATATAAAATTGACACCTTATTAAGAGAACAATACATGGTCACAGCGTCCTGCGTCTGACTATACTTTTGGTGATCACTCACACTAATGCAAAGCTCAGCTTATACCTCGCGGACTGTATCTACCTACATTGTTTACGCATCACTCGAGGCACTTTCAAACCGCTTGTATTTCGTTACATTTCTACCTGCTTGATTAAAATAATAAATAATTATGTCTAAATCGTCTTCTAAGCTTGCCGATGTTGCAGACGCTAAATTAATTAATATAAAGCGAAACGAAACGCAATTTTCGAATTACTTCAAAATATTTACGACATCAGTCCCGACATCGACAAGAACAAAGAGACGAGACACGCATTCCTCAGTGATAGTTCAAATATTGACGCTTATCGTACTGAATTTAAACAACTTCTAGATGATTATAATTCCCGTTTATTGACAGTCAATCCGCAAGCGACACCCGACTATAAATGTTTAGTTGCATTTGAACAACTGTACAGCCGCATCAAAGCCTTACGAGATCAATACGCTCGACCAGCTGTTTCTCAAGGTCAAAGTCTATACAGTGCAATTCCTCACAAAAGTAGACCTTCTTTACCGCCCATCGAATTGATGTCCTTCTCTGGTGACATACGTTCATGGCCATTGTTTTTCGCGAGCTTCAAATCAACCGTCCATGACAATCCATCGCTCACGGACGCTGAGAAGTTATATTATTTGTTAGGTAAACTCTCAGGCAAGGCGCAGACCGCTTGCGCAGGTATTGCTCCCTGCCCGGAGAATTATCAACTTTTTATTCAAACGCTTATCGACAAATATGACGATACTCGTTTACTCGCATCGACGCATTTAAATCAGATATTAGATTTTAAAGCCATAACCATCGCTTCCGCTGACAACTTTGATTTGTTCACCGACAAGTTTGTCAGTGCAGTACAAACATAAAAAAATGTACAAGTTGATAATTTATCCGATTTTATCTTTTTACATATTGCACTTCGTAAATTAGATACGAACACCGTGCACGCCTTCGAGATGAGTTTATCCGATCGGTCTGAAATTTCAACGCTTGATGACTTGTTAAAGTTTATTAAAAATCAAAATAAAATGTTGCAATTACAAAGTGTGCCTTCGTTCGAAAAACACACGAATAAAGTTTCAAATCAAGCTCGATCCGCTAATACAAATACTACAGCGCAACCGAAATACCAAACTTATTTAACTGTCGATTCATATTCCGGTAATAAGAATGGATGTTTGTGTACGAATATTAGTCATCTACACATATTTAAGTGTCCCGCTTTTATTAAAATGACACCAGAAGAACGCTTTAAAACTATTAAAGAAAATAATGCGTGCATTAGTTGTAGGTACTAGTATTAAACATCGCGTATCGCAACGCAACTCGAACTCGAATTGTCGAGTTTGCAAATTGAAACATCATACTTTGCTTCATTTCCCGCGACGGGATTCGAACCCCGCTACCGGTGAAGCTACCGTGCAAGTTATCGCTCGCCCGGCCGCCGCGCCAGCGCATCGCCGTCCGTCCGTACCTATAGAGACTAGTTCTGCGCCGCGCGCTGATGTATCGTTGTGTGCAACATCCACTGCGCCGCTCGCTTCCCCGCATCGTATGCCGCACGTAAATACCGCGCAATGTACCGCTACTACAGTTCTGCTGGCTACTGCTCAAGTAGCTATGTATGACGATGGTGGTAACAGGCACCTCGTACGTGTTTTGCTGGACTCTGCCTCACAGTGTCACTTCATGACCAAAGAGTGCTGTGATCGTCTAGGCTTACAACAGGGGAAGACGGAACATACGCTTATTAAAGGTTTCGGAGGTTCAGAAAAGGCGATTAAAGGTTCAGTAGATTTTCAATTTCATTTTCGCTTCGATGACAACATTAAGTTTAACGTTTCGTCACTGCTCGTGGATCAGTCATTTTACCTTCCGCCGTTATAGACGTATCGGCGCTTTCACACTTGCGCGGATTACCGCTCGCAGACGATACATTTTCGACGCCTAGTGAAATTGACGCGTTGATAGGTGCATCGTTGTTTCCGCACGTGTTGTTGCCCGAGACAGTATATAGTAATACCACGGCTCCGCCTGCCATTCATACGGTACTGGGTTACGTAGTTATGGGGTGTGTACCTACTGTTTGTAATCGCTCCGCGCGCACTCTCACGACATGTTGCGTGGTCCAGGAAACGATGGAAGATTTAATTAGAAGATTTTGGGAGTAAGAAGAATGCTCCGCCCCGCCCGTTCAACTTTCTACTGCGGATGTTGAATGTGAAGAATTTTACCGCGCGACCATTGCTCGTGATCCCGAGAGTGGCCGATACACCGTGGGCTTGCCGTTTAGTGAAGACGCCTTTTCACTCGGTGACTCATTCAATATCGCTCGTAGGCGCTTTTTGTGTTTGGAGAGGAAATTACAAACCTGTCCAAAGATGAGAGCCGCTTACGACGAAGTCATACATGAATATATCGCGAAAGATTATATTTCACCCGCGCCTCCCGATGACTCTGATAATTCGTTGTTACCTTCATATGCCATACCGCACCACGGAATCATCCGGGAAGATAAGACTTCGACGCGCTTACGTATCCTTCTGGATGTCAGCAGTAAAACTGCATCTGGACGTTCGCTTAATGCTATTTTACATGCAGGACCAAATTTACAAGGCAATCTATTTCAAATTGTATTAAACTTCAGACTTTACCGCATCGCCTTAACCGCTGATTGCCGTCAACAATTTCTACAAATTGTCATGCGCGACGAAGACCGCCGCTATCAACGCATCTTGTATCGGTTTAATCCGCATGAACCGTTAGTCCTGTATCAATTTAACAGAGTTTGTTTTGGTTTAAAGTCTAGTCCCTACCATGCACTTCGCACTGTACATCAGCTGATCGCGGATGACGGCGCTAAATATCCGCGTGCCAGCGAGATAGCCGCTTCGTCGCTTTACATGGACGATGTCGCTTTTTCTGTACAGCAGGAAAGTGATGCCGTCACCGTGTCAAAAGAGCTGATTGATTTCTTAAAAGGTGCACAGTGGGACATAGTAAAATGGGACAGTAATTCAAACGAAGTTTTAAATTCTATTCCCGCATCTCACAAACCTCCCATGGAGGTCGAGTTCAATAAATCCGTGCAGCACAAAATACTAGGCTTACATTGGTCAACCGAAACTGATAGCTTTTATTTTAAAGTTACCTCCCCCGCTGAAATTACCTGTACGAAACGTATCATCCTGTCGACCGTCGCGCGGCTGTGGGACATCATGGGCTTTGTCGCGCCAACCGTCCTGCTCGCCAAACTGCTCATATGAGTGGGATGACGTGCCGCCCCCGCATATCGTCAAGGTATGGAAACAGTTCTGCATAGAATTGCCCGCTTTGAACAATGTTAAGTTCCCGCGACATATAGGCGTAGACGACGACGTGGAAATGACGGTGGTAGGATTTTCAGATGCTAGCGAACTAGCCTACGGAGGGGTAGTTTATTTACGCGTGACGTCACACGGCCGTACTTCGGTGCAGTTGGTGTGTTCAAAATCTAAGGTCGCGCCGATGACACCGCACACTATCGCTAGATTAGAGCTCTGCGGAGCTGTAATACTGTCGAAGTTGTTGCGCGTGGTCTTAGATAAAATCGCTTCTCGCCAGTCTTCAGTTAAAGTTTACGCTTTCACAGATTCACAAGTAGCTTTATATTGGATCAAAGGTTCGCCTCATCGCTGGCAAGCATTGGTCGCTAACCGCGTTGTCAAAGTTACTGACAACATATCCGAGAATAATTTTTATCATGTCTCAGGTTCGGAGAACCCTGCTGACTGTTTGTCTCGCGGCCTTATGCCACAAAAACTGGTTTCGCACGCTCTTTGGCTACATGGGCCTGCTTAGCTTTCGCTAGACCCGTCACAGTGGCCCATAAATTCAGATACACATTCAATTGTTGATGTGCCCGAGCAAAAAGTACTTGCACACCCTGTGACTACACCCGTCGAAGATTCAGTCATATACAATCTCGCTCAACGCATTTCCTCTTGGAGTAGATTGTTACGCATAATTGTTTTCATCTGTCGATGTGTAAAATTATTATCTCGCCGTGACACGGTCACCGTTACTGCTGACGATTTAGAGTTCGCTGAAAGTAAATTACTAAAGGTCATTCAACGCAAATATTTCCCGGAGGAATTTAATAATTTACAAAAAGATAAACTTTGTTCACCCGCGTTTAACAAACTGAACGCATTTTTGGATAATGGATTTATTAGAGTAGGCGGTCGACTTGTGAATGCCGAGCTAGACTTTACGCACAAACACCCCATTATTTTACCACGTCATGATCATGTAATTGATTTATTAATCGATTATTACCACAAAAAACATTTACACGCGGGTCCAGAGCTGCTTATGTCGCTTCTTAGGCAAAGGTATTGAATCTTATCCGCGCGTCGAATTGTACGACGAAGATTCCATTTGTGCAATACGTGCTTTCGGTTGAAACCGCGACCTACATATCCGCTTATGGCTAATTTGCCGGACAGCCGTGTTCGACAGGCTCTAAAAGCTTTCACGCACACCGGGTGTGATTACGGTGGCCCTATCGCTTACACTCCTATTAGGCGTCGCGGAGTACAAAGTCAGAAGGCGTATTTGTGCATATTCACTTGTCTAACCACCCGCGCTGTGCATATAGAGATAGCGACAGATCTCAGCACAGCCAGCTTCTTAGCTGCTTTAAAACGCTTCCTCGCGCGCCGCGGTCCCGTCCAGAACATTGCCTGCGACAACGCTACGAATTTTCGTGGGGCCAATTCGTATCTTCGTGAGCTTTATAACTTTTTAAATAAAGAATATAAGCCGCGTTTTGAAGAAGAGCTGTCGGAAAACCGCATAACCTTCAAACATATTCCTCCACTTTCGCCCCATTTCGGATGTTGCGAGAGTATGGTAAATAAGATCGTTAAAACGCATTTGTTTAAAGTAATCGGCCAACAGCTTTTATCATACGAGGAGTTTAACACGGTGCTCGTACAAATCGAGTGTTTACTGAATTCGTGACCGCTAACCGTGTTAAGTCCAGACCCGGCAGAGCCCACTGCTCTGACTCCGAGTCATTTTTTGCACACTGCGCCTCTGTGCTCGCTGCCTGCGCCCGCTGAGGAGTCGAACAACCTCAGTGCCCTGTACAGGCACTCGCTGTTAGATAAACTGGTTCAGTCGTTCTGGGAGCGATGGAGAGTCGAGTACCTACGCGGCCTTCAAACTTGCGAGAAATGGAATACTCCTTCTGTCTCCATCAAGCTGGGAACGGTCGTAGTGATTATAACCGACAACGCACCTCCTCTTGCATGGCCATTAGCTGTCGTAGAGAAAGTTCATCCAGCCATAGACGGTGTCGTTCGTGTGGTCACTGTCAAAACCATGAAGGGAAGCTACTTGCGCCCTGTAGTACGCTTGTGCCCTCTGCCAAGCCAGTAATTGTTCAACACTTAATTATATATTTTAGTTTAGACATTAGATAGTTTTATTTCTAACTCGTACATATATGTATATTTAACTGCTCCATATTATATTCCCGCGTGCTAAACCCGCATATAATATATTATTTTATGTATTATGTTTCCGCTACCGCTACCTTTATGATTGTATTTTTAAAGGTGACCCTTTAAGGGCGGCTGGAAATGGTGACGCCATCTATCGTATTTTGGTTCAATCTATTCAAATGATTGTTGATGTCTCACTACTCCTACCCCCCTAATTACCTTGTGCACCTCGCCGCGAAAAGACGTGACCATCCGCAAGCTGTGTCTGTCCGCTGCAGAACAGCTTCCAGGGTCTGATCTGCTGACCCCCGCTCGACCGCAGAAGTATCTTAGAAATTCTTCGCATACCGCTCCTATCGAATACAGCGGCGTCGGCGCCCCTCGCGAGTGTCTCTGCTGGTGGAATCGGAACCGAGGAGGTTCTTGGATGTGCAGTGTACGTGGAAGTAAGCCAGGTTGGTGCACCTTCCCCTCCTTTGTTTTACTTTCAGTGAGACTTCAGTTCATTTGCTTACCTACTACTTACCTATCGAAGAAAACTAAATAATCTATAGCTGGCGCCTCCAACTTCGATATAACAGTCGATTTGGCACCGCCGTAACGACCCTAACACTGCCCAGGTATCGACTGAATCGAAGGCTTTCTCGTAGTCCACAGATGCTAGACAGAGCGGCCGATTATACTATTTCGTCTTCTGTATAATCTGCCGTAGCGTGTGGATGTGGTCTACAGTACTAAACCCTTTACGGAACCGGGCTTGTTTGGGAGGCTGGAAGTCGTCAAGCCTACGACCGAGACGATTTGTTACTAGTCTCGAAAACAACTTATTGACGTGGCTCAGTAGCGAAATGAGTCTGTAGTTCTTCAGAAGGGTGTTGTCATCCTTCTTAAAAAACAGCACCACCACACTTTTGATCCACGCCTCTGGCGTTGTACTCTCGAGGATGACGGAATTAAATAACTTCTGATGGACTTTAAGTACTGGTGTTCCACCCGCTTTCAGAAGTTCTGTCGTGATTCCGTCTTCTTCCGGAGCCTTGTTGTTTGAGAGCTGTTTGAGAGCCGCTCGTATCTCGTATAGACTTACGTCCGGAATGTCTTCTGTGTAGTGTCGGGTTAAACGGGCCCTAGCATTACTAATGCTAGGAATAGGGCTTTGCGACTATTTTCAGTTATATGGTCTCTTTTTTGTACTTGTACAAAAAATACCAAGATTGTTTGACCGTACTAACCTAAAAAATCAGTCACAGCATGTAAACAATCGTGTTTTTCTTGAAATACGTTTTGTTTCTCAAGCTTTTTGTCTTCATATTTAGAAATAATAGTTATTGCACTCCACTCTTTATAGTTTTATTAGTTTTAACAACATAAACACGGAAATATCTCGTCAAAAATAAACACAAACCAGCCACTACGCAACATTAAAACACGCCATTTTGTTGATAGGGATACCATACACTAATTCTGATTCTACCAAATCTTTCGGATAATCGCCGAAAATTAGTTTCTTAAAAACAAAATTGCACACGCTTTTCCCAAATAAATAGCGTAATTAATGAAGCTATTTATTAGACCATCTAAAGGCTTAGTGTTGCTCTTGAAATGATCGCCAATACGTACGTACGCCGTACTTATTTTTGATGAATACAATTTTGGATCACGTACGAATTTTTAAAACTTATTTCATGCAATGGATTTTTATTTTTTTTATTTAAACATTGCACCTCCAAGTACTCCTAGGTCCATCCCTTTTTTTAACGTGTTATACATTATTTTATTTTTGTTATTTTCCTTTTTGTAATGCAGGAAGACTTAAATATATTATTAGATCAGACTTCTAGAAAACTAAGCATCTACATATTTAAATATGTATTTTGTAATTAAAGCTTCACCTCTACCCAGAGCCTTCATTACCGCTGCATTTTGATCTTTAATGGCCATATGGAAGTTATGGTCTCTGATGGCACTCGGTGGCCCAGTCGACGTTCGCAACACAAGACGACAAATTGCATCATCCTCAACGTCAGCGCTGTAGTAGACAAAGGTCCCAGTGTGCCGATATAAAGCCACAACTACGTGCAGAACACTCTCGTGTATCTTCAGCTTAGCCTTGGACTTATTGGCGACTACTGACCCATATGTTAGTCCTTGAGTCTCGTGGATTGTCAGTGCGCAGGACCCCACGCCTTCTCCATAGCCCTGGCCAATGAAGGTCTCCTTCTCTTCCTGGGTGTGAACCAAGTAGAGGGTGTTCGGAAGAGTGCATGATATGTTAGCATCCGTGTACCGTCTCTGTTCCAGGGACCTCAAATATGGAACTGAGGAATATTTATCCCGGAGTAAATCTCCCTCAGCGCATACGCGGCATCCATTGGACACCGGTGGGTGCACAACAACTCTTGGCAGACTTCCGTTACCAAGATAGGGCTACCATACCTCCTATCAAAGAGATTTTCGTTATCGATATAAGGCAACTGGTTTATGTCTCCTCTGAGGACAACCTCGCCAGCATTGGACAGCCACGATGCCATTATGATGGCTCCAAAATGTTTCTTTAGAGCTTCATCCACCAAAAGGCGGCTGAAAATCCTGTCGAATCTATTTACGAGGACCGAGGCCATAGTACGGACCCTGGCTTTCACCTGGTTACCAATGCGTCCAGATAGTCTCTCTGGACCTCTGATGTCCGTCGTGATGATAACGTCCTTGTCCACACTGAAGTGTTTGATAACCCACGTTGTCTTTCCACTCCCCGGAACACCGTTAATCCATTGTATTTTTGGTATCTTCCAGCTTCCTCAATTTGCTACCTCTACCTCCAATTTGATACCTCTTAGTGTGGCTATGAATTCAACGAATGCATTTATTGTATGGTCCCGAGGCCCCGAAGCTGTAATGTATCGAAGCGAATCGATCTGACCCTATCAGCTCTCGTTCGGATAGCCTGCAATCTGCAATCGTCTTGAAGTGGTTGCTATCCGAAAAGAACCTGAGCTCTCTTGTGTTTGAGATAATCCCCGCGCAGCAGCGCTGAGTGTTCTTACGAGAGCTCCTGGGAGACCTCTGCACACTCGATATGTTTTCGCGAGCGCTGCGTTTTTTCCAGCTGCTGCTTTTTGAGTAATTTGCTGATTGAGTAACCGAGCCCAGAACGGGATTTTAGCTGTTTGTTGCATTAGTGTGGTCGTTGGTTGGGGTCTTGACAAAACTCAAGTTTTCGCCCCGATCCTCGTACACGACTACCTCATGGTGTTCAGAGGTTTTATGCAACCGAGCCGGTCGGCCAGTGAATACTCAACTTTCATCGCGTAGACGCTTAAAACCCGCGGCGTGTCTACCTTGGTTTTGCTTAAGTACGAGTACGAGAGAAACGACCCAGCCTGCGCGAAAGAAGTCCGCGCCCTCGACTCGAAAAGTGCAATGGTTTTATTGTTCGTTCGCATCAATCGGGATCGGTGGCCGTCCACCTCACACACTGGCATGGAGTTGTAAGTCTTCCGCTTCATGGTGACTTTAGCGGTACTCCCGTTTAGTAGACGTGTTAATCCGGGTGATAAACGAGCGAGCGCGTTTCTGATCCCAGGCGCGGCAAAAACTTATTCCAAATCTGTCTCTAGCACTATCCATGAGGAGAGCAACCGCATCAATTTGGAGTTCTGGTTTACCTTCTTCCCGCACTCTAAGAGCCGTTGAAATGTAATGTTTAAATCAAATAGTTTTAAAAATGTCTATTTGGAATCAAGTACCCATAAGTAAGTACTTTCTGCTTAAAATATTCCAATTCGTAGGGTAAACAACCGATGGTAGGAATACTTAAGTGTTGTCATGTAAAAAAAAACAGAATCTACTTTCATTTGCCAGACTCTAGTTATGTTTGTCTCTTACGCTTTATTGCCTAAACCACTAAACTGATTTTGATGAAATTGTTTAATAATGCTTTAAGGAGAATACATTTTTATCAATTTTATTCATAGTTAAGTACTATAAGATCTATAGTAGATAAAAAAAACACATCAAATTAGGTTGAAGAGACCACCGCGCACTGATTCCTCGCCCACAACACTCGCTGGGTTCCCCCTCTGAATGGCCAGGGAGATCTGCTGATGTTTTAATGTAAGCTGTCTTATGTAAACGTAATTTAGATTAGTGTACAAACACTGCCTTAGTTACCTTAATATATTTATTACGCGCAGACGAATTCGCGATAAAAGTTCGTAGTTGTTACAATCCTACTATACACCGTTTTATTTTTGTATTAGCAAAATTTTAACAGGCTGTGTAGACAACATGGCACATTGTTTATGTGCAATAAGTTTACTCTTAAACTCAATCCTACTATCCTATCCTATCCTACTATCCTACTAATCCTACTATTCCTACTTTCCTACTAATATTATAAATGTCAATGTATGGATGTTTGGATATTTGGATATCACATAGTCTACTTTTTACCTCGGAAAACAACGGGAACAACGGGAACGGGAACTTCGCGGGTAACAACCGCGGAATCCTGTTTAAAATTATGGTCAATAGGTCATGTTTGCAAACAAAACACTACGACGTCATTATCAAGGAAAAATTACGTCGTCTTATTCTCTTTTGTACAGCTATTTGCATCTCTCTCCCTCTGTACTTGCCTACCTGTGAGACTTTTCGCTCGGCACTACGACAACCGTGCGCGCCTGCATTGCAAAACTACCTACTTTTTACAATATCAAATTATGTAATACTTTTCCTTCATAATTTCATGGGCCTGGACCGGCACAATTACGTTAAGTTTAGTTAGTTTAATCTCTCACTATATAGGGTTAAAAATAACGTGTTTTTGGCATAAATATGCAAAAAGTTGTAAACAGCTACTTACAACAATCACTAATTTGATAAACTATTTGTGCTTACAGTTATTTAGTATTTATTTTGTTCTAAATAATTTCCACCACCATGAACGATACAATCACAGGCCTTTTAAGTCAAAGTCAAAGTACTTTATTCATAAATGTACAATTTACACGTCAATTAATAAAAACATAAAAACAAATTAAAGAGCATACAAATTGTATACATTTTCATAGTTTAAAATGACTACTTTACTGTATTATAATAATTATTGTACAGAAAACTGTCAAGCATTATACGTGTATAATATGTTCCATGTCAAATGTTTGTATACATTTTTATAGGACTTTTTCTCTAAAAATTTGGTGTAACTGTAAAAAGTTTGATCGATAAGCCAGCACTTTAATCTATTTTTGAAGCTGCCGAAACTTGGGGCAGATACAATTATTTTGAGAAGCGTATAATAAACTTCAGGTCCCATAATGTGAGTTAACTTCCGTGACCTCGTGAGAGAGTGTGGTATAACATCCAGCTTATCCGCGTTACGCATGTTAGGAGAATGTCTCTCTCCTCGCGTATTGTATGATTCTAGATCATTTCTGACATACACAGCCACTTGGAAGATCAATATAGCAGGTAACGTAAGTATGCCAAGCTCTTTGAAATATGGTCTGACGGATGTGCATTGCGATACGCCAAAGATAGCAGGTACGGCACGTTTTTGGGCGCGGAACGCACGCTCCCAATCGGCAGCGCGCGCGTATAGCTCGGCGCCGTATTGTAACCGAGAATGCACTATGGCAAAGTAACACGCCCGCGACACATCCGCAGACGCCACTCGGGATACTCGTCTTAGCGCAAAGCACGCACTGCTGACTTTAGCACACATCTTGTCGATGTGGTGTTCTGTATTTGCTCAATCCTGACACCGTTTAGCGAAACTTTAAGTGCTTTTGTATGATGGCCCGACAGACAAAAGTGAACGAAGTGAGTCTTTTTTGAATTTAACATAAAACCATTAGCTCTAAACCATGAATTTAAGCCGTTAATTACAATATTTAATTTCTCTTCCAATTCCTCTATTGAAAGAGCTGTTACTACGGCAGCCACATCATCTGCATACATGAATATGCCTGCACCCTTTACGGCATCGTTAGTAGGAGAGAGAACATTATATTTGACACCGACGAACCCTGCGGTACTCCCATAGACGAAGGCAGTGGATCTGATTTATTATCGCCATCGCCAGCATCCACTACTTGAGAGCGGCCTCGTAACATGTCAGTCAACACCTCGTATGATTTCCCAGCTATACCATAGTGTTTCAGCTTTAAAGCTAAGGTCTCGTGGTCTGCGACATCGAAGGCCTTCGATAAGTCTCAGCACAAGACATTTATTTCACCAAGCATACGCCTCTGTCACCTCACTTCATTTTAAAACTTGTGCAGTGTCCGATTCACCAAAAGAAACACTTCGTTTTATTTTACTCTCAAAAAAAGATCACTACCTGTAACGTTTCACAAGTATTTTTACAACATATATGTACACTACGATATAATCAACTCTAACCTTGACAGTGATCGACATGTAACGAAATAAAACTGAATGCAAGTGATTATTTCTTTTGTTTTTTCAAGTAACTTGAGGGTTTGTGATCGTGACTCGTGACCTTGACCATGAATAACATGTAAATACTACGATACGATACGAATACTACAAAACTCATGCGTGTCAGTGACTATAAATTGGATAATTTCCGTGAATTTTTTTTCATCAGATTTTCGGTTATTTTTCGGCTTGTTGTGTTCAGTAACGGCAATAGACAAAGTTGTTCAAATTTTGCTAGTTCAAAAAAAAACGGTGTATAATCTTCTTAATATATATAAATCTCCTGTCACGATGTTTGTCCGCGATGGATTCCCTAAACTACTTAACCGATTTTAAATTCAATTGGCACACCGCGAGCAGTCTGGTTCAACTTGAGAGATAGGATAGTTTTTATTTCGATTAATAGTCTTTAAATGACAATATCCGAGCGGAGCCGGAATGGGCCGCTAGTATAATATAAAATTATAAATGTCAATATTAGGATATTTGGATGGTTTTATGTTTGTTGCTCAATCAAACCGTAACGTCTGAATGGATCGGTCTGAAATTAGGAACATGGAAATATAATAATCTGGAATCTTTTTATCCCTTTATATTTTTTATTTTATCACTACACCTACGGCTAATATTCAAACTATCAACTGAAGCACTAGGATAATAACATTACAAATAGAAGATTCGATCCCGGTCGATTTTTCTAATCCCGGGATTTCGGAATTTTTTACAGCTAATCCCGGGATCCCGGGATAGTCCTGGGATTGTATTAGATAAGATAAGATAAGATAAGATAGTATTTATTGATATATTAAAAAACATACATTAGAATTAGCAATAAATTACATTAAATTACCAATTGCTTAACATAGTATTAATATATCTCGTCATTTATAATAATAATATTTGGAACATTGGGAATTCAAATATAAATTCTACTACAAAAAATAAATTGCTGTAAAGGGGCATTACTATAGCTAATTAATATCCGTGCAAATTAAACATCTGATCTGAATTATTGTGATAAATATAAGTATGAGTATGTACAGTTTTACGGCTTAACTATTTTCAATCAATTAAACGCGAACATCACAACAACATGAAAACTACTCGTAACTATAATTTAAATATTCACTTATGCTGTACAACGTCCTCTCAATCAGAAGTTGTTTAACTTTTCTTTCAAATATTGATTTGGTAGAACTGGTTTTAATATTTTCCGGCAAATTATTATACAGAACTCTACCAACGTTAATAGGGAGCTTTTTTGCCATTGCAAGTCTGTACCGTATTGGCTGCAAAATTATTCGCGTGCGTCCTGATCTACGATCTTTTATTTCATCTAACGAATATTTTTTCATATTGTCCCAAGTGTATTTGAGAGCTTCAAATATGTAGAGTGCTACTGATGTCATAATTTTCTGCTCCTTATAGTGTTCTCTGCAACTTTCTTTAAATTTCGCGTTCACTAGTACGCGTATAGCCCGTTTCTGCATTTTTAAAACACGCTGAGAGTCACCCGAACAGCCCCAAAAAACTATACCATAAGCCATAGTTGAGTGAACATATGCGTAATATATCTCTTTTAAACTTTCCGAAGATGTGATTTTCTGTAGCTGTTTTAGTGCATATGTTGCTTTGGCCATTTTCGCACAAGTTTCATCGATATGATGTTTCCAGTTTAGTGCGGGGTCGAGTACAAAACCTAACAATTTTACTTTATTTGTGCTCACGATCTTTGTTTCATTCAACAAATTTACAGTTATCAATTTTTGATTTCGGGCTTTTAGATTAAAAAATATTACGTTTGTTTTTTCTGCGTTCAAAAGTAATCCATTCATTCCGAACCAATAGTTGAGTTTGGCAAGAGTTTCTCTAATTTTTGCGATTAACTCTTCGATAGATGTGGCTTTTAAAATTATTGTGGTGTCATCTGCATATTGAATTATTTTTCCGTCTATTTCTAGCATCGATACATCATTGACAAAAAACAAAAACAGGATATTCCCGAGCGCCGATCCTTGAGGAACGCCTATGTTGATACACTGTGGATCAGATCTTTGTCGTTTGTCATCAATTTTAATCTCTACAATTTGTTCCCTGTCAAGTAAGAAAGATTTTATCAGAGCTAAGCTTTCGTCCTTAAATCCATAAATGGAGAGCTTTTTCAGTAAAAGCTCGTGGTTTATAGAGTCAAACGCTTTAGACAAATCTAAGCAAATTGCGGCTACTTTTAATTTACTCTCCAGACCCTCCACAACATTTTCGAAGAGATTATGGACAGCGGAAATCGTAGAGCGTCCAATTCGATACGCATGTTGTGTTTCAGAGATTACCGTATGCCGGCTGAAATAAGCCATAATATTTTGTGCCATTAGTGATTCAATTAGTTTTGAAATGGTCGGTACAATAGTAATAGGTCTATAGTTGTTAACGGACGACTTTTCACCTTTTCCTTTATATAGCGGTGTTAATCTTGATTTTTTTAGAAAATCAGGATAGAAACTGGACTGGAGAATATTATTTATTAAATAAGTGAAGTGATCATTAAGATTCACTAAAACACTAAACAAAAAAGTACCTGAAATGTCGTAGATGTCTTTTGTGTCTGAATTTTTGATTTTATTTTTTGCCAAATTCAAAACTTGCGTGGAAGTTACAATGTCAAATTGAAAATTGTGTTGGCCATGGACTTTATTTTTAAGAAATAATATTGCTTTTTCTATATCCGGAGGATTGTTAGTGCTCAAAATATTTGATGTTGAAATGAGACTTTTATTAATATATTCAGCAATTTCATTTTCGGGTATTAAAATATTATTCGCGCCATCTACAAGAAACCAATTCCATTTCTTTACATTTTTATTGGTTTCTTTTTTAATTACGTTCCATACCTCTTTTTTAGGATTTTTAGCATTTGAAATCATATTCTGAATGTAACCTTTCTTATTTTCTTTAATTTGTGCGTCTCTATATTTTTTCTTTTTATTTATTATTGATCTAGAAAGTTCAGGATATTGACGTTGCAACTGATGCAAATCATGTATTTCTTGTTGTAATTGTATGACTTCATTAGTTATCCATGGACAGCTTTGTTTAGATTTGGTTGTTATTGTTGTTAGAGGAAAAAATAAATTATAATTCCAAAGGAATTTATTTACAAAATTGTCAAAGGTATCGCAATTATAAGTTTTGAAGATCTCGTCCCAATCGTATGCCAGCATAGCATCGCAAAAATCTACTAGCTTTGCATCACTAATTATGCGCCGCTCGAATGTCATACGTTCTGGCTCATTGTTTTCTTGCGAAATAATGTTTACAAGCTGGGCGTCGTGGTCAGAAACTCCAGTTGCTAAAGGTGATATAGATATGATTGGGCTTGGCAGATTTGAAACAATGCAATCCACTGACGTACTTGAGTTATCTTCATATCTGGTAGGAAAGTTAACCACATTTCGATAACCACATGAATGCATTATGTCATTCAGTTTAGTTTTATTGGTAGAGTTTGCCAAAAAGTCGATATTCCAGTCTCCAGCTAAAATAACATTTCTATCTGAGAAGCTGCTCAGCAGAGTGAATAATTTTTTCATTACTCTATAAAACGTTTTTAAGTCACCGTTTCCCGTTCTGTACATACATATAATTATAAACTTATTTGCTTTAAGATTAATCTCTATAGCTGTAAGCTCACAGTGGAACTCTATTGATAATTGGTCAATCATCTTGAATGGCCTACATTTCAATGTATCCCTCACAAATAATGACACACCACCGTGCAAACGGTTTGTTCTAATAAAATAGTTTGCATGAACATATCCGTGAATAACTACACTATCAACATTTGTTCGATTTAGCCATGTTTCACATAGAGCTAGAACGTCAGGCTTATGAGCTACTGTGAGCCCTTGTATAATTAAAGACTTATCGGAGTTTAGAGATCTGGTATTTTGATGAAATATCACAAAATTAATTTTGTCTAGGTCGTAGAAATGGTTATGACTTCTTGGTCTAAAAAAGGCGAATCACAGCTAGTCTGTGAAGTCAAAATTGTACAGTTATTTCCAGTATTGTCATATCCAGTCAAATAAATTAAATTTTTGTTAATGCCTGTCTTGCTTACAATATTCTTAATTATTTCATTACAAATAAATTTAACAAAAAGTTTCGACAGCACATTCTGAAATTTGAAAACATTTTTGTTAAATAAATTAATGTCAATTATTGATAGGCATCTAGACTCTAAAGCTAGTCTATACAAGTATTCGTTAATTTTAAATTTCTTTTCATTCATTACATTGTCATAAACATTTAAATATCTGTAGGGCAATGTTGTAATTTGAAGTTTCAACCTTTTGCATTCACACAAATCAATCAAGTGTTTGATATATGTTAATTTATAATTGGTAGCTCTTGAAACAATCAAAACTATCCCATCGTTTTCTTTTAGTCTTTTTGTGTGAATTTCAACATCTCTTACTATCTCTACGAGAGTGGCATTTGGTTTGCAGTTGGATGTTACATCATACTTAGTTGAGGTACTATTCACAAAGTTTTCTGCTAAAGATTTTCCATAAATATCACATAGGATTAGGATCTGCCTGTCGGTTTTCTTGTTTGCGGTAATGTTGTTAACATTTCCTGTAATGCTCGAACACCTTTCATTAATTATTTGGCTTTCTATTGATATCGTTTCTATATCTTGCATGTTCTTATCCGGTATATTCTTTTGAGTTTCAAAAACACATTTGTTACCGCTTATTTGTTGTGATTTTTGTGTTTCATGGAACATACTGTTTTTACTTTTTGGAACTGGCAAAAAAGTAGAACTTGTGCTGGAAGCAGTTTTAAGTGTAATATTCTCATCTTGTAGGTCTACAATTTGAGATTTCAGAGTTTCAATATGTTTATTTAATGATTCCGTTTTTTCGTGATGTTCTAATTTCGTCGTTTTTAGCAATGTCTCAAAAAGGGAAGCATTTTTTTCGTGCATATGTATGATACTTAGTGCATTTTCATATTCGTTCAAATCTTCCATTCTAGTTTCCGTTAAATCCATAAGTCCTTTCTTTTCCAATGCGACATCTGTAATCTCCGCGTCTTTTTTTGCTAGTTCCAATTTTAATTGAACTATTTCATTAGTCAAGCGCTTAAACTCTTCAGCGCAGTCATCTTGCTCGTGTAATAATTTAATATTAAGTTGCTGTGCCTTTTCAAGATCTAACGTTAGAATCTTGATTTTACGTTGAGCTTCTATCAATGTCTGATTTCGTGTTAGAGGCATAGTGTGAAATAGTGTAAACAGTCGCCAAGTTGCTACCGTTAGCGTGATCTAGGATAATGCATTGATTGAGTGGCGCCGCTTAGTGAGTAATTTTGAAACTAACTTGTTGTAGTCTTTTCCAAGTGTGTTGTGTTTACTGAGGTTCAAATATGTGTAGCACTTTATAAGGCAGTTCCAGACTTTACTCAGAGATGGCGCTAGTGCTGATTTTTTACTGAAATTCAATAATATCAAATAACTTTAAAATTTGATATTCTCATTCATTATTTCACGGTTTATAAAAGGATACTATTGAAACATCGCACAAATTCCTTCTAATTTCAAGACATCTGGTACTCGTTGTCCTTTTCCGTGCTCCTAACGGTTTTTTTTTCCAATGTCGATCTGTATTTTGATTTGGATGATTTCTTGTTTGTCACTATCAATAACCATTTGATTCACCGTTCACTTGATAAATAAACACTCACACCAGACTTTTCACTACGTTTAGGCATATATAGTTGTTAATTTGTAATTAATCTTATAAAAATACTGAGGAGCACTTTTTAATACACCTTTTTAATACCACTTTTTAATACACATTTTAGTAATGCAAAGTGGTAACAATAATTTATTTTCTCCTAAAAGACAAAAACCGACTTCAATTTAAAATTAAGTTCAGACACTCGAACAAATTTCAAATAAAGCCATCACACTTAAATTTAGTAGATAAATAAAAGGATTTTTTAGGTTTTGGTTCATATTTCAAAAATCGTCACACCGATTTCTAAAAAAATATTTGGAACCACCTCTAAACTATGATTTACCAAAAAAAAAAATAACCATCAAAATTGGTTCACAATTGGCGGAGCTATCGCGTAGGTATTATACACATTTCCAAAAAAAAAATTGACAGTTATAAGGAAGGGAAAACTAATAGCTCAGAATTTGATAGCTCACTTTGCAAACTATGCGTGTCATATCGGAGGGCGTGGCCGTAACCATGGCCATCTAGATCATCCGAGTTTTCCCAGAGATTTCTTTCATTTACAAACGTGACGTTTTAACTCAATTCACAGGCCACGGAAAATCTGTATCTGGTGCGCCAAAATAAGTTTTCACTTCAAAAAAAAACTAATTAGATCCTCCTTTTTTGAAGCCAGCCAAAAAGATATTTAGTTTAAACATATCGAAATCAATCTTTTATTTATCTTTTTTTGCACGGGCATAGAATACTTGTACTCTATGCCCATGCAAGTATTTAAGTTTTAATTCTTCATAAAAGCGGCGGTTGTTTGTTGCACAAAATTAATGAAGAAGATATCAAAACTTACACGGCGTGAAACAGCAATTTTACACAGTTTTACGCATAATCCGTTACCTAAATGAGCTGTGTAAATAAGATGGCAGTCAAAAAGTCAAATCAAGGCACGTGTGTTTCGCTACACGCACATTTTTTTTTACTTATGTAAAAATCTCGATCCCGAAAATCCCGGGATTCATTTAAATTAATCCCGGAATTTTCGGGACTAAAATGTAACCGAGATCCCGGGTCCTCTTCTAATTACAAATCAATCTAGTTGATGCAATTGACCACGTACCGTGACGTTGTTGTTCCACGTTTGAAGCGCAGTAACGTGAAGACCAACATAGTAGAATGGATCATAGCGCCCGTAGCGCTGTGACGTCAGGTTTGCATACGAGACATACTTCGGGTTGTAATACGTCAGTTCTGGGTGCTCCGTACTTATGTATGAATACTACAACCAAAAACAACAAAAATTTGCTATGTCAAATTACGGATTCTCTATTTTTTTAAACTTTTATATTACACTTGACCGCCATCTCGCCAGGACGTCTACTCTATTTCTACGAAAACGTAATTTCGGAAAAAAATCTCCCCACTTTCATGCTCTTGTTCTACTTCGTTTCGTCCGATACAACATTTTTTGACGTTTAAATGTTCTATGCATACGCTAATTAGAGTAGACTTAGAACATTTAAACAGACAAAACGACGGATCGAAGTAGAATCGGAGTTGGAACGTCGCGAGTTTATTTCGAAATTACGTTTTCGTAGAAAGAGAGTTAGTAGACGTCCTGATGTTAAGCGACGATGCGGTCTACGATGGAGCGTATTTATCTGGAAAAACCGATTCACTCTCGGTTTGAAGACACAAAGATTGTAACCATCTGGGAAAACCCACTCAGGCAACGTATTCCACAGCCAAGACGGTCTTATCACAAAAGTAGAGTCAAATATCTTCGTTCGTGTCTTTTAAGCATCAACCATGAAACGATGTCGCTTTTTGGAGCTACGAGCATTCCGATATAAAAAAGGACAAGGTGGTATTAGATCATGCAAATCAGACGCACACTCTCCGAAGTGTATCCGATAAAAAACCGATCGACTAGCAATTTTACGGCGATGTTCAAGTCTTTTTCGCACAAGAGTGTGTTTCCTATGAGCCTTTTGGCACGTCTCTCGATCGATTCCAGAGCTTCCAGCTGATACTTAGCTGAACCATCCCAAAGGTGCGAACAGTACGCCATACAGGAGCGAATCTGTGCTTGATATAATGTAATAAATAATATAATATAATGTAAGCAACTGTTCAGATTTGAAGTACCTTCGCACCTAGAGTTAGTTAGTTTAGCCTTGGACTCGGTTTACGAGCCAAAGTTGAGCGTAGGTGTAACGCCCAAAAGCTCAAGACGGTCAGAAACCGGCACGGATACACCTGTAAAAGTTGGAGTCAGTTGGAATGGACTCCTTTTAGCGGGAAATAGACATGCGTCTTAGTCTCGTTGAACTTGACCAGATTGGCATCGCCTCATTTAGACACCGCTTCAAGGGTCAAGCTCAAACGCTCGATCAGACTCTTTCTCAGTACCTGAGTTTGCTACCCACTGGCTCTCGCGCTAGATATGTAACAATCTACAACGGTGTTATCATCTGCGTGCCCAAAGATACCGGGCGTTAACAGATCATATTATGCAGTTTAAGAATTTCGGAATAATTTCTCAGATCTATGTTCTTGGAATTGTTACGCCAATACAGAATTACGCCAAGCACTTCTTAATAGAAGTGCTTGGCGTAATTCTGTATTGGTATTTGGTGAATACCAAAAAAGCGTAGTATTCTTATAAACTGAACTATTTTTACTCTGAAATCACCCCTAAATTAGTGATAACAATTCACGAATCCATTCGTTTTGCAAAGCAGACCATTTCCAAGAATCACAGAAGCGACAATTTGTGACGAGAGTCCCACGCAACCTCTACCACATGAAATAAATTATTAATGATTATATTATTATCCAGTCTTTTACTTTTCTTGATAGTCTCTAAATTTATTACAATCCATTTATACAAACATTAAAAAAAACTTAAACACTAGGGTGCAGCCAGCAGCGGTGCAGGGCCCAAAATACCGGTAGTTAGGGCTGCAGAGCTAAGAACCTCCCTCCATTTAATATTCTTATTTTAAGCTAAACAATGCACATCACAATTATAATAAATTCTTTAGAATAAAAAAAATATCAACTCACTTTCTCAGTTTTTGAAATAGAGACAAATAATTCCATAAGCAGACAGATAAAAATTTCATAACGTCGCATTTTTTTTGAATTATTTAAAACTGTTATAGGTATTAACTAAATGTCGTCAAGGCTTGGTCACTACTGACAATAAAATAGAAAATATCCGGTAAGGATAATTTACTTCAAAATTTTTTTTTTTGCATTTAAATCATTACGATGATAGAATAGGTACTGACTAGATGTATAAGAATTATAAGTTTGAACAACCATAGTCAATTACTTTTGTTACAATGACAATAAACAAAATTGCATATACTTATCTATTTAAATCCATTTGTGCATTTCCGAAACCGCAGCGGTACTGTAATCGTCACCACCGATTAGCGATGAGACTCTCGGTGGTCCAATGCCGAGGTTCTGTATTAAGGCCGTCACAGACATAGCTATTATATATGAGACGCTGCCCCGCCATCTAGCGAAAAATCCCAGAATGCGCTATCCTGCCGGTTGGCGACCCGATGACAAGGCCAGATAGACATCCTCGGGGGGCTCGGGCGTACCCGCAGTCTCCAGGCTAGCTGCCCAC
This sequence comes from Ectropis crepuscularia, assembly GCA_963693475.1. Classification (NCBI taxonomy): domain Eukaryota; kingdom Metazoa; phylum Arthropoda; class Insecta; order Lepidoptera; family Geometridae; genus Ectropis; species Ectropis crepuscularia. The sequence continues at coordinate 25,160,014 of OY856358.1, forward strand.
TGGTGTATACGTGTTGTGTGTTGTGACCAATGGTCAGTAGTGTGCGGCCTCGTTCCTTTACTGTGGTTTTCCCACAGATCCCCTCTCAAAACAAAAAGGAACAAAACACATAATAGAAACAAGGTTAAAGAGCGGCTGCACGCCTTGTCGGTAAAAGTGCACCTCACAAATATTCGAGGTCTGCACTCCAATCTCTCAGCAGTCCACTATCACTTCGAGACTGAGCAGCCGACACTTTTTTTTCTTACGGAGACGCAGATAGGTTGTCCCTCGGACGTGGCGTACCCAATGCCCGTGACGTCATCTGCTGTCGGCGTCTCCGTAACCTTGAGGATACTAGCTTTTCGGTTCTTTGGGCACTGATAGACTCAGGCATAGACAAAATTATCTTTTCCTGTGTGTATCGGTCGCACAGCGGAGACCAGGAGACGACTAGGCTCATGGATTATTTAAGTGAGGCGGCGGACGCGGCTCAACAGAAGTACCCTTCGGCTCAATTAGTGTTACTGGGGGATTTCAACGGCCATCACAAGGAATGGCTGTTCCCATACCGGGACACTGACCACACTGGGCAGGAAACGAGAAAACTAGCTTTATCGTTAGACCTAACCCAGCTGGTCCAAGAGGCTACAAGAGTACCCGACGTTGATTCGCATACACCTTATTGCTTAGACCTTCTGCTGACAACAGATCCAGACCGTTATTCCGTGGTGATATCTTCGCCGTTAGGCAGCTCTTAACACTGTCTGGTGAAATCTGTATCTGTCTAGCATCCGCTTGATCCCAGCCCTAGAGGCAACCGGCGATTGTGGCGATACAAGTCAGCAGATTGGTACGAGATGCGCTCTTCCTTCGCGTCTTACCCATGGCAGTCATTATGCTTCACTTCTGGTGATCCTTCAGTCTGCGCGGATGCTGTGACTAATGTAATACGTCATCATCATCAACATCAACAGCCCACTAAACGTTCCCACTGCTGGGACTCGGGGCCTTCTCTCGCAAGGAGAGAGTTAAGGCCATAATCCACCACGCTGGCCCACTGCGGGTTGGCGGATGACACATGACTTCGAAAGATTCTAGGTACATGTCGGTTTCCTCACGATGTTTTCCTTCACCGTTTTAAGTTAGCGGCATTACGCACATGACTTCGAAAAGACAGTGGTGCGTGTGGGGTTTGAACCCGGGGTCTCCGGATCGGCAGCCGCCGTTCTCCCGACTAGACCACCGTAACTTATATGTAATACGTACGGCTATGGAATATTATAACATTCCATACTCCGACGTCCCATTATCCAGCAAAGCTCGCCCATGATTAGGTTTTCAATGTAAAAGTGCTGAAGCATTTAAACATGAGACATACTTAGCCTGGGTTTTTTTTTATTCTTTAGTTTTTTGGGGGCTTTTTGACTACAAGTCTATGCCAGCCCCATCGTAACCTAATAAAAGATATTTACAATATCTGAACTTATACTAACTATGAGGAAACAAGAAGTCAACTAGGTACCTATATTAATAGTCAAGCAAAACAAAACAATCCGCCAGTTCATCAATCATTCATAAGATAACATAAAATTAGCCTATTCATTTTCAACCCATAATAGTTTAAGACTTTCACTGAAAAAACTTCGATTCCAGGATTCCTAAACATAATTTCAAACACCTCCGTGTGTTTAGTTTTTATGTGTCAAAATAATTTTTTTAGTCAAAATAAAATTAGTACCTACCTACAAAACTTTGTAGGTACTAATTTTGTTATAAACTACAATCCAAATCCGTAATATTATTTTGTTGTTTCTGCGAATTCTACTCATTTAAGTTAACAAAACAGCTCATTTTATGGACTTGATCTATGTCCGAGCATGGCTAACAATTTCATAACATTATCCCCGTTTCTCAGAATTCCTACAACCAATAAATACAATTCTTCAAATATTATTCTTAAAACATCCGTTATTTTCTCGCTCACTGTTTTGCTTGACATAATTATTTACAGTAATACAATTGAACTTTTCCCCTTTAGGCACATCTTCCTTTGTAAATTTACTTTTATTTTCTTTAGAACTATTTTTTCTTGTAAGAGTACTTCTCTTCTTTTTCCTCTTCTTCCTGTAATCTTCCTGTTGAACTCCATTTCCTGTTCCTAAATGCTCCAAAGATTCATTGTCAGATATTACAGCACCGCTTAATAATTCATCTTCATTTTGATAACCAGCTTGCAAAACATCTCTATAGCTATGGCTATAAATAGGTATGCAAAAATCAGACGGCTTTTGTACACAAGTTGTTACAGTATCTTCGCTTTCTATTGTATCACAATTTTCTTTTTCCAAGTAAATCGACAACGCTGTTTTGAAGGTGCATTGGTCTTTGCACATTATTTTTCGTATATCTTTTTCTTTTCTAAACATCGGGCAAAGAGATTTCTCTATGGACATGTGAGATCCTTTGCAGTTAACGCATCTGTATGCATGCATGTATGTATGCATTTTTAGTTTCACAGTTTTCGTGGGTGAGGCCACCCACGTACGAAACTTTTTAATATGTCTTTATTTCCAGCAATTAGCGCACTGTGACACCGGGAAGGTATAGGGTTCCACTGTAAACCTGCAACCGTATGCTGATACATACGGAGGTAGAGTGGATGCCCTGAAACACTAGCGAATGGTTTCGTTGTCCGTCCAGGTTCCTTCCCTTGTTTGTCTCTTAAGTCTCTTAATTGTGATAATCGCATCTTCGCTTTCAAAAGTTTTAAGTAGTTCTTCTGGGGTTGATTCAAGGTCTATATTTCTGACTATTCCATAAGTTGCGGTCATAATCATAATCATTTATTAATAACCAATGTTACACGTCATACAATAAATTCCTTATACATTTACCAAACAAAAAATAACCATCAAAATTGGTTCACAATTGGCGGAGCTATCGCGTAGGTATTATACACATTTCCAAAAAAAAAATTGACAGTCATAAGGACTGCCGATAGAAGGGAAAACTAATAGCTCAGAATTTGATAGCTCACTTTGCAAACTATGCGTGTCATATCGGAGGGCGTGGCCGTAACCATGGCCATCTAGATCATCCGAGTTTTCCCAGAGATTTCTTTCATTTATAAACGTGACGTTTCAACTCAATTCACAGGCCACGGAAAATCTGTATCTGGTGCGCCAAAATAAGTTTTCACTTCAAAAAAAAACTAATTGAGATCCTCCTTTTTTGAAGCCAGCCAAAAAGATATTTAGTTTAAACATATCGAAATCAATCTTTTATTTATCTTTTTTTGCACGGGCATAGAATACTTGTACTCTATGCCCATGCAAGTATTTAAGTTTGAATTCTTCATAAAAGCGGCAGTTGTTGCACAAAATTAATGAAGAAGATATCAAAACTTATACGGCGTGAAACAGCAATTTTACACAGTTTTACGCATAATCCGTTACCTAAATGAGCTGTGTAAATAAGATGGCAGTCAAAAAGTCAAATCAAGGCACGTGTGTTTCGCTACACGCACATTTTTTTTTACTTATGTAAAAATCTCGATCCCGAAAATCCCGGGATTCATTTAAATTAATCCCGGGATTTTCGGGACTAAAATGTAACCGAGATCCCGGGTCCTCTTCTAATTACAAATCAATCTAGTTGATGCAATTGACCACGTACCGTGACGTTGTTGTTCCACGTTTGAAGCGCAGTAACGTGAAGACCAACATAGTAGAATGGATCATAGCGCCCGTAGCGCTGTGACGTCAGGTTTGCATACGAGACATACTTCGGGTTGTAATACGTCAGTTCTGGGTGCTCCGTACTTATGTATGAATACTACAACCAAAAACAACAAAAATTTGCTATGTCAAATTACGGATTCTCTATTTTTTTAAACTTTTATATTACACTTGACCGCCATCTCGCCAGGACGTCTACTCTATTTCTACGAAAACGTAATTTCGGAAAAAAATCTCCCCACTTTCATGCTCTTGTTCTACTTCGTTTCGTCCGATACAACATTTTTTGACGTTTAAATGTTCTATGCATACGCTAATTAGAGTAGACTTAGAACATTTAAACAGACAAAACGACGGATCGAAGTAGAATCGGAGTTGGAACGTCGCGAGTTTATTTCGAAATTACGTTTTCGTAGAAAGAGAGTTAGTAGACGTCCTGATGTTAAGCGACGATGCGGTCTACGATGGAGCGTATTTATCTGGAAAAACCGATTCACTCTCGGTTTGAAGACACAAAGATTGTAACCATCTGGGAAAACCCACTCAGGCAACGTATTCCACAGCCAAGACGGTCTTATCACAAAAGTAGAGTCAAATATCTTCGTTCGTGTCTTTTAAGCATCAACCATGAAACGATGTCGCTTTTTGGAGCTACGAGCATTCCGATATAAAAAAGGACAAGGTGGTATTAGATCATGCAAATCAGACGCACACTCTCCGAAGTGTATCCGATAAAAAACCGATCGACTAGCAATTTTACGGCGATGTTCAAGTCTTTTTCGCACAAGAGTGTGTTTCCTATGAGCCTTTTGGCACGTCTCTCGATCGATTCCAGAGCTTCCAGCTGATACTTAGCTGAACCATCCCAAAGGTGCGAACAGTACTCCATACAGGAGCGAATCTGTGCTTGATATAATGTAATAAATAATATAATATAATGTAAGCAACTGTTCAGATTTGAAGTACCTTCGCACCTAGAGTTAGTTAGTTTAGCCTTGGACTCGGTTTACGAGCCAAAGTTGAGCGTAGGTGTAACGCCCAAAAGCTCAAGACGGTCAGAAACCGGCACGGATACACCTGTAAGTAAAAGTTGGAGTCAGTTGGAATGGACTCCTTTTAGCGGGAAATAGACATGCGTCTTAGTCTCGTTGAACTTGACCAGATTGGCATCGCCTCATTTAGACACCGCTTCAAGGGTCAAGCTCAAACGCTCGATCAGACTCTTTCTCAGTACCTGAGTTTGCTGCCCACTGGCTCTCGCGCTAGATATGTAACTATCTACAACGGTGTTATCATCTGCGTGCCCAAAGATACCGGGCGTTAACAGATCATATTATGCAGTTTAAGAATTTCGGAATAATTTCTCAGATCTATGTTCTTGGAATTGGTTTCTTGGAATTGGAATTGTTATTTGGTGAATACCAAAAAAGCGTAGTATTCTTATAAACTGAACTATTTTTACTCTGAAATCACCCCTAAATTAGTGATAACAATTCACGAATCCATTCGTTTTGCAAAGCAGACCATTTCCAAGAATCACAGAATTGATCTTGAGAAAACACAACAACTAAACATTAAGTTATTAACTGAACAAGAAGAATGCGCTGTAGAATACAAAATTCTTACAAGTCAAATAACTCAGTTGAAAGTACAACTTGCTGAAAAAGACGCTGAAATAATAGATTTAACATTCGAAAATAGCAACTTAAAAAAAGATACTGAGAGAAAAATTAATGACTTGAATGAATATGAAAATGCCCTAAATATAATTCAGATGCACGAGAAGAATCTTTCACTCTTTGAAAAGCTCCAAAAAACTATAGAAATTGAAAATAACGATAAAATTAATTCCCTAAACGAGCAAATTCAGACATTAAAAAATGAAATCATGACTCTACAAGATGAGAATATCCAATTGAAAAGTAGAAACCACCATAGAGAGGGCTCTAAAATAAATGGAAATTATGAAGAACATTGTAGTGGATTTATATCTCCGACAACAACCCAAGAAAATCTTTCAAAAAAAATGTCCAATTTCTATGGCATTGGATAACGCGAATGCGAAAAAGAGAACTAAAGGCCAAAATACGACAGATCAGCAATGTCAAAATATGTTTGTTTCTGCCACTCAGCAAAACAAAGTGAGAAACTCTACATTGGACAAGAAGAAACTGCTCATTTTATGCGACAACTTAGGAAAATCTCTGGCTGAAAATCTCATTTATTGCAATTTAAACAGTGACGTCACATCTATTTGCAAACCTAACGCAACACTAGAAGAATTAGTGAAAAATGTAAAAAACTTGACAAAAAACATGAGAGAGAATGATGAAATAATAGTTATTTGTTCCAATATCTCAGACTATAAATTAAAAAATATTACAGACCTGGTAGATTTATGTTTATGTAGAAATTTTAAACTTCAAATCTCAACTTTACCGTATAGCTACATTTATGTGACTGATAATGTAAAAAATGTTAAAAAATTCCAAATTAATAAATATTTGTACAGGCTCTCTCAACAGTCTACACGCATGTCAATAATTGACGTTAATTTATTTGAAAATTCGTTTTTTACGTTTAAAAATGTGCCATCTAAGAATTTCATCAGATTCACTTGTGATATTATTATTAATAATTTAAATTGCGACAATTTTTGCAATAAGAATTTAATTTATTTAACTGAAAGATGTCATATTAACAATGAACAAAATTTGACATTACAGGCAAGTGATACGCAGGAAAATTATTTTTTAAACAGAGACATAGAAACAATCTGTGTCATTTGATGACTGATAATATTAAGATCATTCATCAAAACATCAGGTCATTAAATATCAGAAAAGCTTTAATTTTACAAGGAGTTACGGAATCATATAGACCACATGTTTTAGTTTTATCTGAGACATGGCTTAATGAAAGTAACTCTAACAATATGGTGATTCAAGGGTACAAACATGCAAATTTTTTCATTAGAAAAAAACGTCTCCATGGTGGCGTTTCAATATTTGTAAGTGACAAATTAACTTATACTCCAAACCATAAAGTTGATGACCTATCAGTTGAATTTCATTGTGAACTTGTATCTGTCGAAGTAAATATTTGTTCTCACAAGATTTTGATAATAGGTATGTACCGGACAGGTAATGGCAATTTTAAAATATTTTATAATGTTTTTAAGAAATTATTTGACTTGCTGGGCAGTCTCTCTAATAGAAGTGCAATCTTGATCGGCGACTGGAACATAGATTTTCTTGTTGATTCATCTCAAAAATCAAAACTGAACGATATTATACAACCGTGCGGGTATCGCAATGCTGTTGATTTCCCCACGCGATATCAAGATAATAGTGCAACATCAATAGATTGTGTGGTCACAAATGTGCTAGGTACGGAGTTAAACGTTGTCCCTTTAGCGACTGGTGTGTCAGATCACGATGCACAACTCGTGAACACTAAATGTCAAAATCAAACAGCAAAAAATATAGTTACGTCGAAAGGCGCATTTTTAGTGACACTAAACTAATGGAATTTGGCAATGCAATGTTATCCTATGACTGGGATGACATATTTAGGGTATATGATTCCAATACCTTCAGCATTTTTATTAAAAAAAATCTTTGGAACTTTGACGTGTTTTTTCCGTTGTTAAAAACTAAATTTGAACCTCGAAAACGATGTCCATGGATATCCAGTGAAATAATTAAACTACAACAAGAAATTCACGATTTGTATTTTATACAGCGTCAGTTTCCACAATTGTCTGAGACAATTATTAAAAAAAAAGTATGTATTAGAGATGAGAAAACTAAAAGAAAAAAGGAAGATTACATACAAAATAGAATAACTAATTCTAAAAACCCAAAAAAAGAAGCGTGGACTGTGATTAAGGGGGAAACAAATAAAAACTTAAAAAAATGGAACTGGAATCTCACGGATAGCCAGGATAATACAATTGTACCAAAAGATAAAATAGCAGAATATATAAGCAATCACTTTGAGTCCATAGCGAACACCATTAGTTTAGATTCGCGACATAATATTTTAAAAGCCCTACAATACTTAGAAGAAAAAATAAATGACAAAATACCATCCATATTTCAGTTTCAAACCATATCTCCCGCACAAGTGATAAAATTGGCTAAGCAAAAAATAAAAAAATCAGACACAAAAGACTTATATGATATGTCAGGTAGAGTTTTATTTCGTATGTTGGATTACTTGTGTGATCATTTTACTTACTTAATTAATAACATACTTCAATCAGAACACTATCCTGATTTTTTAAAGAAATCGAGACTCACTCCCCTTTATAAAGGTAAAGGAGAAACGTCTTGTGTCAAAAACTATAGGCCTATAACTATCGTACCTACGTTTTCAAAGCTTATTGAGTCAGTAATGTCAGAAAACCTTATGGCACACTTAAATTGTAACAAAATCCTGTCAGAAGCTCAGCATGCATACTGAAGTGGTCGGTCTACAATATCAGCTATTAACGATTTCACGGAAAACATCATTAGCGGTTTGGATGACAAGCAAAAAGTAGCTGCTATTTTCCTAGACTTATCGAAAGCTTTTGATTCCGTTAATCATGAGCTTTTAATTAAAAAGCTTATGATTTACGGAATCCAAAATGGGAGTTTAGAGCTCTTAAAGTCATTTTTGATCAATAGAGAACAAACAGTGGAAATCAAAATTGATGACAAACGTCAAAGATCAAGCTCTACATGTATAAGTACAGGAATTCCCCAAGGATCCTCATTGGGAAATACACTTTTTCTTTATTTTATAAATGATTTGTCAATGCTGGAAATAGAAGGCAAGATTGTCCAATATGCGGATGACACATCTATAGTACTATCGGCACCAACTCAAGCAGAGTTACACGATAAAATAAAGATAGCAATGTCTAAATTCAACGCCTGGTTTAGTAATAATGGACTTAACTTAAACAGTGAAAAAACGAATATAATGTTCTTTAATACAAAATCATCAAATCAACCTGCAAGTTCTGTCAAATTATCAGATGGAACAGACCTTTTGACTACCAATAAAGTAAAGCTATTAGGGTTTGAACTTGATGTAACTCTATCATGGAAGAATCATATAGATGCAACTTCACGTAAAATGGCAAAAGGCGTATATGCTCTCAAGCAACTCAAACATGTCACATCTACAGAACATTTGAAGGATATCTATTATTCTTATGTCCATTCTATAATGACCTACGGCATCATCTTTTGGGGTTGCTCTACAGACTATCAAAGAGTCCTTAAAATGCAAAAGAGAGCTATAAGGGTATTAGCCAATGCTAAGTTTCGAGAAACTTGTAGAGATCATTTTAAAAAGTTTAACATTCTGACTTCGGTAGCACTTTACATATTAGAAGTTGTTAAATATACTAGGCAGAATCTGGAAAAATTTGATAGAGGTGAAACACGAAACAGAAGATCAGGCCTGAAGAAGACTGTATTGCTACCAATACCATGCAGACTGGCCGCAGCAAGAAAGTCGCCTTTACAGATGGGACGTGTTTTATATAATAAACTGCCCAAAAGCTTTAAATCTACCACCAATGACACAGCTTTTATTAATAAAGTGAAGCAACTTCTATTAGAGAAAACACTGTACAGCATAAAAGAGTATTTAAATTGTAATTATGAAAAATATGACATCCTAACTTAATGTTTTGAAATGACTTTGCCTTCCATTAATAATTCTAATAATGCTGATATTTATATAAAATGATTAATTAATAATTTATTATATTTATGATTAGACGCTAATTGTATTGCAAACTTATTGTTCAATAATTATCCCGAAATATCGTCCTGGGGCCCATAAGCAGGATTAAAACATTATTATTACACAGCTATACCGATTTTAAAGTTTCCCCCGTAAATGTACAAATGAATTAACTCACCTATTGTCCTTGGCGCTGTCCAAAACCCAGTTTGGCCGTCAAGGATAAAGGGAACAGGGTCAGAAAGGGAATTTGGAATACCAAACCAGGCGGCGTCCGTCGTACAATAATAGCAGCACTAATCCAGTAGTTGAAAGAAATGTTATCCAGAACAAAGAACACAAGTGAAAGTCGTTCCCGCGACCAGAGACAAGTATGAATTATCGTTATTAATCTATTCCCGTAGCAATATTAACACTTTTATCCAGAAAAGCACCAGGTTAGAAAAAAAGGCGTGACTCGTCGTTCCCGCGACAAAAGACAACGTAACTGTCAGCTGTCAACCATAGATCCGCTATGATTTCGCCAGGCCGATATAATGTTGCCCGATTATACGGAACAAAACCCCCGACCAATTGAACTCCAGGTCAATTTTAGTAACCAGTATTTAGTAGTATCCGGACCCCAAATAAAACGAAATTCCCAACTTTGACCCGAAAGTGGGAATCAAACCAAAAAAAAAAAACTTTACCAAAAATAGTAATAAAATAAAATTAAATGTTAACCTTGAAAAATAAGTATATCTAATAAAGAGGCAAGCGGGCCAGAGAGGACACCGCGCGCTGAAGTCTGGAACCAGAAACCAGAATCTCCGCCACGCGGGGTGTGCCATCAGTACCAGATATCAATTTTAAAATACGTCCCCTACGCCAGAGTAGGGGGGCCAAATTTGCCTCCTTTAATAATACTAAGTCCCCTTCCCGCGGGGCCTCCGTCCTATCTGTCCATTTTACCCGTTGTTGCAAAAGGTGCAAGTACTCGGCCGACCAGCGCCTCCAGAAGTCTTGACTTATTTGCTGCAATAACTGAAAACGGGACAGGCGTCCGGGCCGCTCATCCTTCCAGGGATACTCCTGCAACGCGGTTAAGGGCTGACCGATCAAGAAGTGACCCGGCGTCAAGACTTCTAGATCGTTAGGGTCAGGCGAGATTGGACAGAGAGGACGGGAATTAAGCACTGCCTCCACGCGGCATAGTACCGTGACTAACTCTTCCCAAGTTAACACGGTCTCCCCGATGACACGGCGGAGATGGGTTTTAGCAGACTTCACCGCAGCCTCAAAAATTCCTCCCCAGTGAGGACAGGCTGGCACACTAAATTGCCAGCTGATTCCCCGCTGGGCGAGAGCCAGACTTAAACTATTATTACCAGAATTTAAAAAATTATTAACCTCGCGTAATTAATTCGCCGCTCCTCGATAGTTTGTGCCATTGTCCGAACGTATTAAAGAGGGTACTCCTCTTCGCGCTACAAAGCGATCCAGCGCCGCGACAAAGGCCTCCGTAGACAGCGCAGAGACCAGCTCCAGGTGGACTGCTTTGGTGGCCAAACACACAAAGACGCACAGGTAGGCTTTAACGACCTTGGCGTTACGCAACGTCGATGACTTGACCGAGAAGGGCCCAGCAAAGTCCGTTCCGACCCCGTCGAACGGCCTCGAGGGAGAAATCCTATCCGGAGGAAGATCTCCCATCATGGGCTGCATGGTAGACGCCTTGAGCCTATAACAAGGGACACATCTAAACAGCACCTTTCGGACCGCCCTGCGAGCCGACAAGATCCAGAATTCACGCTGCAACACAGCGAGAAGCGCGCCATATCCAGCGTGCGCGTTACCGAGATGCCGATCGGAGATCAGCAGGTCCACCAGAGGACCTCCTTTAGGTAGCAACAGGGGGTGCCTGCTGCCGTACGGCAGGTTGGCTTTCCGGAGCCGGCCTCCTACGCGCAGAAGACCATCCTGATCTGTGAAAGGGTTCAACTTAGCGACCGCACCCTTCAAGCGAGCGCGACCGCAGCGCAGCGCCTCAAGTTCCGTCGGAAACCTCTCACCCTGTACCAGCCGAATGAGGTGCAGCAAGGAACTCCGACGCTCCTCCACAGTGGCGATCTGGTCACTCCTCCTCTGACGAGGGTGACGACAGTTGTGGATGAAGCGCTTAATCCAGCTAGTTACCCCCAGCAATTTATCCAGCTTGCTGTAACGACCCGTCAACCAATCAGGGTCTGGGGGCACTTCCGCCACAATCGCATGCACGCGGACTCCGGGCAGCTCCGCTCGCTCCGAGTCCGCGCCGAGAGCTGGCCAGGAAGCTTCTGGCTCCCGCAGCCAGTCCGGACCCCACCATAAGGGGTGATCAACTAGCTCCGGCGCGGAACAGCCGCGCGAAGCACAGTCAGCGGGGTTCAACTCACCCGGGACATGTCTCCAAACAATGTCCAGTCCAATGTTTTGGATTTGGGAAACCCGATTTCCCACAAAGGTCTCCAAAGTGTGAGGGGCTGCTCTTAACCAGGCAAGCACGACCTGACTATCTGACCACGCATAGACATTCCGGATGTCTATCGAGGTGGACAGTTCCTGATATACGTGCTTAAGCAGCCGAGCAAGTAATGTGGCTCCGCTCAATTCCAATTTCGGAATAGTGAGTCGTGTCCTGATAGGAGCTACCTTGCTCTTCCCCAATAAGAGCGTGAGATTGACGTGGCCTCCAGCGTCAACTGTACGTAAGTACACAGATGCGGCATAACCCAGCTCGGACGCATCACAGAACCCGTGCAGGCTGATCCGGCTACAGCCTGGTGGCAGAATGCGCCGGGGCAACGCCACTCGATTGACCGTTTCGAGGTCAGATATTAAACGAAGCCAAATGTTAAGCGAGTCTCCAACCAGGGGGTCGTCCCATGAGACCTTCAGAGTCCAAAGTCGCTGTAACAGACACTTGGCTGCGAACAGAACCGGACTGATCCAACCGTTTGGATCAAACATCCTGGCGATGGTGGACAAAACCGTCCGTTTTGTCCACGCGCGTGTGGCTTCCAGTGCCACCCGAAAGGTGAAGATGTCAGCAACCGGTTGATACTGCATGCCCAGAACCGCAATCCCGTGCGGATCGTCACCTTCCTCGAAGAGCCCCGGATCCTGCTGGTGATCGTCCGGGATACCAGCCAGGACGTTGGGGTCGTTAGAGAGCCATTTCCGAAGCTCATAGCCTCCAGATGCGAGAAGCTCTGTAAGCTCATCCCGGAGCAACAGAGCGTCCTCCACCGTCTGCGCGCCAGTGCAAACGTCGTCCACGTATAGGTCGCGTTCCAGAACTGCGGCTGCACGTGGGTACCGAGCCCGTTCTTGCTCCGCCAACTCCAGCAGTGAGCGGATCGCAATGAAGGGGCTTGATCTCAACCCATAGGTGTTGGTGTTCAACTCATACACCATCATAGGGTCCTGAGGACTTTCCCGCCAGAGGATCAACTGGAACCTCCTGTCCTCGGGGTGTATGACCGTTTGTCGGAACATCATACGGATGTCCGCTCCCAACACCACCTGATGCCTACGGAAATTCAGGATGATGTCTACAATATCCCGATGTAACTTCGGTCCAGCGTGGAGGCACTGGTTCAGTGACACTCCTGTCGAAGTCGGAGCGGATCCATCGAACACCGTCCTGAGTTTGCCCGTCGACGCCTTCAAAACGGCGTGATGAGGCAAAAAGTAGTGGTCCATGGTCGACCAGTCGTCGCGAGCCGGAGACATGTGGCCCAGTGCCTCATACTCCCTCATGAACTCGATGTACTTTTCCCGAAGTACAGGATCTCGAGCCATGCGTCGCTCCATGGACCTGAGCCTTTTCTCGGCCAATGATCGAGACTGGCCCAGACGCGGGGGGTTATCCCGGAAAGGCAGCCTAGTCTCCAATCGCCCAGAAACCATTCTCCGAGTGTGAGCCTGATAAAAGTTCTCACACTCCACGTGCTCGGGATCCAGCCGAGACACGGTAGGCGGCTCTTCGATCTCCCAGAACCTCTGCATGATCTGAGCGAGGGCCGTTCCCGTAAAAGAAGCCTGATTCGACTGCTGCCACTCATCCATCATTCCCAAAATGGCGTTCCCGTAGATGGTGGGCAGCGCCATCAGCGAAGACTGGTCCAACAGTCTAGGCTTCCCGTTCATGATGTAACCCAGTACATCAGAACCCAACAAAAGATCTACCGGACCCGCCATCCCGAAGCGGGGATCCGCCAACCTGAGACCCTTAGTACAGGACAAAAGATCCGGATCTATGTCCGCCTGAGGAAGCCAACCGACAACCGAATCCATGACGGTGGCCCTGACCGCAATCCTTTCCGAATAGGAATGTACGGACGAGAAGGAGAGGCGGGTCTGTCCAGCCAACCGCACCTCTGTGTTCCCGACTCCTCGCAACGGAGTCGGTGACGGAAACCTAGCCAGGCCCAGGCGATGAGCAACCCGGGTTGTCAAAATACACCCCTGGGACCCTGTGTCCAAGAGCGCTCGTATCCGGACGTAGTCGCCTCTTGGACCCCAAACCCTTAACCAGAGGGTGGGCAGCAGGACCACCGGTTGATCCTGTGCCAAGGGAACGGAGGCTAGTCAATCCCTCCGAGGCCCGTCCGAACCCGTCGGACTACAGGGCCCAGCCCAGTATGGCTGCCGAGTCATAAGGGCCATCGGAGGGGGGGCATATCCAGCTGCCCTGCCATACTGAAACTAGGGCGGGTGGTAGTCCAGCCTCGGATGCTCAGGGAGGGGAGGCGTGTACGCCCTCCATTGCATTGGTCGCGGATCCAGCGGCGGAGAAGGGGAACGCTGGGGAGGTGGCCCCCGTGGTAACTCCGGTACCACCCTTCCACCTCTCCATTTCGCCCGCGTCCGCGCGGGCTGTGAGGTCGGTGACCGAGCCCTGTGTAGAACGCCCCTTGTTGGGCTGCCCGGTGCTGCCGTGAGTTGGGGTGGAGGGGGTGTGCTCCACGCTGTAGCCACTTCATTGTTATACAATGCGTGGCTCTGCGTGGGAGCGCCCCCGCCCGTGGAGGGCCCCCTCCCTGAGGGCTGTCGACCAGCACCATCGCTCCTGACGCACAAGAGCTGGTGGTGTGGTCCCCCACACCCAGGACACGGCCGTGCCGTGGGGCAGTCATTGAACAAATGACCCCCCAGGCACCCGTAGCACCGACGCAACCTCCGAACGATGCCTCGTCGGTCGGAAGTCGTCCTCGCAAGCAGGGCCGGACACTGCACCAGCGCGTGAAGCTGGCCACAGTTCGGGCACTCCTGCTCCGACGCACTCGTCACCGTCGCCGTTCGCTTTACCCCACCCTGAGTGCGGGAATTGGTAGGTCGCGGTCCTGTTCCGGCAGGGCCACGAGCTGAAGCGGCGGGCTGCGCCTCCTGAAGTGCCGATTCTACCATCCTCGCCTCCCACTCCAGGACCCGAAGTAGCTCCTCGAACGTGGGGAAGACCTTCGGGTCGGCGTGAAGGCCCCTTTCCCGCTCGAACCGGGCGCGCAACTCCAGCGGCACCTTGCCCAGCAGGATGTGGACCAGCAGAAATGACCAGTGTTCTACTGGCAGTCCCAAGCTGCGCAAGGCGTTGTACGCCACCTTTACGGGCGTGAGGATTAGCGGCCTCAACTGAGACCTCTCAGTCACCTTCGGCAGCCCCAGTATTTGGGACACGTGAGCGTCGGCGAGGAGCCGAGGGTTTTGGAACCTCGTCTCCAGCAACTCCATCGCCGTGCCGAAGTTGTCGTCGTCCAGCTCCAGGTGCTGGATCAGGGAGAGTGCCTCACCCTCCAGTGACGTGCGGAGATAGGCCAGTTTCTCCGCTCTTGTTAAATCGGTGCGTGAATCCACGAGAGAGGCGAACATGCTCCGGAAGCCGCTCCACTCCCGCAGGTTACCTGTAAACCTGGGCAAGTCCAGGGTGGGAAGGCGTCCCACTACACCCGAACCCGCATCCCTGATGACGGGTCCCGAGTTCGCCCTTCCCTGACGAGACCTCTCCAGCTGGCGAACCCTTTCGGAGACCTCGTCGTACACATCCAGGATGCGCCGCATGTCCGCGTCGATCCTCTCCATCTGCTCCTCAGGTGGAGGCGGCCTTGCATCCCGCAGCAATCCTGTGCTCCTCTCAGCGATCTCCAGGCGCCTGTCGAGGTGTTCTGCCCTGTTTAATAGCGCCTCCTCCCGGTCTCTCCTGCCGACCAATCCTTGCAAGGATTTAAACCACCGGAGCTGGTTGGCCAAATCCGAAGCCATTTTAAATTTAAATTAAAATTTTAAATTAACCTAAAGTTCGGACAATGTCACAACAATTATATCCGCAACCTATTAAGCCGGATACCACTTAATACCAATTTCCCGACAGTTTGGGGAGAAATTATAAACTGGGAACCCCCAAATCAAGTCAAGTTACGGTGGTCTAGTCGGGAGAACGGCGGCTGCCGATCCGGAGACCCCGGGTTCAAACCCCACACGCACCACTGTCTTTTCGAAGTCATGTGCGTAATGCCGCTAACTTAAAACGGTGAAGGAAAACATCGTGAGGAAACCGACATGCACCTAGAATCTTTCGAAGTCATGTGTCATCCGCCAACCCGCACTGGGCCAGCGTGGTGGATTATGGCCTTAACTCTCTCCTTGCGAGAGAAGGCCCCGAGTCCCAGCAGTGGGAACGTTTAGTGGGCTGTTGATGATGATGAACCCTCAAATATCTGGCTTACCCGATATATTTTCCCAGAAAAATAAAAACAAAAAAGGGGTATTTGCGGTTAACCACGCTCCGGCTACCAAAAAATGTTCAATAATTTATCCAGAAATTACCGTCTCGGGGCCCATCAGCGAGATTTAAACATTATTATTACACAGCTATACCGATTTTAAAGTTTCCCCCGTAAATGTACAAATGAATTAACTCACCTATTGTCCTTGGCGCTGTCCAAAACCCAGTTTGGCCGTCAAGGATAAAGGGAACAGGGTCAGAAAGGGAATTTGGAATACCAAACCAGGCGGCGTCCGTCGTACAATAGTAGCAGCACTAATCCAGTAGTTGAAAGAAATGTTATCCAGAACAAAGAACACAAGTGAAAGTCGTTCCCGCGACCAGAGACAAGTATGAATTATCGTTAATAATCTATTCCCGTAGCAATATTAACACTTTTATCCAGAAAAGCACCAGGTTAGAAAAAAAGGCGTGACTCGTCGTTCCCGCGACAAAAGACAACGTAACTGTCAGCTGTCAACCATAGATCCGCTATGATTTCGCCAGGCCGATATAATGTTGCCCGATTATACGGAACACTTATCATATTTTTTTTTTTAAATTGTATTAATTTTGTACGCGACGAGACATATTATAAGCACTATTACTCATTGTTTAACAATCATTGGAGTGAATAATGTTAATGGAATGTTTATAAATGTTAATAAAAACTATTCTATTCTATTCTATTCTATTCTATTCTATTCTATAAATTCATCATAGCTATAAAACGTCTGCTCGATAAGCCAACGTTTGAGTTGCGATTTGAAACTGCCCATAGTGGGCGCAGAGGTGACGGTTTCCGGGAAATTATTGTAAACAGTAGGCCCCATCACATGAGTCAACCTGGCTGACTTCTCCAATGTTCGACGCACTTCCATGAGCCTACCCTTGCTACGAGTCTCATTACAGAGGGTTTTATAAGAGGCCTGGTTAGACCTCACGTACACTGCGACTTGAAAAATCACAAGTGTAGGTAATGTCAATATACCAAGCCTCCTAAAATGAGGTCGCGCGGATTCATCCTGCGGTATCCTAGCAATAGCACGGACGGCTCGCTTTTGCAGTCTGAACACTCGATCTCGGTCCGCAGCCCGTCCGAACAGCTCGGCTCCGTATTGAAGGAGGGAGTGGACGGTGGCAAAATAACATGACCGGACCACATCTGCGGATACGATTTTTGCAACACGGCTTAACGCAAAGCACGCGCTGCCTAATTTGCCACACAGTTTGTTTATATGATTCTCCCACGTTAGGCCCCGGTCAATTTCGAACCCTAGGAAGGTAGTAGTTTCTGAGTTTCTGACTGACCTATCTTGGTGCCATTCAAGTGAACTACCAACTGACATGTTTTGTGACCCGAGAGAACAAAATGAACGAAATGGGTCTTGTTGTGGTTTAATGAGAGTTCGTTCAAACCAAAGAACCGTGCTAGTTCATCGGCTACCTCGTTCAGTCTCAGCTCCAGAACATCAATCGACCGGGCCGTGACCACAGCGGCGACATCGTCTGCGTACATACAAATTTCAGCAGTGGTCACAGCGTCCGGTAGATCGTTCAGGAGCAAAGAGAACAGAACGTTGGAAACCGACGATCCCTGAGCTACACCCATTTCTGTACTCAGCGCCGCAGACTTCTCCGTGCCCCCGCAAGCCACCACAGTTTGAGTTCTGTTCCGCATGAGATCCGCCAGCAAGGCGTGAGAAGCGCCGCCCACGCCGTAATGCCGCAACTTAGCGGCGAGTACGGCGAGTCGGCAACGTCAAATGCCTTCGATAAATCGCAGCACAACATAGCCACCTGCAGTTTATTCTCGCGGGCCTGTAGCACTCGAGACAAAACTTCCCGGGTTAAGGACGTCGTGGACCTGCCTTCTCGGTAAGCGTACTGCCGGTCGGAGAGAGCGGCCGTCGACGCCAGGAACTCCGTGAGGCGATTGCTTAGGCCGTTTTCGAATATCTTTGCCACCGCGGGTATTATCGCGACCGGCCTGTAGCTATCGAAACTTTCCCGTTTCCCCTTCCCTTTATACAGGGGAGAAATTTTACTAAATTTCATAACGTCTGGATACGTTCCCTCCCTCATACAGGCGTTATAGCATTCGGCTAATATGGGAGCGAGAGAGTGTATTGCAGTTCTTAAAAGTCTCATCTAGACTCCGTAAATATCTTTCGATGTTTTTGCTGGTATGCGAGTGATCACTATCCGTAGCACCTCGTCCGCGGTGAACGGCCGCAGGCGCAGAGAGCGGTCGGCCGACGCGCGCGCCGCACGCAGCACGGCGGTGGCGCGCGCGACGTCGGCGCGCGGCGCGCCCGCCGCGGCCACCGCCCGCGCGAACCGCGCGTTATTTTCATTCAGGGCTACTTCTTTCGATACAAACTGGTGCCCGTTCGAATCCTTTACGACATCAGAAAAATCGAGGAACGGGGTGTTATATTTCCCCCTTTCCTTATTTACGACTGTCCACATAGATTTTGACGCATTGTTGGTATTTATTAATATATTCTTGTAGTAGCTACCTTTAGCGTCCTTAATTAATTTATTATAAGTAGTATATATTCATGTCTGAAATCATTCTCTCAATCGCATCATTATCTGGGTCCGATTTTGAAATTTCGATAATGTCAAATAACAACAATTTATAGTTTTGTACATCGGGAGTTATTCCACGATGAGTCATTAATTTTTAAGTCAATTTGTTTGTAAGGAAAACAGATGTCAACTCTGTACTTAATTACGATGGACGCCGCGAAGGCCACAGCGGATTTGTTTATGATCCGTATTTTATCCCAGACGATACTATCCAGCGCCAACATAAAATTATTTTGGTTGGATTGTAAGAAACTAAGTCCATATCGGGGAGTTTGCGTTTGACCGCCCCCGCCGCCCCGCACCTCGCACCGCACCGCGACATGGTCGCTCAGGTTGGTGACGACGGGCGCGGCGCGCACCGAGCCGGCTGGTAGTGTCGAGTACACGTGATCCAGGCTCGTGGAGGACGTCCCGGTAGTGCGGGTCGGGAAGTTTACCTCGTTTGTCATGTTATGGTCTAGCAAAAGTTTACGCAGTCGTTTTACGTCACCGTTTACGTCACCTAACGTGTTTATGTTCATATCGCCTACTATAATGCAATCTATATTCAACACATTGATTTTATCGAGCAGACGTTCTAGATTGTCAAAAAATATGCCAGAACCGACTAAGTTAGTCCTGTATATACAGACGACGGTTAAGTTGTAATCGATGAAATCTATCGCCGATATCTCGCAACATTGTTCGCGTGACATCGTTGTCAACGATTCGTTTTCTACACATTTAGTGTCGTCGCTCACATATATACAGGACCCACCATGCTGGGCCACTTTCCTACAATAGCTCGAAGCCAATTTAAAACCATCAATCTGTACGCAACTTAGTTTATCTACAGTGAGCCAGTGCTCCGAAATAGCTAATACATGGCACTTAATATCACGTTTAAGTAGTATTTCAAGTTTCCGTGTTTTGTCATCTGCAGATATAGCTCTAATATTTTGATGGCAAATTACGATCGATTTTTGCATGTGACTACTTTTTCCACGCATATCACACCCGCGTACGTTTTGGCACAAAATGCAGTTGTCCAATATGGGCCACTGGCCGTGAGTCATCACCGGGAGCTGAGCATCATTCCTCACAGTGAGCGCCGGCGCCGCGCGCCGTTGCCGGTCCGCTACTGCGGCCGGCCGCCGGCCGAGGCCCGTGCTCGAAAAATCCACCTACTTATTCGTACGCCGGCAGGCCACGAACTCACCGAGCCGATACGTTCGTACAAACTTTCTGGGATTCCGATAATAAATGCGGACTGCCAATTCGATTTTAGTTCTCTTTTCTCCACATAGTAATTATCGCATTTATGTAGTTTATTCATATAATTCGTAACATTTTGCGTGGTGGTATCAGGTTTAAATTGCCAGACTTGGATATATTTCAGTCGTTCCACGGCTTGGATTACATCGTCGGATTTACCTATACCAGTAATTACCGGTCGTTTTCTTGGCGCTTTCTTCCCGACCTTGTGCAGGTTTCTCCCGTGGAGTCGTCACTTACATTAACTTCGATCGCAGGTTTCGTGGTCTCAATCGGATTTGTTGATGAACCGGCTGTATTAGAGGGTATGATTATTGGTCGATACCCGTCCGGAGTTTTAACTTCATCTCTAAATGATGTCTGAGGCTTTGTAGCAATACTGGGCGTCGATACATTACTCTTTTTCGGCGCCGGGGCAGGAGTGAAGGTAGTAACGGCCTTCAACCGCGCTTGGCGCACGGGTCGCTTTGTCGGCGGTTGCTGGGCCGGGGTTATGTCATCTGTGCCCACATTTGGAGAAGTAATTTTGTCAGACTTACCCTCCAGCACTTTTTTGATACTTTTCACGATGTTGTGAAATTGGTCCGTTTTTGCTTCGTAGTTGATGATAATGGCTTCTATCGCACCAATTTTCGAAACCAGCTCGTTCACAGCTTTCATCACATCGCGCAAGGTTGGTTCTGTGGGCTTCTGAGCCATTTTTCTATTTATGCAGAATTAAAAACGCAGGACCGACTAATCACGTTCGCGTTACAAGCGGATTCTTAGGTATTGTTCATATGGTCAGTACGTTGGCAACGGTAGCCTTTTTGCACGAATTCTTCATAAACGAATCGAAACGTAAACGATCTGCTTCTTCTTTGGCATTGAATGTTACAACGACCTTATAACTGCTCTTGTATTGGATCTTGACAATGTTTACGATTTTTAACCTGTTAAGTAGTTTAGCAAAGGCAATTTGCTTCGGAAGCGGTTCCATAGATGTAGCACTAACTTCAAAGTTCTCAGTTTCTAACAACGTAGAATTTCCCTTCCTCACCGTAGTTTTAGAAATTCTTCTTGATTTTCTCGAGGTCATCTCGGTAAATCCTTCTTCTTCGTCATCTAAATCGTTTCTCAAACGCTTGAGGCGCTGTGATTGCCTGTCAGACAAAAGGTCACACGAGGTTGTTGACCCCGGCCGCTCGCAGTTTATGTCAATATCACTCGCCATAGCGACGCGGCGCCGGCGCGCCTTATTTTATTTCGTTGTGGGTAGTCTATAAAATATGAGCGATTGAAAGACGTGCTCCTCGTGAAATGTGGCATGCGACTGAGTAGCCTGAGTTGATGCTCGACAGCATAAGGCAAGGGACATACGCCAGAAGAAGGAAGCATTCAACAAGGCTGCTAAGGCATGCAAAAAGGTTCTTCATAGGGCTCATTTTGACCACATTAGACGAATAGGGAACAAACTAGCTTCATACCCTGCGGACAGCAAAGCGTTTTGGTCCCTAGCTAAATCGGTCGAATCGAACTTCTGTCGCCCCTCACTATCTCCAATATTTAAACCTGATGGCACACTGGCTCACACTGCAACGGAGAAAGCAAACTTGTTTGCAACTCAGTTTGCGGAATCTTCTCGTCTAGATGCTGGTGGCGCGACACCTACTCTACCTGGCTATCCGACTTTTATATCAGAGATACACATTCGCCAAATGGAGGTTCGCAAAATGCAATCTGGACGTGAATAAAGCCAGTGGCCCAGATGGTATTCCTGCCCTAGTGTTGATGGCTTGTGCGCCTGAGTTGTCTCCGATACTGACGCGCCTATTTAGATTCTCTCTCCAAACTGGGCTAGTACCGAAGTCTTGGAAGCTTGCCAATGTGCAACCAGTGCCCAAAAAGGGTAGTCGTGCTGGCCCTGCCAACTTTAGGCCTATCTCGGTCCCGTCCATACTCTGCAAGACTATGGAACGTGTCAGTCTCCCTGGATATCTCAAAGGCTTTCGACAGGGTTTGGCATGATGGCCTTATAAGCAAGCTTTCTGGTTATGGTTTGTCTCCTAGGTTTATTGCGTGGATATCGGACTTTTTGAGGGATCGATCCATACGAGTCGTCATTAATGGCTGCTCGTCGGATGAAATGGCTATCAATGCCGGAGTCCCTCAAGGGTCGGTACTCTCTGCAACTCTCTTCCTGCTACATATCAACGATCTGTTAAAGCCCGGTATCTTTGGGTACGCAGATGGTTGCACCGTTGTAGAGAGTTACATATCTAGCGCGAGAGACAGTGGGCAGCAAACTCAGGTACTGAGAGAGAGTCTGATCGAGCGTTTGAGCTTGACCCTTGAGGCGGTGTCTAAATGGGGCGATGCCAATCTGGTCAAGTTCAACGAGAGTAAGACGCGGGCGTGTCTATTTTCCGCTAAAAGGAGTCCATTCCCACTG
This sequence comes from Ectropis crepuscularia, assembly GCA_963693475.1. Classification (NCBI taxonomy): domain Eukaryota; kingdom Metazoa; phylum Arthropoda; class Insecta; order Lepidoptera; family Geometridae; genus Ectropis; species Ectropis crepuscularia. Next base: position 25,182,539 of record OY856358.1, read on the forward strand.
ACTCCAACTTTTAGAGGTGTATCCGTGCCGGTTTCTGACCGTCTTGAGCTTTTGGGTGTTACTTTGACCTCTACGCTCAACTTTGGCTCGTAAATCGAGTCCAAAGCTAAACTAGCTGCCAAAAAACTTGGTGTCCTCTCTGTAGATGCGAAGGTACTTCAAGTTTGAACAGTTGCATACATTATATCAAGCACAGATTCGCTCCTGTATGGAGTACTGTTCGCACCTTTAGGGTGGTTCGGCTAAGTATCAGCTAGGAGCTCTGGAATCGATCGAGAAACGTGCCAAAAGGCTCATAGGCAACGACACTCTTGTGCGAAAAAGACTTCAAAGTCTTGAACATCGCCGTAAAATTGCTAGTCTATCGGTTTTTTATCGGATGCACTTTGGAGAGTGTGCGACTGATTTACATGATCTAGCACCACCTTGTCCTTTTTTCTATCGGAATTCTCGTAGCTCGAAAAAGCACCATCGTTTAATGGTTGATGTTCCAAAGACACGAACGAAGAGATTTGACTCCTTTTTTGTGATAAGAACGTCTAGGCTGTGGGTTGCCTGAGTGGATTTTCCCCGATGGTTACAATCTTTGTGTCTTCAAATTGAGGGTGAATCGGCTTTTTTCTAGGTCAACACGCTCCATCGTAGACCGCATCGTCGCTTAACATGAGGTGAGATGGCGGTCAAGTGTAAGCCTATGAAAGTTTTAAAAAAAATACACCTATCCCGATATTAACCACGGTCTGATGATTGATATCGAAGGTGGTCATAGGAACTCTGTAATGAAACTACGAAATCCTGTCAAACCTGGGTTCGTATTATTCGCCTAGGTGGGTATTTTGGAGCTAGTTGGTAACCAGGGTCTGATGATGAAGCTGGAAGACGGCGACAGGAACTCAGTAACTAAACGATATAATCCCGCCGAGCTTGGGCTCGTTTTATTCGTATTGATGAGTACTTTGGTCACAGGAATTCAGTAACAAAATGACATAACCTCGTCTATTTTCGGCTCGTTTTATTTGTATTGATGAGTACGTTGGCGCTAGATGATGACCAGGGTGTAATGATGGAGCTGGAAGATGGCCATAGGAACTCTGTAGCTATTAACTTTACAGCATAACCTCGTCGAGTTTGGGTTCGTTTTATTAGTATTGATGAGTACTTTGTCGCTAGTTGGTAACCAGTGTCTGATTATTAACCCAGTTGTTACGGATATCCTTTTTTTCGGAGGATCTTGCTGATTTTTTGTATTCGGTCTAATTATAGGTTTACTATAAGAGGAAAAATAAGTAAAAAAATATAGGAGTTACGGAAAACCTGGAAAATGGTGTTTGATATACGGAACGCTAGTAATTTGTACTGCTATATATCAGATGTACCGTAAATATATATCTAATTATTTTTTAGCAGTGTAGGTAGGAAATAAAATACAAATTACTCTATAAATAGTCAATAAGTTATTTTATCTTCTAATTAATACCATAATTATTACGTAAGTAGGTAAGTAGTAAAAACCTCAAAATAATTTACTCAGTACGTGGAGCTCATCAATTAGAGGTAAAGAAGAAAATAAATTATCGAAAAACAGATGAAAAGGGGCTTTGTTGTCTATTTTGCGAAGAACACAGTGTTCCGTATAATCGGGCAACATTATATCGGCCGCGAAAAATCATAGCGGATCTATGGTTTGACAGCCGGCTGTCAAGTGACGTTGTCGGTTTTTCGCTGGAACGAAAAGACGCGTTTTACTTTTATCTATATAATCTGGTTTAAAGTGTTAATAATTGTGCGGGAATACGTTATTAACTGTAATATATCGCTACGGGATTAGTGCTGGATTATTAATTGTGAAGTGGCTACTGGATTGGCCGCTTCTAGAACGCAGGATCGTTCTGGGGCGGGAGGAAGTCTCTGGAAGCTCCCTGGTTTGGTGTCTCATTTATTCCCTTCCTTCCTTCTTCCTGTCAGACCAAACTGGGCTTTGGACGACGCCGGGAACCCTAGGTAAGTGTCTAACCTGTTAAAGTGTGGAGGTAAAAACATTAAAATCGGTATAGCGGCAAATAATTTGTTTTTAAGACTTGCTATGGGCCCCAGGTCGGTATTTCTGGTATAAATATTAAACATTTTCTGGTTGCAGGAGCGTCGTTGGCCGTAAATACTCCCTTTTTGTTTTTATTTTTCTGGCAAAATATATCGGGTAGGCCGAATATTTGGGGGTTCCCAGTTTATAATTTCTCCCCAAACTGTCGGGAAATTAGTATTAAGTGGTATCCGGTTTTTTAGGTTGCGGATATATTTGTTGTGACATTGTCCGAACTTTAGGCTAATTTAAAATTTAAATTTAAATTTAAAATGGCTTCGGATTTGGCCAACCAGCTCCGATGGTTCGAATCCTTACAAGGATTGGTCGGCCGGAGAGACCGGGAGGAGGCGCTGCTAAACAGGGCAGAACAGCTCGACAGGCGCCTGGAGGTCGCTGAGAGGAGCGCAGGATCGCTGCGGGATGCAAGGCCGTCTACACCTGAGGAGCAGATGGAGAGGATCGAGGCGGACATGCGGCGCATTCTGGACTTGTACGACGAGGTCTCCGAAGGGGTTCGCCAGCTGGAGAGGTCTCGTCAGGGAACGGCGAACTCGGGACCCGTCATCAGGAATGCGGGTTCGGGTGTAGTGGGACGCCTTCCCACCCTGGACTTGCCCAGGTTCACAGGTAACCTGCGAGAGTGGAGCGGCTTCCGGAGTATGTTCGCCTCTCTCGTGGATTCACGCACGGATCTGACGAAGGCGGAGAAACTGGCCTATCTCCGCACGTCACTGGAGGGTGAGGCACTCTCCCTGGTCCAGCACCTGGAGCTGGACGACGACAACTTCGGCACGGCGATGGAGTTGCTATATACGAGGTTCCAAAACCCTCGGCTCCTCGCCGACGCTCACGTGTCCCAAATACTGGGGCTGCCGAAGGTGACTGAGAGGTCTCAGTTGAGGCCGCTAATCCTCACGCCCGTGAAGGTGGCGTACAACGCCTTGCGCAGCTTGGGACTGCCAGTAGAACACTGGTCGTTTCTACTGGTCCACATCCTGCTGGGCAAGGTGCCGCTGGAGTTGCGCGCCCGGTTCGAGCGGGAAAGGGGCCTTCACGGTGACCCGAAGGTCTTCCCCACGTTTGAGGAGCTGCTTCGGGTCCTGGAGTGGGAGGCGAGGATGGTCGAGTCGGCGCCTCAGGAGGCGCAGCCCGCCGCTTCAGCTCGTGGCCCTGCCGGAACAGGACCGCGACCTGTGAATCCCCGCACTCAGGGTGGGGTGAAGCGGACGGCGACGGTGACGAGTGCGTCGGAGCAGGAGTGCCCGAACTGTGGCCAGCCTCACGCGCTGGTGCAGTGTCCGGCCCTGCTAGCGAGGACGACTTCCGACCGACGAGGCATCGTTCGGCGGTTGCGTCGGTGCTACGGGTGCCTGGGGGGTCATTTGTACAATGACTGCCCCACGGCACGGCCGTGTCCTGGGTGTGGGGGACCACACCACCAGCTCTTGTGCACCAGGAGCGATGGTGCTGGTCGACAGCCCTCAGGGAGGGGGCCCTCCACGGGCGGGGGCGCTCCCACGCAGAGCCACGCATTGTACAACAATGAAGTGGCTACAGCGTGGAGCACACCCCCTCCACCCCAACCCACGGCAGCACCGGGCAGCCCAACAAGGGGCGTCCTACACGCGGCTCGGTCACCGACCTCACAGCCCGCGCGGACGCGGGCGAACTGGAGAGGTGGAAGGGTGATACCGGAGTCACCACGGGGGCCACCTCCCCAGCGTTATCCTTCTCCGCCGCTGGATCCGCGATTAATGCAATGGAGGGCGTACACGCCTCCCCTCCATGAGCATCCGAGGCTGGACTACCACCCGCCCTACTTTCAGTATGGCAGGGCAGCTGGATATGCCCCCCCTCCGATGGCCCTTATGACTCGGCAGCCATACTGGGCTGGGCCCTGTAGTCCGACGGGTTCGGACGGGCCTCGGAGGGATTGACTAGCCTCCGTTCCCTTGGCACAGGATCAACCGGTGGTCCTGCTGCCCACCCTCTGGTTAAGGGTTTGGGGTCCAAGAGGTGACTACGTCCGGATACGAGCGCTCTTGGACACAGGGTCCCAGGGGTGCATTTTGACAACCCGGGTTGCTCATCGCCTGGGCCTGGCTAGGTTTCCGTCACCGACTCCGTTGCGAGGAGTCGGGAACACAGAGGTGCGGTTGGCTGGACAGACCCGCCTCTCCTTCTCGTCCGTACATTCCTATTCGGAAAGGATTGCGGTCAGGGCCACCGTCATGGATTCGGTTGTCGGTTGGCTTCCTCAGGCGGACATAGATCCGGATCTTTTGTCCTGTACTAAGGGTCTCAGGTTGGCGGATCCCCGCTTCGGGATGGCGGGTCCGGTAGATCTTTTCTTGGGTTCTGATGTACTGGGTTACATCATGAACGGGAAGCCTAGACTGTTGGACCAGTCTTCGCTGATGGCGCTGCCCACCATCTACGGGAACGCCATTTTGGGAATGGTGGATGAGTGGCAGCAGTCGAATCAGGCTTCTTTTACGGGAACGGCCCTCGCTCAGATCATGCAGAGGTTCTGGGAGATCGAAGAGCCGCCTACCGTGTCTCGGCTGGATCCCGAGCACGTGGAGTGTGAGAACTTTTATCAGGCTCACACTCGGATAATGGTTTCTGGGCGATTGGAGACTAGGCTGCCCTTCCGGGATAACCCCCCGCGTCTGGGCCAGTCTCGATCATTGGCCGAGAAAAGGCTCAGGTCCATGGAGCGACGCATGGCTCGAGATCCTGTACTTCGGGAAAAGTACATCGAGTTCATGAGGGAGTATGAGGCACTGGGCCACATGTCTCCGGCTCGCGACGACTGGTCGACCATGGACCACTACTTTTTGCCTCATCACGCCGTTTTGAAGGCGTCGACGGGCAAACTCAGGACGGTGTTCGATGGATCCGCTCCGACTTCGACAGGAGTGTCACTGAACCAGTGCCTCCACGCTGGACCGAAGCTACATCGGGATATTGTAGACATCATCCTGAATTTCCGTAGGCATCAGGTGGTGTTGGGAGCGGACATCCGTATGATGTTCCGACAAACGGTCATACACCCGAGGACAGGAGGTTCCAGTTGATCCTCTGGCGGGAAAGTCCTCAGGACCCTATGATGGTGTATGAGTTGAACACCAACACCTATGGGTTGAGATCAAGCCCCTTCATTGCTATCCGCTCACTGCTGGAGTTGGCGGAGCAAGAACGGGCTCGGTACCCACGTGCAGCCGCAGTTCTGGAGCGCGACCTGTACGTGGACGACGTTTGCACTGGCGCGCAGACGGTGGAGGAAGCTCTGTTGCTCCGGGATGAGCTTACAGAGCTTCTCGCATCTGGAGGCTATGAGCTTCGGAAATGGCTCTCTAACGACCCCAACGTCCTGGCTGGTATCCCGGACGATCACCAGCAGGATCCGGGGCTCTTCGAGGAAGGTGACGATCCGCACGGGATTGCGGTTCTGGGCATGCAGTATCAACCGGTTGCTGACATCTTCACCTTTCGGGTGGCACTGGAAGCCACACGCGCGTGGACGAAACGGACGGTTTTGTCCACCATCGCCAGGATGTTTGATCCAAACGGTTGGATCAGTCCGGTTCTGTTCGCAGCCAAGTGTCTGTTACAGCGACTTAGGACTCTGAAGGTCTCCTGGGACGACCCCCTGGTCGGAGACTCGCTTAACACTTGGCTTCGTTTGATATTTGACCTCGAAACGGTCAATAGAGTGGCGTTGCCCCGTCGCATTCTGCCACCAGGCTGTAGCCGGATCAGCCTGCACGGGTTCTGTGATGCGTCCGAGCTGGGTTATGCCGCATCTGTGTACTTACGTACAGTTGACGCTGGAGGCCACGTCAATGTCACGCTCTTATTGGGGAAGAGCAAGGTAGCTCCTATCAGGACGCGACTCACCATTCCGAAACTGGAATTGAGCGGAGCCACATTACTTGCTCGGCTGCTCAAGCATGTATATCAGGAACTGTCCACCTCGATAGACATCCGGAATGTCTATGCGTGGTCTGACAGTCAGGTCGTGCTTGCCTGGTTAAGAGCAGCCCCTCACACCTTGGAGACCTTTGTGGGAAATCGGGTTTCCCAAGTCCAAAACATTGGACTGGACATGGTTTGGAGACATGTCCCGGGTGAGTTGAACCCCGCTGACTGTGCTTCGCGCGGCTGTTCCGCGCCGGAGCTAGTTGATCACCCCTTATGGTGGGGTCCGGACTGGCTGCGGGAGCCAGAAGCTTCCTGGCCAGCTCTCGGCGCGGACTCGGAGCGAGCGGAGCTGCCCGGAGTCCGCGTGCATGCGATTGTGGCGGAAGTGCCCCCAGACCCTGACTGGTTGACGGGTCGTTACAGCAAGCTGGATAAGTTGTTGGGGGTAACTAGCTGGATTAAACGCTTCATCCACAACTGTCGTCACCCTCGTCAGAGGAGGAGTGACCAGATCGCCACTGTGGAGGAGCGTCGGAGTTCCTTGCTGCACCTCATTCGGCTGGTGCAGGGTGAGAGGTTTCCGACGGAACTTGAGGCGCTGCGCTGCGGACGCGCTCGCTTGAAGGGTGCGGTCGCCAAGTTGAACCCTTTCACAGATCAGGATGGTCTTCTGCGCGTAGGAGGTCGGCTCCGGAAAGCCAACCTGCCGTACGGCAGCAGGCACCCCCTGTTGCTACCGAAAGGAGGTCCTCTGGTGGACCTGCTGATCACCGATCGGCATATCGGTAACGCGCACGCTGGATGTGGCGCGCTTCTCGCTGTGTTGCAGCGTGAATTCTGGATCTTGTCGGCTCGCAGGGCGGTCCGAAAGGTGCTGTTTAGATGTGTCCCTTGTTATAGGCTCAAGGCGTCTACCATGCAGCCCATGATGGGAGATCTTCCTCCGGATAGGATTTCTCCCTCGAGGCCGTTCGACGGGGTCGGAACGGACTTTGCTGGGCCCTTCTCGGTCAAGTCATCGACGTTGCGTAACGCCAAGGTCGTTAAAGCCTACCTGTGCGTCTTTGTGTGTTTGGCCACCAAAGCAGTCCACCTGGAGCTGGTCTCTGCGCTGTCTACGGAGGCCTTTGTCGCGGCGCTGGATCGCTTTGTAGCGCGAAGAGGAGTACCCTCTTTAATACGTTCGGACAATGGCACAAATTATCGAGGGGCGGCGAATTATTTACGCGAAGTTAATAATTTTTTAAATTCTGGTAACAATAGTTTAAGTCTGGCTCTCGCCCAGCGGGGAATCAGCTGGCAATTTAGTGTGCCAGCCTGTCCTCACTGGGGAGGAATTTTTGAGGCTGCGGTGAAGTCTGCTAAAACTCATCTCCGCCGTGTCATCGGGGAGACCGTGTTAACTTGGGAAGAGTTAGTCACGGTACTATGCCGCGTGGAGGCCGTGCTTAATTCCCGTCCTCTCTGTCCAATCTCGCCTGACCCTAACGATCTAGAAGTCTTGACGCCGGGTCACTTCTTGATCGGTCAGCCTTTAACCGCGTTGCCGGAGTATCCCTGGAAGGATGAGCGCCCCGGACGCCTGTCCCGTTTTCAGTTATTGCAGCAAATAAGTCAAGACTTCTGGAGGCGCTGGTTGGCCGAGTACTTGCATCTGTTGCAACAACGGGTAAAATGGACGGATAGGACGGAGGCCCCTCGGGAAGGGGACTTAGTATTATTAAAAGAGGCAAATTTGGCCCCCCTACTCTGGCGTAGGGGACGTATTTTAAAATTGATATCTGGTACTGATGGCACACCCCGCGTGGCGGAGATTCTGGTTTCTGGTTCCAGACTTCAGCGCGCGGTGTCCTCTCTGGCACGCTTGCCTCTTTATTAGATATACGTATTTTTCATGGTTAAAATTTTATTTAATTTTATTGCTATTTTTGGTAAAGTTTTTTTTTTTGGTTTGATTTCCACTTTCGGGTCAAAGTTGGAAATTTTCGTTTTATTTAGGGTCCGGATACTACTAAATACTAGTTACTAAATACTAGTTGCTAAATACTGGTTTTCTAAAATTGACCTGGAGTTCAATTGGTCGGGGGTTTTGTTCCGTATAATCGGGCAACATTATATCGGCCGCGAAAAATCATAGCGGATCTATGGTTTGACAGCCGGCTGTCAAGTGACGTTGTCGGTTTTTCGCTGGAACGAAAAGACGCGTTTTACTTTTATCTATATAATCTGGTTTAAAGTGTTAATAATTGTGCGGGAATACGTTATTAACTGTAATATATCGCTACGGGATTAGTGCTGGATTATTAATTGTGAAGTGGCTACTGGATTGGGCGCTTCTAGAACGCAGGATCGTTCTGGGGCGGAAGGAAGTCTCTGGAAGCTCCCTGGTTTGGTGTCTCATTTATTCCCTTCCTTCCTTCTTCCTGTCAGACCAAACTGGGCTTTGGACGACGCCGGGAACCCTAGGTAAGTGTCTAACCTGTTAAAGTGTGGGGGTAAAAACATTGAAATCGGTATAGCGGCAAATAATTTGTTTTTAAGACTTGCTATGGGCCCCAGGTCGGTATTTCTGGTATAAATATTAAACACACAGTATTGCAAAACTACACTTGTACCCAATCCAAGCTTCTTGTAGTCACTGACATCGACTCAGATTGTCCTTGGTATGATAGAAACCAAACGACGTATCCAAGACGAGTTGCTCTCACCCAAAACTCATAATCTTATGGGTTTGCCTCGGACGTACTATTTACAAACAACGGTGGGTACCCAGCCCACCGTAGTACGGAATCATTGCTTCATTGATGCTATGATTTTCATCATATGGAGCGTATGCTAAAAATGATGCATTCATCATTTCAAAAAGGGGAAGCAATTTTGCAAATTTATCATCAGCTTTCAAATTGGCATTGTCAGAACAGTGCAAATGGGAAATCATGAAAGTAAATCTGTCTCTATGTAGCAAATTGAAAACTGTTGGCATACCACAATCAGAGGCATTTTCCCAATACATGTATCTTCTCGGGACTACAACATTTCCACTGTACAGAAGTTTACGAAAGTAACATTTAATTTCCCTAACTGTGTCACATTTCCTTCTTCGTATTTCTGCGTAGCTTAAAGATTTGTGTAGTCAACAATCATTTTTATTATTTCGTCATCAAAATGGATCATCCAGTTTAGGGCGCTTAGCTAGCTGAGCTCATAAGAGGTGATTGTCTGCTTCGTCATCATCATCTGATGATTCTTAACCAGCTATTTCGGCTAGGCAAATTTTGTGGTCACAAAATTTTCATCCCCCGAGTCATTCATCTGTGACATCACCAGTACAATTTTCCGGGGGGGTAATTATAATCGTGTTAGGCACCGGTATAGATCATCGTCCCACTCGAACGCTTCGATAATTTCATAGAGACTTAAAATGTTGGTCTTTGACCTAAACCACCAAAACACAGTTACTTAAATTACTATCGTTTGATATACGGAACATCAACTTTATAGTCAAATAAGTGACGTGAATCGTAAGAAAATCTATGAAAATATTTACTTATACTAAAGATAATACTGTAATTATTCACTTATTAACAAAAATGACCCAATATTACTTCAATGAATAATATCTACTCATCTCGTAACACTCATGATAAATATTCACGATTTATTAACGCTTATAAATTTTGTTCGTCACGCTGTTCGTCAAATTAAAAAAATATCGGACGTCGCAACAGCTAGGCTTGTTTATTTTGGATATTTTCATGATATTATGACCTACGGGATTTTATTATGGGGTTCAGCTGCGGACAGAAACTCAGTTTTCATATTGCAAAAGAGAGCAATCCGTGGTCTATATCATTTATCAGCTAGAGACTCAGTACGGGAGATTTTCAAAACTATAAACATATTATCAGTCCCTTCATTGTATATTTATGAATGTATAATGTATGTAAGAAAAAAATCGAAGTCGACTGAAGAAACTAACTGATCTGAATCCAAAAGCGCACCATAAACACAAAATTGTATTTCCTAAGTGCAGACTTCAGAAAACAAATAACTCTTTCATTTGAAAAAAAGCGTAACTGCTACATTTGTAACGGTTACGCTTCTATAATGCAGTCCTTGCACAAGTCGAAGGTCTAATGAAACAAAGTTTAAAAATGAAATATAAAGCTATCTATTGAGCACAGACTAGGTAGAGAGCTATTGAGCAAGGCATCCTTACTATTTTATATTTTTATTTTATTTTTTATATATCTTTATATTTATTATTTTTATTTTTTATATAATATTATAAATGCGAAAGTAACTCTGTCTGTTCGCTACGCTTTCCCGTCTAAACCAGTGAACCGATTTTGTTGAAATTTGGTATATAGATAGACTAGACTCCGAGAAAAAGCATAGGCTACTTTTTATTGCGGAGAAAGGGTTAGGGTTGAACAATGTAACAAAAACGGGGAAAAATATTTATCTTTGAGAGCTTTAGCTGCGTGTGCTATTCTCCTTGGCGTGGGTTGAGGTCTGTGACAGCGACAGCACGTGTCACAGACTTTTGAAGACACGTGTCACAGATTTCAAGGTTGCGTCATTTTATGTAAACAAATTTGCAAAAATGCATTGTTACATTTTTACGTGTAAATTAAAAATATCTCTTTTTTTTTTTTTTTTTTTATAAATATTGGTGGACAATTCACACACAACACCATCTGACCCCAAACTAAGCAATGCTTGTAATATGGCGGCCAAATAGCTGATATAATACTTATATAGTTGTAAATACATACTTATTATACATAGAAACACCCAAACACAGTGCAAACATTTGAATTCATCACACAAATATTTGCACTGGGTGGGAATCGAACCCACGACCCTCGGCTTTGCAGGCAGAGTTACTACCCCCTAAGCCACGAAGCCAGTCGTCATTTTATGTAAACAAATTTGCAAAAATGCATTGTTACATTTTTACGTGTAAATTAAAAATATCTCTAATCTTATATTGTGTAATATTGTTTATATTAAATTATCTACACCAACATAACTATTCACATACAATCGTACATTAGAAGTACTTTAAGAAAGAACCATGCTGCCTCGATTTTACACCAAAGCTGTTTTCGATAATCAAGCTCAAGATTATCTAAAGAAGACTGATCACATGAATGAAGAATCATACTCCAATGAGTAACATATAGACACAGATTACAGAAATAAAACCAGATGGAACGCGCAGAACAGAGAACCTGAAGCAGACAAAACAAATACAAACGCTGAAGCAAATACAAACTCCAGTCAGTACGAAATGGACTTCCGTGTTGTACGGGCGTCCCGTGTGATTTTAAGTTTTGTTTTAAAATATGCCGTTTTATTTATGTAATCTGTGCATATAGAATAATGCTCTCAATGTTCAAACGCTGAACGTTGGCAAAATTGCGGTGATACGTACCTTCTAGTACCGAATGGAAGCCATAAGAAAAAAGAAGGAGAGAAGAATGCAAAAAAGAAAGCTTCTTTTACGGGAACGGCCCTCGCTCATATCATGCAGAGGTTCTGGGAGATCGAAGAGCCGCCTACCGTGTCTCGGCTGGATCCCGAGCACGTGGAGTGTGAGAACTTTTATCAGGCTCACACTCGGAGAATGGTTTCTGGGCGATTGGAGACTAGGCTGCCTTTCCGGGATAACCCCCCCGCGTCTGGGCCAGTCTCGATCATTGACCGAGAAAAGGCTCAGGTCCATGGAGCGACGCATGGCTCGAGATCCTGTACTTCGGGAAAAGTACATCGAGTTCATGAGGGAGTATGAGGCACTGGGCCACATGTCTCCGGCTCGCGACGACTGGTCGACCATGGACCACTACTTTTTGCCTCATCACGCCGTTTTGAAGGCGTCGACGGGCAAACTCAGGACGGTGTTCGATGGATCCGCTCCGACTTCGACAGGAGTGTCACTGAACCAGTGCCTCCACGCTGGACCGAAGTTACATCGGGATATTGTAGACATCATCCTGAATTTCCGTAGGCATCAGGTGGTGTTGGGAGCGGACATCCTTATGATGTTCCGACATACGGTCATACACCCCAAGGACAGGAGGTTCCAGTTGATCCTCTGGCGGGAAAGTCCTCAGGACCCTATGATGGTGTATGAGTTGAACACCAACACCTATGGGTTGAGATCAAGCCCCTTCATTGCGATCCGCTCACTGCTGGAGTTGGCGGAGCAAGAACGGGCTCGGTACCCACGTGCAGCCGCAGTTCTGGAACGCGACCTGTACGTGGACGACGTTTGCACTGGTGCGCAGACGGTGGAGGAAGCTCTGTTGCTCCGGGATGAGCTTACAGAGCTTCTCGCATCTGGAGGCTATGAGCTTCGGAAATGGCTCTCTAACGACCCCAACGTCCTGGCTGGTATCCCGGACGATCACCAGCAGGATCCGGGGCTCTTCGAGGAAGGTGACGATCCGCACGGGATTGCGGTTCTGGGCATGCAGTATCAACCGGTTGCTGACATCTTCACCTTTCGGGTGGCACTGGAAGCCACACGCGCGTGGACAAAACGGACGGTTTTGTCCACCATCGCCAGGATGTTTGATCCAAACGGTTGGATCAGTCCGGTTCTGTTCGCAGCCAAGTGTCTGTTACAGCGACTTTGGACTCTGAAGGTCTCATGGGACGACCCCCTGGTTGGAGACTCGCTTAACCTTTGGCTTCGTTTAATATCTGACCTCGAAACGGTCAATCGAGTGGCGTTGCCCCGGCGCATTCTGCCACCAGGCTGTAGCCGGATCAGCCTGCACGGGTTCTGTGATGCGTCCGAGCTGGGTTATGCCGCATCTGTGTACTTACGTACAGTTGACGCTGGAGGCCACGTCAATCTCACGCTCTTATTGGGGAAGAGCAAGGTAGCTCCTATCAGGACACGACTCACTATTCCGAAATTGGAATTGAGCGGAGCCACATTACTTGCTCGGCTGCTTAAGCACGTATATCAGGAACTGTCCACCTCGATAGACATCCGGAATGTCTATGCGTGGTCAGACAGTCAGGTCGTGCTTGCCTGGTTAAGAGCAGCCCCTCACACTTTGGAGACCTTTGTGGGAAATCGGGTTTCCCAAATCCAAAACATTGGACTGGACATTGTTTGGAGACATGTCCCGGGTGAGTTGAACCCCGCTGACTGTGCTTCGCGCGGCTGTTCCGCGCCGGAGCTAGTTGATCACCCCTTATGGTGGGGTCCGGACTGGCTGCGGGAGCCAGAAGCTTCCTGGCCAGCTCTCGGCGCGGACTCGGAGCGAGCGGAGCTGCCCGGAGTCCGCGTGCATGCGATTGTGGCGGAAGTGCCCCCAGACCCTGATTGGTTGACGGGTCGTTACAGCAAGCTGGATAAATTGCTGGGGGTAACTAGCTGGATTAAGCGCTTCATCCACAACTGTCGCCACCCTCGTCAGAAGATGTGTGACCAGATCGCCACTGTGGAGGAGCGTCGGAGTTCCTTGCTGCACCTCATTCGGCTGGTACAGGGTGAGAGGTTTCCGACGGAACTTGAGGCGCTGCGCTGCGGTCGCGCTCGCTTGAAGGGTGCGGTCGCTAAGTTGAACCCTTTCACAGATCAGGATGGTCTTCTGCGCGTAGGAGGTCGGCTCCGGAAAGCCAACCTGCCGTACGGCAGCAGGCACCCCTGTTGCTACCTAAAGGAGGTCCTCTGGTGGACCTGCTGATCTCCGATCGGCATCTCGGTAACGCGCACGCTGGATGTGGCGCGCTTCTCGCTGTGTTGCAGCGTGAATTCCGGATCTTGTCGGCTCGCAGGGTGGTCCGAAAGGTGCTGTTTAGATGTGTCCCTTGTTATAGGCTCAAGGCGTCTACCATGCAGCCCATGATGGGAGATCTTCCTCCGGATAGGATTTCTCCCTCGAGGCCGTTCGGCGGGGTCGCAACGGACTTCGCTGGGCCCTTCTCGGTGAAGTCATCGACGTTGCGTAACGCCAAGGTCGTTAAAGCCTACCTGTGCGTCTTTGTGTGTTTGGCCACCAAAGCAGTCCACCTGGAGCTTGTAACAACCGGGGTCTTAAAAAAAACATCATTATTATAATTTTTTATTATTTAAGTTATTAAACGTTTATCTTTTTAATACTATTTTGATGGTAACTTGAATTGGCCTTGTGATCGTCTAATAGTAGGACTCTACGTTGTGATCGTCTGTGTAACCCTGGATGAGATTTTGACAATGAATTTAACTATAAATATAATTATCCCTATCACACATTTAATTTACCTACTGAAGTAATATTCCTAATTCTGATTTTGATTTTATAATTTGCACTGCTCAATATCTCCATTATTAACATAATATATAATAGAATAATATACGAGAAAGATTTTACGTATTAACTAGATTATCTTTAATTCTGAGTTATAATAATGAAATCAACCATTTAGTTTTGTATTGACAATAACAGTTAATTGATGGAAAAATATACACGCTAAATTAGTTTTATGTCAAACCACTTCCTCTACCGACAAGTTACTAAACTAAAACAATTAATCAATATTGAGGTTGATAATGGATATATCAAGTTAGTTCAGAGGTTAAATTGTAGATGGCGCCATTTTAAATCTTATATCAAAATAGTTTCTTGGTAGCTTAATTTCCTCACATAGAATAAATAGAAGCTTATTATTAAATTTCAGAATAAATCCTGCAACAAAGTTAAATCTCTTTCCAATATTTCCAGATGTATTCCACTATCATCGAATGTCACCTTCATAAAATTATACCTAGTAAATGACATTCATGGATACTAATCAAATAGTCAGATATCGTCATAGCTCTAAAAATGAATTCTTTAGTTATTAATTACTATAACAGGATTTATATAACATCTTAAAAGATTATGATAGATTGATAACATGCATACAATTCTGTTCATATATATAGGTACCGTTAGAATGGTGTCTTATTCATAGGCATCATTATAATAGTGCCCTATGTATATATAATTGTACTGTTGAAAATTTAAATCTGAATGCTCTACGTTATATTAAATTTAGTGTATTAAGTTTACCTAATGTTGTACGAGTAGTAAAGGTAGTAGACAAGAAAAGAAAGATTTGATATAATTGAACGCTATTTATTTTAATTTGGTTTAAAATGTATGATGGACAAGAACGACAACCGAAACTTTGATTTGTTACAAAGGTAAATACAGTATACATAGGCATATAAGAGCATATTCTCAAGTAAAGTATAATTCCAAGGTCTATCAGCTAGATTAATAGTTATATAATAGTCTCTAGAGTTTACGTTTGCAATGTAACATTGAAATATTTAGTTTCCACCGAGCTGTTAAATTCCGATATGGTTATATTATACAAAATAGTTTTTATTTTGTGGTAAAAAAGGGGCCCCTGGCCAGATCGCCGCACTTTGATCGCTGCCTACCCGCAAAAGACAAGAATACAGCGTCTCCCACAGAGTGCACTACGCGGGAATGCCGAGTTTAGTCCCTAACAAATTTGGTAGTTAAAAATGCCAAAATAAGCTATCCAAGGGAAGGGGAGGATTTACCCAGGGATGGAAGAGTTTACATTCCTATTATATGTCTATGTCAGTCATACACATACAATAAATTAAATGTTGAAATCCCATAGAACTTTACTGTACCGATCGACAGCAAAGGAATGTGATTTCTGGAATAAAATGTTATCTAGTCTTTCAAAACTAATCCATTTGTTAGACAAGCCTCAAAGGTTAAGTTTCCAATGCACCCTTGAAAGTTTTAGCTTCTATTGAGCTGTTCAATTTTAATGTAGAGTTGGCAGACGTTCCCCATTTCCGTTAGGAAGGTCTAACCAAGATGCAACCGATCCAATCAGATAATTTAAGGACATAGCTTAAAACATCTTCAACCCCATTTTCAGTTAGGTATCCGAATGCATTACACGTGAATGACTATTAAAAGGATGTCCGAAAATTAGCAGACTTCTGCATAAAGTGATAAGTATTGTTAAACTTTTCAAGGTACATGGAGAATCTCAAATCAGCGAGACTATCGAACAAAATTATCTATCAAACTGTTTGATTGTATACATACGTTTAATTGTTAACCCATAAATAAGATTGTGTGCCATAGTTGTGTTCAACCGACCCCATCAGATAATTTAACAGCTGTATTGATATAACTTGATTTCTCAGAATAAAGTCGCAAAACGTACACCCTGTATGAACTTCATTATTACATAATAATTATGCAGTTAGCTTCACATAATAAATGTCAACCACTCTATTTGAAAGTTGTTATGTCAATTCTTTAATGCATGTGAGTTTTCAATTACAAACTGACACCTTGTATGAATTCTATTATTACTAAATATAATTAATTTTCAGGCCATAGATGTACCTAATAACTGTTATGGTACATCTTTTATTTTCAAAATTATAGCGTCACTAAGCTGACACCCTGTATGGAACTCTCTATCATGTAATTAAATTGCAGCCAATTGAAGAAATAGCTGATATTAAACACCTTTTATACAAATACATATTGAGTCACGAAACTTACACCCTGTATGAATACATTATTATGTTATTAATTCACAGTCAATCGATATAATCATTGATATGCATTCCCTATACATATAGTAGTTGCATACCTTTTATGTGCAAAAGTGTAAAGTTACTGACACCCTGTATGAATCCATTACTATCTTATTAATTCACAGACAATCGATATAATAATTGATATGCATTTCCTATACATATAGTAGTTGAATACCTTTAATGTGCAGAATAATCAAGTCACTAACTGACACCCTGTATGGATCCATTATTATATAATTATTAACAAACAGTGGAATTGGTAGTTGATATGCATACCTAATACATAAAGTAGTTGCATACCTTTTATGTACCTACAAAAGTGTAAAGTTACTGACACTCTGTATGAATCCATTATTATATTATTAATTTACAGACAGTCGATATGGTAGTTGTTATGCATACCTAATACATATGGTAGTACCATTCCTTTTATGTACAAAAGTATCAAGCCACTATCTGACACCCTGTACGGATCCATTATTGTATAATTATTAACAAACAGTCGAATTGGTAATTGATATGCATACCTAATACATAAAATAGTTGCATACCTTTTATGTACAAAAGTGTAAAGTTACTGACACCCTGTATGAATACATTATTATATTATTAATTCACAGACAATCGATATAATAATTGATATGCATTCTCTATACATATAGTAGTTGCATACCTTTTATGTGCAAAAGTGTAAAGTTACTGACACCCTGTATGAATCCATTACTATCTTATTAATTCACAGACAATCGATATAATAATTGATATGCATTCTCTATACATATAGTAGTTGCATACCTTTTATGTGCAAAATCATCAAGTCACTAACTGACACCCTGTATGGATCCATTATTATATAATTATTAACAAACAGTGGAATTGGTAATTGATATGCATAACTAATACATAAAATAGTTGCATACCTTTTATGTACAAAAGTGTAAAGTTACTGACACCATGTATGAATCCATTATTATATTATTAATTTACAGACAGACAATTTAATAGCTGTTACGGCGTATCTTTATGTACAAAAGCATCAAATCACTAACTGACACCCTGTATGAAATTCTCTTTACGTACCATACACATAATTTACAGACACAAGATAGGTATAAAAGCAGTTATGGAATAGAAATAACGAGTCACAAACTTACACCCTGTACGAATAACGACGGAAACCTTTATGAGGAGTTCAATACGTATCTAGGTTATTTGAAGTCATAAATAATATCCGAACTGGGACTCGAACCCATTAGGTACGTATTATCCTTTCATCAACAACATCATCATCTCAAAATGGCGGGAAAACTTCATGAGACTAACATGAATCTAGAATAGGTACCTATGTTGCAGTCATAAATAATAATAGAACTGGCTGGGAATCGAACCCACAACCCTCGCTAAAATGCCGTGATAAGAACCCATGGTGTAATATCTGTAAATAGAACAAAGACGGAACCCTTATGAGGAGTTCAATACGTATCTAGGTTATTTGAAGTCATAAATAATATCCGAACTGGGACTCGAACCCATTAGGTACTACTTAGGTACGTATTATCCCGTACATGTGCGTAATTTCATCAACTCAAAATGGCGGGAAAACTTCATGAGACTAACATGAATCTAGAATAGGTACCTATGTTGCAGTCATAAATAATAATAGAACTGGCTGGGAATCGAACCCACCCCTCTGTTCCATCCATGTGAGTAATTTCCCCAACTTAAAACGGTGAAGGAAGCTTCATGAGAATTCTAGCGTGTAACTGGAACATTTTGAAGACACAAATGCCGTACCAAACCATGACTAGCACAGTGGCTTACCCGCCTCTTATCTAGTGTAACTGGAACATTTTGAAGACACAAATGCACACAAAAATGTCTTGACCAGCGCAGCCCTTATTTACTCTTCCCCTGTAAGAGCAAGCCCGAGTCCCAGCAGTGGGTTCGTCCGTCACGACACCCAGTTAAAGTTGGATAAAACTCACCCTCGTTTATCTTCATACAAAACCCGTTTGGATATCCTTACTCCGTTTATATATATCCCATCATGATTCCGATTATATCTCAATAGGGCTTGTATACTTGCTTCCTTTATTTGTAAACCAAACCACGTAAAACTCCCAAAATTCACCACTTAAAATCCTAAAAGATAAGAACGCATCCTTTTCGTCCCGCCACTTATTACCGAATCCCCCTTCTAAGTCCCCTACTTTTCGCGCTTCCCCGCCGACCTGAGCAAGCGTCCTCCCGCCAAATTTCGTTTCCGCTCCAAAATCTTATTTCGACCAACCACCGCGTATCAATATAGCTTATAATGACTTATGCTTAGTAAATTAACTAAATATCTTCCACTACAGTACTTGATGGATTATTCAATAATGTTCAATAATTATTTAACAATTTTCGGCAGTCTAATCAATTTGATTCTGCATGCCGTTCCTAATTTTAATAATATCTTATTTTTTTACTTAAATCAACTAGTTTCTGCAATACTTTATTTTTCGTCATCTTCTGTCTCGCTCGCTCACTCCACGATTTCAAATCAGCTGTCTTTTTCTAGCACATCGGCACGCAACTATTCAGAAAAACAAATTACACAATTAAATTACTTAGGTAATTAATTTTACACTTACAATTTGTTATGCTATTTTTTATGCTTTATTGGACAAAATCATGAGGTTTAAATTATCCTTTACTAAATCTCAATTCGAATAATGATCTTTTATTTTCGCAAACAATTTTATTTCCGGTCGAAATTAGTGTTGGAGCGTTTTCAATCAGCCAAAGCCAAACTAATCGAATCGATTCGATAATCTCTCGAGTTAACAAACTATAATATGTTTGATTTATCATACATTACAATACAATTCTAGCGTCGATGCAAAAGAAGGACATAAGTAAGTTTATAAGTTTAATGTCGATATCTGTGTGCATAGCTCTCAACGGATGGGCTGACTTCGACGCGGTTTCCTTTCTTATTAATTAACACCAACCTAGATAATTTCTAAATAGCTTAACCAATTTTAGTAAATTTGAACAATCTGGAGCAGTCTGAAAGATAAGATAGTTTTCATTTCGATTATTAATCTTTATGACAATATCTAAACAAAACCAAAGCATACAACTAGTAAACATTGAAACGTATAAATTTGAATAGTGAATAATGAGATATAGTTGTATTCCTAATCTTCATGTTATTTGTCAATACATAATTAATTAATTATGTATGTGAATGATGTAATCTTTGATAATAATTATTCAATTCAAAAGTCAAGTTAAAGAAACCAATTCGAGTTGACTCGATTATGTACTCGAGGCCGTGATTACTCGCGGCTCGCGGTGACAGATGTCCCCTCTCTATCTATACCCCAACAATACGATGTTTGTTTTGATCTGAATTCTCTAAATAATGAGTTTAAAGTGATTGTACAAGTGATTAGTAAGTGAATAATCCATTCGAAGTGTTTTAATGAACAAGGGCTATTCCTATAAATTCATACATATAATTATGATTTCCAATCACAACATTCACCGGTAACCTACAAATTCAAGGTATGTATCAAGTTGTTAGCTTATTACACTTAGAGTAAGGAATATTATTACATATTATTTATTTAAACTTTAATGCTTATTATCATTATCGCCGTCATGTGGCAAGAACAGAAATGTTTAAAAGGTGATAAGAACCCATACTATCTTCATAAGTCTGTCAAATGCTGGATGTAAACAACTTCTTTACAACTTTAAAGTAATCGTGTAGTACCTATTGTGAATAACTTTCACTTGGCTATACTCATATGATCCAGTGATATAAAACTGTATTATGTACATTACCAGAGCTATTTACCATGAGATTCAGATGTATTATTACCCAAAGCCTTAAAAGAATTACCTGAAATTGAATCAAGATAATTTTAAAACCTTATTTCTTCTAAGTTACTTGTGGAAGGGAAACTACTTTTTAGTTTATAAAACTAACCCAGTGTGCTTGGTGGATAATTAAACCTTATTCCAATGGAATTCAACACACTTTTTCCAAAATTCTAAAAGAAAGATTTCTCCCCGAGGAAACTGAAATAATAATTTTATCAACATAATTCTAGTTTCTTATCTTTTGTCTCCACAGTGTATCTGGAGATGTATCAGCCCTCAGTCACCGTGCTCTGCCCCTTCTTGACCGATGATCCAAGGCCTGTGAAATCTGCCCCAGCCCGTCGGCCTGCCACACCTCACCGAGAAGCTGCCTATTCGGATGTCTGCCAAGCTCCAGCGCTGAAATGATAACTTTATTCAACAAGACATTGTGACTACACATTACCATCAGTATTTTACCCTTTTACTGACTCAGCAGAAGATTAAATCAAGGAATAAACCAACAAATATAGTTTAATTTCCTACAAGAGAGATGATAAACCATTTCTGCTAACGTGGACAACTTTTGGACCGTTACAAGCTGGTCTCTGCGCTGTCTACGGAGGCCTTTGTCGCGGCGCTGGATCGCTTTGTAGCGCGAAGAGGAGTACCCTCTTTAATACGTTCGGACAATGGCACAAACTATCGAGGAGCGGCGAATTATTTACGCGAGGTTAATAATTTTTTAAATTCTGGTAATAATAGTTTAAGTCTGGCTCTCGCCCAGCGGGGAATCAGCTGGCAATTTAGTGTGCCAGCCTGTCCTCACTGGGGAGGAATTTTTGAGGCTGCGGTGAAGTCTGCTAAAACCCATCTCCGCCGTGTCATCGGGGAGACCGTGTTAACTTGGGAAGAGTTAGTCACGGTACTATGCCGCGTGGAGGCAGTGCTTAATTCCCGTCCTCTCTGTCCAATCTCGCCTGACCCTAACGATCTAGAAGTCTTGACGCCGGGTCACTTCTTGATCGGTCAGCCCTTAACCGCGTTGCCGGAGTATCCCTGGAAGGATGAGCGGCCCGGACGCCTGTCCCGTTTTCAGTTATTGCAGCAAATAAGTCAAGACTTCTGGAGGCGCTGGTCGGCCGAGTACTTGCACCTTTTGCAACAACGGGTAAAATGGACAGATAGGACGGAGGCCCCTCGGGAAGGGGACTTAGTATTAATAAAGGAGGCAAATTTGGCCCCCCTACTCTGGCGTAGGAGACGTATTTTAAAATTGATATCTGGTACTGATGGCACACCCCGCGTGGCGGAGATTCTGGTTTCTGGTTCCAGACTTCAGCGCGCGGTGTCCTCTCTGGCACGCTTGCCTCTTTATTAGATATACGTATTTTTCATGGTTAAAATTTTATTTAATTTTATTGCTATTTTTGGTAAAGTTTTTTTCATCCCACCAGCTCGGAAAGAGTACTTTTGCTCCTCGATATCAGGGCGCAAAAGTCGTTTTTACCCTCTAGAGGTTAAAGTAAATTTGAATTTAGAACATCGTGTGTACTGAGGTTTTGAATTCAAAACATAATTTAACCTATTTATTTCTACCTCCTTGGTGCCGAATTCATCATACATTTATTTTTTATTTGTTAAAAACTCATACTCGGAACCTCTTTGGTGTACTTTTCTTTAAATGCTTTGCGCGCAATTTTCTTTTCACGTATGGAGGATAGAGGTAAAGAATGTTATTTCAAATGGCAAAACATTTTGAAATGCTATGAATGAATCAATTGTAATCGAATTGAAGTATGCCGAGTTGCCGAGTTAAATAATTAAATATTATTTACTACTAAAATGGTGACTAATAGATAATTTCAACTACTTGTGCAGTACAAAATAATGTAGTAAATATAACATCAAATAAATAATTACTATTTTGAGAAAACATGTAGGTACAATATATTTTGAAGTCAAAACTTCTTTTGGCGCGCCAAAGACAGATTTTTCGTGGGCTGTCAATTTAATTCTAGCGTCACGCTCGGGAATGATAAGAAATTTTCGGGTAAACTCGGGACCATAGCCAATGGCCATCTAGAAATGCCTCAGCCTTTCCCATTGGCCATTTAAAAATGTGTCAGCATTTCTAGATGGCCATGCTCATAGCCACGCCCTCCGGTTTCACACGCGTAGTTTCCAAAGTAAAAATCAAATTCCGAGTTATAAGTTACCACTTCTATCGGCAGTGCCTATGACTGCCAATATTTTTCTTTCATGAATTCTGAATAGTACGTTTATTAATTTCCTTTAAAATGTACCCCGATGCAAATTTAGCGCTACTATAATTTAATGCATTTGGGCGGACACTTTTTCATGTACACATGAAACTCCTTACCTCAATCGGTCAACTCTCCATACTTTCACGTCATATTGTTATTGTTAAAACCATGGCTAAATAAACTTAAGTTTAAAACTTATAAAATTGAATACAAGTGAAAAACCGAAATACCATAATAATAAGTGATTCTAGCGACCAAGAAGTTTATTTAACGCCAACAGAATCGACTGAAACTGAAAATGCGCAAAACGTTTAGTAATTTCCTCGCTAGGGGGGGATGAAAAATTACGTGTTACACTCGAGTGCAAAGATTTTTCACCTTGTGCCCTTTTGATTCCCTTGCTACGCTCAGGATTCTAATTTTTGAATCCCTCGCTACGCTCGTGATTCAACTTTAGAATCCTTCGCTTGCTCGGTCATCAAAATTGAGCACGCGGTTAAAAAGCCACTTTGCACTCTTGTACAACAAATAACTATTTTTGGTTTGATTTCCACTTTCGGGTCAAAGTTGGGAATTTCGTTTTATTTGGGGTCCGGATACTACTAAATACTGGTTACTAAAATTGACCTGGAGTTCAATTGGTCGGGGGTTTTGTTCCGTATAATCTGGCAACATTATATCGGCCGAGCGAAATCATAGCGGATCTATGGTTGACAGTTGTCAAGTGACGTTGTCTTTTGTCGCGGGAACGACGAGTCACGCCTTTTTTTCTAACCTGGTGCTTTTCTGGATAAAAGTGTTAATATTGCTACGGGAATAGATTATTAACGATAATTCATACTTGTCTCTGGTCGCGGGAACGACTTTCACTTGTGGTCTTTGTTCTGGATAACATTTCTTTCAACTACTGGATTAGTGCTGCTATTATTGTACGACGGACGCCGCCTGGTTTGGTATTCCAAATTCCCTTTCTGACCCTGTTCCCTTTATCCTTGACGGCCAAACTGGGGTTTGGACAGCGCCAAGGACAATAGGTGAGTTAATTCATTTGTACATTTACGGGGCAAACTTTAAAATCGGTATAGCTGTGTAATAATAATGTTTTAATCCTGCTTATGGGCCCCAGGACGATATTTCGGGATAATTATTGAACAGAATCCATTGAACAATTAGATTGTATGTCGAATTTATAATGGATCCCGACTCTTCAGTTGTAATGTTCTTTTATTAGAAAATATTGTACATATATCAATAGTATTAATACAATAACATATTATAGAATTCTAGACCACCAGAAATCTAAATGCTTGTTTTATTCTTTTCAATTTTTTTTAGTATGCGAGTACGTAGTTTGGTTCACTTTTTCCGCAGTCGGGTTTTTGAGTTTTTAAATTATATTGTTTTATTGTTAATGACGTTACCAAGTGTTCTTATGAATTTAAGGTTCGAATAAATAAATTGAATTGAATTGATATTTAAATGTAGGTATATTGTTGTCTATACAAAAATATGAATATGCGATAATGATCTAGCCAGCACGTACGCAACTTTCCGCGAGTCCGCGTAAAACGCGTGAGGGTTTAAAGATAATCACAGGAACTCAGTAACTAAACAACACAGCCCCATATTGTTGGCGATCAACACATGTATATATAGTCTAGCTTTGGTATGTTTTATAAACGTACGGCAAAATTGTTATTCGGTTAAAATTAATTGATGAATGTTAGGTAAATATGGTTTATTTTGGTAGGAATAAGTAGGGCACACCCAATAAATATGATTGTTGTTTAGTTTTGCTCGAATATTAGGCAGGGTGTCCATTTATTTCCTTTAAATTAGGCAAATATTGGAAAATTTGATAGTTTTTACGAAAATACTAAATTGTAAGCTAAGGTACCCCCCCTGGATGTTATGTTTATTTATAGACCTGGTCGTGGGCTACATTTCGAGTGGTCATTCGTTAGCCTACGACCAGGAATGGTAAAGCTATGGTGAAAATAGTGTCCATAGCATAGTAAAAATGTACCGAAAAGTGAGCCCAAAATACGGGGCTTGTTCAATAATTTATCCAGAAATTACCGTCTCGGGGCCCATCAGCGAGATTTAAACATTATTAAACAGCAATACCGATTTTAAAGTTTTCCCCCATAATTGTAGTCAAGTACGTAAAAGTAAACACTTACGTATGGTTCCCAGCGTCGTCCAAAGCCCAGTTTGGTCTGACAGGAAGAAGGAACGGGGTCAGAAAGGGGAATGTGGAATAACCAAACCAGACAGATTCCGTAGACTTCCAGAATTCCCGTTCCAGCAGTAGCAACGGTCCGGCGTTGGAGAAAAGGGCCAATCCAGTAGCCCACTTTCACACAAATAGTCCAGCACTAATCCAGTAGTCACAATTAATGTTAATAGTCTCTTCCCGAAGCAATATTAACACTTTTATCCCGAAAAACACCAGGTTAGAAAGAAAACGTGACTCGTCGTTCCCGCGAACAGAGACAACGTCACTTGACAACTGTCAACCATAGATCCGCTATGAATTTCGCTCGGCCGATATAATGTTGCCAGATTATACGGAACAAAACCCCCGACCAATGGAACTCCAGGTCAATTTTAGTAACCAGTATTTAGTAGTATCCGGACCCCAAATAAAACGAAATTCCCAACTTTGACCCGAAAGTGGAAATCAAACCAAAAAAAACTTAACCAAAAATAGCAATAAAATTAAATAAAATTTTAACCATGAAAAATACGTATATCTAATAAAGAGGCAAGCGTGCCAGAGAGGACACCGCGCGCTGAAGTCTGGAACCAGAAACCAGAATCTCCGCCACGCGGGGTGTGCCATCAGTACCAGATATCAATTTTAAAATACGTCCCCTACGCCAGAGTAGGGGGGCCAAATTTGCCTCCTTTAATAATACTAAGTCCCCTTCCCGAGGGGCCTCCGTCCTATCTGTCCATTTTACCCGTTGTTGCAAAAGGTGCAAGTACTCGGCCGACCAGCGCCTCCAGAAGTCTTGACTTATTTGCTGCAATAACTGAAAACGGGACAGGCGTCCGGGCCGCTCATCCTTCCAGGGATACTCCGGCAACGCGGTTAAGGGCTGACCGATCAAGAAGTGACCCGGCGTCAAGACTTCTAGATCGTTAGGGTCAGGCGAGATTGGACAGAGAGGACGGGAATTAAGCACTGCCTCCACGCGGCATAGTACCGTGACTAACTCTTCCCAAGTTAACACGGTCTCCCCGATGACACGGCGGAGATGGGTTTTAGCAGACTTCACCGCAGCCTCAAAAATTCCTCCCCAGTGAGGACAGGCTGGCACACTAAATTGCCAGCTGATTCCCCGCTGGGCGAGAGCCAGACTTAAACTATTATTACCAGAATTTAAAAAATTATTAACCTCGCGTAAATAATTCGCCGCTCCTCGATAGTTTGTGCCATTGTCCGAACGTATTAAAGAGGGTACTCCTCTTCGCGCTACAAAGCGATCCAGCGCCGCGACAAAGGCCTCCGTAGACAGCGCAGAGACCAGCTCCAGGTGGACTGCTTTGGTGGCCAAACACACAAAGACGCACAGGTAGGCTTTAACGACCTTGGCGTTACGCAACGTCGATGACTTGACCGAGAAGGGCCCAGCGAAGTCCGTTCCGACCCCGTCGAACGGCCTCGAGGGAGAAATCCTATCCGGAGGAAGATCTCCCATCATGGGCTGCATGGTAGACGCCTTGAGCCTATAACAAGGGACACATCTAAACAGCACCTTTCGGACCGCCCTGCGAGCCGACAAGATCCAGAATTCACGCTGCAACACAGCGAGAAGCACGCCACATCCAGCGTGCCCGTTACCGAGATGCCGATCAGAGATCAGCAGGTCCACCAGAGGACCTCCTTTAGGTAGCAACAGGGGGTGCCTGCTGCCGTACGGCAGGTTGGCTTTCCGGAGCCGACCTCCTACGCGCAGAAGACCATCCTGATCTGTGAAAGGGTTCAACTTAGCGACCGCACCCTTCAAGCGAGCGCGACCGCAGCGCAGCGCCTCAAGTTCCGTCGGAAACCTCTCACCCTGTACCAGCCGAATGAGGTGCAGCAAGGAACTCCGACGCTCCTCCACAGTGGCGATCTGGTCACTCCTCCTCTGACGAGGGTGACGACAGTTGTGGATGAAGCGCTTAATCCAGCTAGTTACCCCCAGCAATTTATCCAGCTTGCTGTAACGACCCGTCAACCAATCAGGGTCTGGGGGCACTTCCGCCACAATCGCATGCACGCGGACTCCGGGCAGCTCCGCTCGCTCCGAGTCCGCGCCGAGAGCTGGCCAGGAAGCTTCTGGCTCCCGCAGCCAGTCCGGACCCCACCATAAGGGGTGATCAACTAGCTCCGGCGCGGAACAGCCGCGCGAAGCACAGTCAGCGGGGTTCAACTCACCCGGGACATGTCTCCAAACAATGTCCAGTCCAATGTTTTGGATTTGGGAAACCCGATTTCCCACAAAAGTCTCCAAGGTGTGAGGGGCTGCTCGTAACCAGGCAAGTACGAATTGACTGTCTGACCACGCATAGACCTTCCGGATGTCTATCGAGGTGGACAGTTCCTGATATACGTGCTTAAGCAGCCGAGCAAGTAATGTGGCTCCGCTCAATTCCAGTTTCGGAATAGTGAGTCGTGTCCTGATAGGAGCTACCTTGCTCTTCCCCAATAAGAGCGTGACATTGACGTGGCCTCCAGCGTCAACTGTACGCAAGTACACAGATGCGGCATAGCCCAGCTCGGACGCATCACAGAACCCGTGCAGGCTGATCCGGCTACAGCCTGGTGGCAGAATGCGACGGGGCAACGCCACTCGATTGACCGTTTCGAGGTCAGATATCAAACGAAGCCAAATGTTAAGCGAGTCTCCGACCAGGGGGTCGTCCCATGAGACCTTCAGAGTCCAAAGTCGCTGTAACAGACACTTGGCTGCGAACAAAACCGGACTGATCCAACCGTTTGGATCAAACATCCTGGCGATGGTGGACAAAACCGTCCGTTTTGTCCACGCGCGTGTGGCCTCCAGCGCCACCCGAAAGGTGAAGATGTCAGCAACCGGTTGATACTGCATGCCCAGAACCGCAATCCCGTGCGGATCGTCACCTTCCTCAAAGAGCCCGGGATCCTGCTGGTGATCGTCCGGGATACCAGCCAGGACGTTAGGGTCGTTAGAGAGCCATTTTCGAAGCTCATAGCCTCCAGATGCGAGAAGCTCTGTGAACTCATCCCGGAGCAGCAGAGCGTCCTCCACCGTCTGCGCGCCAGTGCAAACGTCGTCCACGTATAGGTCGCGTTCCAGAACTGCGGCTGCACGTGGGTACCGAGCCCGTTCTTGCTCCGCCAACTCCAGCAGTGAGCGGATCGCAATGAAGGGGCTTGATCTCAACCCATAGGTGTTGGTGTTCAACTCATACACCATCATAGGGTCCTGAGGACTTTCCCGCCAGAGGATCAACTGGAACCTCCTGTCCTCGGGGTGTATGACCGTTTGTCGGAACATCATACGGATGTCCGCTCCCAACACCACCTGATGCCTACGGAAATTCAGGATGATGTCTACAATATCCCGATGTAACTTCGGTCCAGCGTGGAGGCACTGGTTCAGTGACACTCCTGTCGAAGTCGGAGCGGATCCATCGAACACCGTCCTGAGTTTGCCCGTCGACGCCTTCAAAACGGCGTGATGAGGCAAAAAGTAGTGGTCCATGGTCGACCAGTCGTCGCGAGCCGGAGACATGTGGCCCAGTGCCTCATACTCCCTCATGAACTCGATGTACTTTTCCCGAAGTACAGGATCTCGAGCCATGCGTCGCTCCATGGACCTGAGCCTTTTCTCGGCCAATGTTCGAGACTGGCCCAGACGCGGGGGGTTATCCCGGAAAGGCAGCCTAGTCTCCAATCGCCCAGAAACCATTCTCCGAGTGTGAGCCTGATAAAAGTTCTCACACTCCACGTGCTCGGGATCCAGCCGAGACACGGTAGGCGGCTCTTCGATCTCCCAGAACCTCTGCATGATCTGAGCGAGGGCCGTTCCCGTAAAAGAAGCCTGATTCGACTGCTGCCACTCATCCACCATTCCCAAAATGGCGTTCCCGTCGATGGTGGGCAGCACCATCAGCGAAGACTGGTCCAACAGTCTAGGCTTCCCGTTCATGATGTAACCCAGTACATCAGAACCCAACAAAAGATCTACCGGACCCGCCATCCCGAAGCGGGGATCCGCCAACCTGAGACCCTTAGTACAGGACAAAAGATCCGGATCTATGTCCGCCTGAGGAAGCCAACCGACAACCGAATCCATGACGGTGGCCCTGACCGCAATCCTTTCCGAATAGGAATGTATGGACGAGAAGGAGAGGCGGGTCTGTCCAGCCAACCGCACCTCTGTGTTCCCGACTCCTCGCAACGGAGTCGGTGACGGAAACCTAGCCAGGCCCAGGCGATGAGCAACCCGGGTTGTCAAAATACACCCCTGGGACCCTGTGTCCAAGAGCGCTCGTATCCGGACGTAGTCGCCTCTTGGACCCCAAACCCTTAACCAGAGGGTGGACAGCAGGACCACCGGTTGATCCTGTGCCAAGGGAACGGAGGCTAGTCAATCCCTCCGAGGCCCGTCCGAACCCGTCGGACTACAGGGCCCAGCCCAGTATGGCTGCCGAGTCATAAGGGCCATCGGAGGGGGGGCATATCCAGCTGCCCTGCCATACTGAAAGTAGGGCGGGTGGTAGTCCAGCCTCGGATGCTCATGGAGGGGAGGCGTGTACGCCCTCCATTGCATTAATCGCGGATCCAGCGGCGGAGAAGGATAACGCTGGGGAGGTGGCCCCCGTGGTGACTCCGGTATCACCCCTCCACCTCTCCAGTTCGCCCGCGTCCGCGCGGGCTGTGAGGTCGGTGACCGAGCCACGTGTAGGACGCCCCTTGTTGGGCTGCCCGGTGCTGCCGGGAGTTGGGGTGGAGGGGGTGTGCTCCACGCTGTAGCCACTTCATTGTTGTACAATGCGTGGCTCTGCGTGGGAGCGCCCCCGCCCGTGGAGGGCCCCCTCCCTGAGGGCTGTCGACCAGCACCATCGCTCCTGGTGCACAAGAGCTGGTGGTGTGGTCCCCCACACCCAGGACACGGCCGTGCCGTGGGGCAGTCATTGTACAAATGACCCCCCAGGCACCCGTAGCACCGACGCAACCGCCGAACGATGCCTCGTCGGTCGGAAGTCGTCCTCGCAAGCAGGACCGGACACTGCACCAGCGCGTGAAGCTGGCCACAGTTCGGGCACTCCTGCTCCGACGCAGTCGTCACCGTCGCCGTCCGCTTTACCCCACCCTGAGTGCGGGGATTGGTAGGTCGCGGTCCTGTTCCGGCAGGGCCACGAGCTGAAGCGGCGGGCTGCGCCTCCTGAGGCGCCGACTCTACCATCCTCGCCTCCCACTCCAGGACCCGAAGTAGCTCCTCGAACGTGGGGAAGACCTTCGGGTCGGCGTGAAGGCCCCTTTCCCGCTCGAACCGGGCGCGCAACTCCAGCGGCACCTTGCCCAGCAGGATGTGGACCAGCAGAAATGACCAGTGTTCTACTGGCAGTCCCAAGCTGCGCAAGGCGTTGTACGCCACCTTTACGGGCGTGAGGATTAGCGGCCTCAACTGAGACCTCTCAGTCACCTTCGGCAGCCCCAGTATTTGGGACACGTGAGCGTCGGCGAGGAGCCGAGGGTTTTGGAACCTCGTCTCCAGCAACTCCATCGCCGTGCCGAAGTTGTCGTCGTCCAGCTCCAGGTGCTGGATCAGGGAGAGTGCCTCACCCTCCAGTGACGTGCGGAGATAGGCCAGTTTCTCCGCCCTTGTTAAATCGGTGCGTGAATCCACGAGAGAGGCGAAAATGCTCCGGAAGCCGCTCCACTCCCGCAGGTTACCTGTAAACCTGGGCAAGTCCAGAGTGGGAAGGCGTCCCACTACACCCGAACCCGCATCCCTGATGACGGGTCCCGAGTTCGCCCTTCCCTGACGAGACCTCTCCAGCTGGCGAACCCTTTCGGAGACCTCGTCGTACACATCCAGGATGCGCCGCATGTCCGCGTCGATCCTCTCCATCTGCTCCTCAGGTGGAGGCGGCCTTGCATCCCGCAGCAATCCTGTGCTCCTCTCAGCGATCTCCAGGCGCCTGTCGAGGTGTTCTGCCCTGTTTAATAGCGCCTCCTCCCGGTCTCTCCTGCCGACCAATCCTTGCAAGGATTCAAACCACCGGAGCTGGTTGGCCAAATCCGAAGCCATTTTTAAATTTAAATTTTAAATTAACCTAAAGTTCGGACAATGTCACAACAATTATATCCGCAACCTATTAAGCCGGATACCACTTAATACCAATTTCCCGACAGTTTGGGGAGAAATTATAAACTGGGAACCCCCAAATATCTGGCCTACCCGATATATTTTCCCAGAAAAATAAAATCAAAAAAAGGGTATTTACGGTTAACTACGCTCTGCTACCAGAAAATGTTCAATAATTTATCCAGAAATTACCGTCTCGGGGCCCATCAGCGAGATTTAAACATTATTAAACAGCTATACCGATTTTAAAGTTTTCCCCCATAATTGTAGTCAAGTACGTAAAAGTAAACACTTACGTATGGTTCCCAGCGTCGTCCAAAGCCCAGTTTGGTCTGACAGGAAGAAGGAACGGGGTCAGAAAGGGGAATGTGGAATAACCAAACCAGACAGATTCCGTAGACTTCCAGAATTCCCGTTCCAGCAGTAGCAACGGTCCGGCGTTGGAGAAAAGGGCCAATCCAGTAGCCCACTTTCACACAAATAGTCCAGCACTAATCCAGTAGTCACAATTAATGTTAATAGTCTCTTCCCGAAGCAATATTAACACTTTTATCCCGAAAAACACCAGGTTAGAAAGAAAACGTGACTCGTCGTTCCCGCGAACAGAGACAACGTCACTTGACAACTGTCAACCATAGATCCGCTATGAATTTCGCTCGGCCGATATAATGTTGCCAGATTATACGGAACAGGGCTCTCTTTTAGGTAAAGGTAAGGGGGTACCTTAGCGATCCCGATTTTGTTCGGAGCATGCTCTTCTCAGCGGCTCCAGTACAACCAAGAAAAGGAAGAAAAATAAAAAGAAAACTCAAGCAACCAGCGTTTCACTACCCCGCTCCCTGCTCCCACTTCAAGGTCCGGCTAAGAAGATCTCGTCAAGCGAACGTCGGGATCACGTCGAGTTGTCGTCGGGCCCACGTCGTGTCAGCGCCGAGTTATCGCCAAGGGCACGTCGGGTATCACGCCGAGTGTCACGCCGAGAGTCACGCCGAGTGTCACGCCGAGAGTCACGCCGAGTGTCACGCCTAGTGTCACGCCGAGTGTCACGCCGAGTGTCACGCCTGGTGTCACGCCGAGTGTCACGCCGAGTGTCACGCCGAGTGTCACGCCGAGTGTCACGCCGAGTGTCACGCCGAGTGTCACGCCGAGTGTCACGCCGAGTGTCACGCCAGGAGTCACGCTGAGTGTCACGCCGGGAGTCACGCCGTGTGTCACGCCGAGTGTCACGCCGAGTGTCACGCCGGGGGTTACGTCGAGTGTCACGCCGGGGTCAAGTCAAGATCAAGGTCACCCAAGGTCAAGTCAAGTTCACATCCAGGACGAGTTCGAAGATTGTCCCACATCGGTCGCAAAGTGAACCCAGGGACGAGTCTACCAGCGCCCGTCGGAACGAGAGGGCACGTACTCAAGAGACCTACTTACAACAGGTCTCTCCCCCTCTCGCTGCCGGCAGACCAGGCTCGTCAACGCATAGCGGTCGGTCACATACGGCCGGTCCGCGACAGCTGGTCCTTCGAGCCGGATTCACGCCATAGCGATCATCGTGGGACTTCGTCGAGGGAAGTGAAGACATCTGCGCTTCAACAACGGACGAGGTGATCATCGATTAAGAAACGAAGATCAAGATGCCCGTTACAAGAAGCCAGAAGGGAGGTGATCGGCTGGAACGTACTCCGACTGAGAGAGCATCACGTGGCATCACAGTGGAGTCCGGTACGACATCCGGTACCAGAACAGAAGGTACCTTCCCGTTTGGGACGTCGTTCGAGACTACGATTGGGGCCACAACCGAGGAAGTCAGAACACTGATGGGAAGCCCAGGTTTGAAGATCTCCGAGAGGCTACAGAAATCAAAGGCCTCATCTGTAGCATCAACAGCCAGGCGGAAAATAGAAATGGAAGCACGTGTAGAGTTAGCTCGACGGAAGCTAGACCAGGCACGAGCTGCGGCTGAATTAGCAAAGGCAGAACTGGAGATGGTTCAACTAGAAGAAGACGATGACGACTTCGTGATCAGCGTGCCAGTAAACCGGGAAGAGATGGTGCAGAATTGGATCAGCGATTCGACGGAAAGGCTGCCAGGGAAAGTGTCAGAACCGGAGAAGCCCGGTAAGGCACAGGCAGCCACGAAAATCAGTGAAGCTTCTGCCGACATCAAGGGCATCGCTGAAGCACTACGGGACGTCGTCAGGTTGTCAACGAGAAATGTAGCAGCACCTAGCTACATGTTCGAACTCCCACAGTTCGACGGGAACGCTAGCGAGTGGCTAGTCTTCAAGAGGGCATACGAAGATACGGCTGAGAACTTCGCTCCAATCCAGAAAATGATAAGGCTGAGGAAGTCCATCAGGGGTGCAGCGCAAGAGTCGGTCAAATGTCTATTGTATTCGGACAATACACCTGAAGACATCATGGAATCTCTGCGTCGGCAATACGGAAGACCGGATGGACTGGTACTAGCAGAGATGGAGAAACTGAAAAGGCTGCCTAAGATGACGGAGAGTGCTCAAGACGTGTGCGATTTTGCATGTCGAGTGAGCAACATCGTGGCAACAGTGAAGAGCCTGAAAAAGCCTCAGTACCTCCAGTCGCCGGAAATGCTTAAGACGATAGTGGACAAGATGCCTGCGGTCATACGGTTCCGGTGGTTTGACTTTACGGCTGAGACGGAAGATCATGACTTGTTACAGCTGAGCAAGTTCCTGAACAGGGAGGCAGACCGGTGCAGTCAGTATGCACTACAAGAAGCTGTAACAAGAAGCCAAGGATGGAAGAGAGAAGTCACCCATGCCGCTGTGGAACAAAGGGAAGATAAGGCAATATATATCGTGGCAACACTGTCGCACGGAACACAGTCACTCCTGTTATTAATCACTTTTTAATTGTAAAAATGACCCAAAAGCCAATTGAAGGTTTATTTCGTGAGTTATATAAAGCCTTAAGTGAAAAAATCGACGAATTGAAGTCCGAGATCACTAATCAGAGACAGATAATTGAAGATCAAAACTCAAGAGTCTTACATCAGAGTCAGCTGATCGCAGATTTGAAAACGGCTGTCACTGCTAACGGTCAACTGATAAACGCGGTGAGTCAAACAACAACAAACACTCCAGTGACGTCAGCACCAGTTTCGCAGCGGCCTATTCGACAAGCCCGGCTCGCCGCGCAGGCGGCGGCTGCTTCGGCGAATAATGCGCTTGCAAGCTCGAAGAAGACCAATGCAAAAACGCCAGCTGCGGAGCCAATCAACGCGAAGCCACAAGCACCCGAGGTGAGTCGACAATGCACGATTGTTTCTACTCCGGGTATCAAGGGGGCTACTGTGAAAGGGCCTATAACCGAAAATGACAAATTGTCTAACTGCATAGTAGACAATGGTAAAATACTTGTGGATACCAACCTGAATGACCCGATCCCCGGAAAAGATGGAGGTTGGCAAACAGCTGGCCGTAAGAGGAAAAGTAATCGCAAAATTTTAGCTATTACTGGTACCTCTGCGTTATTATGGTGGCTCTGCGTGGGAGCGCCCCCGCCCGTGGAGGGCCCCCTCCCTGAGGGCTGTCGACCAGCACCATCGCTCCTGGTGCACAAGAGCTGGTGGTGTGGTCCCCCACACCCAGGACACGGCCGTGCCGTGGGGCAGTCATTGTACAAATGACCCCCCAGGCACCCGTAGCACCGACGCAACCGCCGAACGATGCCTCGTCGGTCGGAAGTCGTCCTCGCAAGCAGGACCGGACACTGCACCAGCGCGTGAAGCTGGCCACAGTTCGGGCACTCCTGCTCCGACGCAGTCGTCACCGTCGCCGTCCGCTTTACCCCACCCTGAGTGCGGGGATTGGTAGGTCGCGGTCCTGTTCCGGCAGGGCCACGAGCTGAAGCGGCGGGCTGCGCCTCCTGAGGCGCCGACTCTACCATCCTCGCCTCCCACTCCAGGACCCGAAGTAGCTCCTCGAACGTGGGGAAGACCTTCGGGTCGGCGTGAAGGCCCCTTTCCCGCTCGAACCGGGCGCGCAACTCCAGCGGCACCTTGCCCAGCAGGATGTGGACCAGCAGAAATGACCAGTGTTCTACTGGCAGTCCCAAGCTGCGCAAGGCGTTGTACGCCACCTTTACGGGCGTGAGGATTAGCGGCCTCAACTGAGACCTCTCAGTCACCTTCGGCAGCCCCAGTATTTGGGACACGTGAGCGTCGGCGAGGAGCCGAGGGTTTTGGAACCTCGTCTCCAGCAACTCCATCGCCGTGCCGAAGTTGTCGTCGTCCAGCTCCAGGTGCTGGATCAGGGAGAGTGCCTCACCCTCCAGTGACGTGCGGAGATAGGCCAGTTTCTCCGCCCTTGTTAAATCGGTGCGTGAATCCACGAGAGAGGCGAAAATGCTCCGGAAGCCGCTCCACTCCCGCAGGTTACCTGTAAACCTGGGCAAGTCCAGAGTGGGAAGGCGTCCCACTACACCCGAACCCGCATCCCTGATGACGGGTCCCGAGTTCGCCCTTCCCTGACGAGACCTCTCCAGCTGGCGAACCCTTTCGGAGACCTCGTCGTACACATCCAGGATGCGCCGCATGTCCGCGTCGATCCTCTCCATCTGCTCCTCAGGTGGAGGCGGCCTTGCATCCCGCAGCAATCCTGTGCTCCTCTCAGCGATCTCCAGGCGCCTGTCGAGGTGTTCTGCCCTGTTTAATAGCGCCTCCTCCCGGTCTCTCCTGCCGACCAATCCTTGCAAGGATTCAAACCACCGGAGCTGGTTGGCCAAATCCGAAGCCATTTTTAAATTTAAATTTTAAATTAACCTAAAGTTCGGACAATGTCACAACAATTATATCCGCAACCTATTAAGCCGGATACCACTTAATACCAATTTCCCGACAGTTTGGGGAGAAATTATAAACTGGGAACCCCCAAATATCTGGCCTACCCGATATATTTTCCCAGAAAAATAAAATCAAAAAAAGGGTATTTACGGTTAACTACGCTCTGCTACCAGAAAATGTTCAATAATTTATCCAGAAATTACCGTCTCGGGGCCCATCAGCGAGATTTAAACATTATTAACTCTTCAACATCGGACTGGGACAATTGTCACAGTAAAACCGTTTTAAGCCGTTTTGACCCTTATTTTGTTCAAGCGAAGGTTGCTATTCCCATAACTGTTCCATCCCATGCAGAATTTTTTTTTTGTGTCTAAAGATCGCACTGTGACAATTGTCCCAGTAAGACCGTTGCTGCTTTTGAACCTTATTTTGTTCAAGCGAAGGTTGATATTCTCATAACTGTTTTATAGACATAAGACCTATTGAAGCTAGCTTCAAAACGAGACCGAGAACTGCATTCACTCCGAACATTTTTGTAATAATATCGACAGTGCGACCGCGAGCGTTTTGGCGCCATGACGCGTCCGGTGTGTTAGTGAAATAGTGAGTGTTGTGGGTGCAATAAATTGTGATTTTCTCTGTTTTCCGGTTATATATCGGTAAGTGTTTTAGTTTTTAAACATTTAAGGAGAATATAAGAAGCTTTTTTCATATTCATAATAGTACAATGTGTTTTAGATTTTTGACACCAAAGATCGGATGAAGCCATATGGCTTACGAAAATGGCGGCCATTTTTTCAATTCTCGTTCCTCACATTTTGCCTAATTGAGTATAGATTATTCTAATTATCGGTTCTACTAGTATTTTTATAAGATTTCTGAATATATTTTCTATCGATTGGTGTTTATATATAAAGCCTAGATACCTAAATGGTACCACACGAAATTTTTGAAAAAACCGGTCCGAACCGGCATGCAATTTCTGTTCTGTTAGGTATTTTCAAAGTCGAAAATATCAAAATATAAGTATGAAAGCATATACTTTTTAGTTTCGATTTATAAGGGGTAGATATAGTTGTTTATAAAAAACATAACCACCAATACATAAAACAATTTATTTTCTATACAAACACCCACTTTTTCAAAAGTATAACTTTTTTCGACTTCAGGTACGAAGAAAAATCTGTGTAAAATAAAATAAAAATAAAATGGAGAACAATTATACATCGTTTTGTAGCTTATTTCAATAGCTTTATGATAAAGTAACTCATAGCAGCCTAGATAGAACTAATCGATCACTAGGTATAAAATAATGCGCAAGGACGCACGCCGAGCGCACACGTAAAGTCTCGCCGATTTTTTGAGTTTTCGAAAAATGCCGGGAGCGGGGGGACCCCTCCGCCTGTAAAAGGCTTAAAGGCCGATTTTAAAGGGTTAAACAGCTATACCGATTTTAAAGTTTTCCCCCATAATTGTAGTCAAGTACGTAAAAGTAAACACTTACGTATGGTTCCCAGCGTCGTCCAAAGCCCAGTTTGGTCTGACAGGAAGAAGGAACGGGGTCAGAAAGGGGAATGTGGAATAACCAAACCAGACAGATTCCGTAGACTTCCAGAATTCCCGTTCCAGCAGTAGCAACGGTCCGGCGTTGGAGAAAAGGGCCAATCCAGTAGCCCACTTTCACACAAATAGTCCAGCACTAATCCAGTAGTCACAATTAATGTTAATAGTCTCTTCCCGAAGCAATATTAACACTTTTATCCCGAAAAACACCAGGTTAGAAAGAAAACGTGACTCGTCGTTCCCGCGAACAGAGACAACGTCACTTGACAACTGTCAACCATAGATCCGCTATGAATTTCGCTCGGCCGATATAATGTTGCCAGATTATACGGAACAGGGCTCTCTTTTAGGTAAAGGTAAGGGGGTACCTTAGCGATCCCGATTTTGTTCGGAGCATGCTCTTCTCAGCGGCTCCAGTACAACCAAGAAAAGGAAGAAAAATAAAAAGAAAACTCAAGCAACCAGCGTTTCACTACCCCGCTCCCTGCTCCCACTTCAAGGTCCGGCTAAGAAGATCTCGTCAAGCGAACGTCGGGATCACGTCGAGTTGTCGTCGGGCCCACGTCGTGTCAGCGCCGAGTTATCGCCAAGGGCACGTCGGGTATCACGCCGAGTGTCACGCCGAGAGTCACGCCGAGTGTCACGCCGAGAGTCACGCCGAGTGTCACGCCTAGTGTCACGCCGAGTGTCACGCCGAGTGTCACGCCTGGTGTCACGCCGAGTGTCACGCCGAGTGTCACGCCGAGTGTCACGCCGAGTGTCACGCCGAGTGTCACGCCGAGTGTCACGCCGAGTGTCACGCCGAGTGTCACGCCGAGTGTCACGCCAGGAGTCACGCTGAGTGTCACGCCGGGAGTCACGCCGTGTGTCACGCCGAGTGTCACGCCGAGTGTCACGCCGGGGGTTACGTCGAGTGTCACGCCGGGGTCAAGTCAAGATCAAGGTCACCCAAGGTCAAGTCAAGTTCACATCCAGGACGAGTTCGAAGATTGTCCCACATCGGTCGCAAAGTGAACCCAGGGACGAGTCTACCAGCGCCCGTCGGAACGAGAGGGCACGTACTCAAGAGACCTACTTACAACAGGTCTCTCCCCCTCTCGCTGCCGGCAGACCAGGCTCGTCAACGCATAGCGGTCGGTCACATACGGCCGGTCCGCGACAGCTGGTCCTTCGAGCCGGATTCACGCCATAGCGATCATCGTGGGACTTCGTCGAGGGAAGTGAAGACATCTGCGCTTCAACAACGGACGAGGTGATCATCGATTAAGAAACGAAGATCAAGATGCCCGTTACAAGAAGCCAGAAGGGAGGTGATCGGCTGGAACGTACTCCGACTGAGAGAGCATCACGTGGCATCACAGTGGAGTCCGGTACGACATCCGGTACCAGAACAGAAGGTACCTTCCCGTTTGGGACGTCGTTCGAGACTACGATTGGGGCCACAACCGAGGAAGTCAGAACACTGATGGGAAGCCCAGGTTTGAAGATCTCCGAGAGGCTACAGAAATCAAAGGCCTCATCTGTAGCATCAACAGCCAGGCGGAAAATAGAAATGGAAGCACGTGTAGAGTTAGCTCGACGGAAGCTAGACCAGGCACGAGCTGCGGCTGAATTAGCAAAGGCAGAACTGGAGATGGTTCAACTAGAAGAAGACGATGACGACTTCGTGATCAGCGTGCCAGTAAACCGGGAAGAGATGGTGCAGAATTGGATCAGCGATTCGACGGAAAGGCTGCCAGGGAAAGTGTCAGAACCGGAGAAGCCCGGTAAGGCACAGGCAGCCACGAAAATCAGTGAAGCTTCTGCCGACATCAAGGGCATCGCTGAAGCACTACGGGACGTCGTCAGGTTGTCAACGAGAAATGTAGCAGCACCTAGCTACATGTTCGAACTCCCACAGTTCGACGGGAACGCTAGCGAGTGGCTAGTCTTCAAGAGGGCATACGAAGATACGGCTGAGAACTTCGCTCCAATCCAGAAAATGATAAGGCTGAGGAAGTCCATCAGGGGTGCAGCGCAAGAGTCGGTCAAATGTCTATTGTATTCGGACAATACACCTGAAGACATCATGGAATCTCTGCGTCGGCAATACGGAAGACCGGATGGACTGGTACTAGCAGAGATGGAGAAACTGAAAAGGCTGCCTAAGATGACGGAGAGTGCTCAAGACGTGTGCGATTTTGCATGTCGAGTGAGCAACATCGTGGCAACAGTGAAGAGCCTGAAAAAGCCTCAGTACCTCCAGTCGCCGGAAATGCTTAAGACGATAGTGGACAAGATGCCTGCGGTCATACGGTTCCGGTGGTTTGACTTTACGGCTGAGACGGAAGATCATGACTTGTTACAGCTGAGCAAGTTCCTGAACAGGGAGGCAGACCGGTGCAGTCAGTATGCACTACAAGAAGCTGTAACAAGAAGCCAAGGATGGAAGAGAGAAGTCACCCATGCCGCTGTGGAACAAAGGGAAGATAAGGCAATATATATCGTGGCAACACTGTCGCACGGAACACAGTCACTCCTGTTATTAATCACTTTTTAATTGTAAAAATGACCCAAAAGCCAATTGAAGGTTTATTTCGTGAGTTATATAAAGCCTTAAGTGAAAAAATCGACGAATTGAAGTCCGAGATCACTAATCAGAGACAGATAATTGAAGATCAAAACTCAAGAGTCTTACATCAGAGTCAGCTGATCGCAGATTTGAAAACGGCTGTCACTGCTAACGGTCAACTGATAAACGCGGTGAGTCAAACAACAACAAACACTCCAGTGACGTCAGCACCAGTTTCGCAGCGGCCTATTCGACAAGCCCGGCTCGCCGCGCAGGCGGCGGCTGCTTCGGCGAATAATGCGCTTGCAAGCTCGAAGAAGACCAATGCAAAAACGCCAGCTGCGGAGCCAATCAACGCGAAGCCACAAGCACCCGAGGTGAGTCGACAATGCACGATTGTTTCTACTCCGGGTATCAAGGGGGCTACTGTGAAAGGGCCTATAACCGAAAATGACAAATTGTCTAACTGCATAGTAGACAATGGTAAAATACTTGTGGATACCAACCTGAATGACCCGATCCCCGGAAAAGATGGAGGTTGGCAAACAGCTGGCCGTAAGAGGAAAAGTAATCGCAAAATTTTAGCTATTACTGGTACAGGGAAAGGCGATACAGAACTGTTAACTGTGGAGCGTATGAAGTGGATGACGGCTTGGTCGTTCAGACCAGATACAACAACCGATAATGTTCGTAACTACCTAAACAGGCGTATCAAATCTGACGACTATGTGATTGAAAAAAGAAACATACAATCCACAAGACATGCAGCTTTTGTGATTGGTTGCCCCGAAAGCATGTATGATAATATCAATACCCCGAATATGTGGCCGGCAGGTGTAATGATTTCGGAATGGTTTCGTAGTAGGCCCCGTCCCGAACGGGGCACGACCACTCGGGAGCCGTACGAAGACCGACCGCCGCACTGTCAACCTGACTGCGAGCCGGCGCGGCCGCCGCAGCGTGCGCTAGTGAATGACCAACTTATTGTATGTTTACAAAATGTAAGATCGATTGATAACAAAACGTCAAAGTTAGAAGTTCTATTAAACAGTGTTTTGGAATGTGATGTACTGGCAGTGACAGAGCATTGGCTAACTGAATCTAAGCTCAAAAGTGTTAGTATAGCTGGCTTTAAATTAGGTTCCAGCTTCTGCAGAATAAATCACATGCACGGTGGATCTTGTTTATTTATTAAAGAAAGCGTTAAAGTCGTAGAAAACTTAGATCTTGTAAATTTAAGTTCGGAGATGTATTGCGAGGTGTCTGCGGTTGACCTTATAGATAGGCATGTATCCGTAGTATGCGTTTATAGAACTGGTCTAGCAAGCATACATCAGTTTATGATTTGTTTTGAACGATTATTGACTAAGATTAACGAACTTGACTTGAAGTGCGTAGTGTTGGGTGACTTCAACATTGATACACTTTGTGATGTAAACTCAGAGCAAAAACAACTCTCAGACGTGTTGTCTGCCCATGGTATGATTAATTTCGTGGATTTTCCAACCCGTGTGACGTCACATCACGTATCGAGTCTGGATCACGTTTATAGTAATGTACCGTGTGATGAAATGATAGTGACTCCTGTTAACACTTTTTTGAGTGATCACTGCGCGGTAAGGGCCGAAATAACACAGCCAGTAGCATCGTATACTAAGCCGCAGCATATTTTTAAAAGAAATTACACGAAAATCAATGAGTATAATTTTTCATGCGCAGTTGAGGGTACGGCCTGGCAAAATATTCTTGCACGAAATGCCTCAGCGGACTCACTGACGAAATCTGTGATTAATATAATTATAAACAAATTTAACGATTGCTTTCCACTACGGCGCGTAGTTAAGGTGCATAGACGATCCTCTTGGGTGACGGACGACATTAAGAGTTTTAGATTATTATTATTTGATATTACAGATCTATGTGACAGGAATCCAAACATTGACATATTAAAACAATTCACATATGATTTAAATATTATTTATGATAAATTACTAAGCACTAAAAAGTGCAATTATTATTCTTCAATATTATTAAATACTAAAAACCACACAAAAACGATGTGGAAAATTGTTAATGAAGAAAGAGGGAAAGATAATCGGTGTGATCTTGACTTCATCGTCAGGGATTCAGAGGGTGACTCATTCGGTACTAAAACAGATCTATTAAACATGATGAACGTAAGATTCGTGGGAGCGGCGGGAGCCTGCCGCGCGCCGCGCGCCGACTCGCGCTTCGCGGAAGGCGCGCTGCGCGCGGCGAGCGCTCCGGCCGACCGCTCGCTGCGATTACGCTCTTTCTCCGCGGCTGAAATTTTTAATATTGTGACCAAACGCATACCGGCGAAACCATCAAAGGATGCGTATGGTATTTCGATGCAAACACTGCATATGGTGGCCAATTCGATCGCTCCTGTACTATCTAGCCTATTCAATCAATATTTAAGAGAAGGAAAATACCCTGAGTCATTAAAAATTAGCAAGGTAGCACCGATTTTTAAAGGGAAGGGCAAACGGAAGAATGTTGATAACTATCGACCAGTATCGATAATACCGGCGATTGCTAAGGTACTCGAAAACGGGTTAAGCGCACGTCTCATAGCACACTTATTCAATATTCAAGCACTTTCTGACCGGCAGCACGCGTACCGTGAGGGCAGGTCGACAACGTCACTTACGAGAGAGGTGGTGCGTCGGGTGGTGGATGCTCGGGAAAGAAAGCAGCAGGTAGCGGTGCTGTGCTGCGACCTCTCGAAAGCATTCGACGTCGCTGACCACAAAATACTCAAGTTAAAGCTGAACCACTATGGGATCCGAGGGAAATCACTATCTCTGCTGACTGAACTTATTCACGATAGGTCCCAGGTTGTAGTGGGTGAGGGCGGCCAGCTGAGATCGGACCCCTTGATGACCACGATGGGAGTGGCGCAGGGTTCGGCGGTGTCGAACATTCTATTCTCACTTCTCTTGAATGATTTACCTTCGGCAATAACAGACGCAGATGTGTTAATGTACGCAGATGACGTTGCGGCGGTAGTCACTGCATCAACACTTGAGGAGTTAGAGGTGAAATTGAATACCGCCGCTGCGCAACTGGGAAGGTGGTTTGGGGGGAACGGTCTGGCTCTTAACCTCACGAAAACCCATTTTTTAAGATTCGACTTATCGGGTCGGCCGCGCCGACAGCTTAGCGTATATGTGAATGGCTCTGTGATTGAACAAGTGGACAAAACAACCTTCCTCGGGTTCGAGCTTGACAGTGGTCTCACCTGGGAACCCCACATCGATAAGTTGTGTGGGAAACTCGGTGGTGCGTGTTTTGCCTTGAGGCGACTGGCCAGGTTCCTTCCGACCGACGCGGTTCGGTCCTGCTATTTTGCCACGATACATTCCTTGCTTCAGTACGGGGCTGAACTGTGGGGCAGGGGTGCCGAATGGAAACATGCTTTCGTGTGCCAAAAGAGCTGTTTGAGCTGTTCGAGCTATTGCGCGCATACCTGAAGACCAATCCGCCAAGCCGTTCTTCGTGTCACTTGGGATCCTTACGCTACCAGGTATAATAGTTATGCAGGTCGCAACATACGTGCGCGTGAACATCGGATCATACGAGGTGGTAGGTAAAACCCTGCACGACTCGAAACACCCGAGTCACCCGGTATAAATTTAGGTTAAAAGCAGTACCACGAACTCTCGAGAAGTCCGCGAGGTTGACTCATGTCATGGGCACGATGATATATAACCGATTGCCTGAGATTGTACTGGAGTCCCCTACACTGCCCATTTTCAAAACTAGGCTCAAGCGTTGGCTTATAAGCCAATCTTTTTATGACATACATACGGAATACATGTCTAGAAAAGAAACAATGTAGGTACAATGAGGTACCTGTACGTTAGTCTAATTTGTGTTAGTCCAAATGGGCAATTACTGTTTTTAAATCTGTTTAATAGAATTAATTCTTGTATTTTGATTATTTTTGAACATTATTTTTATAATTACAATTGACATTATTTCATATATTTTAAATTGTTATTTTAAGTACAATTGACATTGCTAA
Source organism: Ectropis crepuscularia (assembly GCA_963693475.1). Classification (NCBI taxonomy): domain Eukaryota; kingdom Metazoa; phylum Arthropoda; class Insecta; order Lepidoptera; family Geometridae; genus Ectropis; species Ectropis crepuscularia. Next base: position 25,226,588 of record OY856358.1, read on the forward strand.
GTAATTTTATTTATTTTATTGTAGCCGACATATTTGATTAATTATGAATTATTATTGTATTTGTTATTACTTATAATTATTGTACAGATAATTCACTGTAAAATTGACGTGTACTTGTTGTATGAATAAATGAATATGAATATGAATATGAATAAGGAAAATTGTCCACACTGTCAAGGAAACCATCGCCTGCACCAATGTAAGAAGTTTACGGCAGCCTCGATCAAGGAACGCTGGAAGATCGCAACTAATAGCAAGCTATGCTTCAAATGCTTGCAAGGTCGACATCGGAAGCAAGACTGCCAGAAACCAGAGTGCAGAGTATGTAAAAGATGGCACCATGAACTTTTACACGAAGATCGGCAATCTGAAACTGCAGATGGCAAGGAAGTAACCAACAACGTACTCCAGGTCAACACGGCGAAAACCAAGAAGGCATACTTGAAGATGGTACCAGTTGAGATCTACGGGCCAAAGGGAAGCGCCAAGGTTTTGGCTCTGCTGGACGAAGGTTCAACGGTGACACTGGTGGACTCATCCGTAGCCGAACAACTGGGGCTACAAGGACCTCGAGAGCAACTCACCATAGAAACAGTTGGAGGAAAGTTACTGTCGAATAAGAGATCCATGAAGCTCAATATGAAAGTTCGAGGAGTTCACCAAACACAAAAAAGAACTATCACTGGGGCAAGAACCATGGACGAACTTCACCTGACACCTCAAGCAGTAGGCAAAGAAAAGGTCGAGGAATACTCTCACTTGCAAAAGATGGCGGAGCAACTTTGCTACGAGGAACAACGCCCGAAGCTTCTTATCGGGCAAGACAACTGGGAGTTGATTGTCTCCAGGGGAACGCGCAAAGGGAAGAAGAATAGGCCCGTTGCATCACTCACCTATCTTGGATGGGTATTACATGGATGTGACTCGGGATCAAATACAACATCGGTCAACTTCGTAACCTGCGCGCACGTCTTGGCCCAAGACAAAGAAACGTCAGACAACTCTAAGTCCACGGAGAACCAAATGGGAAACACTGAGAAGCTGGACAAAGACGAGAACTTCAAGAAGGAAGATACTACATGGAGACGATCTTCAAGGAAAAAGAAGTCTCAAGATAAATCGATGAAAGAAGACACAGAGAAGGTTCTTCGAACAAAAGGCCAGAAAGAGTGCTACAGGGAAGATTTCACTGCGCTCACGAAGGGGAGGCCCCCTGAGAAATCCAAGATGAAGAGGATCGACGCGATGACAGCAGAGGACCTACCAGATGAGGGGCATCGCTTCGGAGGCCAGCCTTCATCGAATGCGCTCGTCGACTACCTTGGCCCTACTGTTGTCAAGATGGGTCGACGGCGTAAGAAGCGAAGGAGAGCTCTGTTTCTACGAGAGAACTGCCTTCAGCGCTTAGAGACATCACCGAGAGGCAAAGAGGTCCGCACCTACACCGGACTTGATGGCAGAACTCCAATCGTCGAAGTCCGCAGACATCGCGGAATTCTACGGTAGCCTGATTCCAAGGCCGCGCTGTTGGTGCCTCCATGGGGTGGCGAGCACGAGGTTCCTGACATCGAGCGACGGTGGCGTCGAGACGACGAGCAACGAGCCCCGACCAGTGAGATCGCCGAGCCAGAGGATGGTGCTGGCGCACGAAGGGGAGGATGTTGGCGATCAACACATGTATATATAGTCTAGCTTTGGTATGTTTTATAAACGTACGGCAAAATTGTTATTCGGTTAAAATTAATGGATGAATGTTAGGTATATATGGTTTATTGTGGTAGGAATAAGTAGGGCACACCTAATAAATATGATTGTTGTTTAGTTTTGCTCGAATATTAGGCAGGGTGTCCATTTATTTCCTTTAAATTAGGCAAATATTGGAAAATTTGATAGTTTTTACGAAAATTCGTTAGCCTACGACCAGGAATGGTAAAGCTATGGTGAAAATAGTGTCCATAGCATAGTAAAAATGTACCGAAAAGTGAGCCCAAAATACGGGGCTCTCTTTTAGGTAAAGGTAAGGGGGTACCTTAGCGATCCCGATTTTGTTCGGAGCATGCTCTTCTCAGCGGCTCCAGTACAACCAAGAAAAAGAAGAAAAATAAAAGGAAGACTCAAGCAACCAGCGTTTCACTACCCCGCTCCCTGCTCCCACTTCAAGGTCTGGCTAAGAAGATCTCGTCAAGCGAACGTCGGGATCACGTCGAGTTGTCGTCGGGCCCACGTCGTGTCAGCGCCGAGTTATCACCATGGGCACGTCGGGTGTCACGCCGAGTGTCACGCCGAGAGTCACGCCGAGTGTCACGCCTAGTGTCACGCCGAGTGTCACGCCGAGTGTCACGCCGAGTGTCACGCCGAGTGTCACGCCGAGTGTCACGCCTAGTGTCACGCCGAGTGTCACGCCGAGTGTCACGCCGAGTGTCACGCCGGGAGTCACGCTGAGTGTCACGCCGGGAGTCACGCCGTGTGTCACGCCGAGTGTCACGCCGAGTGTCACGCCGGGGGTTACGCCGAGTGTCACGCCGGGGTCAAGTCAAGATCAAGGTCACCCAAGGTCAAGTCAAGTTCACATCCAGGACGAGTTCGAAGATTGTCCCACATCGGTCGCAAAGTGAACCCAGGGACGAGTCTACCAGCGCCCGTCGGAACGAGAGGGCACGTACTCAAGAGACCTACTTACAACAGGTCTCTCCCCCTCTCGCTGCCGGCAGACCAGGCTCGTCAACGCATAGCGGTCGGTCACATACGGCCGGTCCGCGACACATATAGTTTGGGTTCGTTTTATTGTCGCTAGATTTGATGAAACTGGAAGATGATCACAGGAACTCAGTAACTAAACAACACAACCCCGTCGAGTTTGGGTTCGTTTTATTCGTATTGATGAACACTTTGTCGCTAGATTGTAACCAGGGATTGATGATGAAGCTGGAAGATAATCACAGGAACTCAGTAACTAAACAACACAGCCCCATCTAGTTTGGGTTCGTTTTATTCGTATTGATGAACACTTTGTCGCTAGATTGTAACCAGGGATTGATGCTGAAGCTGGAAGATAATCACAGGAACTCAGTAACTAAACAACACAACCCCGTCGAGTTTGGGTTCGTTTTACGAACGAAATGCTCATCAATACGAATGTATTGATGAGCATTTTGGTTTTCGATAGTGTTGAAGTTATGAGTTGGCGGTCTACAGTGCTTGTTGTTGAAGAAAACACTTGCTTGAGACTTGGATTGTCCTTTTATTAATTAAATTCACAATTACGTGTACAGCCATTGAAGAAGACCAAAGAAGAGAAGGTGCGCAGGGCAGGGGCGCGGGGAGAGGCGCATGGATGCGTTCAATGCAATGAATTTACGATGCGTTCACAAATTAAATAATCGTATTGTTGAAATACCGAACATTCTCACCTCTCTTTTTTAGTCTAAAATATATTAATCAAATTTAGTCTATAGTTAGGTAGGTATCTATTAAATTTTACAGAATCTATTTATAGCTTTTAAACATCATTGAAGTTCATATCCTAAGATACTTCAAACTTAAATATTTGTGGAATAAGAAAATCCCTATGACATAACATTGGAATCGAGTGAACTCAATACCAATTAACTTAAAGTTGTAAAACGATTAACATAAATTTATTAATTACAAGGTAACAATACTAAACTTATTTATAGGTCTCACATATTCACCTTTACTTGTTTTTAACAATACAGATCTGACTAAATTATCTTTTTTGTTTTTGTGAATGGATATTATTCTACCTAAAGGCCAGCAAGCGGGGGGAGTAAGATCTTCTTTTATTAAGACTGCATCACCCACATAATCCGCATAAATTTTCTCTTATCTGCAACCACTTACTACGCGGCTGTAGCTCAGACCACGAGACCTTAGCTTTAAAGCTTAAACGCTATGGCATAGCTGGGAAATCATACGAGGTATTGACTGACATGTTACGAGGCCGCTCTCAAGTAGTGGATGCTGGCGATGGCGATAATAAATCAGATCCACTGCCTTCGTCTATGGGAGTACCGCAGGGTTCGTCAATTTCAAATATAATGTTCTCTCTCCTACTAAACGATCTCCCTGATGCCGTAAAGGGTGCAGGCATATTCATGTATGCAGATGATGTGGCTGCCGTAGTAACAGCTCTTTCAATTGAGGATTTAGAAGAGAAATTAAATATTGTAATTAACGGCTTAAATTCATGCTTTAGAGCTAATGGTTTTATGTTAAATTAAAAAAAGACTCATTTCGTTCACTTTTGTCTGTCGGGCCATCATACAAAATCGCTTAAAGTTTCGCTAAACGGTGTAAGGATTGAACAAGTACAGACCACCACATTTTTGGGATTCGAGATCGATCGCAGCATGACGTGGGAACACCACATCGACAAGATGTGTGCTAAAGTCAGCAGTGCGTGCTTTGCGCTAAGACGAGTATCCCGAGTGGTGTCTGCGGAAGTGTCACGTGCGTGTTACTTCGCCACAGTGCATTCTCGGTTACAATACGGCGCCGAGCTATACGCGCGCGCTGCCGACTGGGAGCGTGCGTTCCGCGCCCAAAAACGTGCCGTACGTGCCATCGTTGGCGTATCGCAATGCACATCCGTCAGACAATATTTCAAAGAGCTTGGCATACTTACGTTACCAGACCTGCTATATTGATCTACCAGGTGGCTGTGTATGTCAGAAATAATCTAGAATCATACAATACGCGAGGAGAGAGACATTCTCGAAACATACGTAACGCGGACAAGCTGGATGTCATATCACACTCTCTCACAAGGTCACGGAAGCTAACTCACATTATGGGACCTGAAATTTATAACACTCTTCCCAAAATAGTTATATCTGCCCCAAGTTTCGGCAGCTTCAAAAACAAATTAAAGTGCTGGCTTATCGAACAAACGTTTTATAGTTACACCGAATTTTTAGAGAGTGATGGCAAAGTCCTATAAAAAAGTATACAAAAATTTGACATGGGTCAGTACAATTGTTATAAAAACATATTATACTCATATAATGCTTGACAGTTTTCTGTACAATAATTATTATAATACAGTAAAGTAGTCATTTCAAACTTTGAAAATGTATACAATTTGTATGCTCTTTCTTTTGTTTTTATTTTTTATTTATTGACGTGTAAATTGTACATTTATGAATAAAGTACTTTGACTTTGACTTTGACCTTTTAAAGGGAGGCAATTCACCAGACGCGGAGAACAGCGCCGCACGAACACGCAGACCACACCTCACTATAACAAACAAGCATTTTCATTTCCCTGCGGCGAATATCGATCGAATCACGGTCGAGCGAGGCGAAACACCTTTAAACTCACCAAAAGGCCTATGGCTGACAAGATTACGGCCGCACGTCGCACGCCATCCTCAAATCGTCACAAATCAGATTAAATCAATTTAGGTACGCGAAACGCTCGCTTCCTTGGACCGACAAGATAAAATGGCCGACCGCGCCGAATAGAGATGGGGTAAAGACCTTAACGAAACAAGCAAAATCTAGGGAGGGGAAATTTCCTCTCTCCGCAACCACAGACTAACGAATCGCGTTCCGAATCGAAAAAAAAGGTGTTACACTATGTGTTCGTAACTCGAATTTGAGGTTGTAATTAAGGTGTGTTCGTTCGAGAACGAGGTTCGTGGTACCAATCCAAAGCATGCGTCGCGTCGACTGTGGGGTGGAATGTAGCTATATTCACTTGAGACGCTATCGTCGCCGGTTTTTACCTTATTGTTTTTGATGTTGTTTCGCTCTTAGGACCATTTCTTATGTTGAAGTTATGATTTGACGGTCTACAGTGCTTGTTGTTGAAGAAAACACTTGCTTGAGACTTGGATTATCCTTTTATTAATTAAATTCACAATTACGTGTACAGCCATTGAAGAAGACCAAAGAAGAGAAGGGGCGCAGGGCAGGGGCGCGGGGAGAGGCGCATGGATGCGTTCAATGCAATGAATTTACGATGCGTTCACAAATTAAATAATCGTATTGTTGAAATACCGAACAGATAGTATCCAGGGTCTGATGATGAAGCTGGAAGATGGCAATAGGAATTCAGTGGTTATTAACTAACTGACATAACCTCATCGTATTTGGGCTCGTTTTATTCCTTTGTACTTTGACGCTAGATGATGATCAGGGTCTGATGATGAAGCTGGAAAATGGTCATAGGAAATCAGTAATTAAACGATATAGCCCCATCAAGTTTGGTATCGTTTTATTCGTCTTAAATAACATTTTTCTACATAAATAAACCAAATTTTTGGGCTTAAATTGCAAACGCTGGCTGAACTCTACGAGATAGATCTAAATAATGTACTGCAGTATTGTACACCTTAAAAAGGTCTGCAAAAAAGCTTAATTTGGTATATAATTTTTTAAATAAAGAGTGATGAGACGAGCAGGATATGTGCCTGATGGTGAGCAACATGCTTGCCACATAGCACCACAATGACACGCAACTATTGGTCTATGAATGGTCCAAATCATTACCTAGCACTACACTGCGCTCGTCACCCAGAGATCTAAGTTTTTGTATCTCTAAGCCCTGTAATTTCTCTGGAAACATTGCCTTTCAAACCGGAACACAATAATGTTTGCACATTACTGCTTGGCGGTAGAATAACTGGCAAAGGTGTGGTTCTTCTCCAGGCGGACTCTTTCAAGAGTCCTAACAATACAATAAATATGTATATGTCTATCTCTTAGGGATAACCCACAATAATCATTTTTATTAGAGTATTTAGTATCAGCATTGCACCCGTGTGAAGTCGGAGTGGGTCGCTAGTCTATACTAATATTATAAAGCTGAAGAGTTTGTTTGTTTGTTTGTTTGTTTGAACGCTAGGATCTCGGAAACTACTGGACCGATACGAAAGATTATTTTTCTGTTGAATACTCCATTTATCGAGGAAGGCTATAGGGTATATAACATTACGCTACTATCAATAGGTACGGAGTACGAGTGAAGAATGTAAAGAAAACGGGGGAAAATATTTCTCTTCGAGAGCTTTAGTTCCGTGAATATAAATTCTCTTTGGTCGCTGAAGCACAGATCAGAAAATAGTTACTGCTGAAGTCTGTGACGGCGCGTGTCTACATTTGAAGTTTGTGTTATTTGAAGTAATCAAATTTGTTCTACAACAATGCATTATTGCTTATTTACGTATTTTTAGGGTTCCGTAAAACGTATTAAAGTGGGCAGCAATGGATATTTTAGTATGGATTTTCCTCAAATAGACGCGGGTGAAACCGCGGGGCACAGCTAGTTTATAATAAAACTACATTGTCATGAAAACTATAACTATAGTTCGGCCGTTCAAAGAATGCGTTCCTGACACGTCGCGATTGAACTGACGACGTGACTTTGTAATGGCGTTTCAGTTACGATAAAAATATTTTTGCTGGTTGTTTACCGTTTTAACAATTGATGAGCATTAAAACAACATTATTATATCAATAATCAATGAATGTTATAATTTTGTGCCAAACTGAGTGTCAAATAACTTAGTAAACAATATTTTTCTAAATATATACTGCGCTCTTACAAGGTTATGTCAGCGCTTTATATTTGTAGTGCTGTGCTAACAATAACAGACAATAATAGTATCGTAATCTGTTCTTATACAGTTATACTTTATAAAATAATACGTTTTGTTTTTCTTTTTAAGAATTTGAAAATAATGGACTATAAGATAACTTTTATGAAATATAAAAATAAAACTACGACCAAACCGAACGCGCGAAAGAAAGTAGCATTTTTATATTTAGGTTGAAAATGGTAACCCCAAATGGCGTTATGGGCCGCCATTTTGTGACGCTAAAACAGTCGTCTGTTGTCGTTTCGTGCGCATAGACCACGTTCTTCAAGTGTCTTCGATCTGTTTTTATTTGATTACCCGGCTTTCGTTTAATGGACTGTTTTTGCTTTTCAAACTGACATCGGCGCTAAATCGGACTTCGATTGTGTTTTGTATTGCGTTCTTTTTACTTTTGGTGCATAATAATGCCTAAACGTGGACACACATTGAAAAGTGGAGCCCGTGAGTTAATCATCAAGCTGCAAGATTACTTTGAGCGGGAGCGGCAAAATTGCGGACCCCTGGTACCTGTCGAACAAGTACAAGAACGCGTCTCTCAGGCGCTTGGAGTTAGCAAACGAACGATAACAAATATTAATAAAGAAAAGTTCGGCTCTACTGGCACGGAAGATAATATTTTACGTACTCCGAAGAAGAAACGTAGAACTAAACCCGTGACAGATATTGACACCTTTGACTCCGATGCAATCAGAAATCATATATATGGTTACTATTCCAGAAATGAATATCTCAACAGGAAGAAGCTTTTGGCATCGTTAAGAGAAGCTGGACTGTTTAGCGGAGGTAAAACTGCTTTAACCAAAATCTTAAAAGATATTGGTTTTTCGTATAAAAAAACAGACAAAAGAAAAACTTTATTAGAACGATACGACATAATTTTAAAACGGATAAGTTTTTTGAGAGAAGCAAAAAAAATTGATAACTGGGATAATGTCGTGTTCATTGACGAGACATGGCTAAACGCCAATCACACGGTATCCCGTTCTTGGACGGATGATACACAAGCGTCGACGTCGAAAGTACCAATGGGTAAGGGGGCCCGTCTGATAATATGCCACGCAGGTTCTGCAAAATACGGCTTTGTGGAGAACGCGTTACTGGCATTTCAATCAAAAACCACAAATGACTACCACGAGGAAATGAATGCCACTACATTTAAAGAGTGGTTCCAGAACGTGCTTTTGCCCAGCCTACCAGAGCCTTCTGTAATATTCATGGATAATGCCTCCTATCACTCGGTTCAAATACAGAAACCACCTACCCAAGCTAATAAAAAAGAAGAAATGGTGGCTTGGTTACAAGCAAAAGGCATTGACGCAAATATGCAGATGCTAAAAGCAGAGCTAATTAAATTAGTTAAAGAAAATAAAGCGGCAAATGTGCGCTACGAAATCGATGAACTGGCTCTGGAGTACGGTCATCGCGTTCTAAGAATTCCACCGTATCATTGCCAATATAACGCGATCGAGCTAATCTGGGCTCAAATAAAAGGTTACGCCGCCCGCCACAATACTTCCCCGCCATTCAGCACGAAAAAGATGATGACCCTATTAAAAGAAGCCTGCGGGGAAGTCACAAGAGATGACTGGGCAAAGGTTGTTGAGAAGACTAAAAACCTGATTTTGGAACATTTTGACCGAGATATCAGGATTGATTCTGTTATTGATAATAATATAATTATACGTGTAGGCGAAGATGATGATGAAGACACCACCTCCTCAAGCGAATCGGAGTCTGATTAATATTCTGTACGCACATTCAATTCAATGTACTTTATTGCATAGAAATACAGATTGTAACTTTGTAACAAAGAATAAATAAAACAATTTTATTATAATTATTAATATTACCTTTTTTTGGTTTCCACTTAAATAACTAAAATATAAATTTTAAATGATTCCGCCAATTTAAAATGAAAATAATCTTAAAAATAATGCGGCGGTTCATTTTGGAGGAACGATTACGAACTCAGTGTTATGTTGTGCCCATCACTAGTCGTAACTAAATGACATGTGTCAGGAACGCATTCTCTAAACGGCCGAACTATAGGTATATAGTTTCATGACAATTTAGACCAGCTAGGTCTGCAAAATTAATAAAAACTTAACAATTTTTAATTTGGGTTCCGTAAAACGTAAAAACGGAACCCTTATAGATTCGTCATGTATGTATTTCTGTCTGTCCGTGTGTCAAGCCACTGTTTGCCAAAACTATGAGCGCTATTCCGTTAAAAATTGGTAAGTAGGTGTATTCTGTGAATCGCATTAAGGATTTTAGAATAAATATAAAAAAAAACAGTGGCCAAATGCCAGTGGGACTCCCGCACGAAGGATTCCGTACCAGTAGCAAATAAACAGCGAAAACCTTTATGGCTTTATTCCGAATTCCGTATACATAGATACTCGTAGACTATTGCAGTTTCCGCAAAAAGGCGTTCATCCGAAAAGCTTTAATAAAATTTTGATGTTACCTTATGGTTGTAACGACGAATGCGATACCGCGCTTTAGTCTTCTGGTGGCGCCGTCTAGTTTGCTTGGAACGGACTAATCAAGCATGAAACGGTAAAAATCAAGTTTGTTGTATGGGAGTCCCCCTTAAATTTTTATTTTTTATTTTTTTGGAAAATTTCAAATATCAACTGTCTAGCTATCACCGTTCTTGAGATACAACCTGGTGACAGACGGACTGACGGACAGTTCCGTTTTTACCCTTTGGGTACGGAACCCTAAAAACAATAAATTATGGGGGTGCCCCATTACTTAGAACTGAAACTCTTTTTTTTTTCCATCAAACCCATACGTGTGGGGTGTCTATGGATAGGCCGTCAAAAATGATGTTGAGGTTCCTCATTTAATTTTTTTACTACGCTGAATAGTTTGCGCGAGAAACACTTCCAAAGTGGTAAAATGTGTGTAACTGTAACTTATAATATAAGAGAATAACAAAACTAAAAAATATACATGATGTACATTACCAAGCAAACTTCCAACGAAAATTGGTTTGAACTCTATTTAGTAAGTGTTTTTTTAGTACGTCATAAGTACACCATAAATAAAACATCGATCAAAGTTACAACGAACTACAAGAACTTATTAAAAATTATGTTACTTGCTGATTCGGAACCCGTAGGGCGAGGCCGACTCTAATTAAAAGTTTAAAAAGATTACCTAAGAACTTTAATGAGACATAAACACCTGTCAGACTTGTTACTATTGCCCATAGAGACAGAAATTTTATAAAATCTAAAGGCATCATCACAGCATTCACAGCTAGAGTGCGCGCAATTTAACTCTGCGCGTAGCAAACTACAGAACTAATTGACGCGCCGGCGCCGTCATCATCTTGTTTACATCAGGTGACAAGATTGTGTTTATGTTCCGTATTTTTATTCGTTTTCAAACGTGATTAAATTAGCTGGCCGGGATATATTCATAAAAATCAATCCTGGTTGTGAAGAAGAACGACACAATAACGGGCCAAAAGTGCCGTTTTCCATAAGCAGAGCTATTATTAGAAAGGTAATATTTAGGGATGTCATAGCAATCAATTCTCCACCTATTATGGGCATATTTTTTAGCTGAGGCTTTATTTTTGAGGTTTGATTGTTTTCATCGCCATTATCAATAACCCGTGGGGGATAAAATGTGTGTGCTTAAGACCGAATGTCAGAAACTATACTCGGAAATTTTAATTCGATTCCAGATTTGACAATTTCAGTGTTGTGTGACAAGTATTTACTAAATAGTGACGTTGCAAAATTATTCGATATGGAAATGGAATATTTCCGGATCGATTCTTCTCGTTTATAATTTTACTCTCGTAAACTAAGTATATCAGGAAATTAAATATTTCTGAACCGATAATTTAGTTTTGACGATTAATTAACGATCTGAGACTTTTCTTTTATAATTCTGTGTGAAATAAAAAAAAAATGTGATCATGAAGGAACATGACAAATAAAACAGATAGATGTATAATATTTTATTATATGGTAATAATTTATTTTATAAATTGTCGCCGTCATCGCTATCGCTATCGCTGTCACTTTCTGTAACATTTATTATAAATGTGTATGTGATATTGTCAATTAACATATCTAGACTATTCATTTTTTCCTCTTCTTTGACAACATGGGATACGCTTTTAGACCATTCGGTAGCCGTAATTTTTTGAATGCCTTCCTGAAATAAATTTCTCACGTCTGTCAATTTGAAGATTTTATTATTTTGAGCTACATGCCCTTTACCTGCGCCTATATCAATTCGATAGGGTTTAGCTCGCAATGGTAAGGAGGCAGTCTTAAAACCGTGATCCCATGTTGTACTGCCATTTCGTCTACAGCGTTCTTATTAAAAGACTCGTTATGTGGAATCAGTTCTAAAAGCGTAGCTTTTACCATATCTGGTTCGTAATGAATATTTTTATTTAAAAGCCAATCTTGAATGGCAGCTTTTTTCCAGCTGATTTTTGGTGCCTTTATTTCATAATTAGTTAGTTCAACGCCTGCATCAGTATTGGAGCATCCCTATGATAGAACGACATAAAGATATAGTCTATGCCACATCGCTGACATAGGACAGATTGGTACACACACATCCAACGTAGTCATGCCCCAAGAGGCCAAATTTGGGCAAAACCGGTCTTGGGACTTATTATTTTGATGCCTTAAGGCCGGTTTGCATTTTGCATAGCGCGAGTGCGAGTGCGAGTGAGTAATCGCGACTGATTACTATGCACTCGCAATATTTAATCGGTGTCCACACGGGTTTGCTACTAATCACTCAACACCTGCACTACTCACTCGCACTCGCAATAATCAAAATGCAAACCGGCCTTAAGAGATAGGTGATAATATTTATTAGTACATTGTCGTTTACAGACATACAAAATTTGGTTTAATTTTTTAGTAATGATTTTTTGTGTGACGTCACGACGCCGGCCGCGTCGCGAATCGGGCTTAATGGTATATGACTTCCAAGATAATTTTCAACAGAGAGTTAGCAAAATGATCTTATTTAATCTTATTTTATCTTTTAAGACTTTAGTGCCACATGTGTGCCGAGTCGCTCCTATACCCAAGGGTGGAATTAGAACCAAGGTTGAAAACTACAGACCTGTCGCCATTCTCTCAGCCCTGTGTAAAATATTCGAATCAGTTTTAAATCACCATGTCACCAAGCAGATCAAACCTCGACTGACGGAAAGTCAGCACGGTTTTAGACATTTCTTGGTTGGTCTACTTGTAGACGCTGCATATTTCGATTTCAAAAAAGCATTCGACCGAGTCCATAAAGACGTACTTTAAAAAACATTTGCAGCGATTGGTTTCACTCCAAAACTACTTAGCTTATTTGCTAGTTACTTCAGTGGTCGTCATCAATATGTACAGTTGTCAGGGTTTCAATCTGACCCCTACATGACCTATTCTGGCGTAAGCCAAGGTAGCACATTAAGACCGACCCAGTTTGTTGTCATGATCAATGATTTGCTCAATGGGGTTGTCAGAGTGGCTAAATGCCAAATGTTTGCTGATGATTTGAAATTGTACTTGGCTATAGAATAGAATAGAATACTTTTATTAACAAATTTAAACATACTATTAACATTGTTCACTCGTAAATATTGTTAAACAATGAGTAATAGGGCTTAAAAATGTCTCGTCATAAAAACAATTAATATGATAAAAATCAATATCATTAGTATGCTGTAAAGGGGCAATACAATCTGAATGGACAATGCAATACAAAACAATACAATCTGGCATCTGAACATGAAAACAATAGCTCTGCTAATAACAAAACATACGAAAACAATAAAATAAATAAAAAATCAATGCATAAATTAACAAAATTATGCATTGATTTTTTATAGATAATGCAGATGACTGTGAGGCGCTTCAGCGGGATATTAACAGTGTTGTGTCTTGGGGGGAAAATAGTGAAATGGCATTTAATGAAGGCAAGTGTAAATCCATTTCATTCACCGTTCTCGGAATCCCATTCACTACAACTACCAGATTGCTGGGGTGCCCCTGGAGCGCGTCACGGAAATTACAGAGTTGGGAGTGACCTTGGATGTCGAGCTCAAGTTTAATAAACAAATAGAAAATATTTTTCAAGGAGCCTTTAAGTCACTGGTTTTGTCATGCGGCAGACTGCTAGGTTCCAGGACAGTGGCCAGGCTATAGTGGTCTTGTACTAAGCGTACGTTCGCAGCTAATTCGAATACAATTCGATTGTCTGGGACTCACACGAAGAAAAATACAAGTGAATGCTGGAAAAGGTACAACGAAAATTTGCTCGATACTTGTATAAGAAATTATATGGGTACTATCCGTTTTTGTATCCGTCTATATTCGTCGTCGGTATGGTCGGCATAAACACTCTGCACACTAGGAGGAAGTGTGCGTTGCTGGTGCATTATTACCGGCTTCTGAATGGCGGTATTGATAACCCTGAGGCCTTGGCTCGTTGCTCGTTCGCTGTCCCCGACCGGCTGCGCAGCTCGCGCGCGTGCGCCGTGCGGAGACTCTTCCAGGAGCCGCGCGCGCGCACCGACACGGGTAAGTTCGCACCCACCGCACAGGCCCTCGCCCTACTCAACGACTTACTCTCCTATTCGCCGGACATTGATATATTTTTTAGTACCTAAGCAACAAGAACTTATAGCTCTAGTAATTAGATTTGTGAGTGTGTAGCTGTAGGGCTACACGTTATGTGTTGAATTGGCTTGTAGTGTGTTGTAAGATTTTGATTTGTGTTTGTGAATTATATAATGCTAACAATATAATATACTTAATGAAATACTGGTTGCCGTGCGCGGCTTAAGCTGTTAGCATAGTTAATAATAGTTTAATTAAATAAATAAATGTGGCTTTATTTAAATTCCAGCAATAAACTTACGCACCATACTGATAGTTTGTACTGCAAACTGCTTAAATGTGTAAATTTAGTGTTGGACATCCGGCAGCAAGATGAACTGACTATGTGTGAAAAGTAGTGAGAACCAAAGGCAACATGAGCTGCTTTCTGAACACAGTAACCGGAGTTGGTAGGTGCAACAGTGTCAAACAGTGTTCCAGTTTCCAATGTGGAAAGACAACATGGGTGATTAGACACTTTGATGTGGACAAGGACGCCATCATTACCACAACAACTGAGGCAGCAAAAGATCTAAGAGAAAAGCTATCGCACCGTATCGGAAACCTGGTTAAAACCAGAGTGCGAACCATGGCTTCTGCTCTGGTAAATGGTTTCGGAAGAGAAAGTTTCAGGCGCCTCATGGTAGACGAAGCTCTCATGAACCATTTTGGAGCCATTGTGATGGCTTCAAGGCTGTCTGGTGCTGGTGAAATTGTCCTCATCGGAGACGTCAATCAGTTGCCTTACATCGACAGGGAAAATCTCTTCGAAATGAGGTATCACCGCCCGAACCTGGTAACAAAAATCAGCCAGGAGTTGCTCTGCACACATCGAAACCCAATGGACGTCGCATATGCGCTGAGGGAAATATACTCCGGTATGTACTCCTCAGCGCCCCGTATAAAGTCCCTAGAGCAGAGAAGATATAAGGGAGCGCAAATACCCAACACCCTACCAAACACCCTCTTTTTAGTTCACACTCAAGAGGAGAAAGAGACCCTGACAAACCAGGGTTATGGGTCAGGCACCGGGTCACGCATCCTTACCATCCATGAAGCTCAAGGACTAACATACGAGTCGGTAATCGCAATCAAAACCAAGGCAAACATGAAGCTGCACGAGAGCGTGCCCCATGCGGTTGTTGCAATCTCACGGCACACGGGGACCTTCATTTACTACGCTGACGACACCGACGACGCCATCGGTCGGTTCGTGCGGCGAGCGTTGGCTGCATCACCGAAGACCATCCGAGAGTTCAACCTACAGATGGCCATCAGGGACAGAAATACAGCCGTAGTGGAGGCTCTGGGCCGGGAGGAGGCGGCTTAGGCAAATGGCAAGGCAAAGACTCAATGTGGAGTCGATTACTAGTAGAGATGGGCCGAGTACTCGGTTAAAGTGTTACTCGGCGCATCTCTAATTACTAGCGGTAGGATCCCAACCGATAGTGATCGGCTCTACAGACGAGCTCTAGAATTAAGTTTGAAATGTGCCCAACTCCCCCCTTTTTTCCTTTTCTTCTCCTACTCCAAGAAATCTGTAAAAAAAAAATTGTATTGACAAAGATCACGGACCCCGGAGTCTGTGGAGTAGATATTTAAATAAAAAAAATAAAAAAAACAGTGTCAAACAGCGGGCAGTTGAAATTAAAATGACAGGTTACAAATTATTTATTTAATGCTTAAAAACTACACAAAACACTACATACAGACGTAAATTTTAAAGGTATGTGTCTATGTCGAAGTATGTATTGGTACGCAAACTAGGACAAAACTTCTGAGATGACGTACCCGTACTCTCTTTTAGAACTCTGGATAGTTACATAATTTCAATCATATTAGTCCGAGCTAATAATTAATGTGCTGTCTTAAACTGTTGTGCTTTATTCTGTCGTTACAAGGTTTTTTTTCTTTCTTTAATCTTTCTAGTATTATACTCTTTGATTTCCATGTCAATATGTCCACGCATGATCAGCGCATTATCATCAACTGCAGTAACATTGCAGTATATTCTTCCTTTCCTAAAAGGAAAGTGAGGAGGGATATGCGTCACTGGTATCGTCATGTTGTACAAATTATAGGTGCCCTGTAAAAAAAATGCAATCAATTTCCAACATCGTTAAATAATAAAATGAAAGTAAGAAGTAAGCACTGACTATTATGCCACCTAGGGTCGGCGGCGACCTCAAAAGGAGGCGATCGGGGCAAGCGCCCAGTGCCTACGCGGATTTGCGTAACAACCTCTATTTGCAGTGTGTGTAAACACATAAAATACAGGTTTTGGCCAATTGACAATTATAAACCACCTTGGCCCTTGCACTTAGTAGGGTTATCCTACCGTTAATTAATGTAGTCATTATTTTATAAGTAATAGTCGTTTTTGTACTGTTGTGTATTTTTCCATACCCATAAAAATAGGCATCACCGTTGTTTATGTTATTAAACTAGAAGGACAACTTTGTACATAATATATTTATGCTTTTGAGAAATCTTGAGAAAGCAGCTGATTTATTTTCACTACATAATTATGTGTGTCTATGTGCATGTTGATGTGGATATGTTTGTTGGCAAAATTATATTATTTAAAGTCAGGATGAATCATTTTTAGTTGTATTACTCACCTGCTTCATCGTGGCAGACGACCACCTCGAGAAAAAGGAACGTTGAAAGACGTATTGGTTCATTGCCTCTTCTCTGATCATCAGAGTATAAATATGTATTGGTATACGTTCCTGCAGTGAATTGGTAATCGACTTCCTCGAAAAGAAAATTATGTTTCTTATGTATTCGTTCTATAAGAAACAGCCTCAGAGGAGGTGGACATGGCAAAGCCCCGACGGACGGACGAAAAATGAGATTGACTTCATCATAGCGGACAAACAGCGTATATTTCAGACTTGTTCGAGGCACGCTGAATATTAATTACATGCTTGAACGAGCCCGTTTGATGGAGTCAAAACTCCGTCCGAACTTTCTCTAAGCCATAGTTGGGTCTAAAACATTCCAGATAAAACCGGAGAAGCAATATGCTGCCTTGGAAATCACAAATTGCGTTGATCAGAGGCTCGAAAGTGTGGTGGATGGTAGAGGAGGGCACAAAGTTTTGTGAAATGCGGCGCAAAGGAGAGAAGTCAAGGTTTTCCAGGGAGACTTTGCAGCTCATGGAGGAACGATGCAATCCCTCGTTAACTTGGTCAAAATAAGGGGCTCTTAGCAAGACAATTACAAAGCTTGTACGACGTGACCTCCGATTAGCTAACATGCTCTTGATTTAATTGAGCAAAACCGGGGGTCAAAAATGTTCGTCAAGATATTGGGTAGAAGCCATCTGATGAAGTTGACTCCCTGAGGAGAGTCGTTGAATCCAAAGTTGATGTTCTCTTGGAAGTGAAAGACTTTTATGGCCAACAGTACACATCACATGCATCACCCACAAAACAAGGACAAAAAAGCCACTCTGACTCGCCACTATACCGAAAAAGTGCTGGAAATAAGTCTGGACGAAATCATGATGGCTCTTGGACAACTTGAGAATAGAAAAACCGCAGACGGACGGCAGGACGGGGTTACGACAGAGCTCTTAAAGGCTGGTCACTTAGAAAAGACACTTAGAAAAGAGAAACCGGTTATATGTATCGCAGACCTGATAACCGTTTGGGTTCTGGAGTGAATCGGTAAGCGTAGTATAGGATGCCCTGAGACTAGATGAAGTAATGATATACGAAAGGTGGCTGGTGGCGGTTGGAAGCGTAATACCAAGGATCGGGCTGAACAGCGTATTATGGGAGACTATACGTTCCTCACAACTGTAAATAATAAATGCTAGAGAGACCTCTAGTTGTGAGGAACGTATAATCCCATAATACGCCGTTCAGCCCGATCTTTAAGTTGGTTATTAAATCATTAAAAGGCAATAACTGTAATAACTAAATGTACCAACCGGTGGGTATGGACAAGGTTTCATGAGCTTTCCTTGTTTCAAAGCCGAACCAAAAAATTTATCCTTATGTATCAAATCACAGAATTTAAAGTGCATCTCCACAAAACTTCGCTTGTATACATTTGTCAGCAACTCGTAGAAATAGAAATCAAGCTGAAATCAGTAAGATATTAAATTGTCACACATCTTCCCAAGCTTCAATGAGCAAGCAAAATTGTAATTTCACGAGCCGTAAGTCGTCTGTAAAAAATAACTGGAAGCCGAAACACTGAAAACCAACGATTTTCGTATTTATACACCAATACTTTTTTAACACTAGCAAAATTTTAATCCTTACTAATATTATAATTGCGAAAGTAACTCTGTCTGTCTATCTGTCTGCTACGCTTTCCCGTCTAAACCACTAAACCGATTTTGATGAAATTTGGCATACAGATGTACTAGACTCCGAGAAAAAGCATAGGCTACTTTTTATTGCGGAGAAAGGGTTGGGATTGAACAATGTAACGAAAACATAAAATAGAGGATGAGTGTCTCGTATTGAACACGGGTTTGGAAAGAGAATTAACTCAACAAATTCGTGCTCGTTTCGAGGCAATGCTGCCTTCTACTGTACACGGGAAAGGAACCACGCCGCCGCCGCCCGCCTATTTTGCAAAACTACGTACTTTTTATTACTTGAGTCATGTACTACGAAATTCGCCAATACTTTTCGAGCTAGATAAAGATACATACTTACCTATTGTGTTAAATTTCGTTTCCTTCATGCTTTTGCGGGCTTATTAATAATAATTGCTTATTGGTTTAATCTTTATTGACTAGATAGGTCTTGAATCTCACGTAGTGGATGCTGGTGATGGCGATAATAAATTAGATGTCTCGTGCGTGTTACTTTGCCACAGTGCAGTCGCGGTTACACTTTACGTGCGCGCTAAGGCTGAATTAGCTGCCAAAAACTAGTCCAAATTTATAAAAACGAAAAGTCACTCATCGCCGAATTTCAGAAACTACAAATGGTAGGAATCTCAATTATTGCATGGGGGTGCCTTTTTGCACGTAGGCGCTCACTAAGACGAGGTTTTGCGAAATCCAACCCCTAAGAGGGTGAAACAAGGGATGGACGATTGTATGAAATTTTCGTCACTTTCATAGCTATAATCATGAAATCTTTTAATTTTTAAAATTCAAAGTAATTTTAAAGTTTCAAACTGTATGGAAATAAAATAGGGGTTAAAATGACGGATTAAAGATTACATGGAAATTCGTAATTATTGAAGATAAAACCATGAAACTTCGTATCTAGACGCTTGACGCAAAGCAAATAAATCTTTGTTCTAACAATTTTATACATTATAACTGCACGGCGATGAAACGGAGGATGAAAACGTTATGTGTATTGTATCAGTATATTATTCATGTTACTGGATTTATTTTATTTGTTTTAATAATTATTTTTTTAGTAATGTTGTAGAAGTTTCACCTCTTTTTATTTGTACTTCCCGTTTCCCTATTTTCATATCTGTTTTTCCATCCTACGGTTGCCTGGAAGAGATCGCTTTTAGCCGCTTAAAACTCCCTGGTCCCTTTGGGGACCACTAACGCAAACCAAACAAGCTTATCTTTTGCGGTTGGGTTTTTGGCGCCAAAAAATACTTCGTAATTTTATTCGGGAAGGTATACCCATATTTTTTTGTTTAATGGCATCTCCTTGAACCGGTCTTTATTTTGACATAAACTACATTCAAATTTAAGTTAATTTACATAGAAACATCGTAAAATGAAAATAAAAAAAATGATTTATTTTTGGCAGGAAAATGGTCTCGAAGTATTGAAATATTTTTTAAAAATCGAGTTTATGCTATAGATTGCAGTTATTTTGTTTTTTCACGGTGTTATGTTGTATACAACAAATTTAAAAGGAAAAATCACTACGTCTATCTTATAATTTAAAATCTTATAGCTTCAGAACACTTGAGAACTCGAAAAAAAATCGAGTCAAGTGTCAAAAATGTTAGTTTACATTTCAAGTACACAAATTATGAACAAAAAATAGGTACCATTAGAAGCGTCTTGAAACGCTCTTGAGAATAATGGGCTTAAACACGTACAAGTACGGCGGCACTTCATATGACAAAGCGTAAACAACACACTTCGGTAACCTGACACCCGTACGGGGATGAAATAGAGGTTTAAATGGAGTATCGTAATTGATGAAGTTAAAACCATGAAGTTGTGCAACTAGACACTTGATATCCATACTAATATTACAAATGTGAAAATAACTCTGTATGTCTGTTACGGTTTAACGCCTAAACCACTCAACTGATTTTGATGATATTTGGTGCACAGATAGACTAGACTCAGGAAAGGACAAGGGTAATTAGTAATCATAGAAAAAACGTTGAAAGTGTGGTGGAAATGACGAATAAAAGTTTACAAGGAAATTCGTCAATGTTGAAGATAAAACCGTTACATTTTGCAAGGAGACACTTAGATCCATAATAATACTAGCTGACCCGGCAAACGTTGTTCAGACATATAAATTATTAATACAAATTAAAAAAATCTAACATTGGTAATCCTAAGCTTTAATATTAAAAATAAATGTTTATTTTTGTAAAACAATTTTAGATTTGCCAAAAGCTCCGGGAAATTCGAAATAGAGTGAAAAACATTGACAAAAATGATGATAATTGATCAGTTATCGAGCGGGATGAAAAATTATTAAATTACTAAAATGGCTATTAAAAAATAGGGGTTGGTTATAAAAGGGTAAAAATTTAGGGTATGTATGTATTTTGTAATGCCACATAAAAAAATAAAAACAAAGAATTTTGTCCAAACATAAAAAAAAAATTGGGGTGAACAACCCTTATCACTTGGGATATGAATAATAGCTAGTAGCCGATTCTCAGACCTACTGAATATGCATATAAAATTTGGTAAAAGCCAGTAAAGCCGTTTCGGAGGAGTAAGGTAACTAACACTGTGACACGAGAATTTTATAAATAAGATATGTATTACAAATTTGAAAGTAGTTATGTCTGTCTGTTACGCTTTATTGTCTAAACCACTGAACTGACTTTGATGAAATTGTATAAAAATGTTTTAATGTAAGCTGTTTTTTGTAAACGTAATTAAGTACTGGTGTACAAACACTGACTGCCTCAGTTACCTCAACATTTATTACGCGCGGACGAAGTCGCGAGTAAAAGTTAGTAGTTGTTACAATCCTAGTTTAAAATATTTATAATATTATTCGGAGATTAGTTTTTAAATTGATAAAATATTTGCAGGGTTCATTCATAAAATATATGAACCAGCTTAGAATTAAAAACAAAATGTCGCCCGTTCGTTCATCAACAAAAATAATCCAAAATATCTCGCTTTAAAATATAATATAAAATTATAAATGTCAATGTTAGGATATTGGATGGTTGTATGTTTGTTGCTCAATCACACCGTAACGTCTGAATGGATCGATTTGAAATTAGGAACATAGAAATATAATAATCTAGAATCATTTCACATATAAAAAAAAAACATGTTTTATTTTATTGCTACTACGGGTAATTTTCAAACTAGATAGATAGATAGATAGATTAACTCTTTATTGCACTTAATTTCAAAAATAAATAAAAGTTACATAACAAAACAAAATAAAGTAGCAATTTGCGGCCTTATCACTAGAAGCGATCTCTTCCAGGCAACCGTAGGATGGAATGAGAGATTTAAGATAAGGAGATAAACTACCAACTGAAGCACAAGGATAGTCAACCCATCCCATCAATCTAGTTGATGCAGCTGACCACGTACCGTTACGTTGTTGTCCCACAGTTGAAGCAGGGTAACGTGAATACCCACATAGTAGAATGGGTCATGGCGGCCGTAGCGCTGTGACGTCATATTTGCGTACGAGACATACTTCGGGTTGTAATACGTCAGTTCTGGGTGCTCCGTACTCATGTATGAATACTACAAGCAAAAAAACAACAGAAATTCACTGTGTCAAATGACGGTTTCTCATATTATGCAGTTCAACTATTTCTGAATAATTTCTCAGATCTTTGATCTTGAAATTGTGGCGCCAATACAGAATAACGCCAAGCACTTCTACTTAAACAAAAAAAGCGTAGTATTCTTATAAACTGAGTTTTTACTCTGAGATCATCCCTATTTCTAAAATTTCTAATAACAATTCACAAATCCATACATTGTTCAATGCAGACCACGGCAAATAATCACGGAAGCTACAATTTGTGACAAGAATCCCACGCAATCTCTAGCACATGATTAATTAATTCATTATTTTATAAGCCTACATTGTCCCAAAGTTGAGCAAAGGCCTTTTTCCCCTCCCTCCATTTAATACAGTACACACCACAATTATACATTCTTTAGAATAAAAAATAATTCACTCACTTTCTCAGTCTTTGAAATAGGGACAAATAATTCTATAAGCAGACAGATTATAATTTCATAACGTCCCATTATTTTGAAATTATTTAAAATTGTTATAGGTATTAACTAAATGTAATCAAAGCTTGGTCACTACTGACAATAAAATAGAAAATATCCGATAAGGATAATTTACTTCAAAATTTAATTGTTCATTTGAATCATTACAACGACAATAGGTACTGACTAGATGTATGGATAAGAATTATAAGTTTGAACAATAATTGTTAACTAGTTTTGTTACAATGACGATAAGCAAAATTGCAAACATTTAACTAGGTATCCACCAACCCGCACTGGGCCAGCGTGGTGGATTATGGCCTTAACTCTCTCCTTGCGAGAGAAGGCCCCGAGTCCCAGCAGTGGGAACGATTAGTGGGCTGTTGATGATGATGATGATCTAGGTATCCGTTATTTTAATAAACTTTTTTTCACAAATTGACATGTGTAAACCAATGTTAGACAAACTCACGGGTAGTGGAATAGAATGATTATTATCCAAAAAAATATTTAACAAATTGGTTACATAGGTATCAAAGTAATTATTTTAGACTACAGGCCCGTGAACAAAATTTACGGGTCAAAGAACCACCAGGAGACCTATTGTGACGGAACTGCTGTTGGACTAGTATGAGCTTTAGATCTTTTGAAGTTATCGAACTTACCAATTGTAACTAACTTACTTGTTACTCTCGAAATAATGGTACTGGACGGAGGTTCTGCTACTTAGATAAAAGAAAACTGAAAAATGGGAAGAACTCAGGTGGAAGTTCTAGACTTGCGCTGGTTGGGCCTCCTTAAAGTCGTGATTCCGCCAGGCGAACCGTGACAGGAGCACAGGCTATCTCTTCAGCACTGATCCGCTTATCAGCTGAGTGCAAGCTTTAAACTACTGTGAGGTCAGCTAAGACATACTCTTGATTGTATGCTTAAAGTTTTACCGCGAGCAAGAATAAAGATACATTTTAGTATGAAACTTTATCGGTGTTACTAGATTGATTACAATCTAATATGACATTACAAAATCTAATAAGACATTTGCAATCTCTAGGTGATAAGAGAAATCATCTGCCTCGTTTCTTTTATTTATTCAGTCATTTCATAGTCTTACGTTTGGGTTTAGACGTTAGGGTTGTGTAACGCACCTTCGCTTCAGCGCGGCCCGATATCGAAAGAACTAGGTAGGTTAGTTATTGTATAGCCTTTTGATCGGGTGTTGATGTTGAGGTTGCGTAACGCACCTTCGCTTCGGCGCGACCCGCATCAAAGGTCGGACTAAGGACACCTTATCAGTGCTTCTGATAATTCATATTTGACTTGAGGATCGACGCAGTTGAGATCTCACGCCCAACCCGGAAGACCACAACCAGCGAGGAGTGAATGATATTCAACATATATGTATTTAAACAAGTCTGAGAATTCACCTATTCGAGTCTTCCCGTAGCCACTATGTTACAGTTCCTAGCAGGCCTTATCCGGGTTCCGCAAGCAGTGGCTATGAAGTTGCTCTTAACAATTGCGTGGTTGTGAATATCGTGAGCTGCGTTATACGACAATAGTTAACGAACTTCAACGACCTAAAGGGTCAATTTCCTATTCTTCCTGTGGCTAATGGTTTAACATTAGCAGCAGAAATGTGTCACACATAACATCAGGTTACTAGACAGCGTATTTTCCAAATAAACACAGGTGTACAAAACTCAAATTAAATGCAGCAACGGGCAAAATTGAATGTGCAATATAAGTGAGAGTATCGCTTCGCAGGTAATTCTGTGACAAGATATAAACACTATATAGGGAGATCTAGAGTATGAAATTAAAACACTTCGCTAACGTTTGAACTGCCTTCCATTTATTCGTACTTTTACACCCTAGGATTGTACTTGGAACTCAACTATGTTCACGACTAAAATCTCACAATATAACACAATTTTTAAGTAGGCGGTTACCTCAAATATACAGTAAGAAATGTTGATAGTCACTTTACTTGCAGAGTTGCATTACTAACTCGCCTATTTAATTTGCAGATACAATCAAACCGGTACGATCACATATGAATGAGACAATCTATAATACATGTAGGTACACAGTTACAAATACGTTTTGGCAGTTCTATGGCCCAACATTCGTTCTGGGATTAGGGAAAAACTCAGAAGAAGAAAACCCTAATCAGGCCACCTTGGTTTTACAAACAGGCTTTTAAATTATTCGCGTTAGATATAACCTAAAGGCCCTCCTCTTGTCTGGTCTTTACGAGTATTATCACAAAAGAAGGTTTCAACTTAATGTATTAGAAACAATGTATAATCTTCCAACCTCAAAACCAGAATGGTCAGTTCGTTTTCTATTCCTCCTAAAGGACTATCAGGCCAAAGATTGTATCACACGCTATAACATAAATCTTAACTTAACTACTTAACTACTTAACTTTAGATTGGAGTATCGGGGCAGAAGTACTGCGTAAAATTGACCCTCGGGTCAGTGCGTTAGAGGAATCGTTAAACTCACAAAACTACTACACAATCGGCAATCAAATAAAGGTTTAAGGAAGAATCGGAAGGCGCGTGTGCGGCGGCGCACGGCTACACGAGGAACTCTCGGCTGTCCCGGCCCCCGCCCTCGGGGTGTTTCTAAGGTCTTCTCTAGGCCACGCCTCCCGATGTCTGGAGCATTACAGTTGGCCGCCCCGCTCCAGCGGCTCTGGACTCGAAACCCAAACGTCGTATGCGCAGGTGCCGTAAGTACCACGTTACGCCAGGCGCCTTTCAGGCGCCACTGGATAGATCGTCACCTCAGGTTCCATGCATCACAATGACCCTGAAACATGGTTTTCCAAAAGTGTACAGAAAAATCCAAAACACCGGCACGGTGCTGATGCTTTTAGCAACACTCTCTAGTACCCTATGATACTTGCGTCTGCTTGGAATAAATAAGGTATAATTAGCCACCACGTCTAATAACAGTTGATCATATATATTAAGTTTATAATACGTATGTATTTACAACCACATAAGTTTTATATCAGCTATCTGGCTTCCATGGTATGTATAGGCTTTGCTTAGCTTGGGCTCAGTTTTCTGTTGTGTGCAAACTCAGCACCAATATTTATTTATTTTATAGACCCTTCATAAATAAAGTCATTTATTTCCATAAGAATAATAACAGCACATGAATACTAATTGATATTGTTGAAATAGTGTCATACATAGCTGGGTCCGCAGTTTCTGTGTTGGGTCCCAAACTAGGCTTGGCCTGTGTTTTGGGCACCCGAGAGTATAGTTTAATGCAGTATATTTAGCGCTGATCGGATCGCAAGAAATTTTAACGACTTGACAATATGTATTATATAATAATAAAATTAATGAATTTAAAGACAACGGATTACATTTACATAATTAAATTAATAGATATTTATCATTTCATTTCATCTGTCCTTGCATCAAGTAAAAATATCAGAATTAAATTAAAATCATATCAAGATCATATCAAAATTAAACTACAACAAAATTAAAATTAAATCAAAATCAGATTAAAATCAGAAAAAAATAACGTAAAACTGAAACTAAATCAAATTAAAATCAGATCAAAATTAAAATCAAATTAAATTCAAACCAAAACAAAATCAAATAAAATTGAATAAAAATTAAATCAAAGTCAAACAAAGCTAAATTAAAGTTAAGTGAAATTAAGTTTGCTTCAATTAGCAATGATATGTATTGTATAATAATAAAATTAATGAATTTAAAGACAACGGATTACATTTACATAATTAAATTAATAGATATTTATCATTTCATTTCATCTGTCCGTGCATCAAGTAAAAATATCAGAATTAAATTAAAATCATATCAAGATCATATCAAAATTAAACTACAACAAAATTAAAATTAAATCAAAATCAGATTAAAATCAGAAAAAATTACCTAAAACTTAAACTAAATCAAATTAAAATCAGAACAAAATTAAAATCAAATGAAATTCAAACCAAAACAAAATCAAATAAAATTGAATCAAAATTAAATCAAAGTCGAACAAAGCTAAATTAAAGTTAAGTGAAATTAAGTTTGCTTCAATTAGCAATAAAAGCCTTATTAGGAAAGAAAAGTGGAAAGAAAACTGGCTTTTTTCGGTACATAGGAATTGCATATAGTATAGAACGAACAAATAATTAGTCAGACCCGATCTGTTTTGAGTTTTCCTTTAGCCGCGTTTGGAATCTTTCCACTCATTCCACCCAAAAAAAAGACTCCCATCATCACAAATGGTCACCACACAATTAAGAGCAAGATGCAAAATAACGTAAGACAGCTCTGCTATTTTTGATAAATTTTGACGATACAAACATGAAAAGTCTGATGAGGATGCCATATGTTGTGATGTGTGCATGTGTGCGAGGGTGTATATGTGTGTGTCTGTGTATGAGAGGGTGTGTTTGTGTGTGTATATTTTTGTTGCGTCAATTTTATGTACACATATGCGAGAGAGCCTCTAGGTTGGCGTATGGCATGAGAGAGTTTGTAGAGAAAAAGGAGTTGTAAATGGTTTAAAAACTTCTTTGCGGATCATTTCCATATGCAGTATAAGTTTTTCGGTTTGTTCGGCTGAGAGTAAACTTAACCATTTTACCAATTTAGGTTTGTATTCAGGCGACTGCCGATCCGGAGACCCCGGGTTCAAACCCCACACGCACCACTGTATTTTCGAAGTCATGTGCGTAATGCCGCTAACTTAAAATGGTGAAGGAAAACATCGTGAGGAAACCGACATGTACCTAGAATCTTTCGAAGTCATGTGTCATCCACCAACCCGCACTGGGCCAGCGTGGTGGATTATGGCCTTAACTCTCTCCTTGCGAGAGAAGGCCCCGAGTCCCAGCAGTGAGAACGTTTAGCGGGCTGTTGATGTTGATGTTGATTCAGCGAAGGTGCAGTTTCTGATTTCAACTATATAGTCTGGTAACAATATAACATGCCAATTGTTATCGCTGATATGTCTGCCGAATATGTTGTCAATACTACATTTATTAGTTTAGTGTTCTATATTCCATAAACATTCAAACTGCACTTTACTTTTATTGACTATAGTAAAGAAACTAATCAAAATTAAGTTTTAAAGACTCCATTTTAATAAAATTATCTTATCACATAATACCTCTATACCATGTATATAAAGCAAGCATCATTCAATGCGTTCCGTTCCCACGGGAACCAGCGGCGTCAGGTCAAGTAACAAAAAAAAGGACCTTATCTACTAGGAAACGGCAAACATGCACACCATAAAACTACTCTCTCTTCGTTCATCCAAAGCTCAAAACAACAACATTTGACATATTTATTGCCTACCCGGGTCTTCACTCTATATTGTCTTTGTTCTACAAAACCAATTTAACTATCCCGAAAACAGCCAGCTACGTTTAAATGTGCAAGTCGTAAATCCTAGAATATTTTAAGTGTTAGCCCAAAGGATGTTTTTTGTTCGATTCAATAATAGAGCCGTGTCAAATCTGTTTAGACAAAAATGCCCTTTTCACTCAGAATAATATTATTTAAAAAAAAAAAAATGAACACATGTAGCCGATTTTAGGTTTCGTAACTAGGACAGAGAAACAAGAATTATGAATTGGTGTACCATGACACTATGTAGGATGTTAGAAGGGTATAAAGTAATAAGATTCAGCACTATGCCATCACTTGTAAGCTGTCCAACTGAGTACAGTTGAAGAGGGGGGGTTCCAATCCTCGATCATTTCTCCTTATCGCATGATTTTTGTACGGCGTTGCGAAATAATGGATTAGAATGTATGTAATGTATGTTATGTGGCAGGCATGTTGCTTACCATCAGGCACATGACCTGCTCGTCTCGTCACTCTATTCTATATAAAAAAAAAAGAAGAGGTACCCCACCCGGAGTCAAATCTCAGTGATAGACCGTAATCGGAACGTTGGTTAAAAGTCAATGACAGAATCAAATCACAGTTGATGATTTACATAGACAATTTATCGGGTCATCATCATCATCATCATCAGCCGCAAGACGTCCACTGCTGAACATAGGCCTTCCCCCTAGATTTCCACAACGAACGGTCTCGCGCAACCTGCAACCAGTTTTCTAGCGACCTTTGTGAGGTCATCTGTCTATCTAGTGGGAGGCCGTCCAACACTGCGTCTTCCGGTTCGTGATCGCCACTCGAGAACCTTTCTTCCCTATCGGTTGTCAGTTCTGCGAGCGATGTGGCCTGCCCATTGCCACTTCAGCTTGCTTACTCTTTGAGCTATGTCAGCCACTTTTGTTCTTTTGCGAATATCCTCATTACGGATTCTGTCGCGCAAAGAGACTCCGAGCATAGCTCTCTCCATAGCTCACTGTGTGACTTTGAGTTTTGTTATGAGGCCCACAGTTAAGGACCACGTCTCAGTTCCATAAGTCATTACTGGCAACACGCATTGGTTAAAGGCTTTTGTCTTCAGGCATTGGGGTATTTTGGACTCAAAGATGTGCCGAAGTTTCCCGAACGCTGCCCATTCGAGTTGGATTCTTCGCTGGACCTCTTTGTCGAAGTTGGATCTACCTAATTGGATCTTTTGACCCAGGTAGACGTATTCGTCAACAACTTCGAGTGTGGTGTTCCCAACATTAACCGGTACAGGTGAGACATGAACATTTGACGTGACCTTCGTCTTGCCCATATTCATCCTCAAACCTACCTGCTGGGATACTCTACTGAAGTCCCTGAGCATAGCACCGAGGTCCTCCAGCGACTCCGTCACAATGACTATGTCGTCGGCAAACCGAAGGTGAGTGATGCATTCGCCGTTGATATTGATGCCGTATCCGTTCCAGTCCAGTAGCTTGAAAACATTTTCCAGCGCGGCAGTGAACAGTTTCGGAGATATAATATCTCCCTGTCTCACGCCTTTCTCTAGCTGGATATGTTTTATGCACTGGTCCTGTAACCGGACAGACATTGTGGCTTTGCTGCAGTTACACTTTAATACTTCGATATAGCGATATTCGATGCGGCATCGCTGAAGGGACTGAAGCACTGCCCAGGTCTCGATGGAATCGAAGGCTTTCTCATTGTCTACATTATCTATATATATATATATATTTAATTTAAACACTCCACAGACTCCGGGGTCCGTGACTTTTGTCATTACAATAATCTTAATATTTTATTTACATAGTTCTTGGATTAGGAGAAGAAGAGGAAAATAGGGGGTGGTGAACATTTTAAACGTAATTCTAGTGCTAGTCTGTCCGATTTCGTCTGTTGAGTCGATCATCGCCGGTTGGGATTCCGATAGTAATCGACTCGACATCGTCTTTTGCCTAAGCCGCCTCCTCCTGGCCCAGAGCCTCCACTACAGCCGCATTTCTGTCTCTAATGGCCACCTGCAGGTTGAAATCTTGAATGGTCTTTGGTGATGCAGCCAACGCTCGCTGCACGAATCGACCGATGGCGTCGTCGGTGTCGTTAGCGTAGTATGTGAAGGTCCCCGTGTGCCATGAGATTGCAACAACCGCATGGGACACGCTCTCGTGCAGCTTCATGTTTTCCTTAGTTTTAATTACGATTACCGACTCGTATGTCAATCCCTGCGCTTCATGAATGGTAAGGATGCGTGACCCGGTGCCTGACCCGTAACCCTGGTTTGTCAGGGTCTCCTTTTCCTCTTGAGTATGCACTAAAAAGAGGGTGTTGGGTTGGGTGCCGGGTATTTGCGCTCCTTTTTATTTTTACCTATTTTTTTATTATTTATACCTTCTCTGCTCTAGGGACTTTATACGGGGTACTGAGGAGTACATACCTGAGTATATGTCCCTCAGCGCATATGCAACATCCATCGAGTTGCGATGTGTGCAGAGCAACTCCTGGCTGATCTTTGCTACCAGGTTCGTCTCCGATGAGGACAATTTCGCCAACACCAGACAGCCGTGAGACCATCACAATGGCCCCGAAATGTTTCATGAGAGCCTCATCCACCAGGAGGCGGCTGAATTTCTCTTTTCCGAAACCATTTACCTGAGCAGAAGCCATAGTTCGCACTCTGGTTTTGACCAGGTTTCCGATACGGTGCGATAGCTTCTCCCTTAGATATTTTGCTGCCTCAGTTGTTGTGGTGATGATAGCGTCTTTGTCCACGTCGAAGTGTCTAATCACCCACGTTGTCTTTCCACATCCTGGAACTCCGTTGACCCACTGTATTCTTGGTACCTCCCAGTTTTCCCAACACGCTTTGACGTTTGAGTTCCTGTCAATGGACTTGGCCATCTCGAGGATCTTGTCGTCCAGCATAATCTTGGTGCATCGGGCGGTAACTACAATTGGGTCGTTTAGTGGTGTCGCATAAACGGGTCTTCCCGCGCGCTCTGTCTCACTCTCGTTCATTGTCACGAAGCCATTTTCTGCACTGTAAGCTGCCATATACTGTCCTGTCATGGTTCCCTTGATGACCCGGGATGTGACATTATTGTAAATGGCTGCTTCGACCTCCTCGAGATTCACCTTTAGGAGGCTTTTCCTCATTATATTTATCGGGTAATTTTGAAATGTATGTTGCAATTTCTATTTTGGTAAATGCAGAATTTATAAACAGAATAATTTATTAAATAAAAAATGTACATAAAACAAAATAATGTCATTTGATATATTGTCTAAATAAAACGTTTGCCATGTGTAATTGGTTATAAATGATGGTTTGTCATATAAAACATTTGTTGATGTAAGATATTTTTGACGTAAATATCATGCGAAACGTTACACTCTCCTTGAAAAAGGCCGCCGGACGCGGCCGAAACTTGAGTCGGATTGACCGACCTCATTACACGTGAGTTACCCGTTTACCTAATCAATATGTATAACAACCACGTTCATTTTAATACTAAAATTAGGATACCTTAGTACCTAGAAAATAAAGAAGGTCAGGAATGGTAACCTTACTAAGAAGACATTAATCCTAACAGAAGAAGGGAACAGGTAGAAAACAACTCAATTTCTCTGTTCCATTAGGTATGTAGTTAGGCAATGACCCCCGGGTGAAGAAAACTCAACTTCTCCCGGTTTCATTATGTATGTAGTTAAATTACCAAAACATTCACAAAGAAAGTAAAAGGTTTAAATGTACCTCCGTAACATCTCAATACTGAGGCACATATTAACAGTAAAAGTATTTTATATAGGTTTGGTGAATCCAAAGGAAAGTGTTATTCGACATGAGAGGGGCCTAGAATTAACATCAGGTCGATGATCTATATTATGGAATGTGCATGAACAGTGATGTAAAGGTTATCATAGGTCGACGACCTATAGAAGGAAAGGTAAACATTGTGAAACAACCCGTTCCTACCTACTGTCGAGTAAAGAAAGTTACACCTTCGACATCCTATAAAAAGGAGACCACACCCCTATATCGGTACTTAACCTAGGGCGGCCATGTGGCTTCGATGCTACCCTACTCCAACAACCACTTATAACCACTGACCACTGCCACTAAAGCACTGGAAGACTCGGCGGGCGTACGGGGAACGTTACACGTGTCGACGGGACGTCGTTTGTCGTCGCTGGTCACTGCCGATCAACCTCCGAGACCAAACACCGTGGCCGAACCCCACTCCCAAACACCAGTCCCTCAGGACACCTCATGACACCTCCACATGACACCGTAGCCAGACGTCCGTGGCCAAATGCCTCCCCTATGGAGGCATTGATAGGCCTAAAGGACCGACAGTCCCTCGCAATCTCATGCCGTGAAGGTGCGGTCTGACGTCACACTCCATCAAAATCTTCAAAAGACGCAACAGACGAAAACAAATAAGAAATTCCAACTTTGGAATGCACGCGTGACGATCGCCTTTTACAAGAAAATACGTGGCCACCTCGATCCTCGTGTGGCCCCCTGCGAAATTCGACGAATCAGAAAGCTTTGTTAGGGATGTCCTAGCGCATCAATCAAGCAATTCTCGGCTAGGGATGGGGTTTTTCCTCCGCGCTCCATAGATAAAGTCTTTACTCCTCCTTACTTAACTCCGTTTTACACAAAAAATAGGTGTTACAGTTTGTAAAATGAAACATTTTTGTATGGTAAAGTGTTTGCAATGATACGATTAGTTGGTTTTAAAGTGATGTTTTGTCAAAAAACGTTTGTGAAACATTAGTGAACCATTTATCTATTTACATCAATTTGTGCATTTCCGAAACCGCAGAGTAAGTGGCACTGTAATCGTCACCACCGATTATCGTTTAGAATCTCGGTGGTCCAATGCCGGGGTTCTGTATTATGTTGCACGGATATACCCTGACCCCTGACCTGATTGATCGTGATTTAGTTTCAAATATTTTGGAAATCTCAAATTAAAATATATATTATAATAATAATATCTCATAGTAACAATATAATTATTATAGTTCGGACAGAAAATAAAATGATAAATAGTTATTTGTTGTACAAGAGTGCAAAGTGGCTTTTTAACCGCGTGCTCAATTTTGATGACCGAGCAAGCGAAGGATTCTAAAGTTGAATCACGAGCGTAGCGAGGGATTCAAAAATTAGAATCCTGAGCGTAGCAAGGGAATCAAAAGGGCACAAGGTGAAAAATCTTTGCACTCGAGTGTAACACGTAATTTTTCATCCCTCCCTAGCGAGGAAATTACTAAACGCTTTGCGCATTTTCAGTTTCAGTCGATTCTGTTGGCGTTAAATAAACTTCTTGGTCGCTAGAATCACTTATTATTATGGTATTTCGGTTTTTCACTTGTATTCAATTTTATAAGTTTTAAACTGTAAGTTTATTTAGCCATGGTTTTAACAATAACAATATGACGTGAAAATATGGAGAGTTGACCGATTGAGGTAAGGAGTTTCATGTGTACATGAAAAAGTGTCCGCCCAAATGCATTTAATTATAGTAGCGCTAAATTTGCATCAGGGTACATTTTAAAGGAAATTAATAAACGTACTATTAAGAATTCATGAAAGAAAAATATTGGCAGTCATAGGCACTGCCGATAGAAGTGGTAACTTATAACTCAGAATTTGATTTTTACTTTGGAAACTACGCGTGTGAAACCGGAGGGCGTGGCTATGACCATGGCCATCTAGAAATGCTGACACATTTTTAAATGGCCAATGGGAAAGGCTGAGGCATTTCTAGATGGCCATTGGCTATGGTCCCGAGTTTACCCGAAGATTTCTTATCATTCCCGAGCGTGACGCTAGAATTAAATTGACAGCCCACGAAAAATCTGTCTTTGGTGTGCCAAAAGAAGTTTTGACTTCAAAATATATTGTACCTACATGTTTTCTCAAAATAGTAATTATTTATTTGATGTTATATTTACTACATTATTTTGTACTGCACAAGTAGTTGAAATTATCTATTAGTTACTATTTTAGTAGTCAATAATGTTTAATTATTTAACTCGGCAACTCGGCATACTTCAATTCGATTACAATTGATTTATTCATAGCATTTCAAAATGTTTTGCCATTTGAAATAACATTCTTTACCTCTATCCTCCATACGTGAAAAGAAAATTGCGCGCAAAGCATTTAAGAAAAAGTACACCAAAGAGGTTCCGAGTATGAGTTTTTAACAAATTAAAAATAAATGTATGATGAATTCGGCACCAAGGAGGTAGAAATAAATAGGTTAAATTATGTTTTGAATTAAAACCTCAGTACACACTATGTTCTAAATTCAAATTTACTTTAACCTCTAGAGGGTAAAAACGACTTTTGCGCCCTGATATCGAGGAGCAAAAGTACTCTTTCCGAGCTGGTGGGATGAAAATGTAATTTCCGACTGGAATAAAAATCTTGACTAACACAGCCGTGGTGTCTTTTCAGATTAGGCTCGCTTCGAAATCCCAGACAAAAATCTAATTGCGACGAAAATCCGTCCGACGCGACCGCTTCCATCGGTTTCCTCTTAAATAATGAACTTGAATTAAGAAGAATGCACTCCACAGATCACGATGCACTCCGTATCTGAGGTATCGATCGACATGAGAGAGCATCGAGCATGGATATTACTTAGTTGTCCAATGTCAAATATTATAAAAACAGGTTGGATTAACTTTAAACTATTCTTTTAATTTGATTTCTTATCGATATGACTGTGTAAACTTAGTGTTGCTGTGTAACTGTGTAAACTGGTCACCTTGCGGCAGGATGAACTGCCTGCCTGCGCAAAGTAGCGTAAAAAAGACAATATGAGTTGTTTTTTGGGCACAGTTGGCAGATGCAAAGGCTAAATAAATCATCATCATCATATCAGCCAAAGGACGTTCACTGCTGAACGAAAGCCTCCCCCGAGGATCTCCACAAAGACCTAAAGAAAGAAGAAGAAGAGAGGAGAAGAAGAAGGCTAAATAAATGAAAGGAAATAAAATATGTTAAAAAAATATATTGAATACTTGAAAACTATACAAAACAGTACGTAAACACATACATTTTAAAGGTATTGGTATATGTAGAAAGAAGTGCATTGGTACCCAAACTAGGAAAAAAATCGGAGAAGACGTACCAGTCCCCATCTGAAACTGGGTGGTTACAAAATTTCATTCATATTAGTCAACGTTAATTAATCATATTCTGTCTTGAACTGTTGTGTTCTTTGCCATCGTTACAAAAATATTGACGTTATTTTGTGCTTTCTTTAATCTTTCTAGTGTTATACTCCTTGATTTCCATATCAATGTATCCATTCACAATTAGCTCATTAGCATCAACTGCAGTAATATTGCAGTAGATCCTTCCTTTCCTGAAGGGAAAGTGAGGAGGGATATACCTCACTGGTATCGTCATGTTGTACAAATTATAATCTCCCTGTAAAAAATATAAATATTGTAATCTATTAACATCAGTAGATAGATACATTCTGTATTGCACTTAGTTAGAAGATAACCACAGTAATTAATTATTAAAATGAGAATTAGTCTTTAGCAAGGACGATTATAATACCCAGCGCTGGCATCTTCTTAGGGACGTGATCGAGGGGATCTGGGGACTATTATTGGATATTAATCCGTTTTAACCCTCAATACTTGCTATGGTTTACCTACTTTTGTAGTTAATGAATGTGGTACAAGGTTTTAGTACATTATATTGTGAACTTTTTGTATTTTTCCATAGCTGCAATGTTCACCCATTGTTTACGTTAATTAACTGGATATCTTCGTGCATAGTAAGTATGTCCAGTTAGAAATTACGTCTCTAAATTCATTTTAAAGACCCATTTCTTTTGGCATGCGGATTCACATGTTTGCCGTTTATCTAAACATTATTAAAAAATCTAGATAACTCATTATTTAGTATTACGCATCTGCATCATTGTGGCGCACGGCCACCTCGATCAACAAGCACGTTCAAAAGCGTAGTGGTTTTTCTACTGCACCTTGATCCTTCGAGTATAATTAAATAAATAAATAATAATAATAAATATTGGTGGACAATTCACACACAACACCATCTGACCCCAAACTAAGCAAAGCTTGTATGATGGCGGCCAGATAGCTGATATAATACTTATAAACTTATATAGTTTTAAATACATACTTATTATACATAGAAACACCCAGACACAGTGCAAACATTTGAATTCATCACACAAATATTTGCACTGGGTGGGAATCGAACCCACGACCCTCGGCTTCGCAGGCAGAGCTACTACCCACTAAGCCACGAGGCCAGTCCCTCGAAATATTGGTAAACATCCCCTACAAAAGCAATAATAAACACCAGGGAGTGGATGATTATTAAAGTTATTAAAAGCCAATAACTAAAAAATATACCAACCGGAGGGTAAGGACAAGGTTTCATCAACTTTCCTTGTCTCAGAGCCGAACCAAAAAATTTATCCTTATGTATCAAATCACATAGTTTAAAATGCATCTCTACGAAACTTCGCTGGTATACATTTGTCAGCCACTCGTAGAAATAGTAATCCACCTTAAATCAGAGACATATTAAATTCTCACATACATTCTCGGGCACCACTGTGCAAGCAAACTGTTTTGTTTATCTGGCCTCTTTTGACTGGCCTCGTGGCTTTCGATTCCCACCCAGTGCAAATATTTGTGTGATGAATTCAAATGTTTGCACTGTGTCTGGGTGTTTCTATACAAATACAAATACAAAAATCTTTATTGCTGTTTGTAGGTAAGATAAGATAATACCAAACATTTTAAAAGTTGCCCCATACAAACTGGCCTCTGCGAGAGGCATGTAATATGTGTGGCAAGACAATTTGCTAGTCTTAATTTTTAAATAATAGTCAGCTGATTAAAGTCTTCTTCTTCCTCATCTTCTATTAATTTCTGGTTTTTATTTATGTCATCTGATTCATCATCTTCGATTCATTTCTGGCTTCTATTTGGTTGTGATATATATTTGTGTGAGATAAATGTTTGGTGAGCACAATTTTGCCAACGTCTTGTGTTTCATCAGGATATTGTCTTGTGTTTTTGAGTTTGATCAATATGTCCATCTAGGGTCTAAGGTCTTGCATTAGTAGATCTTGCAGTTCATCCATGTGAGGAATGTCAAAGAATGTATAAAGTGCAATAAATGTATATAATCAAAAAATCAAAAATGTCGTTAATTATAACATTCATATAAATACTCAAAGAATGTCAAAATGTAATACAGTACAAACTAATTCATCATGATACAATATATCATTATTTGGTCTTATGTCAGTTGAATGTCAAATTTCATAATGGAATAATAATATCTATTGAGATATTAATGGAATAAGGTTTAAAGATTGTAAAAATTTCATGTTAAACAATGTCTAAAATATTAGTATTCCAATTAATTTCCTTATCATTTAAAAATTCAGTTACAGTATAATAGCATTTGTGTATAAGCATTTTTTTTAGTTTCTATGTATAATAAGTATGTATTTAAAACTATATAAGTATTATATCAGCTGTTTGGCCGCCATTTCACAAGCTTTGCTTAGTTTGGGGTCAGATGGTGTTGTGTATGAATTGTCAACCAATATTTATTTATATTTAAACATGCGATCGTTTGTCTATCTCACGATTTGTGACTCGTCTAAGAAGCTGGGGTAGTCCTGTGCCTACCTGTGCCTGAGCTCACATTATAACAGTTTTTGTATTTATATAATCACGTCATTACCAAGAAAACTATTCGTCTCCAACTCATGCTTATTAAGTTCAACTGTTCGTTCAGTTCAATCAGTTCAACTGATCGACGTCGACGATAGTTATCTGACGTTATCTGAAGTTATCTGACGGACTTCCGGTTGGACACTACTAAGAGTAGTTTGTTATGTGAATCAGTACAGCAAAATAAATTGGAAATAGTGTATAAACGAAGATATACAGTACCAAAGTCATGTTCGAAGAAATATCCATCCTGCACAATTGTCACAAGGTACGTTTTACACCAAATACATACGTAAAATTATGTTTTTTACATGAATTCTGTTTTTGTTGTTCCAGTATAACGGAATTTTATTTTGGAATTTACTCTGAATCACTGAAAAACCACCAATCACGCAAATAATTGACGAACATCCGCTTTGTTTATATTCCAACCCGCCTTCTTATAAAATTCATGAAGCTTTGACAGTTTGACGTTAGAAAACTACAGTAAGCGACTTTGACAACTAAAACTGAGTAAATCAAGCGGCACAGATTAAAAATATAGATGCTTGATAGACTGACACGATTAATGACGGCTTGACATCAACTACTTCAGATTTGATTGTTTTTTGTTTTATTGATACAAAAAATCCGAAACACTCTGAATTTACGTTTCGTTACTTACTGTCATAGAAAATAAAAATATAAAGTAAATCAAACCAACGAAGAATTATTTCTCACAACTTGAAATTGTTATATTCGCTAATATGAAAACTAGACAGAATAGCATACGCGAATTGGAACAAAAATTAAAAGAAACCTTACTTGATTTACAAAACTCTAAGAAGGACAATAAAACCCTATTACAAGAAAGAGATGAAGGTGAGGTGGAAATTCAAATTGTTTTGGACAAAAACACTCAATTGAAGAATGAAATGAGAAATCTCGAAGAGATAAATAGTCAATTACAAGAGGATAGAGAAAAATTACTGGATATAATTAACATCAACGGAAATAGAAATATTGAATTAGAGGAAGCACAAAATAAAATAAAAAAATTACAAGATGAATTAAATCAAGCAAGCATTCTGATCAAAACTATAGATTTATATAAAAATGAAAAAGATGCAGAAAATATATTAGGTTTGTATAACAAATTAATGGTGGATAGCAACAAACCTAAAGTAATAGAAACCATTGATCTGACAGTGGAAAAACGGAGCTCAATTTTGGAAAATAATCATGTGTTGATTAAAGGAAGAAACACATTTAAAAAGTACTTAAAAGTTAAAAGAACAATTTCAAAATGTAAGAAACACTTAAAACATTGTCATAATCGGTGTAATATCGAACTTATCAAGGATAAGATAAGGTTAAGGGAGGTGATCAGAGATGACAAAAACACAATTATGACAATTCAACAACACTACGACGAAAACGTAGTAACGATGGATAGATTGGAATACCAACTTAAAGACTTAAACATCAAATACAGCATGGCACAGAAAGAAATAGACCAACTGATATCGGCAATGAATAGTTTAATAGGTCTTAGTCCCTCCAAGCAACGGCAATCGATTTCTGCTGCAGACCTATTGTCGGCCACAACTACGTCACTCACAAGTGACGTATCCTGTATGATAGGCCCCGACCATGCTACATCCTTATCATTAGTGTACAACAACAGGCCATCGAACATAAATTCATCAACTGGTACGACTGCTAATGCTAGCGTGTTTCAACATGTTTTTAGTCAACAAACTGAACAAGATGTAAGTGGAATCGAAAAAACCGGCAAAGTTGAACTTTTCTGCGACGGAATTGGTGTTGGGTTAGGAAATATTTTCAACCATGTAAATACTAATAATAATCAACTGACTAACACGTGTATACCAAATATAACTTTTCACCAGCTAATAGATAAAGTAGTGGTCAGTAAATTTAAACAAAAGTCAGATGTTGTAATAATGATGGGTAACTCATTGAGTACTACTAAAAGAGATCTTGTAAATTGTATAGAATCATTAGTGGATTTTCACAGTTCGGGTAAAGTTGGTAAAATTGTATTATGTACATTTCCTTATTCGACTTCTTTGAGCGATAGACAAAATCAAAAAATATATTCTTTGAATGTTATTTTACACAACCTTATTTCAAACAAAGGCGGAGATTTTATATTATTTGATATTAATAATTTTATACACAATTTTGTATTGTCCAATGGGAAACAATTCTTAGCCCGATACTTAAAAGTTAAAATAGCTAAACTGATTGCTTTTACATTGTCAAACGAGCGAAAAAGGAAATTTCAAAACTTGACAAATATTGCGACAACCAACAGTGACTGTTTAAACTGAAATCCCTGACAACAGAGAGGCCTCATTATGTTACAACAAAGCGTCGTAATATACTAGGTCCCCCTTGCAACAAAAGAACTGTTACTCAGAAGGTTCAAGAGAACACCGTTTATATTTTATACCAGAATATAAACAGGCTGTTAGGTAAACTAGAAGAAATAGAGCTATTCTTAGAAAGCTCACACAATTACGATGTAATTTGTTTCACTGAGACCTGGTTATCGAAATGTGAATTGAATTTTTGCCTAAACAATTATACAATAGGTAGTATATACTATAGAAAATTGGCAATAGGAGGTGGTTGCATATTTTTTGTAAGCAACAATGTGAAATATAAGTCCCGAAAAGATGTAGAAAATATAACTGTTGAACGCCATTGTGAACTAGCTTGCGTAGAATTGGATCGATATGTTGTTTTATGCGTTTATAAGCCACCTAGTGCCGAAATTGAGATCTTCCTAACTACTTTAGAGGAAGCATTGAGTAGAATATCTAAGAAAAATAAACAAATTGTGATGTGTGGAGACTTCAACACAGACATACTTTCGGAATCTCGTAATAAGAGCAATATATTAATGTTATGCCAATCGTTTAATTTGACAAAAGTGTTCACGGAACCCACAAGGGTCGCAGTAACTAAGAAAGGTTGTTCTGCAACCTGCATTGATAATGTTTTTGTAAACTGTGAATACATTCATTCTGAAGTCCTAGATTGTTTGCGTTCGGACCATAGGGGCTTGAGCATTTCTCTTCCTGCCTGTATGAAAAGGGCGGAAGAGAAAGTGCTTGTTAGACCTATTACATTGTCCCGTATGTCAGCTTTAAATACCGCGATATCTAATCATTTTTCGAACAATTTTTTCGACATGACTATTGATGATCCTAATCGTAATTATTCTGAGTTTTTTAAAATGCTGAGTACACATTATAATAATATTTTTCATACCAAATTAATTAATATTAACGCAAAACCGAAGTTTGCCGAATGGGCAACACCAGGACTTATTAAAAGTCGAAACAATCTTTACAATTTATATAAACTAAAGACATACTGCAACGACGATGCAACAAAAGTCTATGTTAAGAGGTATTCAAATATTTTTAGAAATTTGTGTATTCGAGCAAAAGCAATATTCATTCGGGATCAAATTAAAAACTCCAACAACGTGATAAAAAGCACGTGGAAGATAATAAACAAGGAGTCTGGTAAAACCAAAAGTCGTGAAATGATGCGCGCAGTTCGGGTTGGCGAAAATGTCACTACAAAAAAATCGGACATTGTAGATGCTTTCAGGGCTTATTTTGCTGATATTCCCTTAGAGACAACTAAACACCTAACTTCGTCTCTCTCTCTTGCAGAGGAAATGTTGACAGAAAATGTTGATTGTCCTTCATCTACATTTGAGTTTCATCATGTTACTGCCACTGCAATACTAAAAACGTTCAAAGACATTAAAGTTAAGAATACAGAGGACTTATGGGGATTATCTGTTAAGGTACTTGAGGGGATAATTAATAACATTGCCCCATATTTAGCAGAATTATTTAACGAATGTATCAAAAATGGCACATTTCCTGACATGATGAAGTATAGTAAAGTGATACCCTTGTTTAAATCTGGAGACAAAAACGAACTTGGAAACTACAGACCCATCTCGGTTTTGCCCTGCATCAGCAAAATATTCGAGAAACTAGTTCTCAAGCAACTTTTGTCTTACTTTAATATTAATAACCTTTTACATAGTAACCAATTTGGATTTACAAAAGGACGTTCCACTACCGATGCAGGTATTGAACTAACTAATTATATATTGAAAGCCTGGGAAGACCATCATGACGTTCTAGGAGTATTTTGTGACTTATCAAAAGCTTTCGACTGTGTTCATCATGAAACTCTTTTGAAGAAACTGCAGTTCTATGGGGTATCGAAACCAGCTCTAAATTTTATTTCTTCATATCTTAAAGACCGTGTACAGATAGTCGATGTTGACGGTGTGCAATCAAATGAGTCGCCTATAAGAATGGGTGTACCACAAGGTTCCATACTTGGACCTTTCCTGTTTCTTATTTACATAAATGATCTACCTTTCATGATTAAGAAACATAAAAATATAGAAATAGTTATGTTCGCCGATGATACATCACTTCTATTCAAAGTGAAGAGAGGAATAAACGATTTCACAGAAATTAACGTAATTTTAGACATTGCGTACAAATGGTTTGATGCAAATAATCTAGTACTTAATCCAACTAAAACGAAATGTATAAAATTCTCACTCTGCAATGTAATGTGCGATAAACTTGATATAAGACTGAAAGATGAACTCATCGAACCTGTACAATCTACTCGATTTCTGGGTATTTCAGTAGATTCAAAGCTTCAATGGGGTCCTCACATAGAGACACTGGCTGACCGACTTAGTTCAGCTGCCCACGCTGTTCGTCAAATTAAAAAAATATCGGACGTCGCCACAGCTATGCTTGTTTATTTTGGCTATTTTCATAGCATTATGTCCTACGCGATTTTATTATGGGGTTCAGCTGCGGATAGAAACTCAGTTTTCATATTGCAAAAGAGAGCAATCCGTGGTCTATATAATTTATCAGCTAGAGATTCAGTACGGGAGATTTTCAAAACTATAAACATATTAACAGTCCCTTCATTGTATATTTATGAATGTATAATGTATGTAAGAAAAAATCGAAGTCGACTGAAGAAACTAACTGATCTGA
Organism: Ectropis crepuscularia; assembly: GCA_963693475.1. Classification (NCBI taxonomy): domain Eukaryota; kingdom Metazoa; phylum Arthropoda; class Insecta; order Lepidoptera; family Geometridae; genus Ectropis; species Ectropis crepuscularia. The sequence goes on from OY856358.1 coordinate 25,269,452, forward strand.
ATCCAAAAGCGCACCATAAGCACAAAATTGTATTTCCTAAGTGCATACTTCAGAAAACAAATAACTCTTTCAAATGTAATGGTATTCGCTTCTATAATGCAATCCCTGCACAAGTCGAAGGTCTTAATGAAACAAAGTTTAAAAATGAAATAAAAAGCTACCTATTGAGCAAGGCATATTATAATATAGATGACTTTGTTAAAGATAGTAACGTATGGAAGAGAACTGTGTTGAAACTAGAATCTTGTAATAAGGTAAAGTAATAGATTTATAAAACTTTTGATGGAACATTGTACTCATGTAGTATCTGTATACTGTATGTATTAATTATTTTGTCTTTGACAAAGCCTTTTTACAGCTGCATTTGATTGACGAGGCTCCTTTACAGCTTTATTCATTTTGACATTGTTATTTTATCTTATTATGTACACGGATTCTTATGCCTTTTTGTTAATGACGTTACCAAGTGTTCTTATGAATTTATGGTTCGAATAAATTAATTGAATTGAATTGAATTGAGTTAGGTCTCCAAATTCCGGCTCTCTATAGTTGGTAGTTGTTATTTTGTTTCTGCGTAGTCTCCATGCATAACGCAGAAAGTTCATCCATAAGGGGTTGTTTTTCCGCAAATTATTCCCAGACAGCTGATTTAGTACTACTAAATATGTAAATAGAAACCAAGGGTTCATAAAACGGAAAACAAATTTCCGCATCCACCATTCAAAACGTTTGCATGCATGGTGTGTGGAAATTGCATAAACTACACCTACGGCGAATTTCCAAAGTCACTATCAACTGAAGCACTATGTCCGTCAACAACATTGCACATCAATCTAGTTGATGCGGTTGACCACGTACCGTGACGTTGTTGTCCCACACTTGAAGCGTAGTAATGTGAATACCAACATAGTAGAATGGATCATGGCGCCCGTAGCGCTGTGACGTCAGGTTTACATAAGAAGCATACTTCGGGTTGTAATATAGTATTGCTGGATGCTCCGTACTTATGTATTCATACTGCAAGCAAAAACAACATTTGAATTGCAAAGTTTTGAATATAAATGTAGATGAATGTAGAAATGGAGAACGGCGTCTGCCGATCTGGAGACCCCGGGTTCAAACCCCATGCGCACCACTGTCTTTTCGAAGTCATGTGCGTAATGCCGCTAACTTAAAGCGGTGAAGGAAAACATCGTGAGGACACCGACATGTACCTAAAATATTCCGAAATCATGTGTCATCCACCAACCCGCACTGAGCCAGCGTGGTGGATTATGGCCTTAACTCTCTCCAGGCGAGAGAAGGCCCCGAGTCCCAGCAGTGGGAACATTTAGTGGGCTGTTGATGATGATGATGAATGCAGTAGTACAAGAGACTAGAAATAGTGTGGATTGTGTAAAAGAAGACATGAATGGGAAAGAAGTAAATTCAGATTTAACGATTGATAGAAACGAATGGAAGAAGCGGACATGTTGTACTCATATTGAATGAGATAAGAGTAAGCGAATGAATGAGATAAAAGCAACTAAAATTCACTTTGTCAATTTACTGTTTGTTAAATGCAGTTCTACTATTTGGGAAAGATTCTTTAGCACTTTGCTTCTAGGATTGTGGCGCTGACACAGAATTACGCAAAACACTTCTACTAAACCATAAAAAGCGGGATATTCTCATTATTTGAACTTGTTTTACCCTGACATTAAGTAAGGCATTTCCAAAAATCTCAGAATCGATATATTTTCTCTTTAATTATCTCCTACGCAACTTCTTGCATACTGTTAATTCATTACTGTTAAACAGTGTAATTTTGCGCTTAACACGCATGTCTCTCTAATTGTCCATTCTTTAAAAAAATCTCTTACTATTTCAGGTTTTGAAATGGAGACAAATAATTCCATAAGCAAATAAATAATTATTTCGTAACGTCGCATTGTTTTGAATTGAATTACAACTTTTATTGTTTTTAACTTAATATAACAAAGACGTGGTTACCACTAGCCATAGAATAAAAAATATTCAGTAAAGTTAATTTACATCAGCATTTAATTTTTGTTTTTGGCTCATTGCGATGACAATACTGATTACTGATACCTACTTAATAATAAATTTGAATAGGCCTAGTCAATTACTCTGATTATTATTAACGACTAGCGGCCCACTCCGGCTTCACTCGTATATCTTAATAAATATAAATTAGGCCAAACGTTTTTTGTTCGCAATTTGATTAGAATAAAAAGGTTACATTGACGCAACCTAAAAGATAGACACGTGCTGTCACGGACTTCAGCGCACGCAACGAAAGCTCTCAACAAGAACAAAATTAAAAATTTTGGTTTGCCCCCAACTATCTCGGATTTGTAATTTGTCACAACACTCTACTAGTCAAGCAATACCATTTCATTTCATACCATATTGAGGTAGTAAAGTATAATAGTTATTTGTTGTACAAGAGTGCAAAGTGGCTTTTTAACCGCGCGCTCAATTTTGATGACCGAGCAAGCGAAGGATTCTAAAGTTGAATCACGAGCGTAGCGGGGGATTCAAAAATTAGAATCCTGAGCGTAGCAAGGGAATCAAAAGGGCACAAGGTGAAAAATCTTTGCACTCGAGTGCAACACGTAATTTTTCATCTTTCAATTTCTGGGGGTGCTCTGCAGATTGGTTGCGCGCTTTCAGAATTCAAAAAAGAGCATTGCGAGCTTTGATGAAACTAAGTAAACGAAGATAAGGTACGCTCTAATATAAAGACAGCATAATGTGCCGAAAATCTCACACAAGTATAATACGCAATGTGCACACAGCTTCACTTGCATCGTGAGAGACGTTTGAATGAATGACAAAGACATCATGACAAGTAGGCAGTAGGTGCAAATGAGATAGCTATACATACATCACATTGTTGACATTTTTTTCGACAAGAATAGAAAGACATACAAATGCACTGGCGTGAAAGAGACAAAATAGCTGCAAGTAACATATCGCCGGTCGTGTTGCACTCTTACGCTGTATGTATATCTGTCTCTTTTTAGAAATGGCCAATCGTAAAATTGTTTACAACAGAAAAATATTTTTAGATGTAATAATCATTGAACTGTTATGGAAATAATTAAAGATTTTGTGTACTTACGCATGAAAAGTGATACCAAGGAACTTGTTCTTGGTCTTTGAACTGTTTGTGCACCTTGCAAAAGCAGAATAAGACATTATTACGGCTCATATCGGATTTTTTTGAATTGTTAGCGAGCGTCCACTCAACTTGTGGCTCCTGTTGCGACTGAGACTCAATCAGGAGACGTCACCTGATTTTACATTGAGATCGTAGATGAGCGCTTGCCGCTTCTTAGTGTTTTAAGAGTTCAATGATTGCGAGCCATAGCGAGAGTGCGGGATGACCAATCGGCGCTGCCCCTGTTCCGTGAGATGCGCATATTGACCGTGCCGTGCATGGTGATCCTGCAGGCGGCGCTGTACGCCTGGGACCACCTGGACGAGTACCCGCGCCTGCGCACCGCGCGACACGCGCGCGTGCTGTGCGCGCCCGCGCGTCGCCTCACGAAGGAGTCCAGACAGGTACACGTGCTGGCGACGGAGGTCTATAACCGCATTCCGGACGAGATAAAAGATGCTCCGTCTCGAGAATCTTATAAGATGCGTATAAAAAAGTGGCTTGTGGAAAAAAGTTTCTACAGCATTGGCGAAATGATAACCGGATAATACGAATGTGTATGTAATATTCAAGTATTTATTAATTGTACCCTGTTGACATTAATTTTGATTTTAAATGTAATGTAGTTTAATTGACACGTAATTTTAGATTTTAATTGTAACATAATTTAATTGACATGTAATTTAGAATTTTAATTTAATTGAAATTTTATTTGTATGGTTTATTGAATTGACATGTAACTTGTATTTATCATTGATTTGGAATTGTAATTATCTTTTAATAGCCTTTAATATGACATGTAACCACTCGTTATCAATAAAAGAGTATGAGTATGAGTATGATGAGCGGTTGCCTATTTGGGGTTTTGAAGTCGTTTTTTTTTAATTTTTACTTTTTATTATCCGTAATAGGTTGTTCTGTAAACTACAATAGGTTTTTAGGGTTCCGTAAAACGTAAAAACGGAACCCTTATAGATTCGTCATGTCTATGTGTCTGTCTGTCCGTCCGTATGTCACAGCCACTTTTTGCCGAAACTATGAGAACTATGCTGTTGAAACTTGGTAAGTAGATGGACTCTGTGAACCGCTTTAAGATTTTTACAAAAATATTTAATAAAAAGAAAAATTATGGTTGCCCCCATACCTACTGAGAACTGATACTCATTTTTCAATTTTTGTTTCATCAAACCTACACGTGTGGGGTGTCTATCGATAGGTCTTCAAAAATGATATTGAGGTTTCTAATATAATTTTTGTCTACACTGAACAATTTGCGCGAGAGACACTTCCAAAGTGGTAAAATGTGCCCCCCCCCCCCCCTCTAACTTCTAAAGTAAGAGAATGAAAAAACTAAAAAAATATATATGATGTACATTATCATGCAAACTACCAACGAAAATTGGTTTGGACTCGATCTGATGAGTAGTTTTTTTTTAGTACGTCATAAATACACTATTATTAAAACTTCGATCAAAGTTACAAGGAACTACAAGAACTGTGTGTACTATGTATATTATGTTACTTGCTGCAACGAAACCCTTCATGGGCGAGTCCAACTCGCACTTGGCCACTTTATTTATTTCTAGATTACATCAAGTAGGTGATGTTTTATTGCAGGCAGTAAATTACATATCCGCTTAAACACTGCGGTAATTACACTATATTACACCGAAGGGCAAAAACCAGCAAAATTAACTTCGCGGTTGGGGTTTTGGCAGGAAAAACTTTTTTTTGAATTTTTATTTAGGAAGCGTCTTTGGCATCTGCTTGAACCGGTGTTTATTTTGAAATAAACCTCGTTAAAATTAAAGTTCGTTAATTTAGAAAAAACATAAAATTAAAAAAAAATATAGCCACAAAATTACAAAAGGGGACATAAAAACTCATTTAACATATCTTTCCGATCACATCACTACTCTATTTGATGAGTAGGTACGCTGCAAAATGTAAACAGCTGGAGGAAAGTGACACACAGCGTGAACTCCAACTAAGCTCGCTTAGAATGAGTGTCACAGAACTTCAGCATTGTCTAAGGATTTGCGAAAGTGGCATTATAGCTTTCGAATGTGATGAGAGTATACGCTGGGGGTTTTCAGAAATATAGCAACACAACCGCCGTGGTAACAAGAATACTGAAGGAATTACGAATTGTCTAGCTAGGAAATGAGGAAATCTCCATCTAACCTCGTTCGGTCTTCAAAAATCATAAGGTCGTTACCACAACACACAACAATGATGGCCTGGCTTGATCGAAAGGCCTTACCAAACTCATTGCTTACATTTGATTACGGCAAGATTTTATGACGCTGGGTCCGATTACAACCTCAACTGGTTGAAATTATAGGTGATGGTTTCTAATTTACTAGGCTTCTCGAACAGTTTTTGAATAGTAATAACGTTATGAAGAGATATAGTCCTGTATAAAGTTCTCAATATTAATTATAATTGAATGTTTAAAACCCATACCGAGCGCAAATTTAATATTGTGCTGAAATCTGCTCACATCATGAGAATGGGTCGAATAAGCGTCAGCTGGTTGCTTTGGATTCAATCCAGAGTCACACTGAAAAGCTCTTAGGCAACGATATATTTATATGGTCACTAGCTGTGCCCCGCGGTTTCACCCGCGTCTATTTGTGGAAAATCCATACTAAAATATCCATTGCTGGCCACTTTATTACGTTTTACGGAACCCTAAAAATACGTAAATAAGCAACAATGCATTGTTGTAAGATTGTTGTAGAACAAATTTGATTAGATGTAGTGTAGTAGCGTAATGTTATATACCCTATAGCCTTCCTCGATAAATGGAGTATCCATTTTTTTTATTTTTTTTTACCTTTTTTAGGTTTACACTTGACCGCCATCTCGCCTGATGTAAAGCGACGATGCGGTCTACGATGAAGCGATGATCCAACAAAAAAAGAATCTTTCGTATCAGTCCAGTAGTTTCCGAGATCCTAGCGTTCAAACAAACAAACTCTTCAGCTTTATAATATTAGTATAGATAAAAAACTATGAAGACTTCTATTTTCAAAGTTTTTCAGAGAGTGCGCAGCTGATTTGCCTGATCTAATACCACCTAGCCTTTTATTCTAAAGGACTGCTCATAGCTCCAAAGATCGACATTATTTGTTGATTACTGTTCTCAAAACTTAAACGAAGAGGTTTGATTAAGTTACACTTTGGTAATAAGACCATTTAAACATTTAAATTACTACCAGGGCAGCGTGCTTTATCGCGTACCGCTTAATATCAGGTTGCATAGCAGAAGTGCAGCGGACGGCCTAGTGGATAAAAACATAAAGTAAGCTTACATTGCCTAATTATCTTACTTTTACTACTTTTGTTCCTACTTTTAGGATCTGCGGTCTTCTCTCATATAGAGAGTGTCTATGTTTTGATCTACCACGCTGATCATAGATCTCGATTGTTTTTTGTTTGACGTAGATATATATGTATGTATAGTGTGGATTGGCGGATGACACACATTCTTGAGCACACAAGTTCCAGAAATAAATATGGTGGACAATTCACACACAACACCATCTGACCCCAAACTAAGCAAATCTTATACTATGCCGGCCAGATAGCTGATATAATTCATACACAAAAAAAAAAATTGGTGAGTAAGTGAATGACAACTTGCGCAAAGCAGCGGAGAAAAAATATGAGCGGTTTTTTGGGCACAGTAGTCAGTATTGGTAGATGCAACAGTGTCGAATAGTGGACAGTTGAAATTAAAATGAAATGAAATAAAATCTTTATTTAATACGCAAAAACTGTCACAAAACAGTACATACAGATACAAATTTTAAGATCTTAATCTCTTAATCTACGTAGAAGCATTGGTGCCCAATTGTAACGTTACATATTGACTACAATATGTAAACGTACATCTACATTTTCATTCCAAAATCACCACTTTTATAGGAGAGATGCGTTCATTTACATACCAAATTTTCATATAATCAATATCCTTTTAATCGTTTCCATACGACAAAGAATAATTTTCTCATCATTATGATATTGTTCTGGAATTATATATCTCATTTTAAACCTGTAACATTTACGTTTTTCCAAAAAAAATATTTGTTTACATCTTTTCATCATGTCACACTTCAAACACCATTCGTCGCTTAGCAACTTCTACCCTTTTTCATAAGGTCGTATAGTTTTTAGAACTAATCCTCTTTGAATTATTAATATTAAAATAAAGTTTATTGCTCCAGATTCGAATCACTAAAAGTCTTCATTTTAAATGAAATTATTTGATATGGGCAGAGAGTAATTGGCTTCAGAGGTAAACACATCTAGCTTCAAGGAAAAGAACATGAAGATGCCTGGAAGGGCTTTAACCACTGGCTGTGGACTGAGCCCTGTCATCTGGGAAGGACGGATGAACCCTGAACCTGATGCAGACCGCTGAAGAGGAACCTTGAACCTGATGCTGACTGCTGAAGAGCCTTTCCTGCTGCAAGCCACGTAATCCTACGGGCTACGTGCTACTGAACTCCTGCTGCAAGCCTTTGAAGACTTCAAGCCTCTGAACTCTCTTCTCAATTCTTTTTATTCTTTTACACTCCTTTCTTAATTTTGCTTTACCTTTTCACATCCCTTTTAATTATTTTCTTAAATATACTTGTATTTGTGACCTTCTTATTATTTCACCTTCACCTACCTCTCCCACCTAAATTCTCTTATGTTCACTAACGTGACATTTGGCGCCCAACCTTCCAAAACAACCCCCCCCCCTCTCTCCCGCTCAACCTTTGACCCCTTAACCCTTGACCCCTCAACTCCTGAATTTCTTCTAAATTCTAAAAAATACTTACACTAGTATATATACTTAATATTTTCTTTTCGGCACTCTTTGGATAATAACTTACCTCCTCACCCTCTCCTCATCTCTCCGCATCCTCTCCTCATCTCTCCGCATCCTCTCCTCTCCTCATCTCCTCATCCTCATGACCTCTCCTCATCATTAACCTACAGTATTTTATTTACTCTTTAGTATTTTTCTAACGTATTTAAACGTTACCCAAGACTTAGTGGTCTTTTGTTTTTCTTACTTTCTCAAGTTAATGAGCTCTAAACTCATTAACTCTTTAATCAATGAATACTTAACTCTTGGATTTTGTATGAGCCCTAAACTCATACGCTTATCTTGAACCCTACCGTTCAAGATATCTTTGAGCCCTACCGCTCATGTTAGCTTTTGAGCCCTACCGCTCATGCTATCTTTTGAGCCCTTATGCTCATCCTTAATTACTTTCTTCTTCTTATAAAGAGCGGATGATAACTCTTTAAATAAGCCTAACTATTATCAAGCCCTTATGTTCATCCTTTTTATCATTCTTATTTTCTTCTATCCACAGAGCGGATGATAACTCTTTAAATAAGCCGATTATTAGAGCGGTTGATGACTCTTTAGAAAAGCCTGCCATCGCCGAGAGTGTATGCTTTGAGTGTTCGTCATTGAATGTGAACTTACACCCAAACAGAATGGAAGTGATGAATAAATGACTTGAAAGGTTACTTGAATGGATTTATGTTTGTGTGAAGGTAATACCTCTCTTAAACCCTTTAGAACTTCTTCCCAAATTTTACCGAAGCGTAAAATTTCCGCAGTCGTGGGGAATATTGATAACTCTTTAAATAAGCCGATTATTAGAGCGGTTGATGACTCTTTAAAAAAGCCTGCCATCGCCGAGAGTGTATGCTTTGAGTGTTCGTCATTGAATGTGAACTTACACCCAAACAGAATGGAAGTAATGAATAAATGACTTGAAAGGTTACTTGAATGGATTTATGTTTGTGTGAAGGTAATACCTCTCTTAAACCCTTTAGAACTTCTTCCCAAATTTTACCGAAGCGTAAAATTTCCGCAGTCGTGGGGAATATGTAACGTTACATATTGACTACAATATGTAAACGTACATCTACATTTTCATTCCAAAATCACCACTTTTATAGGAGAGATGCGTTCATTTACATACCAAATTTTCATATACTCAATATCCTTTTAATCGTTTCCATACGACAAAGAATAATTTTCTCATCATTGTGTGATATTGTTCTGGAATTATATATCTCATTTTAAACCTGTAACATTTACGTTTTTCCAAAAATTTTATTTGTTTACATCTTTTCATCATGTCACACTTCAAACACCATTCGTCGCTTAGCAACTTCTACCCTTTTTCATAAGGTCGTATAGTTTTTAGAACTAATCCTCTTTGAATTATTAATATTAAAATAAAGTTTATTGCTCCAGATTCGAATCACTAAAAGTCTTCATTTTAAATGAAATTATTTGATATGGGCAGAGAGTAATTGGCTTCAGAAGTAAACACATCTAGCTTCAAGGAAAAGAACATGAAGATGCCTGGAAGGGCTTTAACCACTGGCTGTGGACTGAGCCCTGTCATCTGGGAAAGACGGATGAACCCTAGAACATGAAGATGCCTGGAAGGGCTTTAACCACTGGCTGTGGACTGAGCCCTGTCATCTGGGAAGGACGGATGAACCCTGAACCTGATGCAGACCGCTGAAGAGGAACCCTGAACCTGATGCTGACTGCTGAAGAGCCTTTCCTGCTGCAAGCCACGTAATCCTACGGGCTACGTGCTACTGAACTCCTGCTGCAAGCCTTTGAAGACTTCAAGCCTCTGAACTCTCTTCTCAATTCTTTTTATTCTTTTACACTCCTTTCTTAATTTTGCTTTACCTTTTCACATCCCTTTTAATTCTTTTCTTAAATATACTTGTATTTGTGACCTTCTTATTATTTCCCCTTTCTCCTCCCTTATAATACCTCTTATGTTCACTAACGTGACAAGTGACATAGGAGAATTTCTGATGTTGTCATAACATTAAAATATAATTAATATCTAGTAATAGTTTTAACATTAAGATTATTAATATTGCGGAAAGACGTTTTAATGAAACTTATATCCACTTTCTATCTTTTATTTTTTTATAACTCCTGATATTTTATCTACGAATGATAACCAACTCTAAATAAAATATATTTTTGCCGTCATTATTTTTTTACAATTACCACCAAAATAACAAGATTATACTTATATAGTAAATGTGGCCATATATAAACTGTGTACTAATAATTATTTTAATCATTTAAAAATCCAATATATTGTAACATTTTGTGGCTTCTATTACCACATAATTATATTTATTTGAAAAATCTTAGAAAAAACAATAAATTCATTTCGTATAAATGTTATTTCTAGACGCTACCATGAATCTAACTAATATTTTGTTTTTTTTTTCAGTGAACGGGGAATACAGGGTTATTGGTAATCAGCCTGCATCCGTTTAAGGGCATGTTCTGTATATTTAAACAAACAACTTTTGTTCTACAACTTTCGTTAAAACTCAATAGATAACCCAAAAAAAATTAGTATTTGTTGCCCTTTTTTGTACTGTTTAGTGTTTATTCACTTCGGCATATCATTTTTTGCGCGTTAAAGAGCATAAGCGCTCTTGTTATGAATTGTTACGAAGAGTTCGATGCTTTTAGACCGTGCAAATATTTTTTAATTAAAAAAAAAAAACTTTTTTTTTTTTAAACTTTAGAACAAAAGTTGACGTATTGAATGTACCTAACATCCCCTTAAAAGGATGCAGGCTGATTACCAATAACCCTGTATATTAGCTTGACCTGGCATCACGTTCGTCACCAGTCGCGCGCAAGTACCGAGCTCTAAAGTTTTTGATATAGGTGTTGACGGAATAGTCAAAAAATCACTTTCAGTGTCAGATGAAACAGTCGGCCGAGTAGCATCTGGAGTTATCCTTGGTGCACTTCGTTGTTGCATATTAAAATTGTTAAAGAAACTGACTAGGTCGAATATGTCGAATTTTTCATCACTGCTGAATGCGTTGTGCGTCGGACAAAGAATACGTTGTGTTGACAGATAAATAAATAGAATAAACAGATACGTGTAAATTTTACAAAAATAATCGAGGTTTTACAACTTAAAAGATAAAAATAAATTATTCACACTTATTAGAGTTAATCTGTAAAAATAAATCAGCTAATGTTGGCAAGAAAGTTAAATCTAGATTGCAAGAGTGGCAAGAAATACTGTTAAAATTAAAATTTTTTTTAAAGAATGGAGCGACGAGACGATCTTTAACGTGAAACTGATCGTGTAGTTTATAAGTTGAGATACGAGGGTATGCTCGAAATAAAGTCAGTCTCAGCCATATTATTTATTTATTCTTTATCTAAAGCGGGCGATCCATTGGCGAGCTAAGACCGTTGGGACGCCACGAGCCTGCGAGCTAAATGTATAAACCGCCAATGGAGCACTTACAAAACCGCGGTTTTAAAAGTTCGCGGTTTGGCTCGTTGGCTCTTCGTGCATGCTTGAAATCCTAAGACCGCGGTATAATAAACCGTCAGTGGATCTACCGAGCGTTGCGAGCCGACAGTCTTTTTCACGCTGCTGTAGCGAACGCACGTATGCCGAACGGCACGTAGGTATTACAGAAATAGAAAAATGGCAGATTTACGATCGTATAATCGCGATTTAGTACTTGAAATAATACATTGTTTTAAGGAACAGCCTTGTCTGTGGTTGTACACAAGCCGGGATTACAAAAATAAAGTTCTGCCACTAAGTTTACATGGGACAAGCGTTGTCTCTCTTGCAGCCAGTTTTTGACCCACACTTTGTGGCGTCTTTTTTTTTTCTTTGGTTGTTATTCTTGTAGGAGTATTCCTAAGTAACAAAGTAGTTCCGTCTGGGAGCACGACATGACATCGCCAACGATGAGAGTAGTCTGTTTGGCACGCTAATGGATCACCACCGCGAGCCGACAGTCCAACAAGCCGTTTATACCGTTAGCTCGCCGACTCGCCAATGGATTGCTTAAGGTCTTAGCTAACTCATCGTTGTATTTGTAACGTGGTGACAACGGTGTTAGAAAATAATTAAAACAAACGTGTTAGTAGTATGTTAGAGGCATTTTTTTTTACCAGAATTATGGGAACTTTTTTTAAAACTTTTATAGGTTTACAATTGACCAGTATCTTGCCTGATGTTAAGCGACGATGCGGTCTACGATGGAGCGTGTATACCGCGAAAAAAGCGATTCACTGTTAGTCCAGTAACTTTATACATGGTGATGTATGCGTTAAATCTGATAGATCTAATTTTATGCAGACTTGTTTATGATGTTGGCTTAATGATTAATCCAAGTTTGTGACCTCGAGCGCCGAATGCAACTTTGTCAAAAATCGAAAAAACCGCGAAAAAATCGTTTATTTTTAAAATTTTGGCGATTATAACCCTAAACGACACATTTTTGAAAAAAACTGTCTCAAGACGTTTATAAAGTAAACTAAATTTGCTACAATATGATACTAAAACTGTCTCTATACACCCAATAGTTTCCGAGAATAAGTCTTTCAAAGTTTATAATTTTTTTCGAACTTCGCAATTTTTTGCAATATTTTAACTCCTACTTGACCACTTCATGGCACAGTTACTGCGTTTTTAACCCCCGACCAAAAAAGGGGGTGATAAAAGTTTGACGACGATGTCTATCTGTCTGTCAGACAGACAGCATAGGTCTATCTCTCTCTGTGTCTGTTTGTGTGTGTTTGTCTGTGGCACTGTAGAGCTCAAACGGATGGGCCTATTTCGATGCCGGATTTTTTATTTGAAGGTTAATTTCTGTGTTGATGTTTTTAGCTATTTTTGGTTAATATCGATTCAAGATGGCTGCCTCCACAAAATGGCGGACCAAATATTTCATCACAATCTACCTCAATATGGGTATCAAATGAAAGGGATTGACTAGTAAAACTATTAGAATGGCTGAACCATGGTGAACCTACCAAATTCTGCCCCAGGCGAAAATTGAAGTTCAATTTTTCCATTTTGGAAACTGAGTGACTGAAACGAATAAATAATAGAGGAAAAAAACAAACAAATGACGGTTTTCAAAACACAAAAGCACGAGTAAATAGCTGTATAAATTTGCAATATAAATTCCTAACTAAGGAGGACATATTTGAGATCAAAGTGGCCAGTACAACAAAAGTAATACGTAAGGACCTAATATTAATAAAGCAGAAAAATGTGACTGTCCATAGAGCAAAAATGTTCAGAACTGAAGTGCGCGTGAGCGCACATGCACATGCATGTTGTGCTTATTAGTTTACTACATATTATTTTGAGGTGTTAAGAAAAGAACATGTTAGATACAATGTCATTTCAATTTTAATATATCCCTAACCTAATTTTAAACCTACGCCCAAGTCACAAGTCTTGGGGTCTACTCGAGATTTCTCTCTCTGTCACACGATGGACCCGGCACCCGCACGGTGAATCCATGGAATGCTAAAAAGTTCGTCTCAATAATGAAAAATGCTGTTTAGTAATTGCATCTCTGGACTGTCAATGTAAAAACATGATAATCTTTGTTCGTTTCAATAATACTAAATCCCATCAAAAACATACATGTGAAATGAGAGCCAAGTTAAATACTACGATATATGGTTTGATTGTTGGCTTGACAAAAGAAGTGAGATGTAAATGGGTGCCAAGTTCAATGATTAGTGTGCACACCGTGGTCGTGTAATTTATTAAAACAATACTTCGTAAGAATTTAAAATGTTTTGTTTTCTTACCCCTTAAAACGGTTTTTTTATTACACTAAAAAAAATACAAGAGCAGACCATTTTTTTAAACAGATAAACATATTTGGTTCGATGCTCGAGTGTGCGTTTTATTCAGCTTACTTTCTGTACACTGTGTAACACTTTTTTTTTCCGTGAATCGGAACGCATCGATTCTCTATGCGGCCGAGCGATATACGGACATCACTAAAAAAGTCGTTTCCTCTTTACCGCGTCACTAGCTGGCTGTTGGCGGAAACGAGCGTCATGAGCGGCCATTTGTTTTTTCGGTCACGAGCGGCGGTCTCGGACCGCCGCTTCGTTGATTAAAATTATTGTATCTTGAGTTGAATTGTTTGATCGTTGGTGAGTTATGTGCTGTTATTTCGTTTGTTCGACAGTCAGTCGATCAAAGTTCGCCGCGGCGTTATGAAAACTTATTTTTTGTCGTAGGACGTGTGGTTTGCTGGGTCCGCGTGTGACGCCGTTCACCTGGTGTGGAAGCCTGGTGTGGAAGTTGTGGAGAACTTGTTGCCTCCTTCAAAAGGTAAAATTTAAAAGTATTATAGTGTTGAAGGACCGCGTGGCGGGCGGGTGTCTGTCTGAAACGTTTCTTATTCGATTGTTTTCTTTATAGGAGGTGTTTGGTGAGCCTGTGTTTGGTTTGGAGGACCCGTTTTGAGGCGCCTATCTTTTGGGAGATGTCCAGTACTGGCCGGGAGCCCTGTACGCGTGGGCTGTCACGTGGTGTGCTCGGTTCGGCGTGAGCTGCGGAGCCGTCCGAGGCTCGACAGTTAGCAGTGAGACCTCGGGACCTTCAACCGCGGCTTGCGTCCGCGTCTCAACAGGTTTTTGTTTGTGTTTGTGCTTTAGCCGATAATCTGATAGTGTTTCTTATGTGGTGTTAGTATTTATAGTGGTATATTTCCCCCGAGGAGTTAACGTCTTATAATGTCAGCAGAAGGGTAGGAATGTCTCCCTCCCTCCGACCTGCCGTCAATTAATCTTAGTTTTCCTAGGGGCTTACAGTCATTAAGTACTTTAGTTAACCGGTGGACACCGTTAGCGGCTGATTAGTGTCGGTTAGGTGTCACCACTCATGTAGATTACCTACTGTTTAAGTCATATAGACACCAGTTTAATTTCCCCAGAGGAACCTACTCCCTGGATATCTACTTTCCCATCAGTTAACCGATGGTAATACTTCAATTATAGCGTTGTGAATGTGAAGGTATGAGATGGTTGTGTAAAACGTTGTAATCCATACTTCCTGTACCTTGTTTATGAGTTAGTCAGGACTGATGTTATTCTGAGTAACCATACTTAGCCTTTCTGTTTATGGGACTTAGAAAGGGAACATATTGTATTTACCCTAATCGAGTACTGCTCGGTTATTATAATTTTATTGTTCTAATGTTAAAGGTCTAACCCTACTGTTTGACAGGGGTAATTTAAGTGTTATTATCTTTCCCATGTTTAAGTAAACCTGGTGATTTTTGTATGGAACCTTAAGCGTTCGAAGTGGTAGTTAAATTCTTGTCTAGAGTTATTATATGGTAAATTCAGTGGTCTTTTTACCACCCTATAGAAGGCATATTGGCCTTTAGTTTTGTTAATTGTAGCTTTTCATTTTTAACCCTACAGGTTCCGGGAGTATGGGGAGGTGGTGACTTTCTAATTAACTCTTAAACCTAACCGGGAGAGTTGGCCCGGGGCTTAACCCCTCACTTCTACCGGTTTTATATTTGCCATCTACCGACCCTTACTCAGGGACCCTGTATGGTAGAATCTTAGTTTGTTTTGGACTCAAAGAGGTTGATGGAATTCCTATAATTCCTTCTATACATCTGGGTAACAGCGACTCAACGGTCAACCCCTGACCCTTTTAACCTTTTAACCTTTTACCCTTAATATGGTAAACTTGTAAATTTGTTTAGGCAAATAAACGCTTGAAAAAGTCTTAATTTTTTATTTTATACTTAAACTTTAAACTTTTTTTCCGGGGAGGTTTGGGAATTCAATTTTCACCAATTGAGTTCTCAACCATAACACCCCGGATACCCTTACAACTGGTTGTTTTCTGCCGTAATCAAGTTATCATGTCACCCAAGATGATGAGAAGAGCTGAATGAAATACTTAGACCGCGTCGAACGGATCTTTTTTTTTACTTTTGTATGTTTACACTTGACCACCACCAAACCCTGTCGAAAGTCTTCGAGATATCCAGGGAGACTGCAAGTGCTTCCCCGTGTTTCTCAATAGTTTTATTACAGATGTGAGTGACGTACGCTAGAATATCCCTGGTGGACCGGTTTCGGCGAAACCCGTATGGCTGGTCACTGAGGAGGTCGTTTGATTCTAGGTCCGTCAGGAGCCTGTGGTTTAGGACACGTTCCATAGTCTTGCAGAGTATGGACGTGACCGATATGGGCCTGTAGTTAGCAGGGTCAGCACGACTACACTTTTTGGGCACTGGTTACACATTGGCAAGCTTCCAAGACTTCGGCACTAGCCCAGTTAGGAGAGAGAGCCTGTAGGCTAAATTACGTGACCAGCCTGGGTCTCTGCCACGATCTGGTCTGTAATGGTTAGCTCGACGTAAAACCACTAAGTACTAATAATATCTCTGCTACTACCCAATATAAAAACGATTGGGACGTTATCTTAAAATCTATAGGAATAATGACACGGTACCTTGTGTAAACGGAGTCCCGCGTATATATAAAGCACAGAACAGATATCATCTGTTCTGTGATATAAAGTGTACTTATACCTAAACCTTTCCACGAACTAATCCTTGTTCCCCGTGTCTCTAAGGTTTATGATAAGTCTATAATAGTACGATACTTGTCAGCTGTCCTCGCTATGTAGTCGGCCTCCTTTCGATGCACTGAAATCCTTTTTCACAAACACAACGTTCGTTCTCGCGACCGCGCTGAGAACCCGGTTTCACTTGTCGCAACCGTGCGAAGTGACGCTTATTTCAAACAGAATGATAACGCGACCCTTTGCGTACGTGCGTTCCTCGCAAAAACTCTTTTCAAACGGAAGGTTAGACTGCAAAAAGTGTTGCCGCATCTGTTGCTTGTTAATATTGTAACAAAATATAACCACTAGCGCCATCTGTCACACTAGTGTGTAAGTCTTTGACAATAAATCACTTGTCTATAGAAATCCCATTCTGCATCATTATTAGGTTATGGGCGTGCGAAAAATAAATTTTTGGTAGATAATAACGCGTAGTATTGTTTTTGTTTTGTGATAAATATGACGACGAACTATATTGCTAACATTCCAAAGTTAAAAGGGCGTGAGAACTATGAGGATTGGTGTTTTGCGGTGCAAAATGTGTTGGTGTTAGAAAACATGGCGTCCGCTATCGCTGAGAGGTTACCGGCGTCACCTACGGCAAGCCAAATAAATGAAGATGCTAAAGCTAAAGCGAAGCTAGTGTTGACGATTGACCCTTCACTTTATGTGCATATTAAGCATGCATCGACAACCTTTGATCAAGTTGAAGAAAATGTTCGATGATACCGGTTACATAAATTTTGGAGGTCCAGCATGGAGGAAGAGTTACAATCATTTGAGATGAATGATGCATGAGAGCTTGCAGATAAGCCCCGTGACACCACATTAGTGCAGTGCAAATGGGTATGGATAAAATCTAAGTATGAACCTTGTTTGTTTACAAAGTTTGAAGGAAATACTAAAGTTGTAGTGGCATTATTTGTTGACGATTTTGTTGTTTTTTCTAATTGTGATATGGCAACTAACCAAATAATACAAGACTTGAGCAGTAAATTTAAAATTATAGACCTGGGTCAAATAAAGCAATGTTTAGGCTTAAGAGTAAATATGTATGAAAATTTTATAACAGTTGATCAAGAACAATATGTAGAAAGCTTGTTGAAAAGATTTAACATGTCACATTGTAAAACTGTTGAAACTCCTATGGAGATTAATTTAAGATTGGAAAAATCTAAGAATAGAATTTATGATAAAAAAAATCCATACAGACAATAGTACACCTACTGATAGGTTACGGTTGCCTGGAAGAGATCGCTTTTAGTGATAAGGCCGCCAATTGCTACTTTATTTTGTTTTGTTATGTAACATTTATTTATTTTTGAAATTAAGTGCAATAAAGAGTTAATCTATCTATCTAGGTGACTTGATGTACGTACTTAGCTGTCTTAACCAGACCAGATATAGTTTACAGTGTATGTTATTTGAGCCAATTTAATAATTCATATGATGAAACTCATTGGAAACATTTAAAAAGAATTCTAAAGTATTTAAAAGGTACTAATAACTATGGCCTTGTTTTTTCTAAGGATAGTTCTCATATAGAAGGCTATGTTGATGCAGATTGGGGTTCAGATTCAATTGACAGAAAATCTTTTTCTGGGTTTTGTTTTAAACTGTCTGGTACAGTTATATCTTTTGAATGTAGAAAACAGAGAAATGTAGCTCTGTCATCAACAGAAGCTGAGTATATTTCATGTCAGAAGCCAGCAAAGAGGCTATTCATTTATTTAAAGAATGTATTGTTAGAGATTTTAGGCCATTCAGAAACAATAACTTTGTATAATGATTGTCAAAGTGCACAAAAACTTATTTTGAATCCGGTATACCATAGAAGGTCTAAACATAGAGACATAAGATATAATTTTGTGAGAGAGGCAGTTACAAATAAGTTTGTTAAAATTGATTATTTAGAAACGGCTGAAATGCCAGCAGATATATTTACAAAAAGTTTGGGGCCTTTAAAGCATAAATACTTCACAAAAAAGCTTGGTATATTACCTATTTCAAAAATATTAATGATTTTGTTAAGCGGAGGTGTTAATATTGTAACAAAATATAACCACTAGCGCCATCTGTCATACTAGTGTCTTTGACAATAAATCACTTGTCTATCGAAATCCCACTGTGCATCATTATTATTGCTAACAATTACCATTACTTTTGCTACATGTTAGCCAAAACATGTTGTTACGTCATTTTACACCAAACAGAGCCTAAATAAGCGCACGTGAGTATCGGAGACAACTGAAGCGCTCAACCCTTCAACACAGGCAGGGCAGGAATATCGTCTGGGTCAATGGCTTTATTCACGTCCAGATTGCGTAGCACTTTGCGAACCTCCATTTGGCTAATGTGTATCTCTGACTTAATAGTCGGACAGCCAGGTGGAGTAGGAGGTGTCGCGCCACCAGCATCTAGACGCGAAGATTCCGCAAACTGAGATGGAAACAAGTTTGCTTTCTCCGTTGCAGTGTGAGCCAGTATCCATCAGGTTTCAGCGTTGGAGGTAGTGAGGGGCGGTAGAAGTTCGATTCGACCGATTTAGCTACGCCCCCTTTATTTGCCCGCGTTGCCTTGTTGAACGCTTTCTTCTTCTGGTGTATGTCTCTTGTCTTACGTCGTCGTGTATCAATCCAGGCCAGGTAAATCTCATGTTCAAATGCTTCAGCACTTTTACACTGCAAACCAAACCCAGGGTGAGCTTTGCTAGATAATGGGACGTCGGAGTATGAAATGATATATAATGATATGTTCCATAGCCGTTCGTATTACATTAGTCACAGCATCCGCGCAGACTGAGGGATCACCAGAAGTGAAGCACAATGACTGCCATGGGTAAGACGCAAAAAAAGAGCGCATCTCGACCCAATCTGCTGACTTGTATCGCAACAACCGCCGGTTGCCTCTAGGGCTGGGATCGGGCGGATGGTAGACGGATACAGATTTCACCAGACAGTGGTCGGAGCTGCCTAACGGCGAAGATACCGCCACGGAATAACGGTCTGGATCTGTTGTCACCAGAAGGTCGAACCAAAAAGGTGTATGCGACTCAACGTCGGTTACTCTTGTGGCCTCTTGGACCAGCTAGGTTAGGTCTAACGATAAAGCTAGCTCTCTCATTTCCTGCCCAGCGCGGTCAGTGTCACCTATTTTGTTTTCAGTCCGAAATATCTGAAAGAGACTGCCTTAGTTACTTGCCAACTTATCAATACTCAATCGTTTATTGCTTTGTTATGTTACAGATATAATGAAAGATAATACAGATAGGTAGATTTCGTACAAAATTAAGTCGCAACACAACGTACCCAATCGGGCATTGCAATTAAAAATTGTTTTGGATCAGGTCGGGACCTTAGCTGAATAACACATTTCAGAACTTCGATGTCACGAGAGTCTAGATACTAAGCAGCATAGGCAATATAGAAATTATAGTGCCAGTGCGGTTTCCGCAATGCACTAATAGATTTTTAATGCTTGCAATTTGCTTATCGTCAGTAATTGTCTGCAACTATTCAAATTTACAATTACATCTGATCAATATTTTCAACGTAATGATCCTAATACAAAAATTAAATGATGAAGCAAATTGACTTTTCTGAATTATTCTATTTTATTATTAGTAGTGATTACGACTTGGCTACATAGAGTTAAACACACAATTAAATATTGGCAAATCAATTAAAATAATGCAACACAATGAAATAATTATCTATCTGCTTGTGGAATTATTTGTTTCCATTTCAAAAAGTGAAAAAGTAAGTGAACTAAAATTATAAAAAAGTAATTAAATAATAATTACTTTTTATGATCCGTGTGCGAGGGGTAACATGAGAAGATTCTAGAAACAAACTATCGATTCCAAGATTCTCGGAAACACCCCACTTCACAATGTACTTCCAATAATGTTTTTTTTCACGAATCCAATGATGTTTAGTGTTTACAAAGTAAAAGCGATTCAAATGAGGAGATAAAAACGTACTTTTTGGGATAGTAGAGATATTTTGCGTTATCCTAAATTGGCGTCACAATTCGGCGAAAATCACTCCAATATAACCGAATCTCATCATCAGGATAGTCCACTGTTGGGCATTGGCCTTTCCCATGGTTTGCTCTCACTCAGCCTTATCATCAGTTTTACATTTTCATTCACTGTATCTATTTTCCGTACATTTTCCCTCCATCTTGTTTCAGGGTGTTACTCTACATTTTAACATTATTTTTTTTGTTGATTAGCGTCTTTACTCCAGGACACGTCTGCTCTAATGGTTATCAGTTCTGAGACAGACATAACCATTGCCGCTTCAGTTTACTAAGCGTTGAGCTATGGCGATAACCTTTGTCAATCACCTCGTTTTGAATAGGATCCTTCAGCGTAACTCCAAACATAGCTATTTCCATAGCTTGCTATGAACTGATGCGACTTTGAGTTCGTGAAATTAATCACTAACAGTACACACTGATTGAATACTTTTGTTTTTAGATATTGTGCGATAGACGACTAGAAGTCACGACTAAGTTTGCCAAAAGCTACCTAACCCAGTTGAACTCTTTTCATGGCCTTGAAATTGTTCTTTCCTAGTTTGAAAGTGTGGCCTAATAACATATTTTGAAACAATTTCTAGAACGGTGCCATTTATACCGACCCCAAAATTACGTGACAATTAATCATGATTTTGCTTTTATTCAAATTTATCTGGAGACCTATGTGCTGATGATGGATGTGCTGTATCAAGGAGCATCAGCTAGGTCAAACGGCCTAGCTGAACAATTAATCCTTCAACGTAGTCCTCCAAGTAACTGCTATTGATGTTAATGTCACGTACAGCCCAAACCCAGCATGTTTACTATGTTTTGAGAGGGAGGAGAGCGAAAGAGTTCGATAACGATTTGGGGAAAGTCATGTCCTCTTTTGTCACGCCTCGACGATAATGTTATTTCTTCTGCTGGTGTTGGACTTAGATTTTCATCATTGTGGCGTAGTACAGACATCTCAGCGCCTCAATGTATCTCAATCTTTAAAAAGGCTTTACACCACTGGACTCCAAAACAACGCACGGTCCGATCAAGTGAATTGCTTTCTCGTAGACCACAAATTCTAAGCATAGGAACCGATTGTACTCTTTGGTCTTCTGTACAATCTACCGCACTATGTGGATGTAGTATAAGTGCTATTGCTTGGATGATTAAATACTCAGACAGGAGAGTACCAAATAATGTCTGATTTTATTCCCAACACCAGAGTCAATAATTAAATGACAAACCACAATTGAACAAAGTAACTTTAAGTTGGTTTTGCTTGCAGTTTCAATACATTAGTACGGAGCACCCAGAAGTGACGTATTACAACCCGAAGTATGCCTCGTATGCAAACATGACGTCACGACGCTACAGACGCAAAGATCCCTTCTACTATGTCGATTTCCACTTCACCCTGATTCACGCGTGGGACAATAACGTCACGGTACGTGGCCGCATGCATCAACTTGATTGATTGATAATTTTATGGACTGGTCTAGAGCTTTAGTTTACCAACTGATCCATAGGTGTGGGTAGATTCGATTCTTACCCAGGGAAAACGTTTTGGTGGGTGAATGCGGGTGTTTGTTTTGCATGTGCTGGTTCATTTTATAGCAAACGTTTCTATTTACATTAGTGCTAGCTCAACACTCTGAGAAACACTTATGAAAGAACGACTTCTTGTGGATGAACTTTCTGAGTTTGCATTAGGGGCTGTGCAGTTCACACTAACAAAGTGTCAACTATCCGAGAACCAACAGCAGAAGGTTCATCATCCCAAAACAGTCTAACTGTACCTGCATGAGGGGAACTCGTGAACAGTCCACTACCAAAGGATGGTAGTGGAGTGGACTGTTCACGAGTTCACACTTCAGCTTACGTTAATCGACTCATAGCTCGTGAGATGAACATACGATTACATATTATATTTATTTGCTTGCACATTGGAGCAGGTGGTGATATGTGGGAATTTATTATTTTACTGATTTAAGGTGGATTTCTATTTCTACGAGTGGTTGACAAATGTATACAAGCGAAGTTTTGTGGAGATGCACTTTAAATGGTGTGATCTGATACACAAGGATACATTTTTTGGATCAGCTTTGAAACAGGGTAAATTAGCAAAACCTTGTCCATATCTACCGGTTGGTATATTTATTCATTTCCCTCTTAATAATTTAAAAACGTCTCTCTAACATTTATTATTAAGTTTGTGAGAAATGTATGGATACCAATATACGAGTATATTTATTATTATACACGGAGGACTAGTTATTAGGAGGAGAGGATATAGTTGACGAATGTTTTTGAATTTTCGTCTTGACCGAGGTAGGAGGTGGTTGTTGTTTATTATTGTGAAACCAGACTTTTAAACATTATTTGCTTAGAAGCAAATATGTTAGTTATTAGTTATGTTCATATACAACGTAAGCTAATAGTGTGCTACGACGCTATTACATTGGACCCCAAACTAGTTAATACATGTATTTTGCCCGCTCCATATTCGTTTAACAGAAATAGTTAACGCTTGACTTATATTCACTAAAAGACACAGAATTAAATTAAAATAACATAATAAGCAAATAATATTATTTATTAAATTTAGATCTAAGTATCTATAAATGCTACAGTAATGAAAGTTCCAACATCTCAGTGATCCCTTTTATTTCTAATTCCTTGTTAAACGTGGATTGTGTTAGGTAATTTAATAGGTTTATCAGTTGATACGGTCGCATTTGTTGAACGCAATGTTTTTGTTTCCCTCTAAAGACCGAATTCTTACATCGAAGTTATCAAGGCTGGGACCACTCAAATCCACAATTTTGGTGAGAGCCCGTAAACATGACTCTATCTCGACTAGGTTAGCCTAGTAGTGCGATGCTGCTGCAAAATCTTGTGGAATATCGTTAACACTACACATAGGCGCCTGTTGATTCTGGCGAGCAAAGAGGTCAATGAGGTTATTACTCAAATATCGTCGAGAAAGACACAAGGCGAGAATGTTGTTTCGTTCGGCAGTTGGTGTGAGCGAGACAATGTGAAAACTGTGAGTAGTTTGCTCGCCATGCAGCAAACGGTCCTATTTAAGTGTGCTCTTATTAATTAATAACTAGATAAACTTAAATTTGTAGTACCTAATAATAACATTTCCCATAAACCTTATCATCTATTGAATAAGTTTTGTGGTGGTAGAACTCTTGGCAGAGTCCGCCTGGGGAAGGACCACACCTTTGCCAATTATTCTACCGCTAAGCAGTAATGTGCAAACATTACTGTGTTCCGGTTTGAAGGGCAATGTTTCCAGAGAAATGACAGGGCTTAGAGATATAACAACTTAGATCTCTGGGTGACGAGCGCAGTGCAGTGCTAGGTAATGATTTGGACTCTTCATGTTCCAATAGCTGCGTGTCACTGTGCTGTTATGTGGCAGACATGTTGCTTACCATCAGGCACATGTCCTGCTTGTCCCGTCACTCTTTATTTAAAAAAAATAATTGTTGAGCATTCCTTACTCCGCAGCCCCACACCAACAAGCCCAAAACTAAGCAAACCTTGTATTGTGGGAGCCAAAATTATATACGTAGGCTCCGAGTCTTACCTTGACCACCTCCGTTATTTCATTTAAATAATATTGTTATAAATATATTTTACAGGGAAACTACAATTTGTACAACATGACGATACCAGTGAAGCACATCCCTGCTCACTTCCCGTTCAAGAAAGGGCGGATCTACTGCAATTTCACTGCAACTGATGCTAATGAGCAGATCGGGCGTGGACACATTGATATGGAAATCAAACAGTACAGCACTAGCACGATAAAAGAAAGAAAAAACTAATGACATTATCCTTGTGAAGATGGCAGCAACCACAACAGTTCAAGACAGCATTACTTAATTCATTTTGGCATTGTCTTAAATTCGGTAATTTAAACCAACTTAAAAAAGAGGAGGCTCTTAATTCGGTTGTATGTTTTATTAATTTTGTATTGTATGTATGTGATGGTTTTTTTAAATATGAACATAAAAACTAAAATTTACTTTCATCTAGCCGACGCGACGTAGTGAAAACTTCTCACGTGTCTGAATTTAATTTTGAATTGAAGTCGGTTTTTGTTTTTATCGAAGAAAACAATTTATGTGATCTCTCTGTTGGTTCCTGGAACGTATGCGCTAGTTTCCGTTGCTCCCGACGCGGACGTACATACATTTTTGTTATCTACTGTGCATAGTATCGAAACTTCATCTAAAAGCAGCCGTATTACATCTACTGTTTGTTCTCGTGTGTCACAATAAAAAAATCTATCAATTTATTGGCATTATTTATTAAAACATCAGTGAGTTAGCGTGACTCGTGCTATGATACGTAAGCCCAAGCAGTGGTATTCGTAAATGTATTTATTCCATAAAAATAAATATCGAGGTCAAGTGGCGAGGGCATTTGACTTCACAATGGTTAGGTCGCAGGTTCGATCTCCACTTGTACTTCTTAAATAAAGGAAACACTAGCAAATGTTGAAATATTGAAAGATAAATGTCTCTAGAAGCTGTGTGTGATCCGCCAATCTGCATTATACCATAGAATAGATAGAACCAAGATGGTAAAATAAAGAATGGACACTCCTCATCCCCCGCCTATTCGAGACTTCCTATTTCCTCAGGTACTCTAGAAACACCAAATGATGGGTTATTGGACGAGAATTTTCTATGGAAATACGGCCATGATGGTGTGCTATTTAGATAGGTACCGAGTTTTCCATCTAGTAGACACGACAAAACAAAGAGATTTTTAAATTTCCTAACGATTACAAAAATCGTTATTTACAATAAATAACAAAAAATTACTATTTTCTGATCATTAGCGGATACATATTGGGAAAAAGCATAAAGTCACAATCATATCTCCCTTTCACAGCACCTTGTCCCCCTGTTCTTTGTGATTCCGTTTTTTTTTTTTTTTTTTTAACTTTTATAGGTTTACACTTGACCGCCATCTCACCTGATGTTAAGCGACGATGCGGTCTACGATGGAGCGTGTTTACCTAGAAAAAACCGATTCACTCTCGATTTGAAGACACAAAGATTATAACTAACGGGAAATACCCACTCAGGCAACGTATTCCATAGTCTTGACGTTCTTATCACAAAAGTAGAGTCAAATCTCTTCGTTCGTGTTTTTGGAACATCAACCATGAAACGATGTCGCTTTTTCGAGCTGCGAGCATTCCGATCGAAAAAAGGGCAAGGTGGTATCAGATTGTGCAAATCAGTCGCACACTCTCCGAAGTGTATCCGATAAAAAACCGATGAATTACGTCTGGATGATTTGTTGTCCCTCAAAAACAAATTTCGAGTTCTTAGGCACGTGCCCATGGGTACACGCTGTATGGCAGCCGGTAAACTATCTTCTATTATTATCGACGCATAGCTCCAGTCAAATATGGCGGCAGACTGGTTCTCTTTACTCTCATTTTCTTTTAGGGTTCTGATAGTACCTGACCAAATACAGGGCAAATTCTTTGACTACTAAAGTAAAAAAAATATTTCCTGCATAGTTTTCGGAACACCTGAGGAAAAAACAGCTTCCAAACCTTTTTCTTTGTACAAGTCGGTTCAGGCAAAAGTTTTTGAGGGAGACCTCAGAAATGCAGCACGGCTGCTTTAGTATAGTCAACAAGTTCAAAAACGTGCAAAATATACATAAAGCTCCTAGAAACATGTGTGATACCTCCTTCGATTCGGAATGACGTCTAGAAAAAAAAATTGAGGGTTTTTAGCACGTAAAAAATTGCGAATCTCTCTTCTAATCTGAGGTGGCAAAATGTGATGATGGAAGCAGACCTCATCATACTCAAACCCAGAACTTAAGACTTGAAACTGAAATTAATAAATCGCAGAAACTTTTTTTGAGGTCGTTCCAGCATAGAAATTTATTTACTATAGCAAAGATTCCAAGCCCGAGATGCATATTTGAGTTGACTGCGCACCAGAGAACAATAAAGAATTATTATGTAGGTACTAGCTGAGCGCGTTGCTACGCCATCTATTGAAAATTGGCCGTACCATTTCAACTTTTGAACAAATTCGGTTACTTTGGGTTCTAATGACGCAACCTTTAAAATATGACATTATGCTATCACGCAACGAAAGCTCTCAAAAAGCAATATTTTTCCCGTTTTTGTTCCATTTTTCATTTATGCTCGGCTCTTGTTGATAGTAACGTAATGTTAAATAGCCTATAGCCTTCCTCGATAAATGGACTATCCTACAAAGAAATAATCTTTCAATTCGGGCCAGTAGTTCCAGAGATCCTTGCGTTCAAACAAACAAACAAACAAACAAACAAACATACAAACAAACAAACAAACTCTTCAGCTTTATAATATTCCTCGATAAATGGACTATCCTACAAAGAAATAATCTTTCAATTCGGGCCAGTAGTTCCAGAGATCCTTGCGTTCAAACAAATAAACAAACAAACAAACATACAAACAAACAAACAAACTCTTCAGCTTTATAATATTGCTATAGATTAATATATATGTAATAATTTATTTTTTATCATTTGGTTTTTATAATTTTGAAATATCTAGTTATTCTGATTATGAATAATAGAAATATGAATATATTCATGGATTTCATGGCTTTATTACAGATCTTCTCTATATGTTTATCAAAAAGTAGCTTAGGGTCGAGCGTAACTCCCAGATCGACAACAGAATTGGTCCTTGGCAAGGATTGATCGTTAATTTTATAACCAAATGAGAATGTTTGAGCTGATCTGCTGAAGGTGATGCAGCAGCATTTCGAAATATTAAGATCAGGTTTATTCTCCAAGCAGTAAATCTCAAAGCTGTCCAAGTTTAGTCGAAGTAACTCTAAATCACGGTAACTTTTAATGATTTTGAACATTTTCATGTCATCGGCGAAGAGTAAGAAGTTGGAGTGCTTGAAGCATTGGTTGATATCATTAATAAACAAAATAGACAGAAGAGGCCCGAGAATTGATCCTTGCGGCACACCGGATGGTTTAAATGATGGAGCAGACAATAACCCATTACCACTGTTTGAGTGACGTTGACGTAAGAGGTGAACCACCGAAGCAAATCACCTTTTATTCCGGCGGCGCACAGCTTAGCGAGAAGGATAGAGTGATCCTAACGATCGAAAGCTTCCTGATAGTCAGTATAAATCACGTCTACTTGCCCACCCCCTCCATACTAGACGTGTCTGCATCGATAAATAAAACAAGGTTGGTTGTAGTAGACCTTCCCTTCAGAAAACCCTGTTGCTGGAGTAAGAAGGTTTGTTTTTGAGTAGAGTAAAGTTGGTCGTGAATAATTTTTTCAAACTATTTAGCTAGCACACAAAGTTTTGAAATTGGCCTGCAGTTCGAAACATCACGCTTGGGACCATTCTTGTCATCATCATCATTATCAGCCGCAAGACGTCCATTGTTGAACATAGGCCTCCACCCTAGATTTCCACAACGAACGATCCTGCGCAACCTGCAACTAGCGGTTTCCAGCGACCTTTGCGAGGTCATCTGTCCATCTAGTGGGAGGCCGTCCAATACTGCGTCTTCCGGTTCGTGGTCGCCACTCGAGAACCTTTCTTCCCCATCGGTTGTCAGTTCTGCGAGCGATGTGGCCTGCCCATTGCCACTTCAGCTTAGCTACTCTTCGAGCTATGTCGGCTACTTTCGTTCTTTTGCGAATATCCTCATTACGGATTCTGTCGCGCAAAGAGACTCCGAGCATAGCTCGCTCTATAGCTCGTTGTGTGACTTTGAGCTCTGTTATGAGGCCTACAGTTAAGGAAGGCCTACCATTCTTGTGGATAGGGGTTATTATGGCAGATTTCCATTATACTGGGCATGACCCCCTCAGCAATAGATCTCTCAAATAGGACTCGGACAGGAAGCATCAGACTCACCGCACATTTAATTAACAGATGCGGATGAATGTCGTCTGGGCCTGGGGATTTTTTAATATCTAAAGTTCCTAATAGTTTTAGAATCTTAGATTCCGTAACTTTAATAGTATGTATATCGGCGACAGAATCTGACGGCCTGAGATCGCGCGACTCAGGAAGAGGGCGCCGCGCAGTGCCGGTCAGGTAACTGGAATTAAAAAAGTCCGCGAAGGTATTACAAATATCTTTTCCGGTTTCGACGGACTCGTCCTTATAGGTCATGGAGGATGGGTATGAGTTGTGTTGCTAGTAAAAACTTAAACCTAGATAGCCGCCAGCAGCGGGGCAGGGCCCAAGCTACCGGTATTTAGGGCTGCAGAGTGAGGAACCTCCTGAGCTCCTGACGATGCGTGCTGTGTCGAGGATCGACGCCGCGTGCATCTGATCCGCCACCCAACCGTCTAGCGAAAGCCTCTTAAGATGTTGGTCGAGACTTTTCGCTATAAGGCCGTTTGCCAACACGACTATTGGGACTATGCTCGTCGAATCAACGTTTTTAAGTTAGCACAACTGCGCAGATGACTTCGAAAAGACAGTGGTGCGCGTGGGATCTGAACCTTGGGCTCCGAATCGACAGTTCGCCTGGTTAGACCAGCCGTACCGTACTAGACCAGCCGTAACTATCTGCATATATCAGCTGTAAAATCGAAAGTGTTAGATCATGTTACTTACTACAGTGATCCTTGATTTTAAAATGTAATTCCTGATCCCATTATTTTCCCACAGTAAAAGAAGCCTCTGTGCTATTCTAAATCTAATCTAAAGTTACAGCTGGTCTAGTCGGGAGAATGGCAACTGCCGATCCGGAGCCCCTGGTTTGAATCCCACACGTACACCACTGTCTTTTCGGACACGTGCGTAATGCCGGTAACTTAAAATAAGGTGAAGTAAAACATAGTGAGAAAACCGGCAAGTACCAATGTTTTTTCAAGGTCTTGTGTCATCTATTAATCCACACTGGACCAGTTGCGCCAATGTGCTGGATTATGACCTTGATTCTAGCTTTGTGAGAAGAGGCCTCGAGTCCCAGCAGTGGGAACATTTAGTGAGCTGCTTATGTATGTACTATTTCTGACTGTAATCTAACCGAAACTTCATCATTTATAGCTGATCCGACTAGATTGTGCAACTGATACCCAAACATCTAAACTTTCATTTTAGTATGATAATATCTAATATTTTGAATAATTGTTAATAAAGAATATTTTGTAAGAAGTTAAAATTTATTGTTTTCTTATAACTTATTATCACATATTAAAGCCTCAAATCTTACTTTGCTAGTTTTTTTTTTATAGCATAGTGTGACGAGAGAGTTTTCGCATACGAGTTATTTACAGTCTTGGTACATTCTAAAGCTGTTATTTTATTATTCGTTAATTTAGCTTGCTGATAGATAGTAGGTACCCATCGAAAATAAGGCTCTTAAATTACTGTTTTAGAACGTACTTAAAAAAAATCGTGTATGAGAACTATCCAAGTACGATCTAAGGCTTCAAATATGTTATGTTAAATTATAAAAAAAACAATCAATTTAAGTTCTTACAAAATATTCTATGTTGTTTTGAATCAATTGCAGGACTGATCAATGAACTTGGCACCCATTTACATCTCACTTATTTTGTTGTTGAAGTCAACAATCAAATAAATCATAGTGTAGAACTTGGCTCTCATTTCACATTTTTGTTTTTGATGGGATTTGCTTCAGAATGTAGCCTAAAGACTATCTTGCTGTCACGTTTGCAGCCTGCACAGACATACTTGTTAAAATAATACGAGATTTCTGTGCCTATGGGCCCGTGGGACCCAACCAGGCACGCGGCGTAACTTTTAAAGTACATTATTACTCTTGTACTTGTTACGGATTTTGTGTCTAACTGATTTCTAAATAACAGAACTTTTAGAAATAAATTTGAATTTGAGAATCTCTACAATAGATATAAAAATGTATTAATGCTGTAGCCACTTCAGCAGAAATGCAAGTTAGACCCGGAACCAAATTACGAACAAAAATTATTAGCTTCTGGCATCATCATCAACAGCCCGTGTTTGTACACTGCTGGACATAGGCTTATTATTAGTCGTAGTACCGCGAGTAGTTAAATCAAGATAGATGTATAGCTGTAACTTTATTCAATTGTTCTTAAAATTATTATATAAATTTGATGAATAAAGCATAGTATTTAATGATTTAAACATAAAAAGTTTATTTTTGTCACCAAAATCAGAGGTTTTTCAGTTTTATTAATAAAATCTAGAACAACTTACTTTTTTTACTAAATCACAGAAGACTGTATTCAAAATCAAATACTTGTTGTGAGAAAAACACAGATTGTTCACGGGTCCGTGAGACCCACCAGGCACGCCGTGTGATTTTTGTCCACCAGGCACCCCTGAGGTTAAAATTTATGAATGTAATTAAAAAGATATATAAAAAGAGTTTGATTTGGACGTTTGTTCAATTTTTGTTTTTTAGTTACATTGACAATGACTGATACTATCTAGTTTTTTATTCAAAAAGTTGAATAAGAGGAGGCAATCACTTCGATGATTATTATTTACTAGCAGCGCCCCGCGGTGTTACCCGCGAAGTTCCCGTTCTCGTTGTTCCCGTTGTTTTTCCGGGATAAAAAGTAGCCTATGTGTTCTTCCAGACTATAATCTATCTGTGTTCCAAATTTCAGCCCCGTTCATACGTTAGGACGTGATTGAGCAACAAACATCCAAACATCCATACATTCACATTTATAATATTATAGTAGGATACGAGAATTAGTAGGATGATAAACGAGCAGAACCTTTATTAACAAAACTAAAATGCAATAAGCACTAAATTGCGTACATTATAAAACTAATCTCACAAAAAAGCAATTTTACCTGACCTTTTATGACCAGGAAATTGCAAAATGAACAGACAATTATTTGCTACATAAAAACGCTCATCCATATCCATAACCTCGACTGACTTGCCTGTGAAAAGGATTTTACACCCATAGTAGGTATTATTGTTGCATGCTAACGTTAAATTATGAGTCTTAAGAACCTCTTTTCTACATCCAAAGGTGCACGGCGAATGGTTCTCCTCTAAAAAATTAACGAGTTGGTACCTCGAAGAGGTCTTCGTGATATCTTGCAGTACCTTGGGCGTCAAAAGGTGGTGGTTGGTTATTGCTTTAGTAATTGCATTGGTATACCTCTTTGCTGTACTAATTGACGCCACACAAACTTTTTTATGACTAACGCTTCAGCTGTGTAATATTTTACTGAAACACTCAAAACGTATGCTTTATTTACCTCCTGAATTCCTAGCCATAAATACAAAAATTAACACTACCTCAAGTTTCTACTTCTACTGCTATAATAACAGAGCAACCGTCCGCTTTTACTACGCCATAAGACGAAAATTATACGGACATAATAGATGAGGATTTTATTCGGGTTTTTAATTTTTGAACATAAGTTTTTTTTTAATAATAAATATTAGAAGTTGTGTTTTGTATCAAAATAAACCACTGATTTTGCGTATTTACTTGTAATGACCACTATAATACATGATTTTGTTTACATAGTTCGATCAAGAAATTTAGTGACTTTTTGAATTATGTTTTTCTACAAATCTATCTCGTATCTGGTGACTAATTTTTGCCTAAGCGGCAACACTGCCGTCATTTCCCTCCGCTCAGTCACCAGAACCGCAGCGTCGCACACGCATGTCCTGCACTCCAACTCCACGTCGTAAATATGACGAAACAAATTCACAAATGTGTGTGTCTTGTATTTTATTTCCTCGTAGTTTTTGTTTTTACTTAGTTTACCCCAGGTGATTAGTCAATTTACCCCATTAGGCAAGGGCGGATCCAGCTTTGGCGCCACATAGACGTAGTCAAGCCACAAGACCGTCCAAAAATAGCGTCCGTGCGTTTTAATTAGTGGTTATACCACAGAATAAATATTAGTACAGAAGCCTCACTTACCGAAAACAATTATATAAATAGCGACTCTTGCTGGGACACAAATTTCAGTTCAGTTCGCAATACCTGTCGCGATTTTCAAATAAACATTTGCGCTCTTTCTAACGCGTAACTCTGTCCCTGTCTAGCGCGGAGGGTTGTCGACATAATATCTAATAACAATATGCGCGGGAAACGTGTTGCGCGAGCGCTCAGCCGTGCGTCCGACAACCGACTGGCACTTGTTCCCTGGGAGGGACGGTCTAGCTGTAGGCTAAAACCGCGCGACCTTGAGCGAGTGATGATGCACTGGTTATACTATGTTCTGTATGGGGGTACCCCTTCCCCCCTTTATCCGGATCCCCCCTTGCCATTAGGATATATTGTAGATACACCGTAAATTGTTCTCTCTTACACAACAAAATAGAAGGCGTCAACTGTGAAACAATCTAGCTGTTGTGGCATCTATTACTTGCTTAGTTTGAGTTGCAGCTGCTGTTACAGTTAGGTACATACTCTATAATGAGTGGAATCTTGCACCAGGGAGTTTTAAAAATAAAAATACTTGTCGAAATTGTATTGCAAATAACAAAAACAGTAACATAGTGATTGTGTTATGCCACAATTTACATTCGAGTTCAACTATATTATAGCCACATATTACTGAAACAAAACAGTAATTATGTGCTAATAGCAGTAATAATAATATTCGTACCTACGTCCCAAAAGAATCAGAATGAGCGTTAATTTGAGATTATAAACTTTACCAGTAGGTAGTCGACATAACAGTAATTATGTCGACTATCGCCATTCTTAACAGTTTACTCGTAAACATGATGCATGAAACTGCATCGAAATATAAAAGCCTGGCTCCACTATTTAAACAGTAAATATCCTGAAATTGGTAACACTAGTGTTTTACAGCAGCAGGCACAGAATAATACAGCAAGCGTTTGTCATAGAATTTTAAAACAGGTTTTTATTTTATTGGCTTCTCAAAATTCATCATAGGCTTACACTACATACTTATGTGCATATCAAAAATACTCACACTAATTCCCGATGGTTTAATAAAATAGATCCGATTGAAAAATTAGTTAAAACGTTTTATTACACACATCAAAAATAATAACACACACTGTACCTACAGTATACCTGTTTTCGGAAGAAATGTGGTACACTGTGCCACAAAACACGATCAGTACAAAACAGTTCTGGAGTATATATGTACGTTCATTTACTTGTGCAAATGTAGTGTAAGATACCTACACTGCGACAAGATAGATTGACAACATGCTTTAAGCAGCGGACGAAACTTGGACAGAACAAATTGCTGATCGTGTACAGGGGTGATGATGATGTCAGCTTTGATTTTGATGACTTTCAAAACAACACGATGATTGATACATTTTAACGCCATGAACCGTTGAGTCACGACATTAGTTCTTTTTAATCCTCTTAGAGTTATACTCTTTGATTTCCATATCAATATGACCATACGCGATCAACTCATTATCATCAGATGCAGTCAAGTTTAAGCAGATTCGTCCTTTCCTGAATGGGAAGTGAGCAGGGATATGCTTCACTGGTATTGTCATGTTGTACAAATTATAGTCTCCCTGAAAGAAAAAAACATATTACAGTCAATTCACTAATTATAAATATTTTAAAATACGAGTAAATGGTTAACACTGACAGTCGCGAGACCGTAGCGCCGGTGGTATCAGGGAAATGAGGTAAAGATGTATGCACTCGGCGCAGCTTAAGAGAAAGAAAATAAAACTGCGGCCATATCAAAATGGGCCCTTGATTTGTCGATGAAATTGACTGTTCCACATGGCTTTCAGATATCTCTGGTCTTATCCCAAACAGTCTGTAAGATTAAACTGCATAAATATCTTTGTAAATTATCATTATCATAATATCATCATTCTCATGTATCTCATTCATTTTGGAGACCTATTTATGTATACACCACGATGGTCACATGTTTACATCTTAGCCAAATAATATTCCAAAGCCTGAATAAATATTTTTTAGAACTGTTTTACACATTTCCATCATCA
This sequence comes from Ectropis crepuscularia, assembly GCA_963693475.1. Lineage (NCBI taxonomy): Eukaryota > Metazoa > Arthropoda > Insecta > Lepidoptera > Geometridae > Ectropis > Ectropis crepuscularia. Next base: position 25,304,087 of record OY856358.1, read on the forward strand.
TGGCGCACCCACATCAGTCACCATAGCGAATAGTATGAAAATATAGTGGTTCATCGACTCTCCCTGATCTTTCGTGTACAAATAAATAAGTATTAATGGACATGCCTTACAAATGTAATAATAAATTCTAGGTGCTGATTATTAGAAGGCAACGATTGAAATAAATAGATATACAAACCGGTAGATGTGGACAAGGTTTTTTTAACTTTCCCTGTTTCAAAGCTGATCCAAAAAATTTATCCTTGTGTACCAGATCACACCATTTAAAGTGCATCTCCACAAAACTTCGCTTGTATACATTTGTCAACCACTCGTAGAAATAGAAATCCGCCTAAAATCAGTAAAGTATTAGTTTTCAGTATTCTTGTTGTGTTTCACTATGGAAGCAAATGTGTTTTGGAGCCATTGTGATGGCTTCAAGGCTGTCTGATGTTGGTGAAATTGTCCTCATCGGAGACGTCAATCAGTTGCCTTATATCGACAGGGAAAATCTCTTCGAAATGAGGTATCACCGCCCAAACCTGGTAACAAAGATCAGCCAGGAGTTGCTCTGCACACATCGCAATCCGATGGATGTCGCACATGCGCTGAGGGAAATATACTCAGGTATGTACTCCTCAGCATCCCGTATAAAGTCCCTAGAGCAGAAAAGGTACAAGGGAGCGCAAATACCCAACACCCTACCAAACACCCTCTTCTTAGTTCACACTCAAGAGGAGAAAGAGACCCTGACAAACCAGGGTTATGGGTCAGGCACAGGGTCACGTATCCTCACCATCCATGAAGCTCAGGGACTGACATATGAGTCGGTAATCGCAATAAAAACAAAGGCAAACATGAAGCTGCACGAGAGCGTGCCCCATGCGGTTGTTGCAATCTCACGGCACACGGGGACCTTCACGTACTACGCTGACGACACCGACGACGCCATCGGTCGGTTCGTGCGGCGAGCGTTGGCTGCATCACCGAAGACCATCCGAGATTTCAACCTACATATGTCCATCAGGGACAAAAATGCAGCCGTAGTGGAGGCTCTCGGCCGGGAGGAGGCGGCTTAGGCAAATGGCAATAAGGCAAAGAATCGATGTCGAGTCCATTACTTACTAGCGGAATCCCAACCGGTAGTGATCGGCTCAACAGACGAGCACTAACTAGTATTAGGTTTAAAATGTTCCCAACTCCCCCCTTATTTTCCTCTTCTTCTGATTATCCAAGAAATATGTAAAAATAAATAAAATTTTAAATGACAAAAGTCACGGACCCCGGAGTCTGTGGAGTAGCAATTTTAAATAAAAAAAATAAAAAAAAGAAGCAAATGTGTGATTGTACAAAATTATATCTTACGAGCCATGACTCGTCCAAAAATGTAAACTGATGAAGTCCCCGTCACTATCATTGAGTTAAGTGTTTATTTAATCATTTTATTTTCACGTAAAATTTCGGCTGTTTTGAGATTCTTCTGCTTTTTGTGTCGAAGATTTAATTTTGAGGCAGCGCTAAATCTATTCAATTTACAAGTGAATAGTTAAAATAAAAATGTGTGCGCTTAAAACCGCACGGCAGAAGTGAAAACTAAAATAAGAAATACTTAGCAATATAATGACTACTAAATAATTTTAATTTAAAACTTTTACGGCTGAATGATTGGTATCCATGGCCAAGAATAAATTAAAAAAAAAAATACGCGGGTCGAAAATGCCGTGTTAAAACTCGAAAGTTTTTAGTGTTTGCTATTTAGTTATGTCATATTTATGTATTTCGCTAAAAATGTATAAATATGTTGTGTTATAGTGTATTTGTGTAAGCACCTTCTTATGAAAATGGGTATCATTTTGTGTGTTTACGTAGTGTAAGTGCTGTGATAAAATATTACAACCATAACTTTTTTGCAATGGACGTGAAATGCAAATTTAACATTTCGTAACAGGTTCAATTGATGTGGTAAGTACCTAGAAGTTAATGTCGTGATTAAAAAGTTTAAAAATTCGCCAGTTTCAGCGAGAAAGTCGCTAAAGTGTCAACTCTGGTAGTGAGCAGCGAGAGAGAGTAAGAGTATGTATTGTCCCATGTCCTCCTCTAACAATTATCTTTCTCGGTCTGGCACGTTTGTTGACCACATTATCTTTCTCGCTCTAGCATCCCGAGTTTACCCGAAATTTCTTATCATATCCGAGCGTGATGATCACGTGATCATGAGTCCATTTCACAGCCCACGAAAATTCTGTCTATAGCGCGCCTAAAGAAGTTTTCACTTCAATACAATGGGGATGATGACAGGGTCAAAAATATACCACTTTTAATTAGTTCGTCAGGTAGATTATGGAAAAATATAGGACACGTATTTTTTGTTTTATCAAATTATCAAAAATTTACAGATATATAGTTATAGATCATCAAACTTCTGGAGTAGGGGGTTGTGACGTCACACTCTAGTAAAAATCGTACCATATCGTGACGTGACTCGAAACTTCTAAGCACTATATCTTCGTCGTTTGTTGACTGTGAAACATTAGAAAAAACATGTATAAAATACCTATTTTTGAATAATCTAACTGACGGACTAATTACTTATTTTTAGTCGTCTCGCCCATAATATTATTGTGTATACAATCTCAAAATGACAACCCTAAAACGAATCTTCGAAAATTCCATTCCAAACAGTTCCTGGTGCAAAGGTGCACAAAATGCTAGCTGTGTTCCTACGTTAAATATCAGTGGCCAAACTTTTTTTTCAGGAGGCAGCTAAAGCGCGAGTAGACCGTACATTCCGCAAACCTGCACCCTAACTCTAAAAGGAACCCTTCAATCTCAGGTCTCTATCACCAAAGGCATTCACAGAGACAAGAAGATATTCGTACAGCGATATGAGCGTGCTGTACTTCTTCTTTTCAGAAGCATCCCCAGCCGCCTCCAACGGTGAGTGGACAAAGCGACTCAAGTGGCTGACGGTGATAATACAGACGCAAGCGGCGTCCTGAATTAGCCACTTCCTGACCCGTCGACCCGTCTGGTTTCTGCCCATTAGATTTGCTTAGATATACCCGGGGTCTCAAGCCGCTAGAGTATAGAGAAAAGTATGGTAGGCGCTCGATACATTTTATAAAGGAAAGTGTAAGGAGAAGAAACTTTTTCTTAACCTCTCTCAGCATAACGTCTCATTTCAAGGTATTGAAAGCATTGCTAATTTTCATTAACATTGTCTTGCTTCAGCACGATACTACACGAATTGTCCGGGTTTGTCACATCCGATCGCGTTGCGTAAATAATCGCTTCACCTGCATCGCAAACCCCAACTAATATAATTATGGTACCAGATATCTTACTATCTCGTCGATAAATGCACGGCATGTCAGCTTTACAGCGAGATGGCAAAAAATGTTACCAACAGGAATTGGTAGAGCATCGCTCCGGACACAAGGTACAGATAGGAGAAACGAATCTCCACAGTTTGTAATATAGAGTACTGAATTTTCCCCAGATGATACAAACGTTTACTCTTTGAGGTAACCAGGACGCATTGCATCCAAGTCTCAGAAATACCACCAAGCCTAAACACCACATCTGCTATGTTTAATAAACAATTTCCCGTTAAGGAGTTGTTTGCTGTAACTACTATTATTAAACCACAGGGGCAAACATTTAAGTACCAAGGAAGCGATTCACGCCGAGACTGATTTTCATACAGACAACTTGGTATACCTATATTGCACTATCAAGAGCATTAGTTACAGAGATAACCAATTTGTTCTTCTATCGCAAGAAAAGAAAACTAAAAATATCGTATACACAGTACTTTTAAGTACTTTAAAATACCTGTACTATACACATTTTAGTAGATCGCAGTACTTTTACCTAGCGTTCCTTTATTAGATAAAGGAACCTTTATCCTTTCCTCCTGTCCTAAGTTCCTTTACATAGCTTTTTAAAACAATGGATACTTTAGTGGGGATTTTCCTCAAATAGACGCGGGTGAAACTGTGGGGCACAGCTAGTGTTTAATAAATACAGGAGTAAAAAATAGAGAGAGAGAGAGAGATAGAGAGAGAGAGAGAGAGAGAGAGAGAGAGACGAGACACAAAACAAATATCCGCATTTGTCCGCATTTGTCCTTTTGGTGGGAATTGAATTCAACACATCTATGGCTCAGTTGGCCAATTCACTACCAACTGAAGCACTAGGCTTGTTATTATAATTATCAATCAATCAGGTTGATGCATGTTATCACGTACCGTGACATTATTGTCCCACGTTCGAACCAGGGTTAAGTGCAAACCAACATAGTAGAATGGATCCTGGCGGCCATAGCGCTGTGACGTCAGGTTTGCATACGCGAGATACTTTGGGTTGTAATACGTCACTTCTGGGTGCTCCGTACTGATGTATTGATACTGTAAGCAAAAATAACTGAAATCAATTATGACAATTTACGGTTTGTCAGGTTTTTTAAGTGCAAACTTCTGTTGGCGCACCACAAACAAATATTTCCGTAGGCTGTAACTGAGGCTATTCCGTCACGCTATGAGGTGAAAGACTTGATCGAGTGAACTCAGGACCACCGAGTGTGCCCGAGCACAACAGATACAATCAGCTGCTCTTCACTGCTATGTCGCTGTGCTTCCTGTTTTTATTTGTACATAATTAAATAAACAATCAATTTCTGCCTTGTTTATAGTTCCTACTAATACCATCCATAATAATTATTCTACACTAGCTGAACCCGCTACCACACCCTTGTCACTGGCTAAACGGCGCGAGCTTACCTACTCTTTCGGGTCCCGGGTGTACTAAAATCACAGGACCCCCGGCCGTTTGGCCGAGTTAACGTGCGAACGAACGCCGAGTGCGCGCATAAATAATGTCGCGACGTTATTGTATTGTAGATGGCTGCAATAGCAAGACACTAAAGAGTTTGAACCCGGGGTCTCCAGATCGGCACGATATTTTCCTTCGCCGTTTTTAAGTTAGCGGCATTACGCACAAGACTTCGAAAAGACAGTGGTGCGTGTGGAGTATGAAGCCGGGGTCTCCGAATCTGTAGGCGCCGTTCTCCCGACTAAACCAGCCGTAACTTACTATTATGATTAAATATTCATTTATCAATTTCATTTATTCGTTTTGCACATTATCACACCCCGGACACTCGGCCTAAACTCCAAACAAACGGTGAAGTCGACATACCTACACTCACACAACTACGCATATGTCGTTCGAACACATTTACACATGTGTGCGTGTCATCTAGGGTTACTAAATTATTTTATGGAATAGCTGTGACCCGTGAGTTCACCTGCCTGTGGCTTACAATCTTACCTAGTTAGTGTTCGATCTTTAATGTAGGTAAATATAACTTTCATCAACAATCAGAAGGGAGAAGATTTAAAACAAAATAGGAGATAATAAAGGTACCATGTACGAATTGATTTTTAGTTAAGTACACTTACCCAAAGATTTCTCTTTGGGTAAGTGTATTCTGACAATTCAATTCTGACAACGAAAGCCGCAGTTTAACAAGAATACCTAATTAAAAAAATTATAAAACCCGACTAAAAAACAACACGTAAGAAAAACACTGTTGATTAAATTAAAATGATTGAAATTATTCCAAATGGCATTTAACTACACAACATATTTACATGTTTGTAATGCTCATTAAATTCTCTGTATTTTGATGGTACCCTACTCGATATGCAGATAACATTTTTTTTTTCAACTACTCACAATTTTGCCTCAAAAATCGGCTATGTTGATTTTTTTATTTAATACCTATCTAAGGACACTTGGGTAATTGAGACAAATGTAACGATATCTGAATCATCAAAATCCGTCCAGCCGTTTGGAAGATACGTGGGAATAAAGAAATTTACAAACATACAAGATACGCGCGAAAAACATAACCCTTCTTTCAGTCGGGTAAAAACAACGAGTTTAATAATTTCGTCACAGCACTTCAGTGTTGGCGCGTACTTCTAACCAGAATAGCTTAACACAGTTTATAAAAATGATTCAATCTTTGTAGAAATTCTTATGAAATTAAAAATCTCTTATTCTTGTTTCGCATAATAGACGAAAAATTTGGTACCATTTTGTTAAATAATACAGCATCATGGTCGTATTCTCATAGAAAATTATCGTCCGATATAATAACCCTTCGTTGAGTCCGCCTCGCGCCCGCGAGGGGGAGGAAGCTTGAAATTGGCGAGGGGGAGGGGAGTGTCCGTTCTATCTATATTATCTATTCTATGACATTATGTAATTACGTAATATCAATAATTTAATGGCAAGGTTTAGCATAGCCTCATCACTATTAGCACGACCGGCTTATTCTTTCGTTGTAGTGATATATCCCTTATTTAAAATATAATAGCGTTCATAAATGTATAAATTGACAAAGTGCCATCTAGTATGAAGTAGCAGAACTTGTAATATTAGTGACATCTAGTGCTTAATAGTCTTCTTCTTCTTCTTCGTGTCGATGATGTATTTTTTTTTTTGTTTCCTTAATATATATTTTATAACTATACCTACTATCCAATTATTATTTTTTTACTGAACGTTTTTTTTTTTAATATTAGATATTTTTTTGTTTTATTTTTATGTGTATTTTTTTTTCTTTTTCCTAAGAAAACTAAATTTACTTACAATTTATTATTGTTTTTAATATTTAAATTTGTGCTGCCCAATGTTCAGCAACTGCAACTCCTGGTAGCGAGGCCTCCATCAGGTCGGTTCTGGTGCAGCTGGCTGGGCACCGCGGGCAGGACAGCAGATGCTGCATGGTCTGAGTGGCGCCACACTCGCATAGGATGTTATTTGCATCGGAGTATCCCCATTTCGCCATGTTAACTTTGCAGCGACCACTTGGGTCGGAGTCGGTTTAGTGACTTCCACGTGGGCCATGCTAAGTTGCTACCTGGGGCAAGCTTTTCGGCTGGGGCCACGAACTCATGCGGGGGGGGACAGGTCTCGTTCCACTGTTTGCAGCGGGACTCTCTGGGTGAGTCAGACATTATTGTTGTAGAGTTAAGAAAGCTTCTGCGGCTCTTGAGGCGTATGCTTGGTATTTTTACGTTGTAGAGTGGATGTCTGATGTCATTTTCTTGTTTTTCTTTTTCTTCTGAGCAGGTTACACTTCTACGAACTTTTGGTGGGGCTATTCCGGCTAGAGGGTAGAGTGAGTTAAGAGGGGTGGGCTGCAGACAGCCTGTTATTTTCCTACATGTGTCATTTAGGGCAGCATCAACTTTTTTCGCGTGGGCTGATCGGTGCCATACTGGACATGCGTATTCTCCAGCAGAAAAACACAGTGCTAGTCCAGATGTTCGTAAAACATGGGCTATGGCACCCCATGTGGTAGAAGCAAGTCTAGCGAGAATGTTGTTTCTGGCGCTAACTTTTAATTTTGTATTATGACAGTGTGTTTTGAATGTCAGTGTTCTGTCCAGTTTGACACCAAGGTAAGTCGGGGTATTGTTGTGCTCAATGGTGATACCTCGCCAATTCACATTAAGTTTACGATCAGCTTGACGATTTCTAAGGTGAAATGGGTGGATAATGTTTTCGATGGGTTTGGTCTTAATCCATTTTCATCATAGTATTCTCCAAACACTTCCAAAGCCTCTGTGAGATGTTTTTCAACTTCCTCAAAAGATGTTGCTTGAGAGGTAAGGGCAAGATCGTCTGCGTATAGGAAGCGTTTAGAGTTTGGGGGGTTGGGCTGGTCGTTGGTGAAGATGTTGAACAGGATAGGTGCTAAGACGCTACCCTGTGGTAGGCCGTTATTTTGTTGTCGCCACCTGCTGGTCCGATTGTCCAAATGAACTTGAAATCGTCGATTGGTGAGCATCTCTCTCAATAATTTAATAAAAATCTAGTCATTGATAATTGTTGATGCTTTTGACAAGAGTTTCCTGATGTTGATGGTATCGTATGCCGCAGATAGATCCACAAAAACGGCACCTGTGACTTTTTTAGCTTCAAATCCGTTTTCTATATGTTGTGTGAGTTTGAGAATTTGGCTTGTGCATGACTTGCCAGGGCGAAAGCCGGCTTGTTCTGGAATCAGTTTGACGTCAACCATAGGTGTTAGTCGGTTGAGAAGAAGTCGTTCAAACAGCTTGTAGGTGTGGCACAAAAGGGAAATAGGTCGGTAACTTTTTGGGTCAGTTGGTAGTTTACCCGGTTTGAGCAGTGCGATGACCTTTGATTTTCTCCATAGCCTAGGTATTTTAGATTTTACTAAACAAGCATTAAAGACTGCAAGGAGCCAAGATACAGCGATGGGGCCTAGATGTTTAATCTGTTCTACCGTAATATCGTCTACTCCTGCGGCCTTTCCATCTTTAAGTCCTTTGATGGCAACTATCATCTCAGTTACAGTTATAGGTTGGCTTATTTCGGTTGAAGAGGTTTCTTTTGGGCTTAGTTTGGGTGTTTTACCTAGTCGTTGGGGAGACTTCCCATTGAGCAGCAGTTGATGAGCTATTTGGTTGGCTGTGACCATGCCAGGGTTTTTTGGTAAGGGTGGGCTGTCTGTTAATTTACGTAGGGTGGACCATGCTTTCTTGCTGTTGTGTGTCATGTCTATAGCAGTCACTGCCGCAACCCACTTCTCCTTTCGGGCTTCTCGAAGTTTAAGCATAAGTTCTTCTCCGGTTGCGATAGTTTCTGATGAAAAAGGATCATTGCTGTATAGTTTTTCGTATTGCTCTAAGAGTGCAGCAGAGTCTTGGGTGAGACCTGGAATGTAGTGAGGGCGGCAGCCTCTAGGAATATTTTTCCGTGATTCTGTCCAGATTATGTTTACAAATTTATCGTAGTTTTCTGGGCTTGGGGTAATGTGTGTCAGTTTTTTGTCTATGTCCTCTGAGAATTTGTCCCAATTGGCTTTTGAGAAATTGAACCGTCGTCTAAAAGGAACGACTGCTGGTTTTATTGCGGCATGAATAAGGCATGAAATGGGTCTGTGTTGGGTATTTGGAATGGGGGCACTAACAGATTTAGAACAGAGTGATTTGATATTAGTGCTAACGAAGATGAGATCAGGATTATATCCTCGTTTCCAGCGGCCACTATTAAATGATGCGGGAAGCTTGGCGTCATGACATAAGTAAAGTTCTTCAGCTTCAGCCCAGGTTTCAACCGCGATTCCATCAGGATTTGTGTTTCGATAGCCCCAAGTGGTACTGTGGCTATTAAAATCACCGACTACTATTCTGAAGTTTTGATGATGGAAGTTATCAGTTTCAGTAAATATAAACGGTTGGCTTGGGGGTTTATAAATGGAGGTGATTGTACAGTGTCCGGTATCTACTGCAATAATTTCAATTGAGTTTTGCGAATTACATGATATGGATTTTATTGAGGTATTGGGCTTAGTGAAAATAGCGCTTCCGTATTTAGCGTGAGGAATTTCGGCAATAAGGGAAAGGCCCGTGATATGGGGACGAACCTGTTCCATGGTTCTATGGGTTTCTTGAATGCACATGACATCACAGCCTGATTTATGGAAAAGTGCTGATAGTAGGTCAGCTTTAGTTTGTGAAAAACCTTCAATATTTATTGAGATGACATTTAGCGCGGGTTGGCAAATAGGACTTTGTGGTTTCTTATTGTTATTTTTACAGTTGGCACTGAAAAGTGCCTTTTTGTTTAGCGCTGATAAGGGCCGTTTTGGGGCTCTGATAAGAGCCGTTGTGTTTGGGTCCTGAAAAGGACCGTTAGACATCATCGTTGTAGAAGGATTAGTCAGTCTGCACCGAAATGCTGACTGTCCAGGGTGGGCCGGGTGTAAACGCAATCACAGTTATCGATCAAAATAACACCGCACGGGGAGGCTCCTTCTATCCACCCCTACTTAATAGTGAAAACAACTTGATACATTTGAAAGATAATAATCGTTTCACCTTATTACATTCGGCTAAGGTTGTGTTTAGTAAGATCGTAGCACTGACGTATTCGAAAAGTGGTATAAGTCTTGATAATTGTACAATAATGCGACTTAGTGCCATATGGAATACGGTAGTTTTTCCTGTAATTAGCTAAAACTGAGTTATCCAAGAAAGTCGTAACAGTTTTTTTAATAGTCGACAATAACAGATTTACGGCCAAAGCGCTACGCTACGGCGAATAGCGCTTGACCGATGCAACGCGTGACCAAAATGCTGGTGTTTATTTGGCCCAACGCATAAACATTGCTATTCAGCGTGGTACTGCCGCCAGCAAGCTGGGCACGTTTCCGATTGGTAGTGGGCTAGAACATCTTCTCATCCAGTTTTTGTTAATATTAACAACAAAAACCGCCTCCCTGTTTTCCATATAATATATGTATGTACATGGTAAAAACGGGACCCTATTACTGCAACTTCGCTGTTCGTCCGTTTGTCCGTACGTATGTCACCAGACTGTATCTAAAGAACGGTGATAGCTAGACAGTTGTAATTTTCAAAGATGATGTATATGTTGCCGCTACAACAACAAATACTACATTATTTAAATATCAGATCGTGTTTCGTACCATGAGCTGCCATCTGTAGTTAATGTGGAAAAACATTAGAAAGGTATTATCATATTATTATCTGACAATTGATGACGGATGCCGGATCTGAGCGCGGTGTGTGTACCAGGGATGAGCTTCGACTCCGACTCCGATAAGTCGGAACTTCCGATTACTATTAATCTTTCGGTTCCGAAACTTTTAAAACGGAGGTTATAATCGGAGGTAAGGTGTATAAATATTGCAGATAATCCCTTATTGTGGTGGATAGTAAATGGAAATACAAACTCCCAACTTCCTAAATCAATTGCTCGTCAATGTTTACCGTGTTCCTAGGTGTTTGACAAAAAAAAATATACCGAATAAAAATATCTCTCCTGCCAACTCTTCTTATCCTGCCTATGCCTCCAACTTCGGTTCCGACTCCGATAAATCAAATTTTAAAACTCCGACTCCGAATTCGGTTCCGATAAAATGACCTCTGTTACAATATATAATTAGAGTAGACGTCCTGGGAGGACGTCTACTCTAATTCAACGAAAAACGAAATTTCGAATTAAACTGGTGACTTTCCTACTCCGGAGTAGGAAAGTTCTACTTCGTTTCGTCCGATCGAACAATTTTTGACGTTTAAATGTTCTAAGCATACTCTAATTAGAGTGGGATTAAAACATTTAAACGAACGAAACGACGGATTGAAAATCGCGAGTTTATTTCGAAATGACGTTTTCGTTGAATTAGAGTAGACGTCCTGGTATTTACAGTGTCACTGAATACTTAGATGTTAATAGTATGTACCGAACTTATTATTACCGTTATTATTTAATTTCTATGTAATTTCCGAACCACACAACCAATAATGTTAAAATTTTGATGGGACTATATAAAAATGTGTTGTTTGTAACAAAATAAGAGTTGACGAAATTGAACAACGCAAGCATGAGTTACAACCAAATACACATTCTACATTTCACACTTTTTTGCAAGAAAACCGTGCAGAATTTGGGGATTAAAAGTAGACAGCTACCATCTCCTCAGTATGATCTTAAATCAAGTCAAGTTTCATTTGAATTGAATCAGTAGTTTCGGCGTGATGAGAGTTCCCTATACAAAAAGACAGACAAACAGACAGACAGAAAAGAAAAAAATGCAGTTTCGCCATCAGACTCGACTATGAAGTGCCCCCAAAAATTTAGTAAAGTTTTTAAAAAAGTTATTTTCCTTTTTTCTAGAGCTACGAAACGCGTAGTCCTTGTGGAACTTACCGTTTCGTGGGAAACTAATATACCTAAAGACCACGTGATGAAACAAAATTAGTATTACGACCTTTAAAACGAATTAGCAAAAAATGGCTATGTAGTTAATTTATACGCTGTAGAAGTTGGAGCGAGAAGTATACCAGCAAAACCTCTCTATAGCCTGCTTAAAGACCTTGGCTTGTCCAGAAGTGTAGTAAGTTCTATACTAGAACGAGTATCTAAAGCTGCACTAGTAGGATCATATCGAATTTGGTTGGGCAGGGAGAGAAATACGAGTAGTGAAGGTGAGTGTTGTCGGTACGTTCGTCTCTCTGAACCCTTCGTGCGCGAGTCCCACTCCCACTTGGCCAGTTTTTTTTATGTTATTCATCCCATTATTTAAAATTGACTTATAAAGATTCCCTCACAAAACTGCGATACCATGCGATGCGACGCCGCATCGGAGCAATTCGCCATCGCAAGTTCCTCCGATGCGTGGGAGCCCTTAATGCAAGTTATTGGTCTTCCACTGTATTGAAGCCCAGAAGTAGTCACGACTAACAATAAGGTTCGGGCCTGAATACAAAATAGAAATACAATATGTACATTGCTCATTGTTTAGTGAATTTTATTTCCGTCGTCATTAAAGTTTTCAATTCTAATCATGTCAATAGCGATACTATCTTGTTTTTTAATTATACATTTGAATTGAATTGAAGCTGCAGGCTCTTAAAATTTACTAAATAATTTATTTTGATGGCAGTCATGGACTTCGGATTTGGATGATTACAAAGAATCAAATAAATATACTCTTTTGTTATGCCCCCTATACATACTGGCCGAGTGCAGGCGAGTGAAGGCCAACGCCAGTGTGTGGAGGGCCTATTTTGCCTTGACTTGTCTCTCTTGACTTGTCTTGATCACTCTTCGGCGCTCGCCTAGCTGGCCAAGTGACGGCAAGTGGCCAGTGTGTATATGGCTAATTTGCCTCGACTTGTTTCCGCTTGCCATCGCTCGTGACCACTTGTCCCGATTCGGACAGGTGTCATTTTTTTGTGCACAAAACGAAGGTGCTCGCGTTGGCCTGCGCTCGGCCAGTGTGTGGATGCTACCACTCGCCATGTACCGTTTTGTAAAAGCTCGCGTTGGCCTCTACTCGACCAGTGTGTATAGGGGGCTTTACATATATCTGACTAGCAGCGCCCCGCGGTGTTACCCGCGAAGTTCCCGTTCCCGTTGTTCCAGTTGTTTTTCCAGGATAAAGCCTATGTGTTCTTCCAGACTATAATCTATCTCTGTTCCCAATTTCAGCCCAATCCGTTCATAGGTGTTTTGGATAAACTGCCGTTCAGCCTGGGAATCCGCCGCGATCTGAATGGTAGTGGTTACCCGAGGATGCTGTTTAAATCTAGATCTAAACTCTGCTACCACCCAGTATAACGCCTGGGAACGTTATTTAACACTAAAAAATATGTAACTAGTACACGGTACCTTGACCAACCAATTCCACTGGATAGGGTGTGTAAAACCTAGACTTCCCTCGAATCTACCCCAGGTTCCCCGTGTATCTAATTTTATAATATACTTATATATTATTATATGTACGATACTTGTCAACTAGTATCAGGGGGTGCGTCGGTCTCCCTCCGAACGCTCGCTCCGTGGTCGGTTTCCTCCCGAACCACTGCACCTGCGGAAACCACGCCCGGCGCAGATCAGTCCACAAAAATGTTCACCACCGAAAACACACAATTAAATCGACGCCCGGCGTCTTAGTTTAGGCACAATACTATCGCGTCCTCGCGGAAAGTCCCGGACCTTCGCCCGTAATAAAAAAAAACACGTGCGCCCTGCGCAATTAGGTATGCGACAATTAATGTAATATACGCGCCCGCGCGGTCGAATACCGACTCGACGTGCCAACAAAGTACTGAACTTAAAACGGAATATGCGGGTACTTTGGAAACATTGGCCGACCTCGGCTGTCAAATTATAATTACCCTTTTCTACAAGTTTATTAAAATATATTGTTACGTCATTCTATTCCGAACAATAGGTTAGGACGTGATTGAGCAACAAACATCCAAATATCCAATCATCCAAACATCTATACATGGACATTATAATATTAGTAGGAGTACCTGGGTGACCGAGCTTTGCTCGGTTTAAATACGAAATATACTTAGATACCTCTACAGATAAAAGATTCCAAGAAATAGATTTTCCTAAAAAAAAAGAATTGAAAAGATAAGAGAACCCGTCTGGATTCGAACCCGGAGCTACTAATTCGTGACCGCTATGAGCGCCCGACTTCCCGTCTGAGCTGACTATGCTGCCGCGTCACGCGGCGAAATTTACCTTCGCATTCTAATGTCTAATGTGACAGTTTTTCATTGTCTAAAAACGCGCATAATATGCGTGTTTTTTAATGAAACGTAGTTAGATCGATTTATCGTCCCCAAAATCCCCTGCATACATAATTTCATGAAAATCCGTCGAGCCGTCTCCGAGATTCAGATTCTATATATATATATACATATATATATAGGTACAAGAATTGCTCGTTTAAAGGTATAAGTTAAGATAAGACAAGTTAAGATAGGATTTAAGACTTTGACTGAATCTATATTATTTTAAAATGAATTGCTGTTCGTGGGTCCGCTAAAACTCGACTACGGCTGGGCCGATCTGGCTGATTTTGGTTTTGAAATATGTGTGGTAGTTAACGGAAGGTTTTAATGGTGAGAAAATATTGAAAAGTCGCGAAAAAGATAGTAAAAAACAACAGTTTCATTTTCTCATATAAACTGTTCTACACAATTTCCAGTCAAACATTTGACATTACCGATCAAACACTTTTTTCGAGAGTTTTAATCAAAGAGTTTAATATATAAATTTAATCAAAGAGTATATTTTCTTTTGGCGCGCCTAGACCGATGTTTGTGGGCTGTGAATTGAATACTAGTGTCACGCTCGGGTAGGATAAGACATTTTCGGGTGAACTCGGGATGCTAGAGCGAGAAAGATAATACCTAAAAGTGCGCCAGAGCGAGAAAGATAATAATATAGTCCACTGCTCTTCGCTGTTCTGTTCCTGTTATGTGTTTAGTATATTTAATTGTGTTTTTTTTTACGACACTAACTTCTAGGTACTTACCACATTAATTGAACCTGTCACGAAATATTAAATTTGCATTTCACATCCATTGCAAAGAGTTTTGGTTGTAAATACCTATAAAATAAATAAAAATGTTGCGAGTCAAACGCTTTTTCCAACCCGCGTAAAAATTTGTTTTTAGTTTATTATCGGCCATGGATACTAAGTCATTCAGCCGCATGTTACTCTACGTATACATCTATATAAATCAATGCCACTTTTCGTTGTAAGTGAACGGCTTAACGGCTGGACCGATTTGAATGTTTTTTTTTATACATACGTTTGGATAGGGCCCTGGATGGTTTAGATTCACAAATCACTCCGGTATATGGTGCTGCAGTTGGAATCAAGGTTATTATCCGAGCGAAGCCGGAACGGGCCGCTAGTCTAATATATATAATTCTCCTGTCACAGTGTTAGTCGGGAAACTCCTTCGGAATGGCTGGACTGATTTTGATGAAATTTGAGATGTACTTTTGATGGATATGAGAATTGGTCTAAAGCTATTTTTTACACACATAAGTGACCCATAAGGGTGAGCAACCCCAAACATTTTTTTATTTATTTTTTGGACAAAAAGTTTTTTTATAATTCATTCATAAATCGTTTAAAAATATATAGGTATAGCCCTAAACTTTTGCTTTTCCACCACTACGCAGTACTTTTTAATAGCGATATTAGTACTCCTATCGTAATTTATATGGCAGATTTGTTTATGATATATTTTGTGATTCGGTAAGTCTGAGGATAGGTCGTGAACTATTTTTATACTCCTAAATGATAAGGGGACCTACTCCAAATATTTAAATAACCCATACAAAATGTTCCTACATGTGAAAGTTCCCATATTTTGCCATCGGTAGCGCTAATTGCCATCGAAATAAAATTAGAAAAAGTAAAAACAATATTTTTTCAAATTGTACTTACTTATATAAAAACTTTAAAACTGTAAATGGTCCAATTCAGTACATTGAAGAAATGAAAAATAACAAAGACACTTTATAATCGCTACTGACTCCAAAACTGCCTTTTTTCTTATATGTACCTATATAATAAAATAAAATAAAATAAAATAGGTATAAAATAGAAAATAAATAATAACCGTAATAATAAGTTCGTTACATACTAACTTCTAAGTATACTGTGACACTGTTAACACTAGAGATGTAATGGAGGTCATTCATTGGGCAATCAAACCTAAACAACATTCAAGCACACGCCGACTTATAATGGAAGGCACTGTATTCCACAACACAGGTCTAACCTAGTGTGGAGTTCAGAGTTCCGCTATTGACGTCATACAAAACACTTTCAACAACCAACACACGCTTACATGTAATAACCATAACTAACTCTAATTCTACATTTAAACATTTATTCTTTAGGTTAAGTACTTCTCTTTATGTACCCAATAAATCATTTCATTTCATTTCATTTTATCCGAACCGATTTCGGAGTCGGAGTTTTAAAATTTTATTAATCGGAGTCGGAACCGAAATTGGAGGCATAGGCAGGATTAGAAGTGTTGGCAGGAGAGATATTTTGATTGGGTATTTTTTTTTTGCCAAACACGTGGGGACACGATAAACATTGACGAGCAATTGATTTAGGAAATTGGGATTTTGTATTTCCATTTACTATCCACCACAATAAGGGACTAACTGCAATATTTATACACCTTACCTCTGATTATAACCTCCGTTTTAAAATTTTCGGAACCGAAGTCTCTCGGAATCGAAGGATTAATGGTAATCGGAAGTTCTGACTTATCGGAGTCGGAGTCGAAGCTCATCCCTGGTACACCGCGCTCAAATCCGACATCCGTCATCAATATGACAATACCTTTCTAATTTCTTTTATTTTCTTTTTCCACATTAAGTATAGATGGCAGCTCAGGTACGAAACACGATCTGATATTTATTAGAAAATGTGTAATGTAGTATTTGTTGTTGTAGCGGCAATATAAATACATCATCTTTGAAAATAACAACTGTCTAGTTATCACCGTTCTTGAGATACAGTCTGGTGACAGACGGAAGCACGAACGGACGAACAGCGAAGTCTCAGTAATAGGGTCCCGTTTTTACCATGTACATATATTATATGGAAAACAGGGAGGCGGTTTTTTGAATATTAACAAAAACTGGATGACAAGATGTTCAAGCCCACTACCAGTCGCAAGCGTGTCCAGCATGCTGGTGGCAGTACCACGCTAAAGAGCAATGTTTATGCGACGGGCCAAATAAACGCCAGCATTTTGGTCACGCGTTGCGTCGGCCAAGCGATTGGAAAGGCTTTTGAAGATGAGGTGAGCTCCCGGCCTTCACAGGCACTCAACCCCAAAAGGCTTAAATGTAAAACCACTACCGAGGGTTGCATATTTCCACGGTTTGAGCGCTCAGCTGAATTAGCCGCTGCATTGGCCCTCCTATGTGTCTCTGGAAGATGTGATGGTGCCAGAGTATCGACGCAAGGTGCGTCCCACTCCCACTCTAAACCCGACTCAACTTCCAAGGCTAAAAACTCATGCTGTCAGGTCTTTTGCCATCGTCACGCGTAAGACCACTCCGGTTTGAGTACGGCTGGGATATTGGCGGTGGAAAAAGCCAAAGTTTTGTATGTGCATTGTCCACCAGTATCTATTTATCTGGATGACGTAGTCATAGCTTCTTAAATTAGTCGAGTGAACTTTTCACTTGACTAGAAGTTAGTTAGTTGACGTGAAATGATAATAATTGAAGGCAGTTTTTGTTCTTTCGGATATTATTTCAATCCAAATACAAATTTAGTGTTCAACAAGCTTTGGTGACCAAAGCAGACCGTTGTTTTTCTAAAATTGAATAAAATGTTATCTTACTACTAAGTTTTATATGTATATTATGTAAAGGTTTAATTTGGTTAAAATTTGAAACACAGATAGTTTATAGTCTCATACACTACCTATCATCTCGGAAAAAGCATGGGCCCTAACGAAACAAATATTAACGACAGAACGACATTACCAATTAGATTGACATTTGAAACACACATACATGGTCTTAGAGTCTGGCTTAGAGTCTAAAATATCACATCGGCTAATAAGTCTATCACCTACTTAGGCTATCATCCTGTAAAAATGTATAAGTGGGTAAGTATCAGATTACGCACATCAGCTACAGACTCTTCGTATCCTATAAAAATCCTACAAACTTAATACTACGGCTTTCTTACTACGAGTATGTATGATGTTGCTAAAATATAAAATATGAAGTTGCTAAACTCGAATAAATATATTTTTGTGTGGAAAAACAAATTCACACGGTTTGTGTAATGGCCACCCATCCAAATATTTTTACGTAAGTACTACTAATGTACTAATATGGTCGCAAGATCAACGTACGCGAACGAAGTAACGGGTTCAGCTAGTAAATACTATAAACTTTGTTTATTATCGACTTCCAAAAGATTAAGCGTGTAACGGATAAATATAAAATTTTGTGATTTTCGGTGTTGGCATTGTAGTGTTTATTAAATACAGGCCAACATGGCATGGCCAACTAGAAACGCATCAGCCAATGGGAAATGCTGACGCATTTCTAGATGGCCATGCCAAGATGCTGACGCCACGCTCTCCGGTTACACCCGTGTAGTTTCCAAGGTAAGCTATCAAATTCTAAGTTTTAAGTTTTCACTTCTATCGGCAGTTCCTATGACTGCCATTTTTTTTATTTACTCGATCATACGTTTTCACTTGACCACCATAGCGTCTGAACCACCTCATGCTAAGTGACGATGTAGTCTATGGAGCGTTTTTGTGTTGAAGTCACAGATACACTCGCAAGACTAAATCCGTCAGAGAATAAACCCTTTCACGCAATGCATTCTTACCACAGCTTGATATTCTTACTTTCGGAGTGGAGTAAAATGTCTTTGCGCTGTTAAAATCACTACCTCTCCTAAACCATTATTTCGCAATGCCGTACACAAATCATGCGACAAAGAGAAATGATCGAGCGTTGCAACCCCCCTTCTTCGACGGTACTCAGTTGGACAGCTTACAAGTGACGGCATAGTGCTGAATTTTATTACTTTATACCCTTCTGTAAAGCGCCCAAGTGTCCAAAAATGAAACGCACGTATAACATCTATAAAGATTGTATTCGTTTGTTTGCAAAATGTTTAGCCAAAGGATAACAACGTGTTAATACACATATAAAAGAGTGATTCGTCTCGGAAACAAACCATCCTCGCGTTTTAAGGCCGAACAGCGCCATCTAGTTTCGTTCGAGACAAACCAATAATCGTGTACAAAATTACAAATTAATCACTTCTATCATCCTACATAGGTCTCCTGATGTTTTATTTACTATGTAAGTTTTGTTCACAGGCCTGTTGTAGTCTACTATGTATGCGTCACGATTCCGATAATGTTGGAATCAAAGAGTTTTTACTTATACTAAATCTATGGTTGAAATATTTTGATATTTCGTTTCTAGAATTATCTACTGCGGAGCTTCTAGCACACAGATCGAGAAATATCATCCGAAAACGGTTTTTACATACCACAGAATTCTTTACCTGCTTTACAAGAGTTCTTTATCTATATTTAATATTATATATATAAAATATTTCAAATCATAATTTTAACTAGCGCTCTTGTTGTCACTAAAACATTCTATAAATTAAAATAACTTACTTTCTCAGCTTTTGAAATTGAGACGAATACCACAAGCATAAAAAATATTATTTTGTGACGTCCCATAGTTTTAAATTGATTTATATAATTTGTAAGTTTTCTAGCTAAGTGTAACTACAACCACAACATATGAAATATTAACATTGTTCGATGTTCAGTGAGTGTTATTTGTGTTACAATTAATTTTTCCCATTGGAATTATGACGATGACGATACTATCTAGTTTTTATGTCAATTATAATTTGAACCATGGGTAATAACTTCGATTATGTATTTAAAAAGCCGAAAATCAATTTCAACAAACATTTACGGCCACAGAATTACGAAATAAACGTACACCTATTATCATTTCAATACAAAAATTAAAAAAGGCTAAATTATTTCATAATTAGAGATTTAAAACCGCCGCGCCGGCGCCACGCACGCTCGTTTGAAAATTGGCGGGAACATGGCCGTCAGATTCAAAGACGTCATATGTAACAAAAAAAATTGAAATCTGTGGTCAGATTACATAAGTGCATTGTTTACGTCTCACATAAAAACTGCTACCGCACTTGCAAGACGATTCTTATGGTATCATTTGTTTACATTTTAGTTCAAATATAAACTTTGTTTTGATACTTGAGCATTTGTGTTATGGGGATGTACAAGAACAGAATTAAATTTTTTGTTTTACCCCCGACTACCTCGGATTTGTAATCCCTACCTACAACATTCTACTAGTCAAGCCCTTTCATTTGATACCCATATCGAAGTATTAGTGAATAAAAAATGTAATTCACCATTTTATTGTGGCGGCCATCTTGGATTAGAATTTCGTTATGATGTTTCGTATTCTACAAGTCATGTACTACTTTCATTTGATACCTACATATATTGAGGGATGTGAAGAAATATTCTGTCCACCATTTTGTGAATATTTTCAAATGATCAAATATCAATCGATATTAACCAAAAATAATTAAGAATCACCGCACGGAAACTAACCTTCAAACAAAGAGGCAGCAAAAAATTTAAGGCAGAGACTATCTGAACGCATTGGTAACCAGGTGAAAGCCAGGGTGCGTACTATGGGCTCGGTCCTCGTAAATGGATTCGAGTTTTCAGTCGCCTTTTGGTGGATGAAGCTCTAATTAACCATTTTGAAGCCATCATAATGGCAGCGCGGCTGTCCAATGCTGACGAGCTTGTCCTCGTAGGAGACATAAACCAGTTGCCTTATATCGATAGAGAAAATCTCTTTGATAGGAGGTACGGTAGCCCTAACCTTCTAACGGAAGTCTGTCAGGAGCTGTTGTGCACACACCGTGCCCAATGGATGTCGCGTATGCGCTGAGGGAGATTTACTCCGGGATATGTTCTTCAGTTCCATGTTTGAGGTCCCTGGAACAGAGACGGTACACGGGTACATATCACGCAGTCTCCCGAACACCCTCTACTTGGTTCACACCCAGGAAGAGAAGGAGACCCTCATTGGCCATTGCTATGGAGAAGGCGCGGGGTCCTGCGCACTGACAATCCACGAAGCTCAAGGACTAACATGTATGAGTCAGTAGTCGCCATTAAGTCCAAGGCAAAGCTGAAGATACACGAGAGTGTTCCGCACGCAGTTGTGGCTTTGTCTCGGTACACTGGGACCTTTGTCTACTACACCGACGACGTCGAGGATGATGCGATTTGTCGTCTTGAGTTGCGAACGTCGACCGCGCCACCGAGTGCAATCAGAGACTATAACTTTCAGATGGCCATTAAAGATCAAAATGCAGCGGTGATGGAGGCTCTGGGTCGGGGTGAAACTTTAATTGCAAAATATGTTTAAATAGTTTAGGTTATAAAAATATGTAAATGCTTAGTTTTCTAGAAGTCTGATCTAATATTTAAATCTTCCTGCATTAGACATAGGAAAATAACAATAAGAAAATAATGTTTAACACGTTAAGAAAAGGCATGGACCTAGGAGTCCGTGGAGGTGCAATTAGAAATGTAAAAAAAAACGGTATCGAAATTCGTCCATCCGTTTGAGCTCTACGATGCCACAGACAGACACACACAGCCAGACATATCGACGTCAAACTTATAACACCGCATTTTTTTGGTCGGGATTAAAAATGAATAAAAATGTATAAAAAGTATCTATTTAAAATTAAATTAGAAAAACAAATTCGAACCCGGTAAAACAAGGGATGGCCGGTTGTATGAAAATTCCGTTATTTTCAAAGTTATTACCATACATTTTTGATGAATTTTATTAAAGTTTTCTACACAGAAAGACTAGATGTCAAAAAGAACATAAGCTACTTTTTATTACAGAAAAAAAGGTGAAAAATAGGGATGAAAGTCTGGAAGTTCGAAATTATTGATAAAACCATGAAAGTTCGTATCTAGAGACTTGACGTGAAGCCCACAGATGTTTGTTCTAGCAATTTTGGAAATTCGAACTGTACGGGGATGAAATAGGGGTTGAAATTGGGTGTGACAGTTTATATGGAAGTTAGTTATTGTTGAAGATAAAACCATGAAATTTTGCAACTAGACACTTGACATCCATAAGTACTAATGTTAAAAATGTGAAAGTAACTCTGTCTGTTACGCTTTAACGTCTAAACCACCGAACCGATTTTGCTACAATTTGTTACACGGATAGACTAGACTCAAAAAAGAACAAGGGTGACTTTTCATCACGGAAAAAGAGTTGATGGGATGGAAATGGGGAATGAAAGTTTACATGCAAGTTCGTCAATGTTGAAGATTTTAGAACTAGAATCTAGAAATTCTTACTATTTTATAGTTTTATAGTATATTATAAAAATAGTATAGTATATTATAAATGTGAAAATAAATCTGTTTGTCGGTTATACTTTAAGGCTGAACAGATTTTGATGAAATGGTATAAATATGTTTTAATGCTAGCTGTTTTTAGTAAACGTAAATTTGTATGGGTGTACAACTGTACAAGTAAGTACTGCCTTAGTTACCTTAATATTAATTTTGCGCGGACGAAGTCGCGGGTAAAAGCTGGTATTGAATAAAAACGGACACTGTGGCCAGTGACTTAGAACAGAAAACGTTTAATTTAGTTTTAACGTTAATTCAATCTCGTTCATCTTGTCATAGGAAAGTATTGAACATTTTCGACCGAAATAACACAAAATTCACAAAACTCTTTACTAAAAAAAAACACTTGATTACTTGTTAGCTTCCATGTATCAATCTCTTCCAGGCAACCAGCCACCCAGTAGTGTAGTCACCCTACCAAACACCCTCTTTTTGGTTCACACTCAAGAAGAGAAAGAGACCCTGACAAACCAGGGTTATGGGTCAGGCATCCTTATCATCCATGAAGCTCAGGGACTAACATACGAGTCAGTAATCGCAATCAAAACCAAGGCAAACATGAAGCTGCACGAGAGCGTGCCCCATGCGGTTGTTGCAATCTCACGGCACACGGGGACCTTCACATACTACGCTGACGACACCGACGACGCCATCGGTCGGTTCGTGAGGCGAGCGTTGGCTCCATCACCGAAGACCATCCGAGAGTTCAATCTACAGATGGCCATCAGGGACAGAAATGCAGCCGTAATGGAGGCTCTGGGCCGGGAGGAGGTGGCTTAGGCAAATGGCAATTAGGCAAAGACTCGATGTCGAGTCGATTACTAGCGGTAAAATCCCAACCGGTAGTGATCGGTTCTACAGACAAGCACTAGAATTAGGTTTGAAATGTGCCCAACTCCCCCCTGTTTTCCTTTTCTTCTCCTAAATCCAAGAAATGTATAAAAAAAGATATTGACAATGATCACGGACCCCGAAGTCATTAGAGTGGATAATTTAAATTAAAAAAATAGTGTAGTTACATAGTTCAATTAGTTTTGTCAACTATGAAACGATGATGTTTTTTTAAGCTACAAGCACTTCTAGCTCATTAACACACACCTCACTAGCAACTTTGTGATGATTTTCGCGATTCGAGGTCTTTTTTAACAAGAGTTTCGTTGGTTATGAGCCTTTTGGCATGTCTCTCAATCGATTTCAAAGCTTTCAGCTAATACTAAGCCAACCAAATCCCAAAGTTGTCGACAGTACTTCATACAAGAGCAGACCTGTGATTGGTATAACATATGAGACGGTTCAGACTTGAAGTAACATCGCAACTTTGGGAGGACACCAAGTTTTTTACCACCTAATTAAGCTTTGAATTCGATTAAAGATCTTCACACTCAGATGTCAAAGTAACGCCCAAAAGGTCGAGATGGTCAGTATCCGGTACACACTTAGAAAGGTAGGGCTCAGTTGAGATTACTTCCTTTATGCGAAAATAAACAAAACGTTCAACAAGCTTTCTTTTCCTCGATAAATTTTGGAGAGATTTGGCCAGATTGGCATCATCCCATACAAAGACTGTCTCAAGGGTCAAGTTTGATCACTCTCTACTATCTCTCTCTCTCTCTCTCAGTGCCTAAGTATGTTGCCCACTAGAGTGTCACAGAAAGCGCCGACCCTTGTTGGAAAAGTAAGGGATAGATACCGATAGGTCTCTATCATCTTACGAAATTATCTCATTACGAAATTCAACCCCTAATGGTATGAAATAGGAGATGAAGGTTTGTAAGAAACTTTTTATTCTTGTAACATATTCGCATAAAATTTCGCATGATGAAATTAATGAGTAACGTTTTTCATTTTTAATATTTCAATTAAAATGTTTTTCAAAATTCAACCTCCAAAGGGGTGAAATAAGGAGTGAAAGTTTGTATGAAACTTTTTATTCGTTGAATAGATTTGGATGAATTTTCGTAAGCATTGAGTAAAGCCAAACTAATAAGTTATGTAATACAGTTTTTAAAAAAAATCGATCAATTTAAGTGAAAAGGTTTACATTTTTAGGGTTCCGTAAAACGTAAAAGTGGAGTGGAATGCGCTCGTCACATTAAGAGTGACTATCTAGTTACTTGAACTTTTTGTAATCAAATAGCTATCGTGAGATCACTCTGAGATTTAAGATGATTTATCTCTTTGCCCTGTATTTTCAATGAAAACATTGCCCTTCAAATCGAAATAGAGTAGGTAACGTTTGTACACTTCGGCTTGGCGGTTAGGGTTCCGTAAAACGTAAAAACGGAACCCTTATAGATTCGTCATGTCTGTCTGTCTGTCTGTCTGTCTGTCTGTCTGTCCGTCCGTATGTCACAGCCACTTTTTGCCGAAACTATGAGAACTACACTGTTGAAACTTGGTGAGTAGATGTATTCTGTGAACCGCATTAGGATTTGAACAAAAGAATTAAAAAAATGAAAAATTAGGGTTGCCCCCCATACTGAGAACTGAAACTCAACAATTTTTTTTTCATCAATCCTACACGTGTGGGGTGTTTATCGATAGGTCTTCAAAAATGATGTTTAGGTTTCTAAAATCATTTTCCTCTACACCGAATAGTTTGCGCGAGAGACACTTCCAAAGTGGTAAAATGTGTGTCCCCCCCCCTCTAACTTCTAAAGTACGAGAATGAAAAATCTAAAAAAAATACATGATGTACATTACCATGTAAACTACCAACGAAAATTAGTTTGAGCTCGATCTGATGAGTACTTTTTTTTTAGTACGTCATAAATACACTATTATTGAAACTTCGATCAAAGTTACAACGAACTACAAGAACTAATATGTGTACTATGTATATTATGTTACTTGCTGCAACGGAACCCTTCATCATCATCATCATCATCATCATCAGCCGCAAGACGTCCACTGCTGAACATAGGCCTCCCCCCTAGATTTCCACAACGAACGGTCCCGCGCAACCTGCAACCAGCGGTTTCCAGCGACCTTTGTTAGGTCATCTGTCCATCTAGTGGGAGGCCGTCCAACACTGCGTCTTCCGGTTCGTGGTCGCCACTCGAGAACCTTTCTTCCCCATCGGTTGTCAGTTCTGCGAGCGATGTGGCCTGCCCATTGCCACTTCAGCTTGCTTACTCTTTGAGCTATGTCGGCCACTTTCGTTCTTTTGCGAATATCCTCATTACGGATTCTGTCGCGCAAAGAGACTCCGAGCATAGCTCTCTCCATAGCTCGCTGTGTGACTTTGAGCTTTGTTATGAGGCCCACAGTTAAGGACCACGTCTCAGTTCCATAAGCCATCACTGGCAACACGCATTGGTTAAAGACTTTTGTCTTTAGGCATTGGGGTATTTTGGACTCAAAGATGTGCCGAAGTTTCCCGAACGCTGCCCATCCGAGTTGGATTCTTCGCTGGACCTCTTTGTCGAAGTTGGATCTACCTAATCGGATCTTTTGACCCAGGTAGACGTATTCGTCAACAACTTCGAGTGTGGTTCCCAACATTAACCGGTACAGGTGAGACATGAACATTTGACATGACCTTCGTCTTGTCCATATTCATCTTCAAACCTACCTGCTGGGATACTCTACTGAGGTCCCTGAGCATTGCACCGAGGTCCTCCAGCGACTCCGCCACAATGACTATGTCGTCGGCAAATCGAAGGTGAGTGATGCATTCGCCGTTGATATTGATGCCGTATCCGTTCCAGTCCAGTAGCTTGAAAACATCTTCCAGCGCGGCAGTGAACAGTTTCGGAGATATAACATCTCCCTGTCTCACGCCTTTCTGTAGCTGGATGTGTTTTGTGCACTGGTCCTGTAATCGGACAGACATTGTGGCTTTGCTGTAGATACACTTCAACACTTCGATATAGCGATAGTCGATGCGGCATCGCTGAAGAGACTGAAGCACTGCCCAGGTCTCGATGGAATCGAAGGCTTTCTCATAGTCCACATACGCTATACATAGTGGCCGATTATACTCCTCGGTTTTCTGTATAATCTGCCGAAGCGTATGGATGTGGTCTATGGTACTATAGCCTTTTCGGAAACCGGCTTGTTCGGGTGGCTGGAAGTCGTCAAACCTGCGTGCGAGACGATTCGTGATTACCCTCGAAAACAACTTATAAACGTGGCTCAGAAGTGAGATGGGTCTGTAGTTCTTCAACAAGGTGTTGTCACCTTTTTTGAAGAAGAGCACCACCACACTTCTGCTCCACGCTTCTGGCGTATTACCGTCAAGTATGACGGAGTCGAACAGCCTCTGGAGGACTTTAAGTACCGGTTTTCCACCCGCTCTCAGAAGCTCAGTCGTAATTCCGTCATCGCCAGGTGCCTTGTTGTTCTTAAGTTGTTTGAGGGCCATCCTAATCTCATACAGGCTGACTTCCGGGATGTCTTCGGTAAAGTGTCGGGTCAGCTTGGCTCTGGGGTCTTTCGCCATGCTAACGACAGGTTGTGCTTGTGTAGAGGTGTATAACTGTTCATAGAACCTCTCAATCTCCTCCAAAATCTCGGGCTTCGACGAGACGACGTTACCACTATCGGTCTTCAGTTTGGTCAATTGACTTTGCCCAAGAGACAGATTTCTTGCGAACACTTTCGAGCCTTTGTTCCGCTTAATCGCTTCTTCAATACACGAAGTATTGAAGCAGCGTATGTCGCGTCGCAAACAAGTAGATATCTGTCTATTGAGCTGTCTGTATGCCGTCATGTCGACCGAAGACTGCAATCGCATATCTCGCCTAACCGCCATGAGATTCAGAGTATGATCGGAGAGCTTTTGGGTTCTATTCTGGCGTCGGCTCTTATAAAATTTTCTGCCAACTGCTTGAACAGTTTCCACCAGCCTATCGTTTATTTCGTCCGCCGTTACGCATTCATCTAAGGCTTCGAAGCGATTTTGAAGTTCGAGTTGAAAGTTATCGGGATCTTGGATTTGAGCATAATTTGGTCGGAGCGTGGACTTCATTAGACGTGATCTTTCGAACTTAATGTTTAGATTCAGCGTGCCTCTTACAATACGGTGATCGCTGCCGGTCTTAACCCTACTGATCACAGAGACATCGCTGAATATTTGCCGTTTAGTCGTCATAATGAAGTCGATCTCATTTTTTGTGGAACCATCTGGGCTAATCCAGGTCCATTTTCGTTGTGGCTGTTTCTTGAAAAAGGAGTTCATCATAAAGAGGCTCTCCCTTTCCAAGAAATCAGCTAGACGTTGCCCTCTTGGGTTCCGCTGCCCATATCCGAATTGTCCCACTCTCAACTCATCACCGCTACGTTTGCCTAGTTTCGCGTTGAAGTCTCCCATCACAACTGTGAAATGTGTTGGCGAGACATGTATGGCTTTGGAGATGTCCTCATACATGGTCTCAACCTCTTCGTCGGGATGTGTCGAGGTCGGTGCGTATACCTGTATGACCTTCAATGAATACCGGTCGGTTATTTTAAGTACAAGGTATACAACCCTGCTCGACACACTCTCGATCATTAACACGTTGTTGACAAGAGACTTGCGGACGATAAACCCGACACCCCCTTGGGATTGTTGATCTCCCTCCCGGTAGTAGAACAAGTTGCCGGATTCGAGGGTTATTCTGTCCTCGCCCTGTCTACGGACTTCGGATAACCCTATGATATCCCAGCGCAACTTGTCCACTTCTTCTTCCAGCTCCACAATCTTCTCGTCAGCCCTCAGAGTCCGTGCGTTGTACGTTGCCAGGTCGAGTCGTTGGGTTTGGTGGCGGGGCGTCTGCCGGGGATTCTTAGCACCCCATGCTCCGCCGGAACCAAGGCTGCCACCAACGCCTGGAATAACGGAGCCGCCGGGGACTAGGGGCCGTTTCTTTTTTGTGACCATCATATGGGGGGGTGTTTGCCATAGTCACCACGCTTGGCAGGCGGGTTGGTGACCGCGGAGCCAGTCCTTTGCACCGATGACGCCGCTGCCCGTCACCGGCCAGGTCAATTTAGGACTGGCTTTTAAATGGATATACCGCCAATGGTTCGGTCGTCAGAGCCTCGTTAGTTGGCAGCAGGGTGTACCGCGCGCAGGAGAGGTTGACATTTGGGGAAACTAGATGTTTAGCGCTTCCCCCTTACACCCCATCCCTTCATGGCCTTCCCTTCATACCCTTCATGGGCGACTCCAACTCGCACTTGGCCACTTTATTAAAATATTTGATTGTTTGCCATATTTTTACCCGACTGCGCGACGCAAAGGAGTGGTACAGTCCGCGAGGTATAAGCTGAGCTTTGCATTAGTGTGAGTGATCACATGCATACGCATCTATTACCAAAAGTACAGTCAGACAACAAACTCTTAAACAACAAGCTGACATTAACTATCCAGGATCAATATGGTCATTGCGAAAAGAAGTATCTCTTTTAGGATTCAAATGGTCAAGGACAGAGAATAACAGAAAATTTTTAATGGAAAAGCATGAGATCCGTCACCTACGTATAACTTATTTACTTTAAATTTCCGAATACCGTATTCAGGGCAGGCCTATCGTTTATACCAATATACAATTGATACTGCATAATAAACAACGATTTATTAAATATACAATTGACACCTTATTAAGAGAACATGGTCACAGCGTCCTGCGTCTGACTGTACTTTTGGTGATCACTCACACTAATGCAAAGCTCAGCTTATACCTCGCGGACTGTAATGTGTTTAACAGTCTATGTATGTATGTATGTTTGTATGTTGCTTAGAAGCACTATACAGACCAAACGCCTGGGCCGATTTTTATGATTCACACGTCAATCGATTCCTCTTAGTCTGGCGAGTGACACTAAAGACATGACATTAGTGTGAATCCAATATGGTGGCTATCGGACGCCATATTGTCCAAATTAAAAAAATGAAAGTCACCAAACTATGTCAAGAGGGGTATCGTTGAATAGGTATTTAAAAATATTTTTTAGCTTTTTCTCAACGTTATTCGATTTGGCTGACCGTTTAGGATGTGAATCGATTTAAAGTTGCGTAGCAACCATTCTCACGTTTATAGGTTTTTAGGTAGCAGAAAACTTCGTATAACTAACTGTACGTGTGAATGTGGATGGACATTATATACTAAAGTATCTAGTAGGTATATTGGACTACTTTTTTTCATACGTACAGGAAATGTATTTACGCATACCCGACCGCCCCGCCCGGGAGACACGGCCGGTGCAACATAACCCATGTATATAGAGTGCAATATATGGTGCCCCTATCTACCAAAACCTCCATGGGGTTTCAACTCTGCCGCTGATGGTGGGAACACAGAACCGCTCTCGGATTGCTCCGCCAAGGTCGCCCATCTCCAACTTCAAACGATTTAGTACTCAACTTCAGTCAAAAATCTATAGAGCAAGATCCCAGGGCCGCCAGACGTCACGTATTTCTGACGAACGAAATGTGGACGATTGAGTAGAGTTAGTACGTACTAAGAACACATGCTTACCCGCTAACTTGCTTAGACGGCCAATTTTGAGATATGGGGCAATAAAGGTACATAAAAACAGCGTACTTCACTTATTTTCTGACAACTGATTTTTACTTATGTTATAGGCAATATCCTTACAAATAAGACCCCAATACTCCCAGACACTTTCCGTCGGCCGTTTTCCTTAACAGACGCTTTAAAACTCCCAAAATATGTGGCACTGCACAATGTCGCACCGTACAGGTCAAACGAATGGGCTGATTTCGATGCGCTTTTCTTTATTTAAAGGTTGATTTCCGTTCGAGTGGTTTTAGATATGTTTGGTTGATATCGATTCAAAATGGCCGCCTCCACAAAATAGCGGACAAAATATTTCTTCACAGCTTACCTTTATATGGGTATCAAATGAAAGGATTTGACTAGTAGAACACTATGCACTATGACAAATTTCAAATACAAGATGGCCGCTACCGCAAAATGGTGAAATTTTCTTTTGGAACGAAGTTCCTTATCGCGCGTTATGAAAGGGAGCTAGACGGAAAAAAATCTCACGAAAAAGTTGTAACGTTTCGTGCCTATGGCGTGATAGAATTAGAATACGATGACAAATTTCACCCATGTTAACAATGACCGGTTGGCGCAATTAGTAAGTAAGGGGTCTCCTATGAAGATAGGTGCCCCCGGATCGAATCCCGGTAGTTACCGCTTTACTATTTTTGTTCTTTTTTTCTCTCAACACTCTTTTTGTTCTTTTTTTTTGGGAATAATAGTTTTTATAAAGGATCCCTCTTATCAACGCATTTAATTTAAATCTAAGTATTTTCTAACAAACAATAACGAAAAAAAAATTCTATTGGCGATTTATCACTACAAACTGACTCTTGCGCTTAAAAATAGATGGCGTTGCACAACTAACCCTATGAGTATTTGGTTAGAGGCTAGACCAACACTAATTTACGACCACTGCCCGAATCGACTTGCACATCAAAGTTCCTATAATTACCAATAGGTGGCGCAGAACTCAAAATTTAATCAGCTGTGGATTGTATCAACTCTAGTGTCATAGAAAATCTGGAGAGGTCACTACCGGTACGATAATATCAATGTATTGTAATGATGTTGTTACGTTATATACTATCGTATATTATATATCGTAATGTTCATGTAATATCGATTGGTGTGATTGACGCATATTTCGACAAAATTCATTCGTAAAACAAATATTTGTAGGCAACATTGGAAATAATATAAATATGAGTACTGTTTCTAAATGCAATCCGAATGGCTAACATTCGGAATGATAATAATGAATCATTGTTATAATGTTTATATAATACGTCAATGCTACTCCTTAAGTTTATGTTAAGTACTTACATTATATTTGTTAATAAGTAATTAAAAAATATTATTATAACTTAATTTTTTTATTACAATTCCTTCACTAATTAACCGACCAGAACTTCGTTCTATCCGGGTGTCCCTTGACACCTCTCAACTTTTTTTTTTCACAACTCCCTCAATATGGGTATCAAATGAAAAGGCTTGACTGGTAGAATGTCTTGAAGGCCTTTTCCTTTGATACCCATATTGATCTTGAATGATGTTTAATTAATGTGAATTGATGTGAAATTGAATGTGTGATACCTGAAGCAAGCGGAGTAATACTATGTGCATTAAGCTGATACTTAGCAGACCTAACCCAAAGGTGAGAGCAGTACTACTCCAAACAAGATCTGAGACGAACTTTATATAAGTTGAGCAGTTGTTTTTAAAATTCTAAAATGTTGTGTAGGACACCCTGTAGAAAAACGGATTGATAGCCTACGATAAAAATCGGGGAAAAATTGGACTGAACGAGCATCCAATCATGTTCAAAGACCTGTTATTGTAACCTTTAAAATACAAGCGCGATTATTGTTTCTTTTTAATTTCAAGAAGAAGTCGCTGCCATCGTTACAAGGATTTCGATATTAATATTTTTTAATCTTCCGGGAGTTGTACTCTTTGATTTCCATATCAATGTGTCCATGTGCAATCTGCACTGCACCAGCTGCAGTGATGTTGCAGTAGATCCGTCCTTTTCTGAATGGGAAGTGAGCAGGGATGTGCTTCACTGATATCGTCATGTTGTACAAATTATAGTCTCCCTGTAAAGAAACATACTTGTATCACAATATGTTTACAACATCACTAGTCATTCATGATGATCAATGAGAGTAAGTAGATAGTACTGGCACCTGTTTTCGGTCTTCTTGTTATGAGTCAACGTGGTCATCCTACAATTCTATCCAGCTAATATGTTGTATGTCAATGTCAATGTTTGCGGTATGGACAGATCGGATAAAAATTTGGACTTTTTAGGAATTTGGAACTGTTAGATTATAGTTTTGGGGACCGAGTCACCTCCGTCCGTGGGGAAGCACCTGTATATTGAAACCCCACACGTGGTCCCTGAGTGGTGCTAACCAGGTGACAAATTACCGGTGGTAGGCTTCGGCCGTGGTTGGTGACCACCCACTAGACTGAGTCACGACGCGCTCTTTCTTTGCGTCTTACCCATGGCACTCATTGTGTTTCACTTCTGGTGATCCCTCAGTCTGCGCGGATGCTGTGACTAATGTAATACGAATGGCTATGATGGAATATTTCATTCCATACTCCGACGTCCCATTATCTAGCAAAGCTCACCCTGGGCAGTGCATCCTCACTCACTCAAGGTCGCGTGGTTTTAGCCTACCGCTAGACCGTTCCTTCCAGGAAACAAGTGACAGTCGGTTGTCGGACGCACGGCTGAACGCTCGCGCAAAACGTTTCCCGCGCATATTGTTATGAGATATGTCGTTAACCCTCCGCGCTGGAGAGGGACAGAGTTACGCGTTATAAGAGAGAGTTGAAAATCGCGACAGATATTGAGCGCTAATGCGAGCTGAATTGAACTTTGTAGTGTCCCAGCAAGAGTCGCTATTTATATAATTGTTTTTGGTAAGTGAGGCTTCTGTACTAATATTTATTATGTGCCCTGGGTTTGGTTTGCAGTGTAAAAGTGCTGAAGCATTTAAATATGAGATTTACCTGGCCTGGGTTGATACACGACGACGTAAGCCAAAGGACATACACCAGAAGAAGAAAGCGTTCAACAAGGATGCTAAGGCATGCAAAAAGATTCTTTAAAGGCCTCATTTTGAGCACATTAGTCGAATAGGGAACAAACTAGCTTCGTACTATGCGGGCAAATAAAGGGGCGTAGCTAAATCGGTCGAATCGAACTTCTGCCGCCCCTCACTACCTCCAATACTGAAACCTGATGGGACACTGGCTCACACTGCAATGGAGAAAACAAACTTGTTTGCAACTCAGTTTGCGGAATCTTCTTGTCTAGATGCTGGTAGCGCGACACCTTCTACTCCACCTGGCTGTCCGACTTTTATGTCAGAGATTCACATTCGCTAAATGGAAGTTCGCAAAGTGCTACGCAATCTGCATGTGAATAAAGCCAGTGGCGCAAATGGTATTCCTGCCCTAGTGTTGAAGGCTTGTGCGTCTGAGTTGTCTCCGATACTGACGTGCCTATTTAGACTTTTTCTCCAAACTGGGCTAGTACCGAAGTCTTGGAAGCTTGCCAATGTGCAACCAGTGCCCAAAAAGGGTAGTCGTGCTGACCCTGTCAACTACAGGCCCATCTCGGTCACGTTCATACTCTGCAAGACTATGGAACGTGTCTTAAACCACAGGTTCCTGACGTACCTAGAATCAAACGACCTCCTCAGTGACCAGCAATACGGATTTCGCCGAAACCGGTCCACCGGCACCGGAGATATTCTAGCGTACAGTGTACGTCACTCACATCTGGAGTAAAGCTATTGAGAAACACGGGGAAGCACTTGCAGTCTCCCTGGATATCTCAAAGGCTTTCGACAGGGTTTGGCATGATGGCCTTATAAGCAAGCTTTCGAGATATGGTTTGTCTCCTGGGTTTATTGCGTGGATATCGGACTTTTTGAGGGATCGAACCATACGAGTCGTCATTGATGGCTGCTCGTCGGATCAAATGGCTATCTATGCCGGAGTCCTTCAAGGGTTGGTACTCTCTGCAACGATCTTCCTGCTACATATCAACAATATGGATAATTCAGGTGTGCTTAGTGTAAGTAGTTGTTAGGTATGTAGCGTAGTGTAGTTCTCATTGTATTTTAGTTTTGTTAATAAAGGCTCTGCCCCATTTAAGAAAAAAAAAAAAAAAAAAAAACAATATGTTAACGCCCGGTATCTTTGCACCAGTATATAGCACCGTTGTAGAGAGTTACATATCTAGCGCGAGAGCCAGTGGGCAGAAACTCAGGTACTGAGAGAGAGTCTGATCGAGCGTTTGAGCTTGACCCTTGAGGCGGTGTCTAAATGGAGCGATGCTAATCTGGCCAAGTTCAACGAGAGTAAGATGCAGGCGTATCTGTTCTCCGCTAAAATGAGTCCTTTCGAACTGACTCCAACTTTTCGAGGTGTATCCGTACCGGTTTCTGACCGTCTTGAGCTTTTGGGCGTTACTTTGACCTCTACGCTCAACTTTGGCTCGTATATCGAGTCCAAGGCTAAACTAGCTGCCAAAAAACTAGGTGTCCTCTCAAAAGTGCGAAGATACTTCAAGTCTGAACAGTTGCTTACATTATATCAAGCACAGATTCGGTCTTGTATGGAGTGCTGTTTGCACCTTTGGGATGGTTCGGCTAAGTATCAGTTGGAGCTCTGGAATTGATCGAGAGACGTGCCAAAAGGCTCTTAGGCAACATCACTCTTGTGCGAAAAAGACTTCAAAGTTTTGAACATCGCCGTAAATTGCTAGTCTATCGGTTTTTATCGGATACACTTCGGAGAGTGTGCGACTGATTTACATGATCTAATACCACCTTGTTCTTTTTTCTATCGGAATGCTCGTAGCTCGAAAAAGTGACATCGTTTCATGATTGATGTTCCAAAGACACGAACAAAAAGATTTGACTCTATTTTTGTGTTAAGAACGTCTAGGCTGTGGAATACGTTGCCTGAGTGGGTTTTCCCCGATAGTTACAATCTTTGTGTCTTCAAATCGAGAGTGAATCGGTTTTTTCTAGGTAAACACGCTCCATCGTAGACCGCATCGTCGCTTAACATCAGGCGAGATGGCGGTCAAGTGTAAGCCTATAAAACTTAAAAAAAAAGTCTGGAAGAACACATATGCTACTTTTTATCTCGGAAAAACAACGGAAACGGAAATCACGCGGATAAAACAGAACATGGTTTTGTGAAAAATCCTAAATGGTTTTCATACCCGCAATTAATAAATCTGCAGTTTTTATTAAACTGCAATCTTTGTACATGATATGTAACTTTTATGTAAAGTTCAGTTCAGTTCAGTAAAGTAATTCCGTCTCTGATTCTTTACAAAGACATGTTTCTGTGTGCACGCTTATGTTTACATGTTTGCCTCTTGACGAAATAATATTTTAATATTTCGACAGATAATCTGTCTTGCGCATCTCCGTGACAATTTTGGGTCGAGAAAAAGATTAAAGAATGCAATTTCTCACATATAATCAGACATTAATAATAAACGACAGTAAGGTGTTGGTTACAAGGCTATGAAAATTATATAATTGAAATAAATAAATAAATATTGGTGGACGATTCACACACAACACCATCTGACCCCAAACTAAGCAAAGCTTGTACTATGGCGGCCAGTACAAGCTTTGCTTAGCTGATATAATACTTATACAAAGTTGTAAATACATACTTATTAAACATACAAACACCCAAATAAATAAACACATAAATAAATATATACGAACCGGTGGATATGGGCAAGGTTTTGCGAACTTTCCCTGTTTCAAAGCTGTTCCAAAAAACTTGTCCTTATGTATCAGATCACATAATTGAAAGTGCATCTCCACGAAACTTCGCTTGTATACATTTGTCAGCCATTCGTAGAAATAAAAATCCACCTTAAATCAGTAAAAGTTAAAATCTCACATATTCCCGAGCTCTTTTACACCAGGAAATATGTAAGAGTATTTACTTAAAAGAAACCGATTCACTCTCGATTTGAAGACACAAATATTGTAACCATCGGGAAATACCCACTTAGGCAAAGCATTTTAACGTCCTAGACGTTCTTGTCACAAAAGTAGAGGCAAACCTCTTCGTTTGTGTTTGAATCATCAACCATGAAACGCTGAAGCTTTTTCGAGTTACGAGCATTCCTATAGATAAAGGACAAGATGGTAATAGATCATGCAAATCAGTTGCACACTCTCCAAAGTGGATCCGATAAAAAAACCGATAAGCTAGCAATTTTGTAGCGATGGTCAAGACTTTTCGCACAAGAGTGTCGTTGCCTATGAATAAGCGTACGTAAAAGAAACTAATTCACTTTCGATTTAAAAACACTAAGACCAACGCAAAAAACCCATTCAACGACGCATTTCACAGCTTATTACGAAAGTGGAGGAGAAACATCCTCCTCGTTCAAGCCTTTGGAACGTTAAACTTGAACTGACATCGCTTTTTCGAGCTACAAGCGAATAAATAGAAACTTTAGATTTATCGAACCACCTGACACAAAAGAAACATTCGTTCAAAAGGTTTGTCTTGGATGGGAATTGTATCCACCACACCTACGTCTCAATTTTCAAACTCACTATCAAACTAAGCCACCAGAGCAATTAATAAAATTATACATCAATCAGGTTATGTATATTAATCACATACCGTGACGTTATTATCCCACGCTTGAACCAGGGTCATGTGGAAACCAACATAGTAGAATGGATCCTGGCGCCCGTAGCGCCGTGACGTCAGGTTTAAGTACGAGGTATACTTCGGGTTGTAATACGTCACTTTTGGGTGCTCAGTACTTATGTAGAGAAACTGCAACCAAAAAAACTATAACTCATTTTATCAACTACCGTATGGCGTTGACAGTACGGCTATTTTGAGATTATCTCTCAAAAACGTTACACCAAAACAGGACGTGATGTAGAACACCTGTGTAATATTTAAAGAGGCAATCTTTGTACTTTGTAGAGCCCATTTTCTTGAAAAATCTGGCTTTCTTTACTTTCAGAGATTCCCTCTGGAGGTTTCCACATTGTCGAGGAGTGGGAGGTCAGTAGCCGAGGCTTCAGTTACCTATGATGAAGCAAAGCGGAACCTAAGGTGAGCCACTTGTCTAGCCTTCGCCTGTAAGCCGATGACAATGCGGCCATATAGGCTGTGTCGTGTATGAGTACCATTGGTACTGGAGCGGGTTGTGAAAAAGACTACTTGTATTACGATGCATCGCTCTCCCTGCCCGTTCTGCATTGATGAGGTCACCATCGTTAGATGGGGAAGGTGGTCTTCACGGCGTTCGCTATCTAATAGTGAAGGGGTTATCAGGGGTAAGAAGAACGACGATATTGCAGTGCACCGCTTTCCCTGTCCACTACAGCCAAAAAGTGATACCTCACCTGACCCATCGCGGGGCACTAAACTGTCAGGGAGCGGGGCAGCTAGCACCCATTTACTGATTGGTTTTCAGGGTCATCAGGGCTTATCTTGGATTCAAGCGCACCGCTGAATGGGCAGTGCCCCAGAAGAGCGCGTGCCCCGGATATGGGCAAGTCGGCGCAAATTAGCGGTAGAATGCGCAAGCACCCTTAATGCAGGTTTTTGGATAAGCCTGTATTTGCGACACAATTTCCAAAATCTTGAAATACTTTGATATTTTGTTCTTAGAATTATTTACTACGTATCCTCTGTCTAGCACACAGTTCGAGTAGTTCATCCGAAAACGGTTTTTATGTACCATAGTGACCTATTTAATTCTATATTTTTCACTATTTTACATTATAATATTAAGTCGCGTTCGGATGTCACCAGAAAAAACATTCTTTAAATTATAAAACTGATAGCTTTCACTTACTTTCTCAGTTTTCGAAATCGAGACGAATAATTCCACAAACAAAAAAATAATTATTTTGTAACGACCCATAGTTTTAAATGGATTTTATAATATGTAGATTTTTCAGCTTTGTGTTACCAAGACTTCGTCACAACTACACAATCACATAATTATAATGAAATATTAACATTGCTCGATGTTCAGTGAGTGTTATATGTGTCACAATTGGTTTTTTGCAGTGTGATTATGTCGATAAAATCTTGTTTTTTTTCCAGTTTTTGGATAACCATGGGTAATCATCTTCGATGATGCATATAACAAGCCAAAAAACAATTTCACCAAACATTTACGGTCACAAAAGTACAAAATAAACATATACCTATTACCATACCAACAAAGAGATAAAAAAATTAAAAAGGCTCATTTTATAATATATCTTACTACGAGTAGCAATTTACCACCGCCGGCGCCGGCGCCGCGCGGGTTTGTCTGTGTCAGTGAGATACATTTATTTTTATTTATTTATTTAAAACATACAGTCGCATCTTAATGAGTAGGTAAGTATAATACTTAACAATACACATAAGACCCTGTGCATAGGGTGTTGCGAATAGTATAATGTATTAAGTAGGTATACATATTATGTAAGTAGTATCTTAAAACTATTTATAGTTAAGGTATTTTAAAATTACGAGACTTTGAATCGTTTTGTCCTTCAAGTAGTCATTTATGTTTTAATAGCATTTTTCATTTAACGTAGTTTTTAAAATAGTTTTAAACTTTTTAAGATTGGTTTCTTCACGTAGTTCTTTAGGTAACTGATTGTAAATTTTATAGATCATATATTGAGGACCTTTTCGGACTATCTCTAATTTGGGTTCAGGAGCTAGTATTTGGCATTTTCTGCGAGCGTTTGTATTAAATTAATGTAAATATGCTGGGGTGTTTTTTCACGAATGTTGCGGCCTCGAGAATGTACATGCAAGGAAGGGTCAGTATCTTTAGTTGGGTGAAGTAGGGTCTACAGCTATCACGTTGGCGGATGTTCATTATTATACGGATACATTTTTTTTTAAATAATGAACAGTTCATTTGCATCAGTGCTATTACCCCGGATTATAATACCATAATTGAGTCAGGAATGTGCATAGGCGTAATATGCGGTTTTAGCTGATTGTAGGTTCGTGTTTGCTTTTAAAATAGATAGTGCATATGTAAACTTCGACATTTTAGTTTTTATAGCTTTAATGTGGTTTTGCCAGTTAAGTTGCGTGTCCAGGGTTATACCCAAAAGTTTTGCTGTATGTGTCTCTTTTACATTAGTTGTTTTTACTATTGAAGTGAGGTCTAATGGTTTCTTTTGATATGTATATACAATATCCTTACGTCTCTTGTTAGTAATATCAGTGCAGTAGGAAAGTGTTTTGTGCTGTTTTAGTGTCCTGTTCAAAATAAATAGTTCTGTTGTCTTACAGACAGAATGTTACAGGATTTTTAGAGCCGTTTCGTAAGAAGAGAAAGGGCCGAAATGTTGCGACCTTCAATATGGCTCTTCGCGCTCTTTCTACGGAAAGAAAGCATTAATGTCTTAGTAACACTACAAATAAAGTAAAATGGCGGGAATATGGGCATTGGATTACTTAAGTGTATTGTTTACGTCTCACTTATAGTCCAAGATCCCAGAGCCGCCAGACGTTACGTATTTTCTGACGAACGAAATGACGACGATTGAGTAGTGTTATAAATGTACTAAGAATGCATGCATACTCATTACCTTGCTTAGACGACCAATTTCGAGATATCAGGACGTAACGAAGGTACATACAAATATTACTTACTTCACGTAAAATCTCCTAACTGATTTTGCCTTCCACTTCCCGACCTCAGATCGCCCATAAATTATTTTTCCTTTCACTTTTGTCATATTCTCTTCCTTTTACAATGGGTTTCATCCTACTATTATTCCTTTTGTTTTCAAAAGCTATCGAGACTGGTCTATTCTTTTAAGTTGGCACTTAACAAATAGTAAAAATAGCCTTTAGATATTTTATTTTAAATAAGTGCCTTTTTATTTCGTAATTATCTGGCCGCAAAAGGTCTAGTTAGGTTGTGTTTGTTGGGTTATTATGCATAATGTGTAATGTGTGTGTGTGTGTGCATGTGTGAGGGTATCTGTATGTATGAATGTGTGAGAGGGTGTGTGTGTGTGTGTGTGTGTGTAATCACTCTTGGTTGTTTAAATTTACAGTTGAAAAAAAAAGAACGAGATAGTATCGCTATCGCCATAATTGATTTACAAATATTTAATGACGTAAAAACGGGTAAAAATTGTATGTCTCGATTTCAGACAAAACTACAAATCCTATCGAAATAAGTCATAAAACAAAGTTTAGGTAATAAAAAGATACACAACTTTTGCCTTAAATTTTTTTTCTCATAACCTCAAATTTTATGAGAAAATTTCAAATAAGTAACAAAGTTTCTGTTTATTTTATATATGTAATACGTAAAATCAACAGTTTTTCACGAAATTTGGTAAAAACTTGCCTTTTTGTATCTCAAATACACTGTAATTTTTCAACATCATTATTTTGTTTATCTTAAATTGACTTAATATCGAAAGAGTACCCCAATTTTCAATCGAAAAATCTCACGTCTAAATATCAGCTTTTTCAATAAAGTAGGTAACCTTTTTGTTCTTTGAAATCTCTTTTTTCTGATAATGTAAAAATGTACATATATATGTACCATGGTAAAAGTACTCAGTAAAAGTAAAAGTTCGAAACTCTCCGTAAACATAAACAAATACATAATATAATTTGTCCTATTCTTCAAATGGCAATTTAACTCACTACTTGCTGAAAAGCACGTGCTCCACAAACGCCGGTTCGATTGTAACTAAAGGCGTTATTACACCACTCGTTATTGAGACAGTCTTAGTCTAAGTAGCGTGGTGTAATAAGTGTCAGACTGTTAGACTCTGAATTCAGACGGCAAGATCGGGTTCGGCGAGTCTTACTGGCTTACAGTCTGAATAACGAGAAGTGTAATAAGACAAAGGCTGTTAGACCGACAAATTCATGACACTGACATTGACATACAATCTTAAAATACCATATCATTGATTCGTGATTGGGTCATTGGTATTCGCGGTAATTTCTATTTTTGCGTTTTGGGTATTCGGAGTTCGAATCCTATAATTATTTTGATCTCGCTGTTATTATACCTATCTTAAATGCTTAAAATTCTTTTTTTTAATTTAAATTAATAAATACCATAATAGCGTGCAGTAAAGAAAAATAAGTAATATTAAAAGTCCTTGAGCGCGCGTTTTTCAGACTGGTGTATTATCGAGCTGACAAGTTAGACTCTAAGACAGTCTGCCTAACAAGTGTTGAATAACGCGTAGTCTAATAGGCGCTTAAGACCAATCAGACCCACGGGCTTCATTTGTGTGGTCCACGACGAGTCGCTAGTGCCGTATCTCCCCACTTTTATACTATCAATGATTATCATAGTATAAAGAAACACTACCAGTGATTCATCGCCTTTGTGGGTTGAGAGGCTATTCTCGTTTTCTCTAATGAGTCAAAGTCATTCTGGCGGTAATTCATAGTAAGTGATTCCACAAAGCGTTTTTTTACAAAAATACTAATTGTGAGTTTTGCCTATTTATAAGCAATATCTTACCATACAGGAAGCAAAATTTGGCACCGTTTTTCTTTTCAGAAATGCTTTGAATGTCTAGTCGTTTAAGTAATAATTTATATTAGTTACAAGAATTACCTCTATAGACTTGAAAAATGTGTATTTAATAACAGCCCCTTTACAGCAGAAATTTTAGAATCTTGTTAAATTTAGAAATACAGGTACTCAATATTTTTGTATTTATTTCATTCGTTTCGTTTCGTTTCGTTTATATGCAAAGTTTATATTATTTTTAGGTAAAATACGCAAAATA
The DNA here is from genome assembly GCA_963693475.1 of Ectropis crepuscularia. Classification (NCBI taxonomy): domain Eukaryota; kingdom Metazoa; phylum Arthropoda; class Insecta; order Lepidoptera; family Geometridae; genus Ectropis; species Ectropis crepuscularia. The sequence continues at coordinate 25,345,805 of OY856358.1, forward strand.
AATAATTAACTATTATGCTATTGATTGCGTGTCCGGGATGTGCCAAATAAAATGGTCTGGAAGTATGCGCATATTGAAAACTAACCCAAAGACAAATATTGATTCAACTGTACAGACATCCATATATGTAAATTCGGTTGAACATATAATTTGCGGTGATTGCGCTATTTAGTTTCAACCACAAGTAGCCATTTTATACTAACTTAACTCATAAGTGAACAAATACAAACGCTTTACTTGGGACGACGACAAGGCCACCAATAGGGTACAATCCTCAAAAAAACTAAGTAGCCCGTTAGTTAGATTGGCAATAGTTATTTGTTATACAAGAGTGCAAAGTGGCTTTTTAACCGCGTGCTCAATTTTGATGACCGAGCAAGCGAAGGATTCTAAAGTTGAATCACGAGCGTAGCGAGGGATTCAACTGTAAGTATTCGAGTGTAACACGTAATTTTTCATCCCCCCCTAGCGAGGAAATTCATCCGGATTTTTACAACATCCGAGTGATGGTGCAGAGTCCGGTACTAGTCCAACCGGACCCGTGCTCCAGTTCAGTAGGAGGACGTCTCCAGCACGGGAGCGTCCGAGCGGCGGTCACCAGGTTAACCGACCGCGAGTGTGATCCGAACGTCCACAGTACGGGGCGTTCGGAGTGGTGGTCGCCGAGTTGACTCACCACGGGCGGAGGTGCCGGATAAAAAAGTGGAAATAAAAAAGTTCCAAATAAAAATCCGGCTCGAAGGACCAAATGTACAATTGCTAGCCTATCGAAGCGTCGATAAACTAACAATTGCCAGAGAAGTCAGTACAAGCGCTTAACACCGTATCGTTCAACGCTTGTCTGACTTGTTTGGCAGGCCTCCTCTTGATGGCCTGCCCTGGATGTAGTAGTGGTGCGGAGTCCGGTGCTAGTCCGACCGGACCCTTGCTGCAGTAGAAGGACGTCTCCAGTACGGGAGCGTCCGAGCGGCGGTCCCCAGGTTGACCGACCGCGAGTGTGACCCGAACATCCACAGTACGGAGCGTTCGGGGTAGTGATGGTGCAGAGTCCGGTTCTAGTCCGACCGGACCCGTGCTCCAGTTCAGTAGGAGGACGTCTCCAGTACGGGAGCGTCCGAGCGGCGGTCACCAGGTTGACCGACCGCGAGTGTGAGCCGAACGTCCACAGTACGGGGCGTTCGGGGTGGTAATGGTGCAGAGTCCGGTACTAGTCCGACCGGACCCGTGCTGCAGTTCAGTAGGAGGACGTCTCCAGTACGGGAGCGTCCGAGCGGCGGTCCCCAGGTTGACCGACCGCGAGTGTGATCCGAACGTCCACAGTACGGAGCGTTCGGGGTAGTGATGGTGCAGAGTCCGGTGCTAGTCCGACCGGACCCGTGCTGTAGTTCAGTAGGAGGACGTCTCCAGTACGGGAGCGTCCGAGCGGCGGTCACCAGGTTGACCAACCGCGAGTGTGATCCGAACGTCCACAGTACGGGCGTTCGGGGTGGTAGTCGCCGAGTTGACTCACCGCGGGCGGAGGTGCCGGATCGTCCCGAGTAGCGGGGACTTACGGCTGGCGGTCACCAAGTTGACCTGCCGCTGGTGGTGATGAGGGACTGGTACTGTTGCTGCCAGTCCCGAGGCTGCCTGGTTAGCCTGTCTTCTCGGAGGTGTAGGTGGAGTGTGATTCAAACACAAGTTGAGTGGTGAATATTTTATTTAATAAATTAATGCTTTTTATATACATAATTATCTGAAGTTAGAGAGTTGTGAAATAGCTTAGGTGGTATTTTGTTAGTTGAAATGTAAATAATTTGTAAAAAGTAAAAGGTTAGTAAAAATCTTATAAAATAAACAATTTATGAACGAGATGCTGACTCGCCTTAGCGTTTCTATCTTATTGGGGTCACGCGAGTACGTTACCGTACAGTCAGTAAGGGCAAGCGCCAAACAGTATGGACAATTTGGACACTAAACGCTTTGCGCATTTTCAGTTTCAGTCGATTCTGTTGGCGTTAAATAAACTTCTTGGTCGCTAGAATCACTTATTATTATGGTATTTCGGTTTTTCACTTGTATTCAATTATATAAGTTTTAAACTTAAGTTTATTTAGCCATGGTTTTAACAATAACAATGTGACGTGAAAATATGGAGAGTTGACCGATTGAGGTAAGGAGTTTCATGTGTACATGAAAAAGTGTCCGCCCAAATGCATTAAATTATAGTAGCGCTAAATTTGCATCAAGGTACATTTTAAAGGAAATTAATAAACGTACTATTCAGAATTCATGAAAGAAAAATATTGGCAGTCATAGGCACTGCCGATAGAAGTGGTAACTTATAACTCAGAATTTGATTTTTACTTTGGAAACTACGCGTGTGAAACCAGAGGGCGTGGCTATTAGCATGGCCATCTAGAAATGCTGACACATTTTTAAATGGCCAATGGGAAAGGCTGAGGCATTTCTAGGTGGCCATTAGCTATGGTCACGAGTTTACCCGAAGATTTCTTATCATTCCCGAGCGTGACGCTAGAATTAAATTGACAGCCCACGAAAAATCTGTCTTTGGTGCGCCAAAAGAAGTTTTGACTTCAAAATATATTGTACCTACATGTTTTCTCAAAATAGTAATTATTTATCTGATGTTAAATTTACTACATTATTTTGTACTGTACAAGTAGTTGAAATTATCTATTAGTTACTATTTTAGTAGTCAAAAATATTTAATTATTTAACTCGGCAACTCGGCATACTTCAATTCGATTACAATGAGGGAGTTTCCGACGAGACAAAAATAGTTCCAACGGACGCACTAGATGGCGATTGTTCGAGATGCAGATAGATCTGTCTCTACCATATACTCTCAACAGTGTAATCCCTTTAGAGACCCTACCCGTTTTCAGGGAAAAAATCGAATCTAAATTATTTGTGATAATTTAAAATTTTAGAGTTTTCGTTAACACATCAATTATTTATGTACTTAAATTTAGATACATCTCTTCTTAGCTTAGCTGATTAGTTTGGTATGTCTACCTTCTATAAAACCCTAAATACATTAAGGAATTTAACACTAAAACAATTTTTATATTGTGTTAAACTTTTAAAATATTGGGAATAAAAATAGCTAATTAGGTTGATAATGTAATAAAAAACCGTTACTGATCACAATCCCTTTTCAGTAAAAATCTTTAGAACTCCCGAGGCAATAGACACCAACTAAGCCAAAGTAGAAGGAAAATTCAAAGATATAAATAGCAACACTGATACGACAATATTTTATCCACAGACTAAGTAGAGATATACTCTCTCGGCTGAAGGATTAGTATCCATAGCCAAGAATAAATTAAAAAAATATATATTTTGTCTTTCATCAGGTTTACGAATTTGTTTTGAAATTTTGATGTTTTGATATAGTTTTCATTCGAATAAAATGCGTACATGGATAAAGTAGTTTATTATTTATTACTAGAAGTCGTGCTTTCGCAAATTGAATGAATTGAGTCCCATTATGCCTACCGCTTTTGACAACAAACCAAAAGACCTACAAGCGCCTCCTATTATCGTTTTATTAAACCATATCTTTTTGTCTCGTCGGAAAACGGCTCATTGATTCATTCATAGCATTTCAAAATGTTTTGCCATTTGAAATAACATTCTTTACCTCTATCCTCCATACGTGAAAAGAAAATTGCTCGCAAAGCATTTAAAAAAAAGTACACCAAAGAGGTTCCGAGTATGAGTTTTTAACAAATTAAAAATAAATGTATGATGAATTCGGCACCAAGGAGGTAGAAATAAATGGGTTAAATTATGTTTTGAATTCAAAACCTCAGTACACACGATGTTCTAAATTCAAATTTACTTTAACCTCTAGAGGGTAAAAACGCCTTTTGCGCCCTGATATCGAGGAGCAAAAGTACTCTTTTCGAGCTGGTGGGATGAAATAGTTATTTGTTATACAAGAGTGCAAAGTGGCTTTTTAACCGCGTGCTCAATTTTGATGACCGAGCAAGCAAAGGATTCTAAAATTGAATCACGAGCGTAGCGAGGGATTCAAAAATTAGAATCCTGAGCGTAGCAAGGGAATCAAAAGGGCACAAGGTGAAAAATTTTTGCACTCGAGTGTAAGACGTAATTTTTCATCCCCCCTAGCGAGGAAATTACTAAACGCTTTGCGCATTTTCAGTTTCAGTCGATTCTGTTGGCGTTAAATAAACTTCTTGGTCGCTAGAATCACTTATTATTATGGTATTTCGGTTTTTCACTTGTATTCAATTTTATAAGTTTTAAACTTAAGTTTATTTAGCCATGGTTTTAACAATTTAACAATAACAATATGACGTGAAAATATGGAGAGTTGACCGATTGAGGTAAGGAGTTTCATGTGTACGTGTAGCGCTAAATTTGCATCAAGGTACATTTTAAAGGAAATTAATAAACGTACTATTCAGAATTCATGAAAGAAAAATATTGGCAGTCATAGGCACTGCCGATAGAAGTGGTATCTTATAACTCAGAATTTGATTTTTACTTTGGAAACTACGCGTGTGAAACCAGAGGGCGTGGCTATGAGCATGGCCATCTAGAAACGCTGACACATTTTGAAATGGCCAATGGGAAAGGCTGAGGCATTTCTAGAAGGCCATTGGCTATGGTCACGAGTTTACCCGAAGATTTCTTATCATTTCCGAGCGTGACGCTAGAATTAAATTGACAGCCCACGAAAAATCTGTCTTTGGCGCGCCAAAAGAAGTTTTGACTTCAAAATATATTGTACCTACATGTTTTCTCAAAATAGTAATTATTTATTTGATGTTAAATTTACTACATTATTTTGTACTGTACAAGTAGTTGAAATTATCTATTACTCTATTAGTTACTATTTTAGTAGTCAATAATATTTAATTATTTAACTCGGCAACTCGGCATACTTCAATTCGATTACAATTGATTCATTCATAGCATTTCAAAATGTTTTGCCATTTGAAATAACATTCTTTACCTCTATCCTCCATGCATGAAAAGAAAATTGCGCGCAAAGCATTTAAAAAAAGTACACCAAAGAGGTTCCGAGTATGAGTTTTTAACAAATTAAAAATAAATGTATGATGAATTCGGCACCAAGGAGGTAGAAATAAATAGGTTAAATTATGTTTTGAATTCAAAACCTCAGTACACACGATGTTCTAAATTCAAATTTACTTTAACCTCTAGAGGGTAAAAACGACTTTTGCGCCCTGATATCGAGGAGCAAAAGTACTTTTTCCGAGCTGGTGGGATGAAAAAAATATTGTACACGTATTTTTTTTTGTTTCACAAACAAAAAATGACGAAGATACAGCGCTTCGAAGTTTCGTGTGACGTCACTTGTGAATACGATTTTTACTCACGAGTGACGTCGCGACCCCCTACTCTCGAAGTTTGATGGTCTATATCTTTGACGATTTTTAATATTATGAAAAAACAAAAAATACGTATCTAATATTTTTCTATGATCTAGCTGACGGACTAATTAGGATGGTGTATTTTTTACCCAGTCCGGTACCCTATTATATTTTTGTTTCAAGAAACTTATAGGCATACAGAATAGGTACCTACATTATGGGTGTTTTCGGATGAAGTATCCGAGTCGTGCGCTGAAGCTGGCATAGACATAGAATAATTACGCCTAGAAACCGGCGTCCGCGTAAGAAAAGTGAGGCATATCCTTCTCTCGCAAGGAGAGAGTTAAGGCCATAATCCACCACGCTGGCCCAGTGCGGGTTGGTGGATGACACATGACTTCGAAAGATTCTAGGTACATGTCGGTTTCCTCACGATGTTTTCCTTCACCGTTTTAAGTTAGCGGCATTACGCACATGACTTCGAAAATACAGTGGTGCGTGTGAGGTTTGAACCCGGGGTGTCCGGATCGGCAGTCGCCGTTCTCCCGACTAGACCAGCGGCAACTTCAGTACATACTACATACTTCAGTACATACTGCTTCCGCCGAAATCAGTCTGCTTTATGCCTCACTTACGATGAAACGTTTGTTTGAAGATTATCGATCTAGGCGTTATTAATCTATGGGCACAGTAGATAATTTTAAGAACTAGGTGCCGATTGTACGCGCGCCGCAATTCCGGGAAACAACTGACTGTTCCCTCAAAACGGGCAAGCTGTGCAGAATAAAGCAACAAGTAGTGTTGCCTCTTTTTTAAACTAAATAAAGGACCGTAAAAACAAAATGGATTATGCCTAGATACTAGTGCAAATGTAGTTTAGGAAACTTTGGGGCAAGATGGATTGGCAGCCTGCGTTATGGTGCGTACGGACTAGAGGCAGCCTCACCCGAGCCACGCACGGCTTGCCCTGTTGCCGCAAGTGCGTGTGCGGCGTGCGGCGTGCGCCTCGACCCGAAGCCCGAGGCGTGCCTTGCGCGAGCCTTCCGCGGCGCGAGACTGCCGCGACGCGAGGCTGCCGCTGCCAAATCAGCTGACAATACGGCGCCATTTTGTCGCTCGTTCGTGGCTCGAACCGAGGCAGGTTTTGTAGTGGTAGGACTCTTGGCAGAGTCCACCTGGGGAAGGATCATACCTTTGCCAGTTATTCTACCGCCAAGCAGTAATGTGCAAACATTCCAGAGAAATTACAGGGCTTAGAGACATAATATCTTAGATCTCTGGGTGACGAGCGCAGTGCAGTGCTAGGTAATGATTTGGACTATCATGTTCCAATAGCTGCGTGTTACTATGCTGTTATGTGGCAGGCATGTTGCTTCTCGTCACGTCACTCTATGCTATAAAAAAAAATTACTGTGTTCCGGTTTGAAGGACAATGTTTCCAGAGAAATTGCAGAGAAATTGCAAAAGAGCAATAGATCTCTGGGTGACGAGCGCAGTGCAGTGCTAGGTAATGATTTGGACTCTTCATGTTCTAATAGCTGTTATGTGACAGGCATGTTGCTTACCATCAGGCACATGTCCTGCTCGTCTCGTCACTAATTTATTTTAAAAAAAAGGTGGCTTCGGCCTGCCTCTAATCCGTACGCACCTTTAAGTACCAGGCAAGATAGAACAAGCTACCGCTCTGTTCAGAACCTGGGTAGCGATTCTAAATACAATTCCGAATGGTTCGGAATTGGAATGACAATCCCTATCTCTGTCATGCTAAAAAGATTAGACAAAGACCGAGAGATGAGATTCCGTGTCGGATACAACCGAATGGATTTAGAATCGCTACCCTGATTTTGAATGTCGGTCAATATTGTTATGGCATTTAAAAAGTGAACACGATGATAGATGCGTCATTATAAGGCCAGCAGGTCTACCACGAAAACAAACTCCGAATGATCGGATCCGACCGACAGCTGAATCGGATTGTAGCCTAGCACGAAAAACAGTCGGATCGATACATCTCGGTCGGAAGTTATAGACTTAGGTCCGATGAGAGTCGAATCGGACGAAACGGCCGATCCTATCAACCGACAGATTGTCTTTCGAGGTAGGAAAAGTCCATAAGTTCGGCCGATAATATCGTTTATCGGACTTCGTAGTAGGCCTGCTGACCATTGACGTTAGTTTTTTTTATTCTTTCTTAAGTTTCTAGAGTTGAACTCTTTAATTTCCATGTCGATGTGTCCATGTAAAATCAACTAAATAGTATCAGTTGCAGTCAAATTACAGTAGATCCGTCCTTTTTTGAAAGGGAAATGAGCAGGGATGTGCTACACTGGTATCGTCATGTTGTACAAATTGTAGTCACCCTGTAAAATACATGTTATTATTGTTTGCGTGAAAGAGGGCGCGATTCCCGGGCGGGCTGGTATCTGGTTCAGCGGATTTCCATGGCGATTCAGCGGGGCAATGCGGCCAGTATTATGGGGACCTTTGAGCGACACTCGGCGCGTGGGGGAGTTTTTATTTGACCAGTAACATGAATTGTCTTGTTACGTGCTTTGGTATTATTGTTTTTTTTTGTGTCGACTTTGTGTTATATAAAATTGAATGTGTTAGTTTCGGGTATTGTATATTTTATAGATTGGATTGCAAGTGGTATGCGTCACGTAAATGTTATTATTGTTTATTATTTACATCAAAATTATTATTAAAATGATAGTAAGTCGTTGGCACGGACAGTTGTGGCGCCTGAAATCAAAACATAGTCATAATTTCATAAAATTTCTCATATTTCGTTTTGTGAACAATTCCGAAATTCGCAATTTGTAAAAAAAACTGTTGTTGTATATAATAAAACTGCTTATCTTTAAGAAGTTTATTTTCAGTAAAGATAAACCGTCTGTGATTTATTTTGAAGACCCTGACCAAATAATATTTAAATTAGTCGATCAAATAATGGGCGTCTCAGTAAGAGTGCACTTTATCATTTTAAAATAAAAACAAGTATTGTATGACAGAGTTGTTATATTTTTATTGTATTGTAAAGAAGACATGTTCCGATTAAGTATGGAATAAAATATTCGGCAAATTACCCCCACGGCTCCGATGACAGCCCATTACTCTTTTCATGAAATTTTCCATGACTTCATTTTCAAAGTAATTTTCTCCGATGAAGCGCATTTCCATATGAATGGCTTCGTCAATACACAAAATTAACGAGTTTGGGACTCAGAAAATCCTCATGCAATCCATGCAACAAATGCATCCACAACGAGTAACTGTCTGGTGCGGATTTTGGTCAGGCGGCGTGATTGGACCTTACTTTTTGAAGTGAAAACTTCTTTAGGCGCGCCTAGACAGATTTTTTGTGGGGTGTAAATTGTATTCTACCGTCACGCTCGGGTATGATAAGAAATCTTCGGGTAAACTCGGGACCTTGGCGATTGGGCATCTAGTAATGCGTCAGCCAATTGGAAATGCTGAAAGGGCGTGGCCTCGCCATCATGGCATGGCCATCTAGAAATGCGTGAGCCAAAGGGAAATGCTGACGCATTTCTAGATGGCCATGCCATGATGGCGAGGTCACGCCCTCCGGTTACAGCCATGTAGTTTCCAAGGTAAGCTATCAAATTCTGAGTTATAGTTTTCACTTCTATCGGCAGTTCCTATGACTGCCAATTTTTTTTTTTTAAATGATGCCGAAATTGTAGTGACTGTGAACGGCATTCGTTACAGGAATATGATAACGGACTTCTTGTGGCCTCAACTGGACGGCATGACTCTGGACAACGTGTGGTTTCAGCAGGACGGCGCAACCTGCCACACCGTGTATGAAACAATCGACTTATTGCAGCAACGATTTCCAGAACACATTATTTCACGAAATTTTGATGTCAACTGGCCGCCAAGATCGTGCGATTTAACGCCGTGCGATTTCTTTCTTTGGGGTTTTGTGAAGTCTCGGTTTATGCGAATAAACCCGAAACAATTCCTGAGCTCAAATCGGAAATCCAACGCGTCATCGGTGAGATACAGCCACATCTCTGTGCAAAAGTCATGGAAAATTCCATGAAAAGTTGATGAAAAGAGTAATGGCCTGTCATCGGAGCCGTGGAGGTCATTTGCCGGATATTTTATTCCATACTTAATCGGAACATGTCTTCTTTACAATACAATAAAAATATCACAACTCTGTCATAAAATACTTGTTTTTATTTTAAATGAAAAAGTGCACTCTTACTGAGACACCCTTTATACTTATTTAAATAATTAGATAAATCACTATTAACAGCTCTACAAAGCATATCTATCGTCGCAGTCACCTCTGTCAAGAAAAAGATTCCAAAACGTAGTAGTTTATCATTCCTCACAATTATAATAAAAGATTGACCTCTTTTATTATATAGAAGGGTTGTTTATTAAATTATTAAGAAGCAATAATTTAATCAATAAATATACCAACCGGTGGATGGACAAGGTTGTAACAACTTTCCTTGTCTCAAAGCTGATCCAAAAAATTTGTCCTTATGTATCAGATCACACAATTTAAAGTGCATCTCCACGAAACTTCGCTTGTATACATTTGTTAGCCACTCGTAGAAATAGAAATCCACTTGAAATCAGTAACATATTAAATTCTTACATAACATCTACCTGAGCTCCACTGTACAAGCAAATGTATGATCGTACGTCTATTTCACGCGCCGTGAGTCGTCGATGTAAGTTAAATGGGCACAGTTTCAGTGTGTTTATATAATTATTTTTCTTAATACTCTTACATACTTATATAGGTATATAGAATAGATTTGCACTTAACCGCCATCTTGCCTGACGTTAAACAATGCAATGTGCTTACGTAGAAGAAACCAATTCTCGACCGACTCTCGACTTCATCAATCAAGACACCAAGATTGTAACCATAAGGAAACACCTACTCAGTACTCAGGCATTCCACAGCCTAGACGTCATTTTGACAAAATTAGAGTAATACCACCTCCTTTATCAGTCTTTACCAGAGTCTTTGGAGCCTCGACCATGAAGCGGTGTCGGTTTTTCATTTTAATTAATAAAAAGAGCAAGGTGGTATTACATTGTAAAGATACATAACGGATATACTTCGGAGAGTGTGCAACTGTGTATCTGCATGATCTAATACCACCAAGCCCTTTTTTCTATCGGACTTCTCGTAGCTCGAAGAAGCAGCATCGTTTCATGGTTGGTGTTCCAAAGACACGAACGAAGAGGTTTGACTCTAGGTACTTTTGTGATAAGAACGTCTAGACTGTGGAATGAGTTGCCTGAGTGGGTTTTTCCCGATGGTTATAATCTTGGTGTCTTCAAATCGGTAAGAGTGAATCGGTTTCTTCTAGGTAAACACGCTTCATCTTAAACCGCATCGTCGCTTAACATCAGGCGAGATGGCGGTCAAGTGTAAACCTATAAATGTTACAAAAAAAAAGATTTGCTGCACACTTTCTTTCTTTCTCTCTTTCTTTCGTGTCTTTTTCGAACTTTGTGGCTTTGTCTATGAGCCTTTTGGCATGTTTTCAATTCTAGTGATTCACGCTTGGTCAGTCTCAAGATGACTGACGTGATATTGAAGTGCGACCTTCTGATATTCACGAGATACATAAAACAATGAGTACAGCCGCAGTTTTACTGTGTTTTATATTTTTACTTTGATTTTTACTTAAATTGAGTGAGGTTCAGAGTAAAAACGGAAGTAGTGCGAGGCAGCAAAGTGCCCGCTACCCACCACGACTAGCTTCCCGGTGCGTGCGTGTGGTGTGTGAAGTATGCAGCAAATGTTCTGACAAGTTTTCCCTGTTGCCGTCACCAAACAACATACTGGAACATGTTATTTGTTTAACACCATCCAGCGACCGTATATACTTCAACTCACCAATCGATACACTCTGAAAGTAGTTCAAGTATATGCTCCTTCGTCATCCTAATCTAATGACGAAGTTGAAGAGACATACGAAGATATCATCAAAGCTCTTCACAACACCAAAAGAGCACACTACAGTGTTGTTATGGGGGATCTAAATGCCAAGGTAGGGGTACAGGCTTGTGGCGAAACACATGTGGGTCCCTACGGTAACAGGAACGAGAGAGGGCAAATGCTAGTGAACTTCTTAGAACAAGAAGGGCTCTTTTTAATGAACTCATTTTTCAAAAAGAAGCCCCAGAGAAAGTGGACATGGAAAAGCCCAGTCGGTAAAACAAAAAATGAGATTGACTCATAGCAACCGATGCAAAGCACATATTCAGAGATGTATCTGTGATCAACAGGTTTAATACCAGTAGTGATCACCGACTTCTAAGAGGCTCTCTGAATATGAACTTTAAGCCAGAGCGGTACCGCTTGATGAAGTCCACGCTCCAACCAAACACACTCCAAACCGCCATTGGATCAGTCCATTTCCAAGAACAGTTGGAAACGCATTTCGCTGGAGTAGAAGCCACGGAGCTTATAAACAGGATGACCAAAAACCTGGTAGAGATCTTGCAGGATGAAGTAAAAAAGTTCTGTGTCAAACAGCGTTCGAGTAGGCAGCCCAAACTCTCCGCAGAAACTCTTCAGATTATGAACCAAAGACGAGAAAACCAGACGCCGGTATGTTAGATCAGCGGAATCTCAACCGGAAAATCAGGAAATTTGTACGACGCGACCTCCGGTGCTTTAATACTCAAAGCATTAAATTAGCTATAGAGCAGAATCGCGGGTCGAAAGTGTTCGCGCAGACGTTGGGACGAAGCCATCTAACAAAACTGACGAAATCGCGTGGAAGTACCGTGGTCTCTAACCCAGACCTACTTGTGGAAATCGAGGAGTTTTACGGTCGTTTGTACCAAACATGAGCTTTACAACCTGATTCCTGTACTACGGACACCCGAGCTACACCTACGCGTCACTTTACGGACGATCTGCCAGAAACTAGTCTAAGGGAGATAGAGATAGCCCTCAGACAATAAAATAATGGAAAAGCACCAGGATATGACTAAATAACGAACGTTTGCTCGATAAGCTCAGTGAAACCGATAAAACATTCATGATTCTCGGTGACATAAACATAAATATTTTAGACAACACTAGCGCTGACTTTAGAAATCTTTCCGACTTACTCCACTCCCATGATGTGAGTTCGATTGTGGACTTCCCTACTCGTATAACAGAAAACTCACAAACAGCGATTGACCTTATTTTTACAAATGTAGCGCGACAACTTACTTCCGCAAACTCAATAAATACGCTTCTGTCGGATCACTTAGCTGTACGTGGAGTAGTGAAATTTGCACATTCAACGCCAGCACAGCTCACTCGCCGCACGGGTGATTTCTCGCAGAATAACCGGGCAAATTTCGTTATGTCTATTGATAGTATAGATTGGTGCGAGGTAAGCGAGAGAAACAAAACGGCTCAAACATTTGCGGTGGCACTTATCAATATTTTAGCAAATAAGTACGATACTTGTTTACCTATAAAACGAACTCCAAATAACAAACGTGACGCGTCGTGGGTTACGCCTGACATACTTAATCTAAAATCATTGTTGTTTGATATTTCGAAATTAGTTGACCAATTTCCTGAGTAAGATAACTTAATAGCTATATTTGACGATCTCAACAGGAAATACATTTCGACTTTGAGTATGTCTAAGGCAAATCATTATAGTAGTACACGGAAGTACGAATCCATCCAAAGCTATGTGGGGAATCTTGAACACGGAGAGGGGGAAAAACAATACCCCTAGGTTGAACTGCTCCGAGATCGTTAAAGATTGTAACGGCAGTAAGTTTAGTTCGCCAAAAGATGCAGTAAATGCTATGAATGTTCGGTTTTTAAATGCAGCTGCTGCTTGTGGGGCACCTAAAGCTGATACTGCTACTGTATGTAAAATTTTAGTATCAACACGTCAAGCATCTGACGGTTCCCTCAGACTAACAAGTTTCTCGGCTGATGAGGCCGCATAGTATCCTCCAAAATACCCCCAAAAAAGTCGAAAGACATTTACGGTGTGTCGATGGAGCTAATTAAACTAGCAATTTTGCCTCTAGCTCCGGTTCTCGCCACACTGTTTAATAAGTGTCTTAGAGAAGGCTCGTACCCGTCGTCGCTGAAAATATCGAAAGTGTCTCCGATATTTAAAGGCAAGGGCAAAAGGGACGATATTGATGGATATAGACCAGTATCGATTATACCAGCAATGGCCAAAGTGTTCGAAAACGGCTTGAGTTCGCGACTAGTGGCCTACCTATCGGAAACCGAGGCGCTGTGTGAACAACAATACGCATACCGCGAAGGGAGGTCTACGATTTCTCTAACGCGTGAAGTGATACGTAGTGTGTTGGCTGCCCGTGAACGTAAAGAGCAAGTAGCTGTCTTGTGCTGTGACTTATCGAAGGCCTTCGATGTCGCAGACCACGAGACCTTAGCTTTAAAGCTGAAACACTATGGCATAGCTGGGAAATCATACGAGGTGTTGACTGACATATTACGAGGCCGCTCTCAGGTAGTGGATGCTGGCGACGGCGATAATAAATCAGATTCGCTGCCTTCGTCTATGGGAGTACCGCAGGGTTCGTCAATTTCAAATATAATGTTCTCTCTCCTACTAAACGATCTCCCTGATACCGTAAAGGGTGCAGGCATATTCATGTATGCAGATGATGTGGCTGCCGTAGTAACAGCTCTTTCAATTGATGATTTAGAAGAGAAATTAAATATTGTAATTAACGGCTTAAATTCATGGTTTAGAGCTAATGGGTATCCGTTCTTTTGAAAAACTTTTTTTCACAAACCGACATGTGATAACCAACGTTAGACAAACTCACGGGTAGTGAAATGATCATTATATAAAAAAATATGTAACAAATTGGTTATATCTCAAACTAATTATTTGACAAATATTCATTCCATAACGTATTATTTGACAAATGATTCTTTTAATATTTTTGTGAACTACCAAATGCTTAAAAACAAAACCAACGTTTGACAAATTTTCATTTTATAATGTGTTGTTTGGGAAACATTTCAATTTATAAAACAAACATTTATTAAATTGCATAAAAAACTATATTGTAATTTTTTAATATCTAAGTAACCACACCGGTACGATTAGGTTACTTAGGACTCAAATCCAACTCGGAGCACCCCGACTCCACCTAGTCTTGTCGCTACTACCCCTAGAGTGGCTCCCGCATTTTTATATACAAAAATGCGGGAGCCAGAAGCTTAAGGGAGGTCCTGAGTGGAGCGAGCCATGCGAGGCCAAGCGCAGCGAAGGGGGGAGGTGGCGAGCGAAGCGAGCCGGCGACCTCCGCAGTGGGGCGCAGGCCGAGTATGGAGAAGCGACACTCAGGGCTGACCGCAGAGCTTCTGGCGGGAGCCCACCCGGAGTCAAATCTCAGTGATAGACCCTAATCGGAGCGGTAGTCTAAAGTAAATGACAGAACCAAATCAGAATTGATAATTTATAAAGACAATGTTTCGGGTACTTTTAAAATATTTGGTATAAATTATGTTTTGGTAAATGATAAATTTGTAAAAAGAATAATTTATGAAATGAAAAATGGACAAAAAACAAAATGTCATTCGATACATTGTTTAAGTGAAACGTTTGCCATGCAATTGGTTATAAAATGATGGTTTGTAAAATAAAACATTTGTTGATGTAAGGTATTTATGAAATAAATATCATGCGAAATGTTGTTTGTAAAATGAAACATTTTTGTGTTGTAAAGTTTTTGCAATGAATATTATACGATTCGTTGGTTTTAAAGTGATGTTTTGTCAAAAAATGTTTGTGAAACATTAGTGAACCTAATGGTTTTATGTTAAATTCAAAAAAGACTCATTTCGTTCACTTTTGTCTGTCGGGCCATCATACAAAATCGCTTAAAGTTTCGCTAAGTGGTGTAAGGATTGAGCAAGTACAGAACACCACATTTTTGGGATTCGAGATTGATCGCAGCATGACGTGGGAACACCACATCGACAAGATGTGTGCTAAGGTCAGCAGTGCGTGCTTTGCGCTAAGACGAGTATCCCGAGTGGTGTCTGAGGAAGTGTCACGTGCGTGTTACTTCGCCACAGTGCATTCTCGGCTACAATACGGCGCCGAGCTATACGCGCGCGCTGCCGACTGGGAGCGTGTGTTCCGCGCCCAAAAACGTGCCGTACGTGCCATCGTTGGCGTATCGCAATGCACATCCGTCAGACCATATTTCAAAGAGCTTGGCATACTTACGTTACCTGCTATATTGATCTACCAGGTGGCTGTGTATGTCAGAAATAATCTAGAATCATACAATACGCGAGGAGAGAGACATTCTCGAAGCATACGTAACGCGGACAAGCTGGATGTCATATCACACTCTCTCACAAGGTCACGGAAGCTAACTCACATTAAGGGACCTGAAGTTTATAACACTCTTCCCAAAATAGTTATATCTGCCCCAAGTTTCGGCAGCTTCAAAAACAAATTAAAGTGCTGGCTTATCGATCAAACTTTTTATAGTTACACCGAATTTTTAGAGAGTGATGGCAAAGTCTTATAAAAATGTATACAAAAATTTGACATGGGTCAGTACAATTGTTATAAAAACATACTATACTCATATAATGCTTGACAGTTTTCTGTACAATAATTATTATAATACAGTAAAGTAGTCATTTGAAACTTTGGAAATGTATACAATTTGTATGCTCTTTCTTTTGTTTTTATTTTTTATTTATTGACGTGTAAATTGTACATTTATGAATAAAGTACTTTGACTTTGACTTTGACTTTAACCTCGGAGCTCCTGAAAGCAGGTGGTCTACTTGTACTGCACGAGCTAAAGAGAATATTCAACGTTGTTTTAGAAACAGGTAGAACTCCAAATACATGGCATAAGAGCATCGTAGTTTTGTTTTACAAGAAAGGGGATAAAACCTTGCTTAAACTACCATCCCATCTCGCTCATCGTCATATTACAAATTGTTCTCGAGGGTGATTACGCATCGTCTTGCGAGACGGTTTGACGAATTCCAACCTCCAGAACAGGCCGGGTTTCGAGGAGGATATGGTACCGTAGACCACATTCACACAGTTAGGCAGGTTATACAAAAGACGGAAGAGTATAACCGGCCACTGTGTCTAGCATTCGTGGACTACGAGAAAGCGTTTGACTCTGTTGAAACCTGGGCTGTGATGGAGTCCCTGCAGCGATGGCAAATAGACTGGCGATATATCAAAGTGATGAGAGGTCTTTACAAAGAAGTCACAAAAGTTGTACAGATATCAGATCAGAAGACTAAACATGTCCCATTACGCAGAGGAGTGAGACAAGCGGATGTCATATCCCCGAAGTTATTTACTAACGCTCTAGAAGACATGTTTAATACGCTGGATTGGAAAGGGAAAGGTATCAACATTAATGGCGAGTACCTCTCTCACTTACGATTTGCTGACGATATTGTGGTTAGGGCGGAATCGCTGCAAGATCTACAGGAGATGCTGACCGGCTTGGCGGATGCTTCCCGCAGGATAGGTCTTGCGATGAACATCGATAAAACTAAGGTCATGTACAACGCACATGTTGATCCGGGACCTGTTTATCTCGATGGTGCATTTCTCGAAGTTGTTAAAGAATATGCCTATCTAGGTCAAGTCCTCCAATTAGGAGGCACAAACTTCGAGAAAGAAGTAGACAGGAGAATTC